>PVKZ01000740.1:0-626422 GCA_004027375.1 Macroglossus sobrinus
ACTTCCACTAGAATTGCTATAATATGAAAGCAGACAAAAACCACGTATTGGTGAAGACATGGAGAAACTGAATTCCTAACATGTTTGACAATGCAATCGCTTTGCAAAGTAGGCAGATGATTTTTCAAAAGGTTAAACTTGAACTTATCATACAACTCAGCAATTCCACTCCTAGGAATCTACTTAAGAGAAGTGAAAAGTCATGTCCACATACATCCATATTATGAATGTTCATAGTGGCATGATACATAATGGCCCCAAAGTGAAAATAATCCAAATATCCACCAATTGGTCTATAGGTAAACCAATGTGGTATATCTGTTAAGTGGAATATGACTCAGGAACAAAAGGAATAAAGTACTGATTCACGATTCAACTTGCATGAACTCAAAAACATTACTCTGGATGAAAGATGCCAGATACAAGACTATAGTGTGTACTCTCATTTGTATAAAATATCCAGAAAAGACAATTTTTAAAAAGAGCAGTTTTCTGGTACGGGAATAGGTGTAGATATTGACTATAAACAGATTCATGGGAATTTTTTTGGCTGATGAAAAGTTCGAAAATCAAATTGTAATGATAGTGCCACAACCCTATAAATTTACTAAAAATCATTGATTGTACACGTATAATGACTGAAGTTTATAGCTTATAAATTTTATTCAATAAAGCTTTTTTTTTAAAAAAAACATTAACTATTCTGTTTAATAGTGTTCCAAATAGTTTAAAGCCTGGGAAATATTGGGTTTTTAATTAAAGAGGGTAAACATCTACATAAAACGGCAAAATATTCCAGAGAACTTTGTCTAAGGGAGATAAGATTTGGTCAAAAATGCAGTTTGTGATCAACCTTAATGGATAATTTAGAACCCAGAGAAACTGAGAAACTCAAATGTAGAAAAATGCCACAGCTGGCCAGACTCACGAGAGCTCTGTTAGATTCATGCTCAGACCTCCACGACGGGCTGGGGACGGGGTGACCTGACTGGCAGGTCTGGGGTCAGAGGCACCACCCACCTCGCCGCCAGGCCCACCCGCGAGCAACGACACGTCGTCAGTGTTCTAGGGAGCGCCATGCTTCCACGGGAACCGCCAAAAGCAGTTCCCTGACCGGAATCTGGGAATACGAAGCATCACCTAGAGCCAGCCTGCGAGTCAGGGACACGGTCTGGAAGGGGTCTTGGAAACGTGGGCACACTGTTTGAGCCACAGCAAGCGTAAGGACAGAAAAAAATCTCGGAAGTGTGTGTATGTGGGTGTGCGCATGTTTGTGTGTTTGTATGCGTGTACATGCGTGTGCATGTGTGTGTAAAGCGGAGGGGAATATATATTTCCAAAGCGAGTAATGGAGCCCATGAGTGAAAATCAATATGACAGATAAACTATCTTAGATCTAAAATAATGATAGTTCTATCATTTTTTCATTAAAAAGAGAGATTATTTTTCCCCTACTAGGAACAAAGCTTACCATTAAAGAGATAACTTTTCTTTCCATAATAATTGACTTCTTATTTCACGTGATACATGTTCACACAGCAGCCAGCTTAACCATTTTTTTTTTTTTAAATTTAGAAAGGATATAATCTCTTCTTATTGAACAAGAGAATGAAAACAGTGTTACTGGGCGGTCTGAGTAGACAGACCTTCCCTTCGTGTTTCCAACACAGATCTGAGGAGGCAGAGAAAGTGTCGCATAAAGAGAAGAAGCGGGCATGTTATGGGGTGACCACAATATGCATTTATTAAACAGTTTCCCCCAATCATGATCCGATAGTTCCCTGATATCATGAAATTCCTCATTTCACATGGAATTCCCAATTTCTCTCTGTTTCTCAGAAAATGAGAAACTAAGAATTTTCCCCCCTGAGCAAGAGTACATGTGGCTGATCATCCAGCCTAGGAACCCACGGTATAAAAGCCATCTGTTTCTCAAGAGATTCTGTAAATTAAGCCCCTTTGTACCTGGGAGGATGTATGATTTCAGTCACTTACGGACCAGCTAAAATACAAACGACAGTGGCCTTTTCAAGCGCAGCTTCATGCACGTCCTGTTTTCTGCCGGGACCACGCAGGTCTGGGCCTAGACGCAGAGACAGCAGGTGTTCACTGAGAGAGGCATGAGCAGCGGCATCTCTTCCATTTTATCATCTTGGCCCAGGCTGCAAGTGTGTGATTTCAGATTTCAGAGCAGAACGGCCCTTTCCCCAGTGTGGTGAGGGAAAGGCCTGAGTGTGGACGGAGCGCAGTGTTCAGAGGGTCTGAGAGGTGGACGATCACGTTTACAGTGTCCTCACAGTTGTTCCAATACGATAAAGCCAATTTCAAAGTTGAAATTCAAACTGTATTTACAGTTTTGACCCCTTGATGGTATATTAAAGGCTGCGGGTGATACTGGTCGCTTGCTAAGTAATTTTCTTTTGTTCGCTTGCAGTATTCCAATATCACTGCTTAAATGTTTTATCATACAAATAAAATATAGCTGGGCTTATTATACCTAATCTGAGAATATCTTTTCCTTAATTTAGGAATTTAGCCATCCAGGAATGATGTGAATACTTGTATGTTTGTACTTAAACCTTATCAATTTATTTTATTTTTATTTACCATGATTTATAGAACCTCCATCTATGTGATGAGATATAGTAAATAGCTCACAGCAATGAGTATTAAATGAACAAACCTCACTCATTAATGTGTCAGTGCAGACAAGCCATTGATCTATTTACTCATTTTTGAAGAAACTGATTATAAACCACAGAAACCAAATTTATGGAATCTTAAGGAAAAATTAATCGATCGGTGCAGGTACCACACCACAGGAAGGAGGACAGTGCTTGTCTCGGGGGGCCTGCCAGCCCTAAGGCTGCATTCCAGGCGCCTCTCTGCTCTGCAGGGCGCCTTCATTCTCTACCACCAGCCTCACCGTCCCGAAGGACACGTGCCCACACGCAGCTCCGCACTGACATGCTCACCGATGATGATCAAAAGGAAAAGGGTCCTTTGGTAATTATCTATGTTTAGAGCTCTCAGAGGAGCGGCTGGCTACTTCGTTGGGGTCATGTGCCCAGCCCATGAGCTGCTCTCTTGTCAGTCATATGAGGCAGGTGGATCTGGACATTTGAGGTTCATAAAATGACTCTTGTGACCAGAAAAACATCATTCTGTGATTATCACGCTTATCTGGGGGAAAAAAAGTGAGAAGGAAAGACAATGGACAGATTTCATATATACATATATACATACATATATGGGTACATATATGCATACACACTTTCCACCACATGAATATGAATCTCACAGCACTTTTGTGGTAAGCTATGGGAAGGTGTTGTGTAATCTGTAATGCAGCATACTGCAGGAGATTGTTATTTTAATACAGATATATATATATAAAATATAAAATACAGCAGTTACTTTTCTTACCACTAGGTGACAGTCAAGTATAATTAGCCTATCAAAAGGCTGACTTTACAGTTACTAAAAATAAGCCTAAAACTAAGTGCTTTTTAAGTGCCTTCAATGGGCAGAAGACTAAAATGTGAAACAATTTAAAGAGAGGTCTGCCTATCACAAAGAGGTGTTATCGATGTGTGTGTGTTCTCATTGCTCACTCATTTACTCACACACTCATTTTGTGCACCTGTGGTACGTATTACTGTACTGATTCTTACCGAAGTAGCAGTTCGCGCCTAACTGGAAATTCAATATGAATTCCTTTGAGTTGTATAAAGAAGAAACTAAATACCTAGATGTGGATTCTCACGAGTTATACGTTCGATACAGCTAGACTCAATTTGTGTATTAAGTACGAACACTAAAAATGATCAATATTTATAGAAAATATGTCCTTAGCAGTGTTCTAAAAATTGTGTGTATTAGTACATTTTAGTCTGTAATCAAATTTAAATATAATAAGAATATCAATCTGAGAAAGCTTCTTTGAATAAGATAAAGAATGTGAATGAGTTTTGAAAGCTCTAATAAACCATGATATATTGTATTATTACTCTAAATTAGTTATGCACGTTCCTACTCCATAACTTTAGAGACAATAAAATGGGGGTACTAGCTGACTTAGCTAGGAAGTATGAGAGTTTCAGTTCAATCTTAGGTACCCTGTCTCCTAGCCTTACACAGAGCAACATAAACTCACATAAACTCATGGAGTGTATGGTGTCATTTTTATTAACTGTTGTAATTTCAGTCCTGATACAATAACCTATAGTAGATACTAACATATATATTATATACTCAATACTTATTTTTAGAATAAAGGTATATTTGTTTTATAAATATTCAATTTGAAGACTGTTATCTTTTATTTAGTTATCTCTTATTTCTCAGAGCACTCTTTTAACAAATATCTGGTAGCTAGATGAAGAAAAGTATGACTCCCTTAAATAACAATATTCAAAAATTTGACCATATTTAAATTAATCAATAAAATTAAATCAGATTTTTTACATGAAAAAGTTATATTGCAAAAAAAATGACTATAGGTAATATACTTACTTCTGAAATGCTCAAAATGAGCCTTAAAGCTCAAAGTGTAATGAAGGAGAAAGATCAGAAAACAATTAAAATGCAGTGTGGCAACCTCGAGTTGTCTGCAAAGTCCAAAGAGGAAAAATCTAAGTGGGATGTGGATGGAAGGATCTTCCTCGAAAAAGTGGCACCTGAACAGAATTTTAAAAATAAATAATTTAGTGAAAGGAGGGAAAGAGATTTCAAAGTAACTCAACATGAGATCGCTGATGAAGACTCAAGCAGAGCTGAAGCATAGCGCCTGTTGGAAGTGGGCTGGGGAGAGGCACAGGAGTGGACGTGAGATCGGAAAGACAAGCAAAGCCAGGTCGTGAAGCGCTTCTGATGCTGTGATTTCAGCAACAATGATAACCCCTTTAAAGATGTCAGACAGGGGAGGGATGTAATCAAATGTAGTTTTCAGAAAGGCGGCTTTCATGGTAGTGTGGAGAGAAAAATGGTAGGAATCGGATGGAGACAGGATGGCAAATTAGGACATTGTTACAGTATTTCAAGTATAGACTTGAACCAAAACACAGACATTTGGAGAAAAACCTGCATGTCTCAGGAGAAATAACACAAGTAGGACTGGTTAAGCTTGGCGACTCATTCAGTGTGGGCTATAAAAGAAAATGGGATTCAAAGATAACATCCAAAGGTTTTGCTTCTTGGTCTAGGCAGAAGGTGAATTCAAGAGAAGGAACAGATTACAAAAGAACTAGATAGAAATGACACCGGACACAGTAAATCTCAGCTTCCCCTGGATCATCCAAACGGAGTTATTCTAACAGTAATTCAAGATAAGAGTGTTGAAGCAGGAGATACATTGGAGCAGAAGACAAACTTTTCAGAGACATATGGGAAATAGCTGAAGTGATAAAAGCTGGTAAAACCCATTTGAATTCCTTTGCCTACCCTTCCTCCTGGCTAGCACCCCGTCAGTCTTTAAGCCTTAATTCTGTTGTTCCTTTTCTGTAAAGTCTTTCCTGCCTCTCTCAGGCGAGCATAGGTCTAAATATGTCCATGGTGACCGTGCATTTTGTCATTCTCCATCAGAGCAGTCATCAACTTGAATCGAAACTGTTTGCTTACATCTCTGTATGCCTAGCTGTGTATATTTTTACCCCAAAGTCTTTTCAGGCCTAGTAAAGTTTCTGGCACATCATGAGTGTTCAGAAATAGACACAGAACTAATCTTTCTGAGCCAAACCTAAATGATTTTCAAACCTTTATGAGCAATATAAAATGTAACACTGAAAGGTGAAGTCCATATCCTGAACTGTGGCCCATGAATTTGCACAATGCTGTATATTTTGATTTTGATGTGAAACATCTTGTTTTATAATCTGTAGTGTCTAAAATCCTGAGATGTCTGACCTGTTACAGGGAATCGGATGCTTTTAAATGTTGAATAAAAATTTGCTTACCACAACTGTGATTTGCTTACCTGACCTTTTAAATTCGGTTTATTGATGATTGTTAAAGAGGATCTCTAGCAATGCTTTCAGTAATTCTCAGTGCTGTGAGTAGATAACTTAGATCATTATTATTATATTTTTCCACTGAGAAATCTTTGTAACAAACTGAGTTCTTAAAATATTGCCAGCTGGTCCAGTAATATAGCACTTAAGATGTCTCATGATAAATTAACTGCTTTTCCTTACTCTGGTTGCTGGCAAGAATGCAGGATAGACAAGATGCGATTTTAATAAGGAATCAAGGAACTTGATCATTTTTATTTGCAATATTAAGAAACACTTATGATTATGAACTGAACTGACAACTGTGATATTTAACATGACAAACATTAAAAGAATTATTTAAAAATTCCCTTAAAACGCAAGGCAGTCTCTATAGTATGTTCTGTATTTAGAAGCCCAGTTTGTCTGATGCTCTTGCCATTTGCATTAACAACCTGCTTTGAAATTCTTGTATGAAAATGTTCAAGTTATGAATTTAGGATACTTTACATCTGAGGAGCTATTATGATGTGTTTTTTTTAGCCATGGTCCTTTAAACTCACCCAGAAGATTATTTGTATTTTAGCTATAGGTACTGTTTTTTCCTTGTTCTCTTAGGGCAGGTAGAGTATCAAATAAACTTAATTTTCTCACTTGATAGCTAGCTAACACAGCAGATCTGCACAGTGATGGGGGTTCTGCGTACTCTCCATTTGCAGTCAGGTTCATGCTTTCCGTCCCTCCCAGCTCATCTGCTCTTAACACTTCTCCTGTATAGTAGCATTAGCTGAGGCTGTGTGATCAGAAATAATGCACAGAACTTTTCTGCATCCCTGATGGGTCTGTGGTCAGGCAGGAGAGGGATTGCTCAAATATGATAATGCAAGAGACCATACTGAAGATCTACTTGAAAAGGTGCAGGCAGGGTTTAAGGAAATTAATTTGAGAGGGAGCAGCACCCTGTCACGAGACCAGCAGGGAGTCATCACAGCCCCTATCCTCAGCAGTACCAGCGGAGGGAACAGGACCTGAAGAAGGCGGCCTCATTGTAGGAGCTACAGCCTTGCATAGGGGAGCATCTGACCGGCTCGGCAGCAAAGGTGCCGAGGAAGTAAATACTCCAGCTTCGTTCTCCTCCAATCTCTGGTCTGCTGTCAGGATCTATTTTTGAACAAATCCACTGTGAATACCGAGGATAAAGTAGCCTCATTGATGCAATCCACAGAGGTTAACCCTGAGATCAGAACAGGTGGAAAAGGGTGGAAACAGAATCTGGAGGGTACCTGGGGAAGAGCCACCACTCATGTTTATAGACTTGTATGAATTCCGGATCTATTTAACCTCAATATCAATGTGATTACAGCAGTCAGGGTTCTACCAGAAACAAACAGACAAAAATGATGGATGGACGGAGAGAAAGATGTTAAAGGAATTGGCTTACATAATTGTGAAGGTTGGCTAGGCAAGCCCAAAACCCATAGGGCAGGCTGTCAGTCAGGATAAGCTGGAAACACTTAAGCAGGAGATGAGCTGCTGTCCATGGTGTGATTTGCTTCTAACTAAAAGAATATTGCAAAGGTGGTGGGATGTCACGTCCATGTTTACGTTATTTAAGACTATTTGACCCTCTAGGGGCCAGACGATGGCCTTTAGAAGGCGAGAGCAGCCCCTAGTCCTACAACCACAGGTTTGTAGGTCTGGAAGGGGGTTCTTTCCCCAACAAGCCTCTCAAGGAAGACACAGCCCAGCCAACACCTTGAACGCAGTCATGTGAGATCCTAAGCAGAGAACCCAGCTAAGCTGTGCCTGGATTTTTGACTGTGAGATGATAAATGTGTATTGTTTTATGTTGGTAAATCTGTGGTTATTTGCTATATGAAAATAGGTAACTAATCAACACAAGCTCCTAGGAGCTGGCATCATAGAATGATCCACATGAGAAATTCAACTCGGAAGTCATGGTTACATCCATCTGCATTGACATTCAATCTGGGATGTCAGAAACTGTTCCAAGTACTTCACACACATTGCTAGTTAGATCCTTACATATGACTTTATAAAGTAGTTGTTGTTATTATCCCCATTTACAGTTAAAGAAACTAAAACTATGAAAATGTACTATGCAAACAATAAAGGATTCAACATATATTCAGGTTTTTTAGCCAGTGCCGAGTGGAGGGTTTCTGGTGTTTATCACTATTTACAGTATTGGGAGGACTCAGGACCCAAAGGCAGAAGTGCTACCTGTTTAACAGAGACTGAGCTGAAGATCAAGTCCGTACTGTTCACCAGGAAGCCCAGGCAGCTAACCGGGCTAGAGCTTCCGGTCCAGGGGGAGATAGGCGTCTCTGTGTGCAGAGAAGCCTCACCCTGCCGGGGAGGCTGCACTGAGATCTGAACTTCCCAGTGGCTTGGGGAGGACACATCCTCTCTGCTTCTGCCCAGAAAAGACTGGGAGTGTAGAGGAAGCCCTCCGTGTGCCCTACCCCTTAACCCAGAGAACTCAAAATCATTCTTTACCTTGCCTCATTGCTTATGCCTCAATACCTGAATAAAAGATAACTTAAGAAATTCTACTTTGCAACAGAAAACAACAACAACAATATTGTTATTGTTAATCTTTAGATTATGGCAGAAAACTCAATGGCTTAAAGGAGATGGTCTAAAACAAATAACCAAAACTGATAGTCCTACGATGATCCAAAGAGTTCAATCCAAGAAAAGCTATTAAAATAAAACTGACTGGATTTACAGAGTAAAGGAAAAAAAAAACAATTAAATTATTTGAAGGGGTCCCAAAATAATTGGATAATTTATAACGATTCCTGGTGAAAAGTGTTAAGCTTAGAATAGGTGAGTATCACCTTAACGATATATATGAGAAAACTGCAACAAAATGGTCCTTAATATCGAATGTTAGAAAGGCTTCCAATAAAGTCGGAAATATAACAAGGAGTCTGCTCTTCTTCCAGCGATTCAACATTACATTAAGGTTTTTTGCTTACTGCAATAATGCAAAAAAAAAAAAAATATATATATATATATAAATAATAGAAAAGGAAAAGACAAATAATCTCTATGTTTAGACTTGGAAAAACATGAGAATCAATAGAAAAATAACTGAAAATCATAGATGAGTTTAAGAATGTTAACTAGATGCTAAAAAACATAAAAATCAATGCTTTCCTGTATGTTAGAGATCACAGATTTATAAAAATAAGAGGAATAAGATTCCTTTCACTAAGACATAAAATACCTAGTTGTTGACAGATCAAAAAGATGGCAATATAAGAGATTATTTTTGCAAAGATTTGACATTTTAATAATGGAAGCTTTTTTGTAATTCACGCAATATTCAACCTAACTACAACTAAAATATTTATAGATTGTTTTAAATACAATTTTACAGGTTGATTCTGTAGTTCTGGAAGGATAACACATAAAAATAAATCCGAGATGAATAAAATCTAAACTTAAGAATAAGACTATAAATACACGAACATAAATACAGAATGAAATCTCTGCTACATTGCACAGAAGACCTTCCTAAGTAAGATATGAACCCAGAAGCCACAAGGATTCAAGACAGATGTGGCTACATCTTTTTTATGTCTTTTGTGACATCAAAAGACATGTAGGACGCAGTAATGGTTGCACAGTATGTCAAGAGCTGGCATCCCACCGAGAATGGGCATTCCAGGAGCTGGTCAGCCAAGGTCCCCCCCAGCAGTTTCTGGTAGTTCCAGGTACTTCTGTTTCCTGAATACTAGTCTGGCTTCAGAGGTCTGGGCTGCCCGGTTCTAATGGTTTTGCAGGGCTTTAATTCTCTCCATCAAATTCTTTCCTTCTGTTTCTAAGGGTAGTTTCCATTTGACTGTCTGACCCTGACTGATATGCGATTTTCCTGAAGATACATTTATACAATCTGTATAATATTCATCCAGTTCCTTTTCAAGCTTCCCTTTAGGACACAAATACCACGCTGATGAATGACAGCTGACAGTTAGGAGGCTTCATCCTCCACTCTCCTATCCCTCTCTGCTAAGCAGTACGAGATCTTAAAAACACTACCTACCGGAATTTTCATAGTTTATTTTTTGTGCCATGTATGCTTCACTTTTATAAATGTTATACAATAAGCATGTGATTTAAATTACAGCTTTGTACAATATTTCTTCAGTTTTGTTACCCTAGGCTTATAGTTTCATTCTTACTCTTTTCCGCTGTTATAAAATGGGAGGGAGAGGGAGGTAGAGGGCCCAGTGGGAGGAGGGAGGAGAGAGATTGATTGAGGTTATTTTTCTCAATTCTTAGGAAACAATTTTTTTACTATACACCATGACTTTTATAAAAAGGGCCTTTTACGTAGACAGATTTCAGTAAATACTTAATGACAATTTGATTTTCATTCATCAATAAAGTTCACTTTTCTAGTTTCCCCTTGCTAAGAAATCACAGCAAATTGTGTTGTAAGCCCATTCCCCACCTTTCGTCTTTTTTCCTCCTACTGCCGTTAAGAATGTTTCCTAAATCATCGGAGGATAACAAGCAACAAATGTCTAGTTGTTTAATGAAGAGCAGTCACATGGAACACGGCGTTCAGGAAGGCCACGATTACTCAGTAATAAGTGAATTGGCTTACTTTCAAATAGTACACAAACAAAAGAAAATCTCTTGCAAATTATAAAGTAGGAACACATTATCCTTATACCCTACCAAAACAGCAAGCTGAAAAAGAGGTATTTAAGTGATCTTTAGCATTCAGAAATCTAAAAATTGTTCACAGTCCACATCTATACTGTATTGAGATTGATTTATTCTTGATATCCTTCTATCGTTAAACATATATGTGGATTATGGTTAGAAAGCATGTTATTTTTCCCAATGCCACTTCTTTCCCCATGGAAAAAAAAAAAAGCCTGCAGAATGCATGCACACCCCACAGCAGCCAGCAGAGGGCGGTGGAGAACTTCTCAGTGGCAGCTGCTCTGCTCTCTTCGTTTCTGCTGTTTTAACTTTGTGTATAGAACAATCATTGAGCTGTCAACCCAAATTAGCACAGAAATGCCTGGAATCTGTTCAATCCAAGCCACCTCCTTTTCCCAAAAACTGTTCTTCAGTTTACTGTAGCACACTGAATTATGAAAGAGATATTTGCATGTTCTAAAATAAGTTGATATAAAATATGAAAAGGTAAAGACAAGCATGTGGCCTTTGAAATTGATTGCATTATTTATATAGGAAATTCTCCGCTGCAGGAAGCGTTTGAGCTGTGATCAGATAGGTCTAGCCCCAGGTTTCCTCTTTAGTGACTTAGCATGATAATATGTACGCATTATGGAGTGAGTTTCTTCTAATAAAAAGAAATAGAGAATAAAAATAGCTGACTTTCTTTTAACATAGTTTTGCACTGATTGCATTATGTATTTCAGAAAGGTGTTCAGAGAAAAATCATTAAAAAGTCAGTCTAAAAAATTCTCAGGTCATTTAAAGAGCATCTCGCCTTGTGAATGTACAAGATTTTTTTTTTTTTGCATTTAATGTCTTTTAAAACTCAGGGAATTATTGAATTAACATATTTTGCCCATTAAAAATAATACCAAACTTATTTTTAATACTATTTTTTAATTCTCTTTAATTTATAAAATTAAAATTATCCTGTTTTTCTGGTTAGGTTACAAACTTTTTACTACGTGCACTTATTATTTATTTACTATATATTATTATGCAAATTTTTATATGCACTTTTTGTGTCGAAAGAACACTGACCAAAACTTTTGAAAATCTAATCATAGATCTGAACTGTAGTTTTGTATTGTATACTGCTGAAAATTTCATAGTACAGATATATATAAACATAAGCAGCAGAAATCAACTTTAGCTAATTTAGACATTAAAGTATTTCATTAAATGAATATTTGATCCACCCTTGTCAATATAGACCCTGAGCACGCATACTTTACTGCGTCACCAGCGTCTCTTTCGAGGAATGGAGTGGGCATACTGATGGCTACAGCCTAGAACATATGCCCATGCCTGAGCATCAGGGGAAGTGGGGACAGCAAACACTGTGATTATTGATGTTGCCATGGTGATAAATAGGCTGTGTTACCTCAGGTGTGGATTCCCCACAGATGAAAAGGGCATGTGTACCAGGTGACAAACTCAATGACATATGTCTACTATATATACACCTCAGCTGCTGAGATTTAGCTAATACTTATACACTTGGTACCTGTCACTAATGTAGTTGCTGAGGATAGAACTGTGAAACCCACGGATGAAGATTCTTGCTAGTGCAGAATTTACATTCAGGCAGGAGAGGGAAGATTAAAACAACAGACTGTATAAATAATAAAGTATGTATTTTGTAGCATAGGAGAAGAATAAATGATAATGATCAAAGTTCGTTAAAGAGTGAAAGAGAAAGAGAAGGTGAGTGAAAAGAAGCTCTCCCTTAACGAAACCTAAGCTTCAAAAGGGCCAACTCAAAGTCTCGTCGGATAGCACGTGCAACTCGAAGTCACGGATTTCTAGGTTATGCCCACGGCTCCTTTATTGTTATCCTGATTCCCATTCTTATAAATAGGTTAATTTATAAAATTAACAATTATTTGGAAACAACTACCAATGGGACTCTTAAAGGCTACACATTTTGAATAGAAGCACTGACAGTTTCTACTCCAAATTTCATTTCCATGGATGTTCATATATTGACAGTCTTGAAAGATAAACACACCTCTCCCACTCGGCACAGAGGCAGATTTGTTTCCTGAACAGGATAATAAAAATGCCTCCCTCTGGGGCAAATGCATGGGCAGAGCCCACTGGGTCTCTGCAGCACCCTAAAGAGATTTGAGAGACAAGAGGAAATGTGGGCACATGAAGCTCGTGCTTCTGGCTGCACTACGAAAGACCAAGTCCTTTGTCTCTGACCCCGGAGTGTCATGTCTTCTTTCCGTATCCACGAAATCCTGCCTGTTAGTTTGCAAGTAGGGGGATATTTCAGACACTAAAGTTCTTAACTATCATCTACATACCATTTATTTACTTACTTTTAATTGCAGCAAGAACACTTAACATTAGCTCTACCATCTTAACCAATTTTTAGGAAAAAAATACAGTATGTAATCAGAGCACAAAAGAGAGGGAAGGAGTGATACTATATGGAAACAAAATTTTCATTTAAATTTAAATTAAGTTGGTAACAGACCAAACTACATTGTTGTAAATTAACATATTCATTATGGTTCCTGGGACATCACTTATAATACACATAAAAATATAGTAAAAAATTCAACAAAGGAATTAAAACAGTATACTGTTTTATTCTATTTAATGTCTAACATTAAAAAGGCAGTGATGAAGTAATAGAACATAAAAGACATAATATGTAGAAGAAAGAAATAGCAAAATGGCAAGAATTAAATCCTGCCTTGCCAGTTATTATATTAAACTTAAAAGACTAAATACTTCAATCAAAATACAGAAGATATTAACTAAATGGATTTAAAAACGACCCAACTGTATGCTATCTGCAAGAGTTACACTTTAGAGTCAAAGAAACAAACAAATTGAAAGTAAAACCTAGAGGAAGGTAAACAGTTATTCACTGAACAACACGAGTGTGAAGTGTACAGGTCCAACTACATGCAGATTTTTTTCAATTGACAGTTTCACTAACCTGTAGAGTTCCCCTGATCCTCCCAGTTCTAAGCTATGCTGTTCGAGGATCAGCTCCATAGCTGGGAATCTACATACGTGGAGGACCGACTATAGTTGTGTGTGAATTTCTG
Organism: Macroglossus sobrinus; assembly: GCA_004027375.1. Taxonomy (NCBI): domain Eukaryota; kingdom Metazoa; phylum Chordata; class Mammalia; order Chiroptera; family Pteropodidae; genus Macroglossus; species Macroglossus sobrinus. Next base: position 13,784 of record PVKZ01000740.1, read on the forward strand.
ATTGCACAAGAAGTTGGTGCCCCTAAACTTCATGGTGTTCAAAGGTCAACTGTGTTAAGCAGACAGTGACCAAAAAGGAATGAGTGGATATAAGAAAACTACTGTCAAAGTAGACTTCAGGGCAAAATTTTTTTACTAGAGACAAAGAAGGACATTTTATAATAATTAAAGAGTAAACCTATAAAGAAACATAATAATTAAAAACATATATGATCCTAACTAGAGAACCACAAAGTATATGAATTAAAAACTGACAGAAGTGATGGAAGAAATGGAAAATTCAACAGTAATAGTTGGACACTTCACACCCTACTTATAACTATGGCTAGAACAATTAGATAGCTGATCAATAAAAAAGTAGAAAACTTGAACAACTCTATAAACTAAAAGAATTAACAATAGAACACTTCACCCAATAACAGCAAAATGCAACATTCCTCCTAAATGCACAAGAAACATTTTCTATGATAGCTTCTATATCAGGTCATAAAACATAAATTTAAAGGATTAAAATAATAGAAAGTATGTTCTCCAACCACAACAGAAATTATAAATCAACAAGAAAAAGCAATTTGAACAATTTATAAATATTTGGAAATTAATAATACACTCCAATTACCGGTTAATTAAAGGAGAAATAATAAGGACAATTAGAAAGTATTTTGAGATGAATGAAAATGAATGCACAATATGCCAAAACTTATCAAATGCAGCTATAAACAGTACTTAGAGGAAATTTATAGGTGTAAAAGCATTAGCAAAAAGATGGAAGATATTCATATGCATATCAATAACTTTCTTTCTAAGACATTAGAAAAAAGAGCAAATTAAGCATACAGTGAGCAGGAGGAAGGGAATAATACAGACCAGAGGAAAAACAATTGAAGAAAAGATAAAGAAAAATCAATAAAACAAAAGTTAACAAAACTTTAAGAGAATTCTCCAAGAGAAAACTCAAGTTACTAAAATCAGGAATGAAAGAGGGTATCACTATTAACCTTACAGAATAAAGAAAGGATTACAAGAGACTACTATGACCAGTTGTACTCCCATAAATTAGATGAGCCAGTTAAAATGAAAAAATAAAATGAAAGACACAAATAACTAAAATTGACAGAAGAAAAATGTAATCTGATAGACCTATAACAAGACAATGAACTAGCAATCAAACCCCTCCTCCCCACAAAAGCTCTGGCCCAGGTGGCTTCAATGATGAATCATGCTAATTTTTAAAGAAGAATTAAAACCATTCCTTCACAAACTCTTTGAAAAACAGAAGTAGACATAAGACTTTCCCAGTCATATACATTAATATAGCATTACTCTGATGACAAACCAAAGACATCACAGGAAAATTATACATCAGTATGTATCCCTTATGAATACAGAGGGGGGATCCTTTAAAAATACTAGGAACATTATCTAGTAACATAAAAAATAAAAACTGTATAACATGAACAAGTGTGATTTATCTCAGGAATTCAAGGTTGGTTTAACATCCACAATTCAGACAATAATTAAGAGTCCAGAAATAAACTAACTAGTCTGTGGTCAATACAATTTCTAAAACGGTACCAAACAATTCAGTAGATAAAACAACAGTTTTTTTTAACCAATGATCCTTCGACAATAGGATATTCACATGCATATGAATGAATCTGAACCAGTACTCACAGCATATTCAAAATTAAATAAAAATGTATCATAGACTCAAATGTAAGAGATAAAACTATGAAACTCTTAGAAGAGGAGTAAATTCTTATAAACGTGAATTAGGCAATAGTTGTTTTCGCTTCGAATGAAACCATCAAAAAAAGTCGAACATAAGCTCAGAGAATGGGAGAAAATATTTGCAAGTCATATATTTGATAAGAGGTTTGCATCTGGAATAGAAAAAAATTTCAACTCCACAATTAAAAGACAATAACCCAATTAAAATAGGCCAAAATTTATATAGATATTTTCTAAAAGAGATATACAAATGGCCAAAAAGCACAGAAAAAGATGCTGATGGTTATACAACTCTGTTCAACTTTATTAGTCATTAGGGAAATACAATTCAGACCCACCATGAGATATCAGTTCATTTCCATTAAGATGGCTAAAATTAAAACAAACAAACAAAATAAAACCAAATAACAAGTGTTAGCAAAGAAGTGGAGAACATGGAACCCTCATACCTCATACAAGTGTTGAGTTTGTAGATGGTATAACTGCTCTAGAAAACAGTTTAGCAAGCCCTCAAAATGTTAAACATAGAAATTACAATCCAGTAAAAGTAACTCAAATATCTATGCACTGATGAAGAAATGAAATATCTATATGAAGAAATATTATTTGACATTAGAAAGGAATGCAGTATGATACATGCTAAGGCATAGATAAACCTTGAAAATATTATGCTAAATGAAAGGAAGCTATCACACAAAAAAAGGCCACTTATCTTATGAATTGATTTATATGAAATGGCCAGAGTGGTCAATTCATGGAGACCATGACATAGATTAGCGGTTTCCTGTGCAGTAGAAAAAGGAAGTAACTTCCAATAGGTCTGAAGTTCCTCTTCAGGGTGATAGAATTTTCCTAAAGTTAGATAATGCTGATGGTTGCATAACTCTGTGAATACACTGAAACCATTAAATTTTATAATTTACGGAATGAATGTTATGTACACTGTATCTCAATAAAACTTTTTTTGAAATAAAAAAATATATTAACTAAGATGAACACTTTGATAAGATTTTTGTAGTAAATACACCTTGAAAGGATATATCCACCTGAATAACATATGATAGAGAATGTGGGTTACCAGGATCCCTAAAAATTCCCTTTAGCTAAGGAATCATTTACTGACAGTATTTATTATATTTTACCTTTTGAAATATGGGAGAAACCAGAAAGGAAATTAAGGAAAACTTGCCCAGAATTTTAATGCTCTTCCCAAATTGCAACAGAACGTGAGAAATTCAGGACAGCAGCTACCTGTTATAAAGCCGTTTGCTAAAGCCACTGGCAGGACGGGTCTTGGGGAGAAGCTGAATCACCCAGAATCCCCTGACAGTCATTCATCAGTCAATTGTTTTGAGCAGAACTCTGATAAGTACTGGTGATTAGAAACCAAATAAAATATGAACTCTATCTGCAAAACTCTTAAAGTCTAGTGAGAAAGAAGATCAACCTATAAATGAACAACAGCAAGACAATCTTCTAAATTTTATAGTGGAGACATATGCTTGGTTCAGTTGAAACACAACGTTCTTCACTTGTAGCTGGGCTGGAATTTGTGCTGATATTACAGGTTTCAAGTTAAAGAGGAGAATTTCAAGCCTTAGTGAGTCTCAATTCTATTCCCAGGAAGCAATGATTACAGGCAGAATAGAAGCAAAATGTACTACTAGGTATGAGAAACATGTATGCATCCTGAGCAGCTGCAAGTGAGGAAAAAAAGAATATCTGTACTGACATGAGCTTCTCAATCTGCATACAGTCCAACAGTCGTTAAAGAACCTGGGACCATCAGAATCCCTACATACAAGAATATCTTCCAAGCCTCTTAAAGAGTTAAAAGATTTGTGCTGTTCTGTACCCATTTAATTTGATAGGCAGTACCAGATATGTGGTATGTGTAGAGATGAATAAAGTACGAACCAGTACCATCTAACAGGGTGCAACAAAGGGTTAATTACCATGCATCTTTTTTGTCAGTAGAGAAGATTCCTTTTTGGTTTTTTAAAAGTACTCTTTATCACTGAATTTTATATTCATTTTCAAAGTGAAATTAACAGAACCAAAAAAACAACACTTTAGCAATCTGTCCGTTCATTCAAAACAGGTACCTGTCAGTTTGTTAGTGACAGTGCCAGCTGGTGAGCTAAAATTATATCTGCTCAATTGTTATTCTGCTGCAACGAGAGAAATATCTAAAATAATATAATTACCTGGCCTGCGAATTTCCTTAATTGAAAAATGTGGGGTGGCAGCTACCAGAAAAAAATATACACTACTTTTTTTTCTTTTAGTCTTATCTTAATTTCTTCGTGGACTAAGAACATAAATTCTTGCTTATTTAGGACATGTTAAATTTATCTTTAAAATAATTTGCCACATTGCCTTTCTAAGTTGGAGAAAATGAAGCATATTTTCAAGATGATCAAGACCATACCATATCCAAATTGGTTGTGCCAGGACAGCCCAGGAATTTGTTATCCACGATGTCACCAACAGATGACCCCAGAGCTGTATTTTATCCAAAGGGTCTCCGTTCTTGAGCAATGGGACCATTTAGCAGATCTTTTGATATTTGAAATTTATTTTCAGGAAAAGCCATGTCTCACTATATATAAATAATTTGGAAATGCAGCTCCAGCTGCTGATTCTTGTCTGTCTTAGCTAAGAAATCCTCGCTTTTTTATGAACCGAAGTATTGAGTTTGAGGATTAAGAGACAGAACAGGTATAAGTGCTTGCTGTACAAACATATCTCAGAGGATTATATCTTGAGAGTATTTTTAATTGGAAAAAATTACTCAGAAAAGTACAAGACAGTCCTAGAGTTGGTGAAGTTGTTCTTCACTGGGGTACGAATCATTAATTCTGAAAACAGAACCTGGTTCTTAAAGGAAAATATCAATTGTTTTATTTCCATAAAACATTAAAAGGTAAATGTAATTTCATTTCTTGTATCTCATTTGCTGCTTAGGTTGACTTGTCTTCTACTGTGATCTAACGTTGATATAAATATTATCTCTTTATGCCAAAGAATAGTTATATCTTTCTCTGAAAAGGATACCACTATGTAGTATCTTGCCTTCTAAAGCTGGTTTGTAAGTTTATTTTCTAGAAAAAAAACAAAAAACAAAAACACCTGATCTCTTCAAAAAAAAAAATTCCATGTTCCCTAATCAAAATGTATACATTAATTAAGTTAACCACCAATAAGTACCTATGTACAGTTGACCCTTGAAAACATGAATTTGACATGTGTAGGTCCACTTATATGTGGACTGTTTTTTCAATAAAATGTAGTCGGCCCTCCATACCCCTGGGTTTCACATCTGTGGATTCGAGCATGGATATGGAACGCCAACTGTAGGCATCGTTCTACACCGTTTTATAGAAGGGACTTGAGCATCCTCAGATTTTGGTATCCAGGGGGCTCGAGGAAGCAATCCCACGTGGATAGAGGGGAACAACCTTGGTTATGTTTTTGGGGACTCAAAAGTTATAGGCAGATTTTTGAGTGCATGGGGGTTGATGCCCCAAACCCCTGCATTGTTCAAAGGTCAAATGTACTAGTATTTTTGCTTGGCCCTGACTTTTCTGAATTCTGTAGTACAAGACAACAAATTCATAAAATAGGAAATATATGAAGTTGGTAACAGGACACAAACTGGCAGATGGGCTCATCATGGATAAATGGTTGAGGAGCATAAACAAGGGTATGGGCACAGTATATTAACAAGATATAACTTCAGGCTGGTACCTCGCATATATTTCACATACCAGAAACTGATGTCTAAACTGTTTCTTAGCTATTCCCAAAAGGGGGCTTTTCAAGAGTTATTTCTTCATCAGACTAACAGAGTCTAGCTAGGCATGAACTTTTAAAGAAAAATAAGTCAAACCAGACTTTAAGATGAAAAAAAAAAACCCTGAATATTCTTCAGTACCTCTAAAAACTTTTTAATTCTTGCTATTCTTGTTGCAAATCTGGGGTTTCAAAGATACTTTTAATTTAGCTCCTTTTAAATGCATCACTGAATAAACCCTCATTTTGAATGACTATATTAGTAACTGGCAGATTGTTAATTTAAATTCCTTCTACTGTTCAAAGGCAGCAGAAGTTAATGGTTTATATTTGGTTATAAAATCTTTTATGATGACTTAAAATTCATAGTCATAGTGACATGATTTGAGTTCTCATTTCTAAAAGCCCCTGTGTTGTGGAGCCTCTGCCCCTCCAGTTCTCCAGGTATATAAGTATCACTATATATATATATGTATATATATATATATATATATATATATATATATACATATATATATACATATATATATATATGTATATATATGTATATATATATATAGTATATATAATATATATACTAACATATATCCAAACTCTATCTATGTAGCTCTCATCTATCTATGTATCTATCTATGCATCCATCTATCCATCCATCCACATATATATTGGTATATGGTTGTGTGTGTGTGTGTGTGTGTGTGTGTGTGTGTGTGTGTGTGTGTATCTATCATTTAGAACAATAAGTGGCCCATGGTATGTTCTTAATGTTGGTTATTGATGTCAAATATTTCTCACATATAAACAAGAGTTGCTTGGTAACTAAAAGAGTATAATTAAATATAAAATATACACAAAACTAGTGGGTGTTTTAAATTCAAAAGTGGAAAACTTCTTGAACTATTTTATTATATTACTGACAAAATAATTTCTATGTGTGAATGACTTTCTAAAATATAGAAACTATTTAAAAGAACTTGTTTTCAAATTCTAAATTCTTTTATTCACAAACTAAAGTAATGCAGCCAATTTAGTTACAACAAATTTATCTATAGGATTTCATCAAAATTAATTCCCTCCCCTATTTTTGGTTATTATAGCTTTTCATGTTGCATGTTAGATCTACAGATACAGAAAAAATAAAAATTACAAGTAACTTAAGAACTTAAATGGAAGAAATTAAAAATTTTTTAACACCCATTTAAGATTCTTTTCCCTTCCCCCTCCCTCGTACACACTGACTCTTATTTCTGTTTTCCTGCAGTATCAGTTCATAGCTCTTTTTTGCTTTTCCTGCTTTGAAGGCATCCACTCCCAGTTTTATTTAATGGAGGACAGTTAGTTGCGTAGAGTGTCACAGGAAATGTGAAAAAAGGAATGGGTATCTAAAAGTTCAGGTGAATTTATTCAGTGCTTGTTTACCTCTGACTTTGGCATGAGAAATATATTTTAAGGTATATGAAAAGAATCCTATACAATAAATGTCTGTAATTTCTAGGTGTAACTTTCTGAATTATGTGATTTCCCCAATGGCTCTGAACTTGACAAAACAATACGTCCCTTTGTAATTTCATCATTTAGAAGAATATGCTCTAATTCAAAGGCATAAAGGATCTTCACAGATGAAAAACCACCCAACCAGATTTTCGGTACAAAATTACCAGTGACCTGGAATGGCGTTTCCTTTTCTCCTGAGTTTTGAGAATTCTTCTCGTTATTCGGAAGAGATGTACAAACCACCAAGACTCAAAGGACAAGGACATGCATTAAGAGTAGTCCTTACACACACAGCCCAGATTAGACTGACCTGTGTGCGCAGTCTTCGGACATATCGAACACATGGCCGTGTCTCTGCAGCAGAGGGAATGGTGGGCCCGCCCAGGGCGCGACTCCAGGATTCCACCTGCTATTTAGAAGGAAACCTTTCTGCTATCTTCAATCTTCTGATGAACGAGCCAATCAACAAACTACACTGTCCATTTCCTCTCCTATGTACATTTTTGGAGTTTCTAAAGCTATTTTGGAGGCTGGGAATATTCAAATTCAGGAAGCTTAAATAGGAAATCATTTTGGGTATTTTCATAATTCAGAATAATTTCTGAGTTAGGTATAAAGGTTAAATGACTCTGACTCTTATTTCCACTAGTAGATATGGTTCCCCAGAACCCTCTGATGTTTTGAGTCTTAATCCCTCCATAGACAGAAATTTCTATGACAAAACTGTCCATGCCCCTGTCAGTGTCATTACTGTTAGTTCATGTCTAAGTTTAGCAACAGATGCATTTCTGAAGGAGGGAGAAGTCTTGACATTTCTGAGATAGTGGGTATCATTTTAAGATATTCAAATAATATGAAATCTTGAAACATAACTATTCTGAACTAAAAATACCACCAGTCATTATTTGGTGACATATCTAGAAATCAAGTTTGCATTTAAGTAACATCAGATTTCAGTATTATTTTAACAGCTATCTCATTATAAAGAATATACTATAATTCAAAGGAGAATCCAATAGTACAAAGTAAATATTTTTAAATTAATAGAAAATGTGATATCAATAAATTAAGTATTATATATTAACCAATTGATATGAATTTAAAAATAATATTTTAAGTATTCTGCATATACACGACTAGGGCTAAAATTATTAAGAGTGATACTTGAAACTTGCTATGATTCCAAATGCAAAATAATGTGAGATATTCACTATTTACTTTCTACTAATTTTAGCTCAGATTCTACTTATAACTAGCATTCATAATGATGAGTAGATATTTGAATATCCACAAAACACTCGTGGAAAACATGAATTAAATATTAATTCACTTTTACTCTGCACCATTTATTTCTTGCTTGTCAAAGAAAATACACTGTATCACTAACTCTGAAGTACACACAAAAAAAGCCATCTTGTGACCTCTAAAAGCATACAATGTAGTTGGAAAGACAGATAAAATAAAAATGAACACAGGGAACAAGAAGTGCAATTAGTTCTCACTAAAGTTACAAATAAGTTATTTTATATCTCGAGATGGGAGACTAATCCCGCTTCAGAGATCAAAAGGGCTTTATAAAAGCAATGGCATTTGATCTAAGACTTTAAAAATTGTCAGGACTTGAACGGTAATGAGGGAGTGAAATTAGGAGACGCCACGACTGGAGCCCACTGAGAACTCTTAGCGTGATACTGTAGCTGAAAGATGAGGGTGGAGGCTGATGTGGAGTGGAAGGAGAGAAGCACCAGATTAAGCAATTATTTAGATGTGGAACTGATCGGACTCAATGGAAGTGGGGAAGATCTAGTGACTTTGGCTGAAAATGAGTCAGATATTCTAAAGCTAAAAAAAAAAAAGTTTAAATGAGAGATATAGTTGTAACCTCTGAGGTAAAGGAGATTGCATAGACACAGAAGATCTGATAAAGCCCTAAAACAGAAGGACTGGGAAAATTAACATGTGTTGAGTCAAGTGTCAACAGGAATTTTTCAGAAGGAGATCAAGAAGAAACAGGCAAGTGGGTAGAAGAAAACATACCACAAAGTTGTGTCTTGGCAGCCAAGTTGAAATGATATGCCAAGAGAGAAAAAATTTTGACCAAACTGAATATCAGAGAGCAAAAAAAGAAAAATGAGTGTCTATCACAGCTGGAAAGAAAATGGGAAAATGCATGGAAAACAATTTCAGGAAAATTGGGATATGAGAGGGGGATAATTTCTAATTGTCTTGGGCAATGTAAGTGGAACTGCGATGATTTCACAAGGACGTAATTAGCTTCTATGCTCTTACGCTGAAACACCTCAGTGAGTGTGCGAAACATCACAGAATCAACCATCAAAGACTTGAAGACTTAGGGTCTTTGTAAAACAATTCTTTCCGATAGGGTGAAACTTAAGTTGGGACTTGAACTTTGACACAGAAAAAAAGAGAAAACAAAATTCAGAAATATCTCAAATGTAGTTAAATATAAAAGCATAAAAAATATTCAAATTCTTAAGTCACAAACTGTGGCATGCTGCAAGAAAATCCTGAAATTTTCTTTAGAGAGCATCAACAAATGAAGATCAATACTGCCAGTGATGTGGGTGTTCTCTGAAGTCGAGACCGGCATCTACGTTCTCGGAACTCTCACGATGGCCCCCTGACGGAGCAGGTGACGCTCCTCCCACATGCGACAGTTTCTGACTCACGCATGTACCACCGCGAGTCTCACCTTCGTGTGAGGTCCACGCAGTGAAGCAGGACAAAGGCCTCACTTAACAGGGCACAGATCTGGTATGACTAATGTATTTGTCACATTGTGGTGGGTAATTTTTTTTTTTTTTTGGCATCAAATTTGTACTCAGTGACTTCCTAGATTTATTTCTTTTACCCCAAAGTCCTTTGCTAGTGCTCTAATTAATTTGTTATCTGATAAAGGAAGAGAAGCCAACCTCTGAAGCCACTAAGTGTTGTGTTGGTGGTTCACTTGCTCTTCCATTTTAAGACGCCCTCTGCAGAGTCTGTCATATGGTAACGAGCAGCGGATTAGGAGGACATCATGACCAGCGTGATCCATTTTTAATACATCGGGTATTCAATGGTAGCACAGAGAGTTAAACATGGTATTACCGTAACTAATTAATATTAATCATCTTAATTATTGTAACTAATGCTATGTAATAAATCAACATGAAGATGGACAGGATCAGTCCTAGAAACTAAGTATCCTCATCTATAAAATGGGACGATGTTCATATAGAGTAAATGAGCTTAAATTTGTAAAGCACTTTGAAAAGGATCTGCCCATAATAAGTGCCATGAAAGAAATGTCTGTGATTGAATGAATAAATAAACAAATAAATAGCAGTTTTAAAAGCTAGGGTCTTTTTGAAATATGGCGAAGGTGAAAAAATCATCGTCTGATCACTGTCACTTAATAATCATCACGTGAAGAGAACTCAATGTCAGAACAAAGCTGGTTAAAGTTAAGCTGAGTCTCAGCCAAAGCTATGACGGCATCACACCACCCTCTGGACCTTGCTAACCCACAGTCAGATATGTTCCTGGACTTTCCAAGTACGAGAGTCAATAACTTTTTAATTTTTTATTGTTAATTTGATTTGATATTTTGCCACCTGAAAACCATAAACTCCTGAATAGTACATAGGCCTACTGCTGCTAATTGAATTTTCATTTTATATTTGTCTGTGGGCACGTATCTATCCTTATTTCTTTATTTATCTATGTATCAGGCTATATTGAGTACGCTGACATGACTACTACCTACCTAGATCCTAGTCCAATCAGGTAGAGAGACAGGCTAAAACTACAAGTCCGCTAAAAGCTGTTAAAAATAAACAAGGAAACTAAGTGTCAAGAAATGAGAACAAGAGATTAATTTAGGATGACTTATTAGGGGAAGTCCTTTCTGAGCAATTGTTATTTAAGGTGAATATGAAATTTTAAAAAGGAAGCGAATAAAACTAGGTAAAAGAATGCTGTAGGCTGAGAAGAAAAACATGGGCAACATGGTGAAATGCAAACCATTTGGGTGTATTCAGGGGTTTGAATGGAGACTCGTTTAGCTAAGGTCAAGTGAGCATCCTGGGGAGTAATGCAATAGGAGTTTGAAAGGGTAACATGGAGATGTTACTTAATGCTGAGATGACAGCAGGCCAGTGAAGACGGGGACATAGGGAAGTGGCCCTTTTAAGAACACACACACACACACACCATTCATCGTGAAGTCACTGGACGAATGTGGGAGGGGATGTGGTGGGGTAGGGGCTGATAATGCAGTGGCAAACAAGGGTTCCAGAGTTTCCCAGTGCAGTAGGAGACACGCTCATGCACGGAGAACGGGGTCTGACGTTCTAGACTGGGGACTGAAATCTACACGCAAATTTGTTAAGATCGTCTTGGGCGTGTCCTGGATAATCAGTGAGAGAGAGTACATACGCTGTCTATGCTGCCTCTTATTTTTGAAAGTACGTGCCACTGAAGGTATCTTTCAACAGTCAGCAAGAGATGTGTACTGACAGTACAAACAAGTCATGCTGCAGATACCACAGAGTATTTATATCTCTTGTCTCAACTAGTACATTCGCTGTTACTTTGGAGCGCTGCCTTTTTGACTGTGATTGCTGAAGCATGCACAGTAAATGAACGCAGCACTTAAATAGCATTCGATGTACATGGAATACGATACATTTTCAAAGATGTATATAATGGTTCTAACATTCTTGACTTGAGAAATGCTTGGAAACATGCTTATCTATTGATCATGGCTATTTTGTATGGTTTCCCCACAATAGCCTCATCTGCATCTCTCCCAGCAAACCGCATTTAACCACTTCAGCAATGATGAAGTATGTATAATCTGATATGCATTTAATTATTTTACAGGAGGGAAATGCTTTTAAATTCATACCCATATTTTTTCTTGAAAATGTCTCAAGCATTTCATAAACTTTTCACCTGTAAGTATTGGTCATACTTCCTTTCCACACTGACCTGAAGGCGTCTAGTTGAGAATCGTCAAATTAGTAGTAGACAAACATTCATATACATTCATGTAAATGAGTCTCTGACCTCGACTTGGATTGTAGGATGGGCGCTGATAGCCCACATGAAATAACAGAGTCAACAGGCCGGCTAACCACTTGTAGAGGCCTGCTCCTCTCTGGCGGCAGCCCCTTATCAACTCCTCCCGAAGGATTCTCCATCCCCATTACTCACTCTGCTCTAGGTACCAAAGGCTATCTGACATTGTGATGCTGCTTTCAAGGTTAAGGTGTGGCCACTCCTAGGAATACTGGTCCTTTAAGAGCATATAAGATTAAAACAAAATAATGTATTTCTAATGATAACTCATGTTGGCACCAGAATTTGAAAGAAGTGTCAGGTCCCTTTTTCAATGTACGCTCCTCAGACAAGGCACAATGACCTGGCTCTACTAAAGAAAAACATCAACTCCTAGAAAAATCTGTATTTCTTATTCCTTTCTCCTCTTTCCCACTCCCCTTTCCCACTCCTTCCTCCCTCCTCTCTCCTTAATCCTCTCTCCTGTCTCCTCCCTCCCTCCCTCCCTTCTTTCTTCCCTTTTGTCCCTTTCAAGGGAAGAGAAGAGTGGGGGCCTAAATCAGGTAGACTTGGCAGCTTTAGTCTGTAGAAGACAGCCAGTCTTGATTATACAATGCATCTATTATAATAGAACTCTTTTTGAAAGCATTTATCAATACTCAATCGAATTTATATTTCCCAAAACATTTAGCATTGAGCTCTGCATAGTAAGTATTCAAAAACATTTTTTAGAGATTTTGAAGATGTTTTTGCCATGTGATAGTACAGATAAGAAATAATGATTGTTTCAGTTCCTTAGAATTTATGATTCTTTTTATAGGTATTTTTGTGTCTTTGCCTAATTCATTTATTAATTCCACAATCCATTGTTGAGAATGTATTTTATGTCAGACCCTGTTTTCAGTGTTCTGAAAACTAAACAAAAATTGCAAAAAACAAAACAAAACAAAACAAAAAAAAACACTTTCGATTCCTGAAGGAGCTTCCAGCCTAGTGGGGGAGGTGGGTAAATCCATACAATAGCTTATGGTGCTCTGTCCAGGTCTATAAAGGTGGCTGAGTAATGACAAGGGGAGGCCAAATGCCAGTAAAAGTTACTCACAGTTCCCCCTAGAAAGTAGAGGCCCGGCTCCCCACGCAGGGCCACAGAGGAACGCCCACCTTCGGTCAGGAAGCAGACGTCAGAGTGAGGGGAGAGCCTAGGCTGGGAGCCTTTATCGGGGTTTCTGCCAGAAAGGCAAGACAGGGTCGAATGAAGGGTTTAGGACTGGTTAGCCTGAGTAATGTCAGTAGGATCTGGCTACAGGAATGGCCTCCAGTTGTCGGGCACCAGGCCCTGGGATGCTTCAGAGGGGTACTGCCTCCTAAGGGAACGGCCAGATGGAGGAGATGAAGCTGTGGGTCGGTTAGCTGTAAACTCAAATCAAGCTCCTGGCTGCTCCTTTGCTGTCTCTAAGAAATGGCTCATGTTGGGGAGTGGGGTGTGGGACAGTGGGCAGTCTCTCTAGTTTTTAGAGCCAGAAACGTTTTAAATATGTCATAATGTCATAACAAAGAAAAATATTTTAAATAATTAATACTTAAGGCAGAGATATGAAATAGACACTAGGCACATTGGATTAGAAAGAAAGGAAAATTAATCTCAGATCAGGAAGGCTTTCCGTATAAGTGAGTAAAAGTATATAGCAGCCAAATGAGATATTAAGTTCAGAGTCATAAGAGAGTATAGAGTATTTGGAGAAAAAAATCAAATAATTTTATTTATCTGTATTATATGGTTTCTATGAACAAGAGAAAGAAAAATGACTATTAGGACTGGCACCATCAGTAGTAAGCCAGAATAATAGATCATGGTATATTCATACAATGAAATACTCTAGTTATAGTTGTCAAACTCTACCAGGCATAGGCCTCACCTGGACAGCTTGATAAAACACAGATTCCCGGGCCCCATCCGAGAGATTCTGATTCATCAAGTCTGGGGTGGGGCCTGAGAATCTGTCTTTTAACACGAGCCCCAGCAACGCCGATGCTGCTGGTCTATGGGCTAAACCGAATAGCACAGCCACGTGACAATGTGAATGCATGAACTACGGTATGGATGAACCTAAGGAAAGTGATGCTGAGTGGAGGAAGCCAGATGCCAAAGAGCAAACTTGGTGTTATTCCGCCTAAAGTTCAAAAGTAGGCCAAATTACTCTACACCATGAAGTCAAGGTTGTGGGGACTCGAGGGTGGGTGGGTAGTGGGCTGCATGGAACCAGGGAGCTACCAGATGCTGGTAGTGGGTGCCGGTACTGATTGCAGGCAGTTAAAAAATTCATTCATATCGTGTTCATATTATTTTTTGCACTTTCTTCTTTGTATCTTCTATTTAACAACAACAAAACCTAAACCTAAACAATGATAGAGGCACAGGAAAAACTCAGAAACCAGTTATTTAACATTTACCTTGCTCTAGAGCCCTCATTCTAGACATTGTCAGCAATACAAAGATAAATACCATACAGTTACTAACTCAAGTAAATCACAGTTTAATCAAGGAAAAGATGCTTCAATAAGGAAGATTCTGATAGATGGCAAAAATAGTATAAAGTGCTACGAAGTTTCAAAGGAGAAAAATATAACTGCTGGTTCAGAAGACCAGGAAAGGCTTCATGAGAAAATGGTGGATGAAATAGGTCTCAGAATGATGGGTAGTTTTCACAGTTGATTTGGCCTCATATTTAAAGCTCCCCTTTTTTTTTTTTCCTGTCCAGGGTATTGCAACCAAATTCTCATGTTCCTCTCAAGTGACAGCTATACAGGCCTTTTCTGAAATTCCAGGTTCAGCTGGCTCAGCTGAAAGGGATGCTCAACAAGAATTTCAAATATCTTATGTTGGCAATAGTTTAGGAGACTATTTCAAATGCAACTGTCAAATTTGGTGCAAATTTACCCATTCTACTTGATGTAATAGCTAAAAAATACAAAAGATGAGCAAGTAACACGGAAACTCATTTCACTAATACAGGTGATAAAATGAGGTCTATTATTTCGGCCTACGTCCGAGAGCATAAAAATTTGATTCTTAATCTTTTTTGCATATATATCACTTATACTGTTAAATACGGCTCATCTGAGCTTCTGCATAATGGAAAAGATAGAAGAAAAATGCTATCTAATAAATTGTCAGTAGCAGAGATGACCAAAATATGAATATAAACATTCAAATTATGCAATTTCCATAAATCACCTTAAATATAAAAATTATATTACATTGTGCTTCTATAAGTTTAAAATTTAAAATTTCAAGAAAACGTATAGCTGGACATAATACAACCTCATCCAATCTTATATTCTTCTCAAAAGCAAGAAGAGTGTTACCCAGGTATCTAAAGGTTTTAGTTGCTTTATCATTCTGCATCTCATAAAGAAATTATAAGTGTTCCACTTTTTCTGCATCTCTGCTAGTATCTGGTTTTATCAGTAATTTTTTTTTTTATTTTGGCCATTCTAATAGGTATGTGGTAGCATCTTGTTTTGCTTTAGTGTATATTTTCCTAATAAACAGTGATGTTGAACATCTGCTCATGTACTTTTCATCCATATAGCTTCTTTGGTGAAGTATTTATTCAACTGTTGTTGATTTTTAATTGTCTGTTTTTTGTTATTGATTTTCAACAGTTCTTTATATATTCTGGCTTAAGTAATTTTCCAGATATGTATTTTGCAAGTATGTTCTACCAGTCTGGCGATTTTGTTTCCATTCTCTTAAAAATGTCTTTCACAGAATGAAAATTTTTAATTTGTATGAAGCCCAATATATCAATTCATTTTCAGAATCATGTTTTTCCTAACTCAAGTTCAAAAGATTCTATACTAAGCCTTCTATAAGTTTAATAGGTTTAGAATTTACTTTCAGTACCATGATGCTTTTTGAATAAATTTTTGAATCAAGTGGAAGGTATACAAAGAGATTTGTTTTTCACATATGTGTATCTATTTGTGGGATCACCATTTGTTAAAATACTATCTTTTTTCACTGAATTGCTTTTGCATCTTAGACAAAAGCCAGTTGGCTATACATATGTGTCTATCACTTAGTCAATACCACACATATCATCAATTTTAAGTGTTACTAACTATATTGCCACAATGATCAACATAAAACCACTGGCTATATCTCAGTATCAAACTTGATTGCCAATTATTCAAGTTTTCCAATCAGGTAGTGTCCGTACTACAACTTTAGTTCTTTTCAAAAGTGTTTTAACTATCTTATTTCTTTTGATTTATTTTATAATTTATATGCTATTTCTTCCATATTGTCTATTTGTATAAAAATCTGACACTGAGTATAATGTGGTTTGAATTACATTTTATTGAATCTTCATATATGTTTGAAGAAAATTGATGTCTGAACAATAGTCTTTAAATACATGAAAACTTTCTCTGTATGTGTGTATGTAAACACTACACATATGTATTTTGATTTATTCATCAGTATTTCATAGTTGTAAGCAAATCAATGAATCTTGCACATGCTTGCTTAACTAATTCCCAAATATTCTGTACTTTTGTGCTATTTTAATTGGCACTGTTTTTAATTATTTCAATTTCTGAATGTTCATTGCTAGTATACATAAATAGAATTGATTTTATTTCTACTGTTCTTTTTTATTTCTATGACCTTGCTAACCTCACTTATTGATAGTAAGTAGCTTTTGTAGATTTTTTCATATAGTCTACATAGATAAAGATGATGTTTGAAAATAGAGTTTTATTTCTTGTTTTTCAGTTTGTATAAATTTTATTTATTTATTTTTCTTGCCATATCTCACTGTCTGGAATCTGCTTAGAGTAAAAGCAATTTGTTTTCACTAATGACTACAATGTTTATTGTAGGTTTTTCGGTAGTTATCCTTTATTTAGGATGTTCCCTTTAATCCCTTGCTTGGTGGGAGTTTTTAATCATGAATGTACTCAAACATTCCAGCCAAATTTCTTGAAGCTATTTGAGCCATTCCGGCTGTGGCACCAAACGTGTGAGCAAGGCCACCTTAGATCCTTCAGCCACAATCCTGCAGCCACAGCCAATACGGTGGCACAGGGATGAGCCCTCATTATGGATTCTGCTCAAATTCTTGAATGACAGAATCTTGAAAAATAAGAAGATTTTGTTTCGGCTGCTATATTTGCTGTGTTTTTTTTTACATTGAAAACAACAACTGAAACATTCGGTAGTTGAAGAGAGTTCACTGAGGAACTTATTTGTAACGGTGTGGGCAGAGTTTAGGAAAACCACAAAGCAGGACACATGCTCTGGGGTGAGCTACACCAGGGAGCCCCCATCCCTAGGCTTGAAGAGACAGGGCTAGGAGAGTTACCACACTTCAAAGGGACCAGTTGTATGCAGAGAGCTGCTAAATAGGATATATGGCTTTTGGGAGAGGGAGAAAGGAAAGCAGGGGGATAAATTCCAGATTCCTTCGCCTCCTACCTTCTATCTCCTGTCAATGCTCCCTAACAGGAAGCCAGTGAGCAAAAGTCCATTGTGTCATACCACTTGAAACAAAAATGTTCACCACCACCAGTGCTTTTTATGTAAAGTAGCAGGAGAAAAAAGAAAGAAAGAAAGAAATAGCTAAGACAGCCTCTGCATTTCCTGCTTCTGTAGGTGTTTCTGAGCAACCCACCACAGACAAGACCATCACAAAGCAGATCATTTGGCTTGAAGGTTTATATCATGTGAAAGATCCCCAAGTACTCAGGGTGTTGTTACCAGAGGCTAAAACTGTTACCAAATATCTCCTCACAGAATTTCTACATTAAAATAACAATTAAGAATGAGGTGTGTATGGGGGGCCTACCTGTGATGTGATCGCTGTCAAGGCCTGTGCTGAGCCTTTCTGGGACTCTGGAAGCAATTTAACCAGGGGCTCATTTGTTAGCTAAGCAAAGAAAGCTGTTTGCTTACAGTGAGTTATTTAACTCATATTTGATTTTAGCAGCTGAAGAAATGTGTCCAGATTTTCAAATAAATAAATATAATGAGCAAGAGACAACAAAATAACTTGTTTAAGATTGCTAATTAACATTATTAATTAGTGATTAAAAAACAATGCCAAATTTTTTGAGTGTTTGTCTTCAGCTTTTGATGAATCGACAGTCGTGACTGATACTGCTCACAGTTGTCATTGTTGATTAAAGGAGTCCACACTGAGTTTAAAGTAACTGAAGAATCAGCCTCTATGAACAGTCTGCATGGACTAACTTCAGGTAAAATATCTTCAAAGGTGAAAAAGAACACTCATGTGGTGAAAGCTGAAGTGAAATCTGCTAAGATGTATAACAACAGGTGATGGTGGTAAAACGTGTGGATCAGAAAAAGGCTTAGTTGGGCAAATTGACAAAATCTGTGAACATGTAAGGTGTTTACAGCTTGTGGTTATACACTGCAGTATTCATCAGCAGACACTTTGCTGAAAATAGTGCAATCTATCACCTAGTATTGAACAGTAGTGTTGATAGTGAAATTCAGTCCTCTCGTGGACTTAATTATTGTCAGTTCTGTGAATTTTTGTCAGGAATAGTTGAGAATCCTTGCCCTACCTCCTACACCAGCAACTCAATAGCTTCACAGCAGTAATGTTTTACTGTAAATTTTTGAGCTCAGGGTCAATATCGAAATTTATCTGAATAAGAACTGACCTCAGTCACTATAACTGAACACTCAATGGCCTTCAGAATTAGCTTTTGCTGCATACTCGACCATGTTTCTTAATTAATTCAACCTAAAATTGTAAGGCACAACAGTGCTTACATGTGAAACTTATACTGCAGTAAAGTCATTTCAACAACAAACTTCGTTTAAAATCTCAAGTAATGTCAATCTTTTTGATACATTTCTATTCCTGTTAAAAGTTAAAACAAGAAGTGAGATCTCCATCCCCACATAGATTTGCATAGAATATGTTTTCCAAGCTCCAACTGCAGTTTCAGAAGCATTTTTAAGAATTACCTCAATGCAAGCGCAACGATAATTTCCATACTTTGCAATCCACTTAAATGTGCAACTGAGGACTTTTCACCTTCAGTTGGAACTGATGGATAACAGTGAAATGACGTGCAACACCACCAATACCGGTTAGAAATCTGACAGAATTCTATAAATGCCTCTGCATCGATGAACATGCTCAATTAAAGTCATGTTTATTGAATGATATTAGTATTTGACAGTAAATATCTGCATGAAAACACATTTTTGAAAATAAAGTATATAAAATCTCATTATCAATCAGCAATAAGAGACCAACATTTCCAACAGACTTCGATTACAGAGAACACTAACCCTGAACTGCAGTTAAATACAGTGTTATGTTCTCTGAAAAGAATTCCATTCTTTACGTTAATAAAATTGTATGACCGAAACACGGTAATCAAATACTGTTATTACTTTTAGAATACTGTCAGTGAAAGTTCTGTGGAAATTTTTCTTTCTTTTTAATATCATGATGTCCTTGGTTTTCCTTCTTGGCTTGTGAAGTTTCATCCTTACCACAGTGGCCACTTCATATATGGGTGACTGATGGCATGGCCAGGACAAGACGATGGCCTCTGTTGACAAGGGGTACTTGGAAGTTCCAAGTTTCTCCCGTCTCTTCTCTACTCCTCCTTGTGGCAGGCGGCTGAGGCTCGCACACTTTCCCTGGACCCAGTACAGCCAAGCCCACTCCTGCCCGCCTCCCTTTCCCTTTCGGCCTCTGAGTGCCCACGTCTGCGTTCCTCCGAGGCCTGCAGAGTTGGGCTGCCTTTCTGTGCGTGCTCACTGGCCTTCTGCAAAAGCCCATCTTCACTGACATGAGCAGCTGGTACAGGAACAGTGCGGTTAAGGAGTGTGTGGGCAGGTGCCAAAGCTCCAGGGGATCCCATGGCCAATCCAAAGGTGGGGTGCCCCCGGATGCTCAGAGGCTCTCCCTGGTATCTGAGGCATGGTCAGTCGGCTTCACATTCCTCTGCTAGGTTCCAAACTCCACTGCCACTCCCCCAGTCACTCATCATCCCCTGTCCCCCACTGCCCACCCCCCAGTCATGCAGCTCAGGATCAGCACTCTGGCTGGGGCAAAGGAGAAACGGGCCTCTTCATCAGCATCCTGGACATCTGGGAAGCCGGGCGCCACTCACAGGCTCTCGTTTCCCTCATGAGAGAAATCACGGGCTGGGAAGGGCTCTCTTGGAGCTGAGCTGTGCTGCTCTGGGTGGGGAGTGACACGAGTAAATTCAAGCTGTGCCTCTAACCCTCTTTGATTGATGTGTCTAGTCTTAGAATTCTTTTCTTTTTTTTTTTTTTCTTTCTGCTTTGACGGTGTGCTGGACACCTGGACTTCCAAAATGCCTCTCTCATCCGTGTGTGACTGTCTAAATCAGTGTTCTCTGGGGCGAAGGTGGTACAAATTCCAATTCTGCCACATTGATGATGTCCCCATCCAGGTGGCCCTGTTTTCTGATTGCACACCCACAGTCTTCTGTGGCCCTTCCCTTTGTGTATGCTCCAGAAGGCTTTCCGAGGCTGCCCGCTGATTCTGCCATCTTTACAACCACCACTGTCCCCATAACGATTAGCGATAGAGTCACCTAATCTCTGGGCATCCCAATCTTCCTTATGCTCATTCCCTTGTCACGGTGGTAAAAACTTGAGTAACTGCATTGTCACCACTTGCTCAGGTTTCAATTTGACCCCAGCAAAAAGCTATTTGTGCCCTCCTCTAGGACATGAGCGACCCCCTCCTCAAACCCCGACCTTAAAAATATGTGAGACTCTATTTCCTGTGGCTACCCTGGGGACAGCTATAACAGCCATAGTCCTACTGGGAGAGAGAGGACGCACTCACTTTTAACTAGGTGAGTTTGATAAAGAGACTCATTTCAAAGCAGAGGGCGGGATTTAGAGAAATGAGACAGTACTTCGAGGGCTAGCAACAGCAGGACAACACGGTCAGTGTCCTGACAGAAGACATGGCCTCGGCTATGAGAAGTTCAGCCACCACCTGCAACTCGGCCTGGAGGAGGATGGGGAACATGCGTCAGACTCATTCTGACTGCGAGTGTCCCCACTTCCCCAGCCCCCTCGAATGACTGGGTCCGACCGGAAGTGGGGAGGGACAGAAACACTAGTGCCGGCAGAGGGAGGTGCCATCCGCGCATCAAGGTAGGAAGAGTGGACGCTGAGTCTGTAGTGGTAGACAGACAGCATCTGATGCGGCCCACTTGGAAATCTGGATTTTTTTTTTTGTACCAATTTTGACATAAAACATATTCACCTTACAGTAATAATCTTACAAAATTTAAAAAAATGCAGGCATTTCTGAAATGACATCCCTTTCTATCTCCCCACTAAACCTACTCTGAAGTATCACTTTTTAGAATTTCTATAACATAGGGTTTCTAATTCTAACTTTCAATAATTTATTGGAACATAATTTATTGACTAAGTGGATCTGAATCACTCTCCTGGTACAATTCTATAAAAATGTGTATAAAATACCATTACTTAAATATAGTTGAGATTAATGGGAAGAAATAAAATGCATCTGTGTGGAGAAGCATGAAACATAAAAAGGAAATTTAAGTCCTGAGTATTAGGTGTCACTGGCGAAGCTGTGGTGGTTTTATAAGACTAAGACGTGCAGCCTCACCTTTAGGAGAATGGGGTTGTAATGCTGACCAGGAACAGAAACTGTGGCCTTCGACCATTATGGGGCAAAGAGACAGAACTGGGGCCCACCCGGTAGAGTCTGGGCTTTGAAAGTGCTAGCCGGTCCATGGAAGAGGAGGAGGACAGCTTGGCCCCCTGACCCCGCACAGTGGAGAGAGACTTTCTCTGCCCAGCTCCCCTTAGAAGAAAGTGAGAGCTGGGCCACCTACGTGAGTGCTAAGCTAGCTGAGTGGTGTGAGAACCCTGACAGGAGAAACTCCTTCTAGACGCAGTAACTCCCCATAGAAAGCTAGCAAGAACCAAATTCTTCCTTTGGGACTTTCCACAGCACACGGTGCACAGGCTCCCAAGAAAAAAATGCATGAGAGATTCAGGAATCATCGTTTCAAACTGCATGAGTCAATGACGTATCAGAAGGTAGAATCAATAAGGTAGAGACACCATATGGAAGAATTAGAACTCCAAGAAAATAAGAAAAAACGCTATTTGAGGGAGTGTACTTTCTTCGGGAGGTAACTATGGCCTGCTTTAGGATCAAATTTATGGCTAAATACCTATATCTGCTGCCTCTCCCTTAAAGAAATAAGCTTCTCATAGATTTTGCTTTTGTAAATCAATCTTCATTTAACTCTAACTGGGAAACAGAAGAGAATAAAAAAGAAAGCATACATCTAGCACGGCTATGTAAATTATGTTCAAATAAAAACCTTTTAATGTGAAGTTACTTATTTGGCCAAAGGAGAGAGTCAATCTTTACCTCTTTTTCCTCATATTTCATCTCTTGTAAAATTGTTTAAAAATCTACCTTCCCTCATTCACTGCTGGTGTGCTGTAAATAAGGAAGGAAAAGCATGAGAATGAAAGATAATGATCAGACTGCAGGGATGCTTAAACTAGTTCTTCGTTTCAGATAAGTGACTTTGGAAGAAGCCCATCCCTTAGGACCCCAGGAACGCTTCTTGCTTTCTAGGCTGACGATAACTTTTGCTGACTGTGTCAGAAAATGGAAAAGACAATTTAATGTACACATTTACAAAACCATGCATTGACGGGAAACAAGTCAAACTCAGTGAAACATCTACATCTATGGGTTACCCGGGCAAGACAATTATGAGCTTAAGGAAATAAGTCTGTCACGTCATGGTGTATTCTTAACAATCTTCTTTTTAAGGCAAAGAGATTCCTGAAAAGTCTCAATGCAGTTTGATAAACAGAAAATCAAAAGAAGTGATTACATTACTACTAACTCTTAAAAATGTAGTTTGTAGAGTTCCTTAAGTTTTTAGAGGTAGGGATTATTATTTTCATGACAAGGTGAAGAACAAGGCAGTCCTAAAGATCTGAGCTTTGTAGAAAAGAGATTTGATGTTTTAAAAACAAGGTGATCAAAGGATCTGGCAGTTAGAAATGCAATACATTTTTCATGAAGATGCAACATGATTTAAAATGAGAAATTTAGAAAAATATTAAAATAAGTATCTATTTAGTATTCAGAAAAAAATGGAAAAAAATAAAGTCTTAAAATACATAGGCTATTTAGAGTTTAACAGAGAGAAAATTATATGGCAGATGAATAACGTAAAAAGTATAGGGTAACACCAGGAAGATAAGTTAGGAAAAATATGTTGATGAGAACATGTTCTGTTATATTTAAGCGACTGTATTCTGCCTTTTAAAAATGTCTTTAGCATATACCTTAGGAGAATGTCAGGCTGAATGTTTTTGTGTTATGAAGAAAGAATTTGCTTCATAATGTAAGCATGTTAATGAATAACTTTTAGCTCAATTGGAATACATTTTAAAGAAAAATCACAGGGAGGTCTCAGCAGTTGCTTGGACTGCAGAGTTTCTTGTGATGCTGTATGAAACCTTCAGAGTATAACTTATTTACACCAATGACAATATTTTTGTAAAAACTGGTGATGTTGGTGGTTGATTTTTATCACATAATACTATACTTCAAGAATAAATTCTATAATGTGAGTCCACCTGTATTAATGTCAAGGAAAGATTAAAAAAAAAGTCTACTTTTCCAATTGTGCATCTCAGATATTTCTTCCAACAGCAGATCTCAGGAACAAAACGCCACTAAGAAGATCTCTTTCTTAAAAAAAAACAAACAACACAACAGCAAAGCACAGCCTGTTCTGGAGAAAGAAATGCCTTCAATTATCTTAGGAAACGGAGCCAGGAGGGAGAAATAATCCATAGCAACTTCAAAACACCATTAACCTTTTTAAGTGAAACAACTGTACTTTCTCCAGAAAAGACATGTATCTGTCAACTCGGCAGGGAGACTCTTGCATTATAAAAGGAAATGGTTTGCATTTTTCATTCAAGTACAATTTATGATCTGAGCTGTATCATCAACATATTTGATTTCAGCAGGCAGCTGGAAGCAGTGCATGCCACAGTGTGGATCTCAGACTGTCATCTGAACTGAATGCGCGGGGTCCGTCTTGTGGGACTGAACCCTTAACCTTGGAATCTGATGCTGCTTCTGCATAGTGTCAGACTTGAGTTGAACTGTAGGGCACCCCGCTGCTGTCTGAGACTGCCTGGGGATTCCAGGGGACACCACCCACTCCACACACTGAAATCGGCACTCGGACTCTGGGTGACCTTCGGGAGTGGCATCACTACAACAAACAGCCTATGACCCTCGTGGTGCATGGATCAAGATACAAGAGATGTATTTCCTTAGTAGTTTTCTGCATCAGATTCGTATGAAACTTACATAAAAATTATTTTTATAGCTAAAATGATTGAGACAAGTCATCAACCAAGAGACCATGAAAACTTCCTGTCCCCGTGACATTTCATCATGCTTTACTTTTCAGTGCACTTTAACATATCTCTGTCCTTTGATGACTATAAAACTTGAAAATAGGTATTGACATTCACCTTTTGAGGATCAGAAAAGTGAGATTTATGGAGGATTTATAACTGTCTCAAAAAAACAAAACCAAAAACAAATGGACTCAGTTCATCAGGAATCAGCCATTATTCAACTTAAGGGTCCCGATGTAGGTTTCTATATCTGGAGTTACTTGATTAATATGACCAATGAAAATATGATGTCCGGTAATTCACGGGCAACTTACATTTGCTTTTTTTCTTTTCTGTCAATAACACAATGCAAGCATGCTAATGGACATTCATCCTACAGGAAGTCACAGTGAGGTCTCAGTACCTGTTCAGGCTGCAAAACATTTCTTGTGAGGCCATATGAAACCTTCAGAGTGTTTTACCCTCTAAACAGTTACTGGAACAGAAAATCTTGCCAAGTCTGTTAAACTGTGCTGACATTTACTCTTCATTATTAGACTTATAGAATTAAACGTTTCCAAAGGGTTAGCCTTAATGAGAAAGAAAATGGAATAATTTTTATGTCAGGTGTTTAATATGACATTCCATGACAATGGGGAGTTGAGACTCCTTTACTGGTTTTGTAGATAAGAAAATAAAATGGAAAAGAGGTTGATTAATTTGCAAAGATCACATAATTAGTGATTGTTCCAGGCAAACCGGCTCCAAAGTTTGTTTTAGGGTTCCTTGCTTAAGTAGGCTTCCTTGTCCTGTGTTTTTAGCAGGTAACTCCTGGGCAAAGTTTCCCCTGGCTTATATAGCATTTCAGATGATGCCATTTAGTTCTCTAGAGCCCCGATGCAGAAGACAGCTGCATCCTTTCCAAAGAGGAGTGCTTGCTGGAGGTATGCCTTTTTTTTATTCTTCCACACCTGTTAGTGCATCTATTTCCTTCAAATACAGTATCTGAAGGAATTATTAGGACAAAGATCTTTAAGTTGAATCATGGCAGGTATGGATAAAGGGCTATTACCCTTATTACAGGGAATTTGTTTTTTTTTTTTTTTTTTAAGAATTATGATTGAAGAAATTTTAAGGCAAGCGTTTGGAGCAGGAGAACCCTCAAATATGATCATGTTTCCTTTTATGTATTAAAGTTAGTTTTTCTCTGAAATTCTGCTTTATGAGTCTTTGAGTTACTTGCTTCAATGGGTTCCATAGGGCCACCCAGGAAAGACTGGTCTGGAGGCTGGATCTGAGGAGGTCCAGCCCCAAGCGAGCTTCAGGGCCAGTTCTGTGGGGCACCGTTTCCGGCTGGAGCCGGGCAAGTCGAAACCAGAATATGTGTAAAAGGCAGAAGCACTTGCAGACTGGGGAAGGAAGCTGACAGAACTAAAACAGAATAAGAGTGTGGTTCAAAACTCTGCCACAAGCTCCCCAGGGAGTTTCCAAGACAGATACAGGAGTATATATGACTTCCCTTTATGACTGAGTTTATTATTGGGTTTATTGAGAAGAGGTGATAAAGGAGAAGGTTAAAAGGACAGTATACAACTTGCATAGGGCCAAATAAATGCTAAAATTAGGCATATGTACCCTAACTGCCTTTTTAAAATTTGATTAAAACCGGAACTTCTATGGTTTTAGGGAAAATCTTTCCCTAAGATCAACCTGATGTTGTATGTTCTTAGACAAAAATTGAGTTAGCCTTGGCATAATTACACATAGAGTAACAAAGAAAGATGGCATGCATTGAATAAAGAAAGAAAATAAAAAGAAATGTTCTCTCACATATAGAGAGATTGATCTGCCTTTTTCAAGCATTATTCCTCTAAGAACTTTTATGTGTCTGTTGATGGCAAATGAAGCATTGGGATTTCTTTCAGGATAATTTTTCCATTTAAAAGAAAAATATATTCATCAGCCACAGAGACCATTTCCATTAAGGAGGCAGGAAAGTAATAGTAGATCAATATGAGGTTTATGTCTGACAGGAATGCACCATGATAATTTGGTTCACTTTTTCAGGAGACAAATGCAAAGTATATAAAGGCCCAGAGAAAAAAAAATGATCAGCATTAAGAACATTCCGAGGAGTAAAAAGACATCAAGGTAAGTTTCCAAACAAGAGACACAGACCAAAAGCAATGATAAGTTTCTTCACATCTATAAAGTGATTATGACTTCCATTTGAATGGCATACTGTCATATACCATTCTTTGTGTGTGTCTAGGATGTCCCAAAAGCTATATATTCATTTTTATCTTAGCTTAGGGCAACTGCAATTTCAAGTGTTGAACATAAACCAACAGCTTAATGAAAAAAAAATCAATGTGTGCTTTTCATAGAAAATATCACAACTATTAACCAAGTCTTTCTGAGAAATGTATATTCTGTTGCAGTTTCTTCACTACTTATTAAATCTCCTGTCTTAGCCAGAAGCAAAAGTGACTAGGAGATTAGAGAACTGGTAACTGCATGGCTTTCCCTCAGGGACATTCATGACACTGAGAAGCAACCACACCTGAACAAAAATAACATAATTTTATGGTCTAAGACAGAACCAGTTTTCCTGAGAAAACAGTAAGGAGAAGGAAACGGGTGAGGAGGGAGAGTAAAGCGGGGAAATACAGAGCAGTAAGGAAAGGGGGTCGAGATTATAAGCAAAAAAAAAAAAAAAAGGGAAATAAAGGGGGAAGTGCAGAAAGGCTCAAAAGTATGTGGGATCTAGTTAGCCTTGTCCATCATTTTCATCCATCTATCCTTCCTCTCATTATTTGATCAAATTTCCGTTTCCTTCCCACCCATCGGAGTCACTATCTAGAATCTGGCTCTTTTGGGGTGAAGAGCAAACAGACCCAAATTCCATCATTTCACTAGAACCCTAGTCACTCTGCCCAACCCTCTTTCTACAAAGTCAGAATATAGAATCCATTGTCTAGAATGTAATGAAACTAGCATATACATTTTTGTAAATAAAATTCGAGGAAGGAAAGTGTTCTATAAAGATGTAAGCAACACAGAGATTAAATGAGAAGAAAAATAAACACTCACAACATTTTACAAATGGTCAATCATTGAAAATTTTTACTGAAGTAGTTTAGGTGGGTTTAGAAACCCCCTTTAGTGAATTGAAGGGGTATTAAAATTATATACACTGAAAAAAATAGTTATTAAAATAAAACAAAAAAACAGAAACATATTTCATCACACACACACACAAATATATATATAAACAAATTAAAAGTAGCTATGTGGCTTCCATGACTAAACGAGATAAAAGGAAAGAGAATTTTAAAATTTTTCTAAGAATTAGGAAATATCAGGAAACTAAAGTTTTATTTCAGCAGGATGCAGACAGAATCCCAAAGTCAAGAGCCACTTGTAATTGGTGGGTCAGTTGTTGACAGCCTTCATTAAGACTGAGATGAGACTACTAGTGGAACATTGCACAGATCTAGGAGATCCAGTATATTAATTCAATTAACTGAATCGCTGTAACTATAAAAAACTAAGGTTTCTTCCTTGCTTGGATGTATCAATTTCTCAGAGCTCTGTTGGTTTAGATAATTTTATACTAAGTGATTCTTATGACATTATACAATTTTATATTCAGAGAAAATGCACATTGCATTTTATCCACATGTACATGACTGTTTTGTTTTCGTTTTTGTTTCTCCGGCTTCTTCAGTATGCATTCTTTCCCAATGGGCTATCAGTTCACCTTTGATCTGAGTGGCTTTTATTTTCAGCATATATAGATGGCTTCAGCTCTCTAAGTTCTTTTTACTTTTTTCAAAAGGAAACAGAAGCAAATATTGCATTCTCAGTATGCCTTTCATTTTGATCAAAATGAGAATACGAACAGACAATAGTGAGACTATCTATGACAGCGGAACTCTGGTCCAGGTAAGAAACGCGGTTTCTTGTTGCAATCTTCCCTGAACAGTTAAGACCTGATCAGTGACCACCATCTTCCATGTGCGTTGTCCTCCTTCCAACTGAGGGCAAACTAGAGAAAGCCAGTGATGCTCCAGGACCTGACCACAAAAGCTGCCCTGCTTCTAATGAGCCCGCCCCACCACTCTGTACCAGCAACCTCCAGTCAGAGCATGCTCAAAGCTTACCCTTTTCTCACTATAAAGCTTTTCCTCTCCCCTGGCTGCCTTCCAGTCTCTGCCAAACACAAGTTGCCATAGAAAACTCTGGACAATTAACTCTGTTATGAATTGAGTGACCTTCGTTTATTCCCACAAACCCATTCTGAAGGCTCATTAAAAAAAAATAATAATAACAAAGGAAGAAAGAAAGCTGCTCGTGGTTTCTGCAGGTAAGAACATCCCCCAGGTCTTTGCCTTTCCTTTCTCCAACCTGTGGGAAAGGAACAAGTTTCTGATTGGTGAGCCATGGGAGTTTCCTGCCAGTTTCCCCTTTAAGTGGATTTAAGCCGTGGAAAGTCCCTAAGCACAGACTTTTGATAGCTGGAGGGTAAGGCGATGGCTTGAAGCAAGGCTTTTTCAGCAATTAAGGTGACATTTAGGCTTCAATACAGAGTAAATTTGGAGACTCTTTGAAATACCAACAAGAGACTTCCCCTCTTTTGGATTTTTAAATTTGTTTCTGATATCAGAAAAAAGAAAAAGATGCTTAATCCTTTCCTGCTTCACACAGCAAAACCCCCTGAAAATTATAAGTCCCTGTTACGACTATAAGAAACTTAAGTTTTGCAGAAGTTCTGTTATTTTGTTTTCTTTCAAAATGCTTGCTTTTAAAATGCAATCTCACCCTTTTTTTTGGTAATTTTACAAATTTATAATTTTTGCACTTTCAGTGTGTGGGTGTGTGCAAATAAGCCTAATGCGCTTCTGTTAATTTTCACACAGTTTTCTGCTGTGTTCTTGCTGAGCTGCTAAAATCAACTTGGAAAAAATGTGATTACTGTTACTTTGGGCACCAAAAAAATTATCATTTTTTTTTGTTGTTGTTCTCAAACAGGGAAAACAGTCATTTGAACAATACAAATAAAATGTCTTGCATTATAATATTTTGCTTTAGACCACTGGGTCACTTGCACGTGCTCACAGGAATAGGAAATCTCCAGGGCACAGATGTAGTGGGGGAGGGGGGGACTCTAGGTGTGTTGATCAAAATGCCAAGGCCACTACAAACAGATCTTCATAAAGGAGAGATTTATTTACTTTTAAGATTTGAAAATATTTTTAAATGCTTTCTCATATATAACTCCTTTAATATTTATAAAAGAATGATTTAGCCAGTTCCTCAAAGCATATCTTATGATGCATGGGAAAATGAAGCAAATAATGAAAATAAGATGTTCCATGTCCTCATCAGGCTAATTTAGGAGTTCTGTCCTAAGTAAAGTCGATACCACAAGTGATTCACAGGTTCAGTGACTTTTTTGTAGCATATGGCTGCACGTTCTAAGTGTTCTCGCTCTTTTCTTTTTTTTCAAGGCAAGCAATATACAAGGGATGGGGGAAAGTCAAACTATATTTTTAGTAAAATTAGAAATCAGCAAAAACCTATAAATTCCAAATAACATATGAGTACTTCTAAACCCTCCTGACTCCAGAAAACCGGAGTGAGAGGCCGTGATCTTTCTGCCAGGAACCTGGAGGGGAAGCAACCTGGAAGTGTTGGATCTGTCAGTTTGCTTTATTGTAAGAGATGCTTAAATAGTGTTTCTTATGTTCCCAGTATTATTACAAATGATTTCCAAACATTAATTCATTCAATCTTCCTAACAACCCTGTGAGCTACTATTATTATCCACATATTATAGGTTAAAAAACAAACAAACAAAAAACAAAAAACAAAAAAAAACAACAAAACACAAGTCAATAGCTATCAGAGAATTGATAATGAATATTCCTCCTAAATAGGCTAGATAGAGAAAAGTCACAGAAGTACCAGAGGGACGCAGAGTGGGTGTCATGGACTGAATGTTTGTGCCCACCCTGCCCCCGTCCCCAATTCTTATGCTGAAACCTAACCCTTAGTGGGATGGTGTTAGAAGGTGGGGCCTCTGGGAGATGATCAGGTAAAAAGCGTAGAGTTTCATGAATGGGATTAGTGTCCCTATAAAAGGACCCCGGAGAGCTCTCTCGTCTTTTACACCATGTCAGGACACAGCAGCTGCTGGCACCTTGATTTTGGATTTCCCAGGATCCAGAACGGTGACAAAAATTAACTTCTGTTTTAAGCCATCCAGTCCATGGCATTTTTGTTACAGCAGCATAACTAAACTAAACTAAACTGAACTGAAAACTAAAACAGTACCTTTCAGAGTGTGTGGCATCGAATATACTTTCTAAAGATAATGATGTCACCTAGAAAAGTCATGACCATGCTCTTTGGTGGCATTGTCCACTGAAGTACTGTGGCTGTACCAGCTCTCTGGAGTCAGGTGTGTGATGACAGCTAGAGAGAGCAGCTACTCAAAGTGGGTGCCTGTGATGAGGGCAAAGCCTATTGCTGTACGAAGAAAGTAAGGCTCCCTCAAAGGCTGATATTAGAGGCTATCCTGGCCCCTCCCTCCTCCAAAAGAATCAGCTGTTAATAGCTTTCTGAAAATCTCAGTCATTCAGAATTGAATGGCGAAACAACAATAAGCACAGAATAATACAAATATATGATAAGACAAAAACAAAATGGAATGGAAAACCTATTATGTGTCGTGAAAATGCACCCCAAATCAGACACACTACAGATGAAAACTGTAACCCTAGTGACCTGGAGTGAGTCTAGTGAAGAAGGTTGGAACGTGGGTTTCTGTTAGAAAAGCATGCTTGTCGTAGGCAGGGGAGCAGGAGACCAAGGCGAGGACATTGAGGCATGTCACTGGGTTGTCCAGCACAGGCATGAAGGTCGGATGTTAAAGCATCGAGTTTCCAGAGGCTGGGGACATGGTTAATACGGCACAAAAGAAGAGTAACCTGGGGTCATAATGAGACGTGAAATGTGCAGGACCTTGAGGAAACGCTTTCATTGATCTGTCTACGATGACGCCGAGACCTTTTCCCAGAGTATACAACTGATTCAGAACCTGTCAGCAAGAACAAAGGGCTTATATTTTCTCTCTCCAAAACGTTTCACAGCTTAGACACATCTAGACAAATTTCCTTTCTTGCTAGGACCTTTTGTAGTTCTCAATATTTATGCACGCCACAACCAAGTTAGAGAGCTGATATCACCTTGACAATGTCTTTCTAGGTTTAGTAACTTGGTATTTTGACCCTTGATAGATTTATTTCATAGGCTCAAATTGCTAATATATTCACAATTCTGTTTTATTTTTACCGCTACACTTCTCTGTGTCCTTGCTCTATTCAAATGTTAAACTGCCACTAGTATTTCATTTTCAGTCTGTTTTAGGGAATATTTAGGAAAATGTTGAAATCTCTAATTATTGAGAGATTAGAGATGCATCCATTATAACACACTATATCAGGTTTAGA
Organism: Macroglossus sobrinus; assembly: GCA_004027375.1. Taxonomy (NCBI): domain Eukaryota; kingdom Metazoa; phylum Chordata; class Mammalia; order Chiroptera; family Pteropodidae; genus Macroglossus; species Macroglossus sobrinus. The sequence goes on from PVKZ01000740.1 coordinate 45,851, forward strand.
TAAAAAGATATGCTTTTAACCTATGACTGCATTAGGTAATTTTATAATATATCCAAAATAAAAAGATTGAAAATTGTAATAGATTTCTTTATAAAAATAAAACAGAATTAAAATAATAGATTTTTATGAACAAACAAATGCAACAGAGATTAATAGCTATATCTATAAAATATATTTAGTATATTTTGAAAACAGAAAACTATATATGTACCTAATTATATCAATAAAGTATATATTTTAATATAAAAAAATATTTTTAACAATTATGAGGCTGGTTCTAATTCATAATTTTATTACTAAATGTCTTGCTGAATATGCTAGATGCTGGTGAATTTCAAGTAACAAAAATAATATAAACCTGACAAATAATTGGGGAGATTTCACAAATATTGCCCAATAAAACAATCACTTCAAAGTTAAATTTTGTAGCATCATATTCATTGATAAAAAGAGTCCTAAATGGAAAGGAATTAGTATCTTGAGAAACCAAATTGAAGTATAATTGCTTTAAAATTGGCATTTGAGAAATTTTATCGTGTAAAACTTTTTCTAGCTATCCTTGACACCTTGATTTAAAAAGATTTAGAGATAGAAAAGAGAGATAAAGATAAAAGAGATAAAAAGAAAAAAAGAAAGAAAGGAAGAAAGAGAGAGAGACAGAGAGAAAGAGAGAAAGAGAGGAAGGAAGGAAGGAAGGAAGGAAGGAAGGAAGGAAGGAAGGAAGGAAGGAAGGGAGGAAAGGAAGAAAGAGAAAAAAGAAAAAGGGGAGAGGGAGGGAGGAAGGCGGAAGACTATAGGATGAACTATTCTTTAAAATGAATTAGAAAAAGAATAAGTGTGGACTCTGTTTAGTTAAGTTAAAGATGGTCTGAATGCTAGTTATTTTTTATGCATGTCATCAGTGAAAATTTATTTATTTTTTCCTTTCTTTAAAAGAAAGTTAAGGCCAAAGGCCAGCCTTTACTTCTCTAGTGAATATGATTTTTGTTATATAACATCCATAAAAACAAGGTCAATAAAAGACTTATTATATAAAAGTATTTTGGAGATAATTAATTATAGTCTCATTCATAGCCAAGGCTACATTGTTAGCATTTGATTAAATGCTTCAATAATTTCCCATGGCAACATGTTTCAGAGGAGGTAAGTACTAGTAACAGCTGCATATTTGTGGTTGATGTGTTGTTAAATTGATATAGAAAAGTAATATTGATGTAATAACTCTCATTCATGCATTCTCTCTTAACACAAAGTTTATAATATATTAGGAGTGAGCTGACATTTAAAAACTACCTAATTTAATATTAATTTTGACTTCTTTAATGTGCCAAGAACAATTGTTTAATTTTGAGTCACATTTTTCAGTGTCTATTTCAAAATTAGTTAAAATTTACCTTCCCACAAACAAGTTCATATTTCTTCTCTTCATAGAAAACATCAAATTTTCTAGTCTAGTTTTTTAAATGAGTACAATTAGAGCCTTCATCACAAGAAACAAAATTTGCATAAACATACATGTCTTAATAGCCCGTGGTGCTGAAGTAGAAATTGCTCTTCTTCTTGACATGCTGACTCTGTTGCACAATTATTATTGCTCCCATGTCTTTATAACTGAATATTTGTTATTCATCTTTTGTTAAACTGCATTTTGTTTGTGAACAATGCATTTCAACACTATCCCATAATTTATTTCAAATTTGTGTTAATTATGGGAAGTTAATTCTTACATATTTATTGAGCCCCACTAGGCTGAATAGCAAATTCATTCAAATTAATGTGATTTAAATGAAAATAAGCCACGTTGGTACTGCTAGAAGATTTGTGTAGTTTTTTCTTTTTTTCAGTGTTTGCTCAATGGTAAATTATTTTTTTATATCACCTTTATTGGAATTTATGTCCCTGAAATCGTGGTGAATAAGAGAAAGACATATTGGAAAGTACTTTGCCCATAAACAAAGAATCTCAATCTCTCTCTGTCTCTCGCTTTCTCTCTCCCTCTTTATTGTCAAATTTATAAAGCATTACTCATTTTTTGTTCATAGAAATATACTAAAGTTCCTTTGATAAAATTGTCTCTTAGAATTAGTACCACTTATCCTTTATGCCTTAGAAATCAGACATTGTCCTATTAATTTTATTTAAAAACAGTTTTTACTAGTTTTATACAAATAACTGCCTCAGTTATACACAGGGGATGAACTCTTACTAAGTGAGAAGGGTCAAGGCCAGAGTGGGAAAAATTACAAAGGAGCAAATAGTGTCATTTTTATACCTTACCCTTATTCCCTCTCAATTTTGTCCAGGTCCTAGGTAGGCTACTTTTTACAGATAAATTACAGCCAGTTTTAAAACCTCAAGGTGTATGTTTGCTTGTTGTTTTGATAGGATGGGAGTTTCTGTGAGATTACAATCTAAATTCTCATCAAAAGGGGCACTTATCTATATGATATGATAGTGTGTATATGTTTGTGAGTGTGTATTTACATAAGAAAATGTGCAAGACATATTAGGTGAAAGAGAGATGTTTTACAAGACAACAAAGAATAATCTTACTTAGACTTTAAAATAAACTTATTAATTTTATTGCAGTTGTTAATACTTGTCTTAAATGTTAGTGCAAAAACAGTGAGAAATTAAAATTAGAAGACAAGAATGAAACTCCTGACTTCGTTGTCAGAGGGGCAGGAATTTCAGGGAGAACTTTCAAGTCCTTAGAAATAGTAAGAATTTCATTCCATGAGTAGTACTTTTTTGGTTTGTAACTTCTGCATGGAAATCTGCAGAATGATGATACTATTAAATCATCTTTATAGGATGGACGCTTATATTGTTTCCAGTTTTATACTATTACACAGAATGCTGCAATAAACATCCTTCTCTGTGCCTCCCTCCATAAGTTTCAGGTGCTTTTCTAGAATATATGTCCTAATGTAATATTTAGGGCACAGTGTTTACTCACTTGAAATTTTACATGGTTTTGTCAAATTGAATCCAAAATGGCTACACTGATTTCCTGATACCAGCTGTTTATGAAAGTTCTCACATCTCTGCTACCCTCACCAAAACAAACTATTAAAATTTTGCTAATCTGACATGAAAAAATGGTATGTGATTTTGTTATTCACTTTTGATAACTCATGACTGTGATCTAATTTTTAGTAATGAAGATGTATTATTTTATACATCTTCAATAATAATAATAATAGCTAGCACTGACTGTGACAAATTAGGAAAATTTAATTTTTTAAATTCAAATCATGGGTTTACCATTTTAGACTATGTAGTGGTTTAATCTTTATCTCATAAAATGAGAATTTTGACCATCTACCGTAGGCCATAAATGTGACCTGATTTAACAAAATTAAATCTCAGACTTTCTGAGTCCTGGGTTAGGAGAATAGTTTCAGGGGTCCTACTGCAGAAATTTATCAAAAGCCAGAGTAGAAAATAAATTAATAAGCTAACCTAGCCCTCTCTCCCTTCTACACACACACAAAAGCAAACATCAAATCTAACATATTTTTAGAGGAGCTTGGTTGGCTTTAGACTAGGTGATGAGAGCAGATTTATCATCATGGCTTAATATAGATTCCATATGTATCTTCAACCAGGGAAACTGAAACAGTAGGATATAGAATCAACAGGGTGTGTGTGTGTGTGTGTGTGTGTGTGTGTGCGCGCGTGCGTGCGCGCGTGCGCGTGTGCATGTGCACATGTGAACTGGAAAACCAAGACCAAACTCCACAGGACCAGCAGCCAGCAAGGGGAAGGTCACAGCAGGATGGAATTCCAGGGACATGAGTCAAAGCTTTTGTCCATTAACAGAATTTCTCCTAGCTTTTAGAAGAACATGATGCTTTTGGCAGAAGTTGACAAGTAGGTGACTGGAGACGGCACCGAATAGCTGTGGGCACGCACCTCGTGACGAAGGCAGCATTTCTGCCTTTAAGGCCTTCCAACTGATTAAATCAGGCTGATCCAGGTTATCAAGAATAACCTCCTTTAAGGTCAATTGCTGAGAATCTTTCATCACATCTGCAAATTCCCTTTATGTCAGCACCTAAATTCATGTTTGATTATATAACTGGGAGTGTAGCCTAGCCAACCTGACTCATCACAAAAGCCACTGCTCTATACTTCCTCCCTCATTTTTTCTCCATTAAATTTACATTTGTGAGCCTTTTTTTCTCCATTAAATTTACATTTCTGTGAGCTCAAGTTATAAAAGAAATATAAAAGAAAATGGTGAGACTAAAATTTCAGTGTGGTGTGGTGTCAGTGGGTTGGAGCCGGGGTGGGGTGTGGCTATCATATACCTTTCATTTAAAGGGTATGCCCATATCTTCACTGATATATTGAAAATGAGTGATTATCTGGCCAACATTCTACCTGGAAAGCAAGAAGCTTCTAAGCTCAATTATTCCAAAACTGAATGTTATCACAAACTATTAATAAAGGTTATAATAAGAGTATAAAATTACAGGGAATTTTCCTTATAACTTTAAGAGTTTACAATCTCAGGTAATATATGGATGCTTTATACTTTTCAACAGATAGCTGAGAGAAAATTGTTGTATGCATTTGCTGAGAGTACAGAAGGTCATATTTGAAGAGATACCAGTTAAATTTATTTTCCCACATAAATAAAGAATCTTTCTGGAGAGATTCACAGTTCTTTGTAGCAACATGGCTCTTCCGTCTTTTATTTGGAAGAAAGGAACCTATCACAATCCAAGTTTTGCGAACTCATCAAAAACCTGCTGATATTGAAACAGAAACCGACCCTGTAGTCAGAGATTGTGTTGGTAGAGACATCTCTTGGTGAACCAGGCCATTTTGAATGCTGTGATTTAGGACTGGGGACTCTGTTCCATCCACCTCCACATTCTTCTCAAATAGTGGCTTAATAATTTGAAATGACTGTGAATGCACTGATTATACTGACTTCCAACACCTACTCCTAGATACACATCCTCTTTGAAAAGGATGATATGGTTTTATTGTAACAAATTTGGAATGACCTCAGAAATAATTGATATAGAATTCCTTCTGAAGAGGGGGAGAAGTAGACTATATTAAAGTCCAAAATCAGATACTTACTAGACGCTATCAGTTATTGTTCACTGGTTTCGAAAACCTTCCCAGGGTGCCTATTCAGTTAGCGGCTTCACTGCTGCACTACTGGGAGTTTTAGTTTAAATTTAACCCAGGGGACAAATATTTTTAAGGCCAAAATCATCACGACAGCAGCTAGTTTGAGGTTTCAATAGTTTCTGTGTTTGTTTAATGGGAAGACCCACAGGGTTAACATCCTGACTCTGCCTGAAGTCTCCATTTAAGGAAGTGTCCTTCTAAGCAGGTGACAGTTTGGGTCAAGTGCTTTAGTTTTAATGAGCATGCCAATCTTACTTTGCACTTGGTTGATTTTTAAAGTTCTTATATCTGCCATCACTAGGCACGCAGAGGGCCTGTAAACTATTTGCAGACAATATGACTGCCACTTTCATTACTTCCCATATCTCTCTAAATGCTTTTTTTGTGTGTCTGAGAAACATTATTTTTAGAATAGTTTGTGAAAAATAACTAGCGACTCATTTTTCTATATATTCCAGTGTGCTCTGTGCTACATTTGTTCTTACCTGCATCACAATTGCAAGGCCGCAATCCCCCGGGGGAGAGTTGAAGGGCTGGAGCATGTCTCAGTTCGTTTGGGTGGCTAGCACAAAGGACCGTAGGCTGGGTGGCTGATAAATAACAGAAATGCATTTCTCATTGCTCTGGAGGCTAAGGGATGCAAGATCAAGGTGCTGGCATCTGGTGAGGCCCGTTTCCTCATTCATAGATAATGTCTTCTCTCTGTCATTTAGTGGAGTGGACTAGGGGTCTCTGTGAGGTCTCTGTAATGACACTAATCTATTCATGGGGGCTCCACCCTTAGGACCCAATCACCTCCCAAAGATCACCTTCTAATATCATCAGATTGGGGTTAGGGTTTCGACACGTGAATTTTGGGGGAACACAAATATTCGATCTACAGTAGAACAGAAATTGTTATGAATGAAGCCTAGTCAACTGTTTGACCAGCATTCATGCAGCATCTGGCAGACATGGCAGTTCACAATGAAGTCTGGCAGAGAAGAGAATAACACAGGAGACACCGTGCTCCCGCTGGCCACCTCTGCTGATTCCCCTGGACGTACCTGTCTCTCTGCAGACACTGGAGCCTGCCACTCAGCACTGCTGTGTTCTCCCTGGTTCTCTCTTCTCTCTCCCAAGTTAGAGCAATGGAGCCTCTCAGGTGCAAACTCTATGAAATGATTCTGCAAATTATGCAAACTTGTTTCCTCCTTTGTGTTACACTTTTTTGGAGATGTTCCAAAATGAAACTCTGCTCCAGTGCATTGCAAATTTTCTTCCTTATCACTTTCCTAAACCTGTTTGCTCTCAAGACTTAAAAACAGCAGAGCTTGTTGCCAAGTCTGAAAAAGAGTGTAGTGGTGGTCAGGAAGCAGAACAGTAATATCTTCTGTTCAGAATTACCTCTCCACATAGATAACAAAACTTTTGTTAGTTGACCAAACATTTATTTTTTTCATGATCTTCCATCACAGGATATTTTTAAAACTCCATTTTCCTCGTGGATATGGGATTCCAATGACCCTGCCTCCTTCAGATTGCCAGACTCATTTCACATGCACACGTGGACAAAGCTTATGCTGAAGCTGGGCCCAACCCATGCTGGGTTTTTATTCCTAGATCAAGTGAGACTAGCAGAGATCTCACTTACTGGACATTAAAATACCAGTATTTATCAACCATCGACTCTGCTCCATGGACCCACCTATCTCATGTCTCCTTACAAAAAATAGAACTCAAAATTCACAAATAAACTTGTTACTGTGACTCTTTTAGGAGTTGAATTGCTTTGCCTGCCATATCACTTACAATCCGCTCTCTTTTGGCAAATCTGGGCATAGAGTGGGGAGTGGTTTTTCATCCTTCAGCTTTCAAACAGCAACAAGTTTGCTTCTTCTACACAAATTCAATTTTGTAATATTTAATACAACAGATGACTTTCATAATTGATTATTTTCCTGTCTTTGCTAGAAAAATCAATAGAGCATTTCTATCCTATGTTCTATTTCTTCTTCCTATTCTTCTCTTCTCTTTTTATTCCACTGTCATTTGTCTCATTCAGTTTGGGAAGGAATAACAAGAATCACACTGGGTGGCTTAAACAACAGGCATTTATTCCCCAGAGTCTGGAGGCTGAGAAATCCAAGATCACCGTGCAGACAGATTTGGTTCCTGACGAGGGCTCTTCCTGGCTTGCAAACAACTGTCATCTTGTTGTGTGATCACAAAGCCTTTCCTTGGTGCGCACCCAGGGAGTAAAAGCAAAATCTTTGTCTTCCTCTTCTAATAAGGGCATTTGTCCCACTATATAAGGTCCGTGCTCATGGCCTCACCTACATTTGATCACCTCCCAAAGGTCTCACCTACTACACTATCATGTCGGGAGCTCGGGTCTCAATATGCGAATTTTGAGAAGATGCAAATATTCAGCCCATAACACCATTGTATTTGCTGAATATATTTTTATAAATCATCTAAGATCATGTTAGAAAGTTGCAGGGTAGAGATAAATTTAATCACATACATAGAAATATATAATGTTTTATCGTGAAGGGAAATAGTCAGGCCAAAATGAAAATCACATTGTCACAAATGACAGTATTTCATCTCTTCTTATAGTTGAGTACTATTCCATTGTATATATGTACCACAGCTTCTTTTCCAATCATCTATCGTAGGACACTTTGGTTGCTTTCATGTCCTGGCCACCATGAATAATGCTGCTATGAATATCAGTGCGCATATATCTTTTTGGATAAATGTTTTTAAGTTTTTTAAGTAAATATCCAGTAGAAGGATTGCTGGATCATGTGGTAGATTGACTCTTAGTTTTCTGAGGAACCTCCATACTGTCTTCCATAGTGGCTGTATCTGTTTGCAGTCCCATCAGCAGTTCTTTTTTCTCCATATCCTCTCTGACACTTGTTATTACTTGTCCTGTTGATAATAGCCATTCTAACAGGTGTGAGATGGTATCTCATTTGTGGTTTTGATTTGCATTTCTCTAATAGCTAGTGAGATTAATTATCCTTTCATGTGTTCTTTGGCCATTTGTATGTCTTAGGAGGAGTGTCTGTTCATTTTAATTGGATTGTTTTTTTTTTGTTTGTTATTGGTTTTTATGAGTTCTTTGTATATTTTGAATATTAGGCATTTAGTGGAAGCACTGATTGCAAATATATTTAAAAATATATTTTTTTAAGTTGCCAACATCTGTGAATTTGAAGCTGGTCTTAATGGTGAGCTAAGGAAAGTAGGTATTTTTTTAGAGCACATTTTCCTTCTAAAAGAGTGAAATGTCCTCTGTGGGGGTACCAAATTGTAGGTACATATATATAAAAGCATAAAATTCTTGATGACTATCGATAAGAGATTGCCTTTTACTTCCCTTGCAGGAGTTCTGTGATACTGTGATTTAAATCTTCCTCCAACTAGAAAATGGTGTGTGATTTGCTAAACTGCAGCTCAGAGCAGAATTAATGTTTTTAGTGAATCATTCTCTGTAGAGAGAGATACATGGCCTCTGAACTCTTAATTACAAAAACTTCTCAGCAATTAAAAAATAAAAATAAGCCTGACAGCATAAGCCTTTTAAATTTATTTATATATTCATGATATCTTTCAGCAGTTCGGGCACATACCACCCATATCCACCAAATTCTTAGTGATAGCGTGGCCTGCTTTAAATTCCATCTTTGCAAACATGTATGATTTACTTGGATAGTACGGTCAGTATGTATTTAAGTGCAATATATTCACAGTAAAAATAAGAGTAAGGCTCTTTCAGAAAAAAATAAAGAAAATAGCATATATAACTACTGGCATATGACAAGTCAGGCACTTTTCTTTCTTTTGTGCATATCGCCAGAAAAACTAAAATACACACAAACACACAGGCACACACAGAGAGAAAAGTTCCAGAAAAATGCATTGTGCTTAAATCAGTATTAACATCATATGGAGATAGGAAAATAATTCATAGTAAATGCTTTTTCTTATACTGGTTATATGAATTTTTCCTTAATGTTTACCAATCAATTACCTATAGTATTATCTGATAGGAGACGGGATCTTCTTAGCAGAAAGCACATATTTCTCATTCATTTGTAACTCACCAAATATATTTAGCCACTGGAATAATATTTGATGATGATATGAATATTTAGGAGAGAGATCCAACAGGAAGAGAGAGTTATTCCCTAGGTATGATTGAAGTTTTTACACAAAAGATACCACATTTCCAAATTATTAGCAAATTTACCTAGGTGATGTGGACAAACTTAAAGACATATTAAAATGAGCATAAGAAATCATAAAGGCAAAATGAAATCCCAAGGGCAATACTATTATATAACAAGCGTCCTGTCTTTTCCTCCATATGATTAATCAGTATCAATTAAGAGGTATGTATAAGGAAAACTTCTATATTAATATACATTACTATTTCAGTGACTCAAAATAGTATGTTATATTTCTGTAGTTATTAAACATATTTAAAACACTTATTTTACATGGTCACATTTGATATTTATAAATATTCAACAATTTATCTAAGTCACGTACACTAATATCCGGCAATTGGTTATGCTGCATTTACTACATGTCAGGTACTTTTTAGAGATTTACAGACAGAAACTCACTTAATCCTTGTAACAATATATAAAGTATATTCTATTATTATTTTCACTTTACTGATGATAAGTTTAAGTAACTTTCCCCAAATCACATACCTTCAAAGTAGCAGGGTCAGGATTCAAACTCAGGACATTTGGCTGCAGAGTAGGTATCCTTAACCAAGGAGAGATGTAAAAGCCAGGTCTGCAGACACACCTACAAGGCAGAAGGGTTTGGGCTAAGACATGGCTCTGATTTCTCCAAGTCCAGCGGTTTTTCTGTCACACAACTGTGGTAGCATGAGGGGCCATTTGAAGACTTATTGTATACATACACACAAGCCACCACTGACCATCAAATGGCTTCTGAGGTCTGAAAGTTACAAGACTCTCCCAATTATTGCCATAATTCTCTGCATGCTGCCTCTCGTCTTTCACGGGGGCACTGAATAAGGGCTGTAAGGAGAGCTGTTTACTTGTAAGATGTCAAATTAAAGGAGGATAAAAGATGTGAAGCTGCAAAATATATTTATTATAGAGCACCAGAATCAACATAAAAAGTATGTAATTATCTATATAGGAAGTCCATGGGCAGCTAATTGACAGGATAGCAAACGGAGTCTCCAGAGATGAGTGTCTGAGGAACTGACCTTCAGTTGATCCCATCTCCTTGTAAACACTCTAGAGTATTCTGGGGTGCTCAGCACTGTCTGCTCTTAGTGAGAGGGTGAGAACACAGCCCACATCTGATGTGGCAGTACAAAGAGAAAGGCAGAGACTGAGACAAAAATGTTCAGAACAATAGGTCATTTCTCAGTTAACTTGAAGGGAACTCCCCTAGACCTGTGGTATTACTGCAATGGTGGCTGGGCCTTTGGAAGGTCTTGGGGAATTGCAAGGACCACAGAAGTTCATCTCTGACTGAAATGGGTGACTGTCCCTTGCTCTGTCTAGTCATCCATATATAGTTAAGTTTTACTGTTCTATATTTAACATTAAGTATATTATAAACATATTATCATCTAATAAATTGTTAAATTAAAATCCTGGAGTTTTCCTTGTACCTCAGAAACACAAGAAGATGTAAGAACACGTTATTGTCTTTTCAGTAGCACAAATTTTCAAAAAGAAACTTTTCTCAAATCTTAAATTTGTTATTCTTTTAAATTATGTGCTAGTCTAAAACAAAAGAAAATTTTTATAAAAATTTTTCATACACTTAACATACTGAGGGGCCGGGGCTGTGGGAAGCAGACTTTGTGGTACAAGAGGTTGCGGTGACCCCTGGTCCTGAGGGGGTGTGACTGGCTCGTTTGAATCGGCCCATGAGCAGCAGGGACTGAAGCCTGCTCTTCCAGGACAGTTAAGAGCTGCACCTGATCGCCTTGGGAGACAGCCGGGGCAGCGGAGCACGCGGGGTCAGGCCTCGAGGCCCTCCCACTTTCACCAGCTGTCAGGACTCTCAGCTGCAGATCTTGGGGCTCCTCCTCAGGCTTGTCTTATGGGACAATTATGACATGTACAAGTCGGTACAGACTAGTGACAATGAGCAGGGGCTCGAAGAAAGGCATCCTGGGTTCAAATGCAGCTCTGCAATTTACATAGTTCGGTATCTTTGGGCAAGTCACTTCGCTCTTCTGTACCTCAGTTTCTTTGTTTGTAAAATGGGCTAGGTGTAGTGCATAACTACCACAGAGGGTTGTTTTAAGGACTAAATGATTTATTATTTCCAAACACTTTATACGTGCTTGGTATATTTATTTTTATAAGATAATTAAAAGCATATAAATATTTTAATTATCATTTAATTATTTGGGAAAAATATATTTCCTAAGAGTGTTATAATAAAATGATACTGGGACCATTAAAATAGACAAAGTCCGGGTGACATAGGAGAAATAATGTTGGGGACAAGTCTGTGCAGAAAGAAACTTCTACAATTACACCATGAACTTTCTGTCAGTTAACACACGCAGTTTTCAAAATTGTGGATGACATAAAGCTGGGAGAGATAGTTAGCATTCTGGGTAATAAAACTGGAATCTAAAACAGTCTCTGTAGTCTTAAATATTGGGTCAAATATTCCAGGATTAAATTTAACATAGAAAAAATGTGGGTCTTACACTTGGGATCCTAAAAGGAGCAGTATATAGAATGTAATTGATTTCAGGCTCGGGGTAAGTCAATTAGTAAGTTACCCAAAAAAGCCAACATATGTGTAAGCATTATTTATAGGAATGAGGTGTCTTGATCAATTAAAGAGATAGTAACGCTTGGCATCGGTCGGTCAGTCTATCTTTCGTGCTAGTTTCAGGAGGATGAGCAAATAGTGTACACTTCAGCAGAGTAACTATGACACTGAGATGACTCAAAACTGAGGCATAATGAAGTGAAAATTTATCTTGACTCTGTACCATTCAGTAGTCTCTACACATGCACGTGCTTCTCACACTTGGCAGGCCACCCAGCTGCAGTGCTCAGTGTTAGAAGCAATCACCCCGATAGCCCCAGCTTGCTCTTGACCTCTTCCCAGTTCTCCCCCAGCCCTAACTCTTGGTTCGATCAAAGGCATTCCTGGCCCACCCCCTTTTAAAACAGGATTTAGCTTCTGAGCTCTGTTCATCCTTAGACATTAAATGAATAATGGATCTGCCCTTCTGGATCTCCTTGCTTTAGCTCTCGGGGTAGAATTCCATTCCTGGTAGACTCTCAAGTGACTCCATTTTTCCTAGAGGTGAAAATCTAGATGAGACACTGGAAGGAGCTCTTGAATGGTGACTCCAGGACTAAAGAGAGAAGAACAAAGGAGCAGAGGGGGTCCTTCTTGAGGACGACTGGCTTCAGGACTGCTAGAGGAAGCCTCAGCAGGAACTAGAGATTTTCCACTTCTACAGATATTTCAGCAGAAGTCCATTTTTCCCCTAGTGGTGCTCTTGAAGCAAAAATTTAAAAATGAGACCAAAAATTATACAGTCTTTTCTCTGAGGTGGTATTTAAACCTGAGGGTGCATGGTTTTTCATTTACGGGAAAGAATCCAGGGTAACAAATTTCATGTTTGTCACCATTGAGTGTCAGGAAACAGAACCAAAGATTTACAAATATGACATGAACATGAGCCATATTTTGGTCAGTTAAGTAAAGCACTGGAAATTAGTCTGATAATTCCCGAATGAGACAGATTTAATCAGGTAACTGAAAGAGTGTATTCCTTATATGAATCATCCAAATAAATATGCTTTATTTTCCACTCATTTGTGTTTTGAAACATAACTTCATCTTTAATATGAACTATTTCTATATTTATTTCTTTTCTTTAAGCAGAAATTGAAAACATCTTCCTTCAGAAATGGATTGTTAAAAGTAATGAAATTAGCTATTAATATGACAAATCAACAATTTGAAATATCAAAGCAAGTAAACCAATTAAGATGTAGACACGACGCTGTCAAATATTTTATATGTTGTGACTGTTAAACTGACTTTTCTATTCTGTCAAATTTACTAAGAAATTTCTAAACAAGGTAGGACATTAAACAATATTAAAATGAAGATTACAATTAAGTAGAAAGTATGTAATGAGGTATAAAGTTTAAAACACAAATTATGCAGAATTTAAAAATACAAAAGTAGGAAGAAGGGGTTTCTTGAAATATCTTTAATACTGTATGAAAAGGTTACTTTTTCTAACAACAAATTTAGAAATCAATTGCATATATCTTCATTTTGTAATGTAATACTTATTGGGTTATTTAAAAAAAAACTTGTTTCTAAAGTGTTTGTGTTTCATGTTATGGATTCTGACTTGATCTTTCAGAAACAAAAAAATAAAAAATAAAATAAAAAAATAAAGGTAACTGAGACCAGGGATGTGTTCCATATGTCAGGTTTTCTCTGCCTTTATCAATATTGAACACACGTAACATCATATCGTTTTTGACATGCACACCTTTTAAGACGTTAACGACTCTAAAGAGAAAAACTGAGTAGACTGCTTACTGTGACAGAGCCAAGACCACAGCTGACGTACATGGATATAGCATCTATACCTTCACAGAAAGTGTAGCCCTGCCATACTAGCTAAGTCTCCTCCTGCTCTTCTCCAAAATGAGGGTTCACACCCTACAAAATAGGAGTCAATCTTTTGCTGCTTCTAAATTTATAACTAAACCACTGTATTAGCTCTAGTTTGCTAGTCTGCCTAAGTGCAGAAGCATCGTATTCTAGACACTGTGATAGATATTTTTTTCTTTGTAGAACTTCACAGTTTAGATGTGTTTCCTAACATGTATTGAGTGTCTACTATTGAGTCAAGCACTGTGTTAGAAACTGAGGAGACAGTGGTGGCTATGACGGTCATTCTGTGTCAGCTTAGCTGAGCCACTTGGCCTAGGTATAATGCAATCAAACATTATTCTGATTAAACTACAACTCTTCTTGGTGTCCAGCCTGCCAGCCCCACCGCCATCAGATTTCGGAGTTGCTAAGCCTCCACGATTATGCGATCCAAGTCCTTAAAATTAATCTCTTCATTTGTCTGTATCTATATCTATCATCTATCTATACAAAGAGTGATATCTATCTCTATAGATAGATTTGTCTATAACTGGGTAGATATATAGATATACAAAGATATTTATTGTAAGGAACTGGATCACTGATCGTGATCCACAATCCTGTGACTGTAGATATAGCTGCATCTTTATTATACCTATGTCTATATCCATATCTAGATCTATATCTACATATGTTTCTCTGGAGAACCCTGACTAATATAGTGACAAAACATGTTCTCCAACCTTAAGAGAATCATTTATGGAAGTGTAGAAATCTACTTAAATTGAGAGTGGGGTTGGTGAAGAGAAGTGTTAAAGCTTTGTCTTGAAACCCACATAAGACTGTATAGTAGGTGCAAAAGAACGTCACTTGTTTTGACATGAATGACGGCATGTACAAGGAAAAAGAGGATTACGGCACAGGCTAGAAGAATAATTAATGGTATGGTTTTTCTTTTCATTGCTAACATTTCATTTAGTCAATCTATTTTTGTGAATACTGTTTATGTGCCAAGTCTTTTGTGATAAAATTTGAACACTATAAAATAAGCAATGGTCTCTTACCTTCATGTCTCTAAGAATACAGCAAATTTAAAGTCGGAAAAAGACTTTATTTCTACGTTGATATATTATCAGAGATGATCTATAGGCTGAACTTTCTGTACTGATGGTAGAGATAATTATATCCATTAAGTGGAATGATATATTTCAGAATAAAAGTATTAACATCACTATAATATAAAAATCAATAGCCTGCCATACAAGAAAAAATGCTATTAAATAGGACTTCCATTTAAAAAAAATATTTTAGAGTTATATCTATAAGGCTCTATGATTTATTATAAATGAACAGTGAGAATAGGTAGATTTTAGAGTAATTCTATAAGCAATGTCATAGAATCACCTTCCTGAGCTAACTAATTAGCTCATTAAAGCATTACATCTCACTGAAAAGCAGTTTTTCTTGAAGACTGTCAGCTGTGTGATTGAATGACATGCAAAATCTCCTGGTATTTTATGGTTATGTGATCCTTGGCATTCAATAATGAAACTGCTCTTCTGTGTTTGTAGAAGAAGAGCATTCAATTTTCATGGAAATGTCAGAAAGATTATATTGTTTTCTTTTATTTATTTTTATTGTTTTGGTCTGAGATATAGTTGAAAGCCTGTCAATGGTGTCCTTTGCAGCTGCTTCAAAAGCCATAAAACAGTTCATACAACCTGAAAATGCTGATTTATTGTTGATGCCAAAAGATAAGACTCTTTTAAAATAATAATGTGAGATCCATAACTTTCCAGTCAAAGATAAAGCATTTCAAGTTAATGCCTTTATACTTATTTTATATTCATTTCCCCAAACCTCTAATAAACTCTTAGATGGTGTTTAATGTGGGCTAACCATATATAAAAAGAGTGACTAGGCCCTCTATAACTATTATATAGGCTACATACTTGCATATGATAGGCACTCAACAAATGCTTAACAGGAAAGTGAATAAATGAAGTAATAAGTTAATACATTCATATTTGGAGAGTTCCCTTTGCCTGAAGAGCTCTCTCACTTCTTTCCAATTATGCTAAATGTCTCTTCCATGAAATAATTTCTTATGCCTTTAGCTCAATTTGTCTCCTATCTCATTTTAACCAACATTACACTATTTAGCACTTGGGCATGTTTAATTTTCATAAATACTAACCTATTGGTTCTGACATTCATTTGAGTTCTCATATATGTTATTGCATGGGAAGTTAACATTATAGACAGGAAGGTGGGAAAAGAAAGAAAGAGGGCACTTTTAGGATAAAAAACAGAAAAGAGTAGAAATGAGCAAGCAGCCTATGAACTTCAGCTAAAATGAGAGGAAGGCATCAGTTATTAGTCCACTCATGGATATATTCAACTGTAAATGTTTGTGAAACTACAAGACTCTAGAGTATTGAGGAAGACAACAGTGAAAAATTTATAAATATAGGGTGAGTATTTTATGGAAAGGTCACATAATCTAGTTTGTTAGGTTAGAAATGGCTGTTGCAAGGGCATGCCTTGAAATGTGTTAATCAGAGGAATTTAATAAAGGGGAATGACAGAGACTGTTAACTGTGTCCGACCTCTCTTCCCTTTCCACATTTAGTAATGAGCTCCTTGATTACTGCATCCCCGTTAGCAAGACACGTGGCCAGATTCCTACCTAGAGGTTTGTCCAAAGACCAAGTTCTCATTAATGCAATCTGAATAGAAGGGTATTCACCTCCTAATTCATCTATTCTATCTACCTTAGTTAAATAAAACACTATTTTATGTGATTGTGAACTAACTTAGAATACAAGGTCAAGACCAAACCCTAGGGAGTGGTAAATAAGATAGAAGGAACTCAGGAATAAATAAGCCAAACTAAGTACAGGATGTTGTGGGCATTTACCAGAGCACATTACACAGCCCTGCAGAGTGAGGGATGGCCTCCTCATTGCCCGAGAGGCGACCTGCCTCTGAACTCCTATGCAGAGGAGAAAAGAGAAAGAGAAACACTTCCATCTTTTTTATTGGGACACTATATTATTGGTCCTTTTGGCCCAATCCCTCAGCCCATATTCAATAAAATAAAGAAGGTGGGTGGGGGGAACCTGTGCCAAGGGCCCAGGATGAAAAAAAAGATACTAACTGTAGGCCTTAGTGTCAGGACTGCTGACCACGTCTTCGGTGTACATCCAGCATATGCTTTTCTGCATCTTCCATCCCCTTTGGGACACATAACCTAAATCTCTGCCTTTGTATTGCTCACTTGTAGGAGCCCATCCAAACTCCAGGGAAGAGTCCTTACAACGAGTTCTCATCTATTTAAAATTTAAAAAAGAACAAAAGATTTTTGCATTCTCTTGCTTAAGGACAGGACCAGGAATTGTAAAAGCTTTAGGGCTCTGTGAAATTACTAGCACCTTCCCCGCCCCAACTGCAACGAGTCTGGGACACTTGACACTTTCAACCCATTCACTCATGCACAGCCCACTGCTCTTGAGCCATTTCCAGTGCCCGGCTTCAGTTCCATGCACTTTTCCATGACTGTGCCCCTGACAGCCTCACCAAAGTTGTTTCTATCCCTCTCAAGAGTACAATCCTAAAAAGCATTCCAAACTTGGTGTGTTCGAGCACCTGATTTCTCGGAAGTAAATTAAATGAACATAACTTGTGAAAAGTCACACGAGCCTACGTTTGGTCTCACTGTGAGTTTGTGAACACAGATGATTAATAAGTGCTCCACTGGACCTCACAGTTCTTCCCTTCCAAGTTGACCCTCTCATACCTGCTGCCTTCTCCTCCCCTTCTCACCCCCTGCCACACTGACCTGACTTCTATCACTCCAGGTGGCCTTTTCCAGAGGGTTCTCCAGATGGAACCATCCCCTGTGTGACTGTGGGTCTGCTTGCTTTCACGTAACTGCTTGAGAGCCATCTGTAATTCTGCAAGAGCAACTATCTGACAGCATCAGTAGTCTCCCTCTCGGCTGCTGGGCAGTATCGCACTGTAGGGCTGTAACATAGGCTCATGAACTGCACAGCACTTGGACATTTCCTTTGTTTCCGGTTTGGAGCAAATATGGAAGAAAGGTTGCTGGACACACTAACATGCGGGCTTTGTGTGAAGACGCGTTTTCACGTATCTCTTTCATTTATCTACAAGCAACTGCCACCTTCCCAAAGTGGCTGTTCCACTCTGTGTTTTACAAACATCCACACAAACACCTGAACTTTCTTTATTTTAGTCTTAAGGACACAGGCACGAAACGTGAAGAAGCATTGCCCTGGGGTCTGAACATTGTTTGTCTCAAGAACAGGTATTTATGGTTACAAGTTGTCCAGTGCCAGTGCTATTCATCATGTCCCAAGTGACAGAGGCAGCATGTGTTCTTTAACAAATTCATTGTTTCTGTGTTTGTGATATGTAGTTTTCTAAATAATGGGGCTCATGGCAGTGAATTTCTGTGCCTGAATTTAAGTACTAGTAGAAAAAAATATCCTTATAAAAACATATATTAAGCCATTGTTCCCTGTTGCTAAATACCTTCCAGTCTATTTCCATTGCACTTCAAATAAAATCCATATTCTCTACTATGGCATCCAGACTTGCCATGTGGTACATTACAAACTTCTGGTTTCACTCTTCCTCAGCCCACCATGTTCCAGCCTGCTGGCTTTCTTTCTCTTGAAGAAACGAAGGGGGAAAAATCAAAGCTTTCCAAGGAGAAACATTCCTGTGTCTTTCATTTCGATGTACTAGGACACAAGAACAGTGCCTGGTAGATAGTATGTGATTAGTGCAGATTTTTAAATAATTGAGCAAGAATGTTTTATACAGTCAAAGGAAGGAGGGACATTTCCATGTTGATGGAACATTTTTAGCAAATTCTCAGTGGCGTTAAATTTGTTTTGTTTTGTGAAATGACTAGCAAGACTACAGTAATAAGGTTTAAAAGAAGGAGGTTATGTTACATTTTAAGATAGTGATGATTTCATGGAAAAGATAAACACCCTAAACTATTTACATTAGTGTTTATGTCTTAGAACTGTATAATGCTTTGCAGTCCCCAGGCACTTGCACACATGCAATCTCATCTACACAAGGTCTCTGCTTTCTTAACTTAATAGAGGCTGGGGATGCATGAAAGCTTAATCAGAGACAGAAGGAAAACACTTTCTTCTTCCAATAATCCATATGTGTCTGGTGAAAGAATAAAAAAAAAAGTTTTGTTTGGTTCTTTTTAAGAATCATCCTAGAACCTGCAATTTTATTCATTCCTAACAACAGAAAATGGCTTTAGTTGCCAACTTAACAGTCTACTCAAGTGAGCCATTAAGGAGTCAAATGTCTGAAAAAGCGTATGTATCCACAGTTAGCCATCTGAATGCCACCTCCAGATAAGAAGGAAGTGAACATGTGTTCACATGATCCAAAACTTGAAAACGTAACATCTCACACAGTGCTCCTAGGACTCATTAGCTTGTGTTCACGACCATTTCACAATTAAATACATATAAGCACATTTAAAAGCAAATTAAAAACAATTACTCAGTCCACATAGATAGAATTTTCTTTTTTCTTAGTAGTGTATGTTCAATAGTTTTAAACTGGCCCGGAGATTGCTTAAAAAGTACCAGGTGCAGATTGCAAAATGCCTTTGCTACCTTCAAAGGTGGCAAACAAACCACAAGCATTTGTAAGGTGGAAAGCCAGAAGATGCTATGTCGGGAAACATACTTAGAGAGCACAGGTATAGATCGTGAATTTAACGTGTCCATTTTAGTTAGCAAAATATTTTTCTAAATATTTTCTAAATCAACCTTACAAGTTCTTTCTTGCTGCCCCCTGGGTGGATTTCATCTAGTCCTCATGGAGAAAAACAGATCGTACTGAATTTGTTAATAACGATTTTCTTGCCTGTGATATTATCTAAGTTCTTCTCTGTTCCTTTGAGACTGTCTTCAGTCCTTTCTCGTGTCATTACTGGAATTGTATTGTTGTGTTTTAGGAACCATATTTGCAACTTGAACACCTTTTTTGGAATTCCCTGTGGTCACCTCACAATATTTACTTAGAATCCCGTAATATGGCTGGAAAGACCTAAAATGGCCATGTCTGGGAATTAAGCTAAAAGATTATTCATCTCTGTATTTGCCATAACATTTTTCTTTCTCATACAAATGGAACATAGATTTACTTTCCTGTAAACTACAGTATTTCCTGCCTGCATTGTGTACATGGTGCCTTATTATTTATGCTCTGTATCTAGGCACATCTTATACATGTATACATACACAAAACTATAAGACATTGGTGGGTGACATGTTTTCATCTTCTAGCTCTTTGACATAGTTTGTATTCAAATAACATTAATTATAAAATAAATGACTATGATACTGTATAACTACTATGGGTTTTCATATTTAATTCTAAGTCCTGAGAAACTAGGGGGTAGATTAGTCTTATTATACCATTGTTTTCCCATGCTTATCACAATTTTTGGCACTTATAAAGCTATTAGCAAAAAATTTTAAACACTTATTGTATTCTTGGCAGCAATCTAAGTTTTTGCCTCTATCAACTCCTTTAGTCTATAAGAAATCTTTTTGAGGTAGGCTATTCTTTTTATTACAGATGAAAAAAGAAAATAAAGGGATGATAAAGTTAGTAATTTATTCACAATTTCATAGCTATTAAGTGGCAGGTTCACCAGCATAATGTGTCATTCATAAATATTTTAATAGAGAAATAAATTGTTAGAAATTATATATAAAATTGAAGATACTTAGTTAATTTTGAAATAAATATTTATATTTATTATACTTTATGTGTGTATATAATACATATAAAAAATGAAAATATGTATTCTTGAACAATGAAAACTTATAAATTAATGATTACTTAGGATGACAATTTACTTTCTATATTATATATAATATTGATATTTTCTATTTAGTTTTAATGGAAGAATATTATCTTCAGTTCATCATCAAAATAGGTTAATATAAACAATATATTCATGAATAAAAAAATAAATTGTTTTGTTGTCTATATAAGAATCAGAGTATCACAGAGAGATAGTTGGTATTAACTTGTGGCCCAGGGTCATAATTCGTACTTTGTGCACTTTTTCTGGAGAAAGAAGATGATTGATTGCCATATCTACAAATTCTTCTGTATTACATTACTTAATGCATCCCCATGACTTATGTATTTTAAAACTGGAAGTTTGGACCTATTAAAGTGCACAGCATAGGAAATATAGTCGGTAATACTGTCAGCAGCTTTGTGTGGTGACTGAAAGTAACTAGATTCGCTGTGGGGATCACTGTGTAATATGCAAGTATCAAGTCACTGTGTACAACTGAAACTAATAGGACATTGTACGCCAACTATACTTCAATTAAAAAACATAAACATAAAAATAAGTAAGCATTCTTCCGGTGCCCTAACATTGTGAAGATTTGGCAAGTCTGTTTTTCTTTGGCTTTTTTAGACATGCCAAGTTCTAGTTCAATTTTAAGATTCCATTCCAAGATGCGCAGAAAAGAAGAAATTATGAATTTGTATTGAAACTGTAAAATATTATATAGAAGCTCCTATTTCTGCAGTATAATTATATACCATCTCTCTTCTAACGCAGGGCAAATAATCTGCATTTCTCCTCCTAGAACTCTTGGCCTCCTCATGTTTATTCTGACATTAAGTACAGAATAAGTTTTAGAAATTAGAGTTCAGTGGAACTGAATATCTTGCCCAACACCAAAATCATCTTAGGTCAAGTATGGATTAAGAATGTCTTCCCCAAAGATATTTCACAATTTTTGTGTAATTTTCTTAGTAACTATTAATTTCAGTGATTCATTGTTCCATAATTACATTTGAGAACTTTTAAATGTCACATCACTTTACCTGGAGAGCACTTTAATTTCTTCCAGCACAGTGCAAAAAAGAATAAATAGGGAAATAATATTTACTTAAATGTCTCATGTGTATTGTGCTGGAATGAAGACTCTGAAAATATCTCTGGGAGTTGCTGCCGACACATAGGGGGTCGCATTAAATCTTGGTAGAGAGATTTGTTTGGACGTGCTCTGTGTGGGAGGCTGGGAGGAGAGGGGACAGCAGATCTGTTCTTTGTTTTGCTTTGTTCCCAGTCTGCTTCAGGTCTTTAGCAGTTATCTGCTAATAAGCTCGAGTGAGTTCACAAACCAGTACTGTCAACAGAAAAATCATCAGCCTTAAAAACAAGCATGAGCTCCCTGAATACCTTCTGCTGTCATGGGAGAGAACCAACTCCACTCAGAGCTGCAGTAATCAGCAAGTTTCTTTTGAGGAGCAGATGGTGTTGATAAGCCTGTTCACAATGGTTGGGTATATTTTCCAATTAAAGCTGTGGTCCTTTCTATGTGTTATACAATTTTTAACTATGCCTTCTCTATTATGTTGCAGGCACAAAACTGAACAGCAATTGCAATCCATTTGTTCTCACCACGTGCTAAGATGTTCTAGGTGTGGAATTCCATGACTTGTGGAAAATGGACTTAACTATATGACAGTGACACTTGTTTACCCATTATATTCCACATATGTGATTTTTTTCTCCAAGAAACTGAGGTTTAGTCATTAAATACAATTTTAAATCACCTCTTGTTTTAAATAAAATCTAAAGGCTACAATATTTCTGGAGTTCTTAAATGAAATACAAAATTCTGTTTTTAAATTGGGGTTTAAGTCGTAAACTTTTTAAAATGTATTTTTAAATTGAGGTTTAAGTCATGAACTCAAAAGGGATTTTGTTTTATTAGTGTGAATATGATACTCTTCAGGGCTGGACAGAAGGACATGCTGCTTGTTTGGTCAATTACTGATGCCTCTAGATTGGTATTCCTGTTTAGTTGTTTAGTTTGCCTTTTTCAGTTTACTCAGAATATAATTGACTTACAACAAAGTACACATATTTAAAGGGATCAATCTCAAGTACTGATGATATAGGCATACACTGTGAAATCATCAACACAATTGCAAAAATGACACATCCATCACCCTGAATAGTTTCCTCAAGCCCTTCCTACTGACTCTCTCTCCCAAATTACCACTCATCCCCAGGCAATCAGTGCTCAACATTTTGCCACTAGAGATGAGTTTTCTTTTCTTAAAAGTATCATATAAATGGAAGAATGCAGAATATATATGTTTTAGTCCAGGTCCTTTCATTCAGCATAATTATTTCAAGATTCATCCATGTCGTAGTGCATATTCCTTTTAATTTAATCACTGAGAATTATTTCATTGTATGGATATGCCACAGTTTATCCATTCATTGGACAAATTGATATTTAGGTTGTTTTCAATTTTGGCTTCTCACAAAAAAGCTCCTATGATCATCTTTGTATGTTTATGTGTGAGTATATACTTTCATTGTGTTGAGTTAATATATAAAAGGTGAAAAGGCTGGATTTGTATGATATGTGTAATATTTTAAGAATCTGCCAAATGGTTTTCAGTCATTGTGCCATTTTACATTTCCCAAAGCAGTGCATGAGTCCATTTTTTCCACACCTTTTCCAGCATTTGGTATGGTCATTCTTCTACGTTTTCACCATTTACTAGGTGTGAGGTTGCCTCATGGTAGTTTTATTTTTACCTCCTTAAAGACTAATGATGTTGAATATTTTTAAGTGCTTATATCTTGTTTCTATATTTTCTTTTATAAAGTGTCCATTCATAGCTTTTACTCATTTTTAATTGGGTTGCTTATTTATCCATGGTTAAGTTTTGGCATTTATTTATATATTCTAGACACAAATTATTTACCAGAAATGCTTTGGGAAGACTTTCCACCAGTCTTGGTCTATATTTGTATTCTCTTGATAGTGTCTTTTGAGAAGTAGTTTTCCATTTTGATGTAGTTCAATTTATCATTTTTTTTTCTTTTATGGATAGTGCTTCTGGTGTTATACTGAAGAAAATTTGACCTAACTCAGAGTGCCTAGACACAGGACTATTGACTTTTGACCCAGATAATGATCTGTTGTCAATAAATGTTTTCTGCAGTGTAGGTTGTTTAGCAGGATTCTTAATGACAGTAGCACCTCATCCCCCACATGGCAATCAAAAATATCTCCAGATATTTCAAAAGGGTTCCCAAGGGACAAAATTGCCTTCTTTTGGGAACCACTGACCTAACCAAAGAGCACAAAATTTTCTCTTATGTTTTGTTAATGCAGGCATTTTAGTTTTGAGTTTTTAATTTATCTTTGTTTCATTTTGAAGAATTTTTGCATATGTCAGGAATGAATCCAGCTTTATGTTTTTTTGCACATAAATAGTCAATTGTTCCAGTATCATTTGATAAAAAAATAATTGTTTCATTACTGAATTATTATTGTACACTTATGAAATACAGATTTAATATCTATACTCTATTTTTTCCACTGATTCAATAACTTATCTTGACATCGATACCAAACTACCTTTACTACTGTCACTTCACAATAATCTGCAGTCTGTTGTTAGTCCTCTAACTATGTTTTTCTTTTCCAAGGTGCTTTCAGCCATTGTAGCTCTGCTGAGCAATCAGATCTTGAGGTAGTCGGTTAGAATAATGAGCTAAACAAGCCTTTATTCACTTACTGCAACAGAGCAAACAAGAGGCGAAAAAGAGGTGCATCTCACAGTGCTCCATCTTCTCCCACCGAACAGCAAGAGGTGAGGATGGAGCCGCTGGGGTGAGGTGGATTGAGGTGGGGTGAGGAGGTGACCCTGAGGGGAAGAGATCCACACTGTGCCCAGGAACTTTTTATAAAGCAGCTGATCAATACACATTTTCATGGATGTACTATTTTTTTTTCTCATTTTTAATGAGGCACTTTCAGAAACTTAATGCTGTCGTTGGTAACTTTAAAAGTGGTAGGTTAGGGGAGATGACACAGAAAAGATATTTGAAGCCTGGCATGTCTGTTGGCACCCCTCAAAGCATTTCTGCCATTATCTGGTGAAGTCACAGGTGACTGCCCAGGAAAAGATAATCACCAAAACACCCATGTACGTATGAGAGCAGCTTCACTGATGCTTTTGTGGGAATGCTGCTATGATTATTGCCATCTGTGAAATTCTTAAGGACCTAAGAATTGGTATAGGTGTAAAAAGTAATATAACTAAAACAACAGTAATATAAATATATTTTTGCCATTTTCACGTTGTCATGAATGATATATTTCCTGGAAATACCACAAACCTATTCAACAATTCCCAAAGATTTTTTCTGTATTCTATTTAATCTAGAAGCTGGGCACCAAAATTATTTTGATTTCATCTTCATTGTGTTTTGGCTTCAATGTTTTAAGTTTTAATTAGAATTTAGGTTGAGCTGAAGCAATTAGAGATTTTTTTGTAAATACCTACTGTTTTCAAGACAAGTATGTGCAAACTTTCACATTTGTCAAAATTTTTATCCCTTCTTAATTTGATTTAACTCTATAAAAATCCCAATAAACAGTCTGAGTGTATTTTAAAATTTAAGGCACTTATGTTAGAAGAATAGACTCTAAGTCAACTTACTTTAAGTCCCTATGCAATCACATTTCACTTAAGAAATACAACTCAATACTAGGCCCCAAAATGATGGAATCTTAGATGCCGTTTCCATATTAGCTCTCTGATTCTTTCCTTGAGTAAACATAATTTAAAAATGAATATGACTAAGAGAAACAAAAGAAGTACCATTGCACTTTCCCTTACTAGTTCACAAGCTCCCTGAAGTGTCGTTCTTTAAGATATTAAGAAAGGTTATTAGTTTGTTCAAAAAGTAGTTCATGGTCGGTTCATTGGAGATTGTTTAGCATTATTTCTTTTTATGTAAAGTATCTGAGAAAATTTATTAGGATTCTTATCAAGGTTTGGAGTCAGAAGTCTCAAGCTGAAAGAAACTTAAGAGTTGACCTTGTCCGATCTCTTCATTTTACAGATGATTAAAGAAGTTCAAAATTGAATGATTAATTGATAGCAGTTTTTGTATATTTGACATTAGAAATCTGGGTTCTAGTCACATAAATCTCTTTGAACTTGGTTTTTCTTGCACATAAAGAAATGGAAATTTTTTGTATTCATATCTCTTTTGGCTTTAAAACCAGTAAGACTTGAGAGAGCAAACACCTTATTACATTCTCTGGTCTTCAATAAATTTTCATATATGGGAGTTAGAACTCCCTTCTGTAGTTGTGAGTTAACTTACTTATTCATTGTTTCATAAACTCAACAAACATTTAATAGGTATTTAAAAATGAAAGATGCTATGCGAGATACTAAGAGCCATATCATTGAGATGATATCAAATCAAATCCTATTCATCATATCATTGATATTCTTCTTTAAAATTTAGCAGCATTCCCTGTATCTTAATGGCAGTTTATATAAAGCCTGATATATAATCTTAAAAATATGGGGCCACTCTTCTGAATTGACTATGGGATTCTTGACCAACTCTCATGTTGTTCCATGGGCTGTCTTTGATTCACTCTGGAGTTCCCAAAAATTCCCATAATACGTTTAGTTTGAAAACCACTGTTGGAGTTCTAGTCATTGGTTTTGTGAACAGGAAATTTGTGGCTCAAACCAAATAAGTAATTTCACCATAGAAAAGGAGCTGGGCCAAGATCCTTGTTCTCTTCATCGATTTCTAGTCCTATACCACCTTCTTGATTGTTTTATATCTCAGAGTTTTTGACAATGAGACAGTTTTTTTTTTTTTTAACTGTCATGATATTTAAATAGTTGAATATATTTTATGGGGTATAGTTTTTCAAAATCATGAAAGAATAGGTGAGTTAAAATCTATTGGTAAAATAGATTTGCAAATATGCATTTGTTGTGCAGAAATCCTGCTTTGGTGTTAAATCTAAATGATAAATAATACCTTTCAAAATAGTTACATCCATCTCATTGCATAACTTTTCATATAGAGTTGAAAAGGTAATACATAAGGGAATTTTAATGCAAATAATTTTCAACTGACTCCATTTTCATTGAGATACAGCCAATCATCTGTGGGACTTGTTCAGGACTGAAGTAATTCAATTCTATTACTGGAACAGAAGCCTTGCCACATGGCTCCTACCCACTCTTCCCATTATTACACATTTTCTCCCAAATAACATTCTAACAGCCCACATACAATATACAGAAGAGAGATTCTATAATAGTTTTGAGAGATACTTATTTAAATTTATACCAAACATTTTAAATTTGAGAGTAACCAAGCAATTTAAATTTTCATAAGGTTCATGTATAACTGAGTTCAGAAACAGCTGAGAAAAATATATAAGTAACAGCCTCCATCAAGCATTTATCTTCCCCTCGGAGGCAATGCAGGATGGCTCAGGAAAGAAGTCTTTTCTTAAGAAAGAAAAAGAAAACTATTGTAACCATTAAGTATTGTTTTTCTTTAACAACAAAGAAAATTTTTAAAAAAACACACACATTTAAAAAATGTAGAGTATAATATACACAGCAGAAGAAAGAATAAAACACAGCACTTGCAGTTAACAAAATATCACAAAGTCAACATTTATGTAACCACCACCAAGATCGAGAGTTAGAATTCGGAAGTTGGCCAGTACCTTGAGGAGGTTTCCTGCTGCCAGCTTCCCATCTGTAAGTCCTCTTGTAAATAAAAGTAACCACCACATTTTTTAAACTTTTATGGTAGCTCTGTCATTGCTTCCCCACCACCCTGAGTTTTTAGTTTGACTACATAAACATGCATCTCTTCACTCTACAGTTTAGTATTGTGTATGTACATGTATAACGTGGAGGACTCAGAACCCTTATGCATTGCTGGTGGGAATGGAAACAGTGCAGCTGCTGTGGGAAAAAGTTTGATAGTTCCTCAAAAAATTAAAGACAGGGTTTTCATATGACCAAGCAATTCTACTCTTGAGAGAAGTAAAAATGTATGTCTACACAAATATTTATAGCAGTATTATTCATAATAGCCCCAAGTAGAAGGATCTAGATGTTTGTTACTCGATGCTGAATGAATGCAATTTGGTAGATCCACACAATGGAATATTGTTCAGCTATAAAAAGGAATGAAGTACCAATATATGTTATCATGTGGATGAACCCTGGGAACATTGTGCTAAATGAGAGAATCCAGGCACAAAAGACCACAAATTATGTTTCTATAAATAGAAAGTCTCCAGAAAAAGCAAATCTATAGAAAATAGGTGACTAGTTTTTGGGGACTGAGAAGGTATGACGGGGGAGTGACTGCTAATAGGTATGAGCTTTCTTTCTGGGGTGTTGAAAATATTTTAAAATGAGATACTGATATTTCTGTAACTTTGTAAAAATACTAAAACCCACTAAATTTTACACTTCAATGGTAAATTTTATGGTATGTGAATTATATCTCACTTTAAAAATAAGCAAATGTTTATGATGTCACAGACAGAAAGTTTTTTGTTTTTTGACAGTCTACATAAAGCACTGTCCATAAGGATAAAGATTGATAAAAATAAAGAACTGTTCATCAAAACAAAAGAAGCCTTCAGTGTGTCTATTCCATTCATTTAACTGACAATTATTTTAATATACTCCAGTTTATTTTATTTAGTTATTGTTCTTTCTATTAAACTGTAAACTCCTTGAGGTCAGGTTTAATTTTGCTCATCACTGTTTAAAACTGGTATTATGTACAATCTTTGCTCCACAACTTTTTCCTAACTTACATTTTGCTTTTAATTTTACTTTTCCAAATCTCTGTAAGAAGCAGTTAAAAGCTAGATGCTTGTGAAATAATAATTATTTTATTAACAGTAACTAATGTTTAGTGATCAGTTATGCTTTGTGGGGCTGTCTGCTAAGTGCTTATTTTATGTTAATTCATTAAATACTACAGCTCTCTGGATGTCTATCTCCATTGTATGCATGAGAGAAATGAGATGTAAATCTTAGGTAGCTTTCCTGATTTCACAAGTGGCAGAGTCAAGACTGAAACCCAGCGAGTCTCACTCTCTGGTCTGTTCCTTTAACCACTTCACTAAAATGTGATAAGTGGGACTCTACTACGTGTGGCTGAAAAGACAAAGTGGGGAAACTGATTTGTACCATGACAGCATTTTCTTTTTACTTGCTGGAAGCTTGTCTATGATGGTGGATGGGTCTGTATTTACATGCATCTGTGAACATAAATGACTATAAATACAGAAATGGAAGGCTTGTTTTTACTATGTATCTTTTTGTCATGTAGCTTCTAATATCCTGTTTTCTATAAAAATCATCTAAAACATTGGTTAAATACAATATATAGCTTAGATTGGCAATTAGGAATGGGTTTGAAAAATGAGATCAATAATTATATCTGCATACTACTTAACTGTTTCCAATTCATATGCAATATTTACTAATCACATACTGGTCTTTTCTAAAGCATTGAACAAATATAAGTAAACCCCTATTTCAAAAAATGCATATGAAAGAAAACATGACTGCCTTTTATAATATTTTATGCTTAAATGTGGGGGTAAATTAGAAGTTTTAGCGTCATATGAAAAATGTAACAATTCCAACTGAAGTAAAATATAAAAATGTAATGTTTTTAACTGACACTCAGGCATTTTCTTTAAAGATTGGTATCAGTTTTTGAAAAGATTTCATTGTTTTTGGATTGACAAAAAGCAGTATGCAAATTAAAATAGCATTGGCACTAACATTTTATTACTTTCGTTATTTAATTTTAACTCTGAAATTCTATAATACTATGCATGTTATTTGGATATAGGTGACCTTGTGGAAAAATTGGTATCAGGTTTTACATCAAGGGCTCAATGCTGTGGGGGTCACTTTGGGTAGAGAAAATATCACGTGTTAGGAAAGTCAAGAGGTAACAATTCTCAATAGCCCTTTGCTTTTTCAGACTTCCACCCCGAAGGCAAAGTGCCAGCCACATTTTCAGCTCAGAGTTATTAATAATTCATAGAACTACCATTTACTCTTTTAATGAGAAATAATAATATTACTAATGAAATGTCCTGGCCAGCCGTGGCTAATCTACTCAACACTACTTCTGTTTTTCTAGCCAACTTCTCAAAGAACTCCAGGAAATTGTCATAAGCCCTTAGGACTCTGTATTACATTTCTAAGTTAGGATGGCCAGTGTGTCAGCATACAGACCTGCAGATTTGATTTAAGAATGGAACATCAGCTTTCAGTATGGGCTGACATTTTATTTTCTGTTTGAACTAAGCTTTTAATGTACTGCACATACTGTACAGTTAGAAACTTAATTATTCTAAATTTCAACTTATTATATATGAAGTATATATGGCAGATTTATTATGTTTCCTGTATTTTTATGAGACTTGTTAGCAGAACTCCATTATATCTGACTAACTCCCTGATGTCAAGAAGCAATTTCTGTTAAAATATTTAACATAAAAATGAGTCAACAAATCATTCAAATGGCTTTGCTAAGCAGTAAAAACAAAGTGAGATGTAAAATATTGTTTACAACACAATTAAAAATATTATATAAATTTTAATACAACTTTTCAAGCACCATTTAAAGGAGCTACTTATGAGAAAAGCAATATTCTCCAACTCCTCACTGTCTCATTTTGAGCTAATTTTTTCTCTTTTTTCCCCATCAGCGCTCAGCTGTTTATTGGATTAAGGATTGTATTTGGCCAGTCTAAGATCACATAACAATTCCAAGGAACCACCAATGTGACTTCTGCCTGAAATGCCTTTCAGCAAAGGGCATTTCTACAAATGTCAATCATACCTGGGAACTAAACCTTTCAGAATGGGAAAAATGTAGAGTAGACTTCTTCATTTTTATTTTCATATTTTCTGAGATAACCCACCACTGTATTATGTACGATAATGATAGTAATAATAATAATAGGAAGAATACTGATGTATTTTTTGAGGATGCAAAAAGAATGGGAGAAAATACATTCTGAATTAGCATAATATCTTGCAGTTTTATGAAAATGTATACATAAAAAATAGCTTAGTGGCTCCTGTAACTTTTTAATTCAGATACTACCTTTTTGTTTTTATTACTGTGATTCATATCAGATAGTCTTGGCTATCGGCCTAGATCCTTTGCTCAGAGTGGCTCTGATGTTAACATATGGAAAAAAACTGAAGAAGGGTGAAAATTCACAAGTGGATAATCCAAACAACTGTACTCATTTCTCTAAGAAAGAAATGTGAGCTATTTGAAGAGAGGAAGTTTTACTATTAAAAAAAAAGACAAGGAAAATTAATTTTCTTGAATGTTCACATTTTGAATCCTCTACCAAAAAATATGTCTAGCTTAACAGTTTCAATGCACCAAAGAAGCAGAATTCCTCTTTGAGATAATGAAGCACCACGTTTTCAGAGCCTCGACATTTTTATATCTGCTCATAACACAACAGAGCATCCCTCCTTTCAGCTGATGGCTTTAATCCATTATTTGACATATAATGAATAAGAAAACTAAATGAGAAAATGGTGTGCCTAGATATTTTTGAGCAAGAGTCACATTTTAAATTCTCAAATATAATGTGAGAGATTAAAAACTTTCTCTTAATCAAGAATTCAAATCTCAAAGAATATACTAGGGCTTTCTAGCCACTGAACAACAGATGCCATGGCCACGTGCAATCTCTTTTGATCTCTGTGAAACTAAAAAAGGACAAACTCTGTAGAATTATATCTATGTTGACCTAGCTATACATGCAAACTATCAAGATTTTGAAAATATATTTTTAATGTAAAAATGACAATGTCATTCATGTTGCATAACTTTTAAGAGGTATCATGTAGCAGGGTTTCATAAAAGTTACAGTGTAGTCATTCTCAAGAAGTAAAATGATATTGATATTTGCCATTAAAGCTATAATTTAGCTCAATTTTCACTTGTGGGGAAAGGTTTTCAAAATTAACTGAAATGATATAAACAGGAAGTCCCCTTGCCCCTTTTCTAACAAAGTGTGGAATAAAGCCAAGCTGCATGTTCCTTGATGTCAAAGCAGAAACATTAGAATTGTCAAGGTGTGAGCTTCTGACTTCAAGTCTGTTAATCAAAATTAATTTAAATCAACAGACTTGTGGTCAAGAAATCACTGCCTTTGTTTATTAAATGTACATAATAAATATTTTATTCACATTTAATTTTATCCTAGGAAAAATATATTTGCCAGAATTTCCTCTGGATTATGAAACATTTGTGATAATTAAAAATTAATGGGAAAAAATAAAAAGAATATCAAAGGTTAGTTGTAACTGATATTGTTTTAGACTAAAATACCAAAGTGTGTGTGTGTGTGTGTGTGTGTGTGTGTGTGTGTGTGTGTGTGTGAAGCAAAGTGCTTGATTCTAGAGTATAGACAGATATTTGGAAGGAAAGAAAGGGAAGGGTTGAGAGATACAAGATAGGTAGTTTTTAATGCATGTTCTGTTAGAGGATATCTTAATCTCAAGATGTCTCAATTCAGTTATTTCTCCATAAATTTCCCATCTTAACTTTTTATATCATTTAAAATTTAGTCAATACCCTTTTCACAAGGTACTTATTTTATAACTACGACATTGTAGAATAAGACTGGGTAGTGTGTAGTTTTTCTGCTCCCGCCCACATTCAGCCCTACGCTCCTTTGTAACTCCTAGTGCCATCTGCCTAATCAATTGCTTTTAAACTAGCATGGTAATCACATTCTTCTTGGGTGAGATTGATTAAGCAGAGAAATATAGCCTATCAGACAATAAGTCATGGGGCAAGTGTGTGGTTGGACTCAGGAAGTTTCCTTATTAAAAGAGAGAGAGCTATTGAAAGAAAAGAAGGCTCCTTTCTTCTGCTGGATATTAACACACCTGCATATGTCACCTAGAACTCTGGCAGTGGCCTCTCACATAGGAGGGAAGTCAATGACACTGCTCAAGGAGACTGTAAAATGAAAGAATTTTGAGCTCTTGGTGTTGACACTGAGTGACTGAATTAACCAACCCTGTAGGCCATCTGCTTTAGGCTTTAAGTGTAAAATTAAATCTTCCAATTGTTTAAGACTTTTAAGTCTCGAATTTCTGTTATTTGACTTTAAGGCATCTTAAGCAACAGTGATTTGAGCAACTCAGTAGGCAACCATTATTAAATAACGATTCTGTTTAGTTTTCCTCTTTGTATTTTTAAAGATAAACATTCTCAAGTATACTGCTTACAAAGTAGTGTAGCTTCTGAATGGTTATGGTGATGAAATTCCAATTTTCCCTTTTATATTGATTTTTACCCATGTATTTTGAAACAGATACAACCTGTCTCTGTAACTAAAATTACCCAGCTTTTCTGAGTCTAGTATTTCTTTAAAAAGTACACATGTCGTAGTTTTAGAATGATGTGTTTCTATGTGTTAGAGACCTATGCTATCACACAGTTATAATTATTGACCCAAGAAATGATGAAAAATGCATTACTTTATATACAGTATCCTGACAATACGATACTTTCTACAAGGCAGCATTACGGCACCTAAGTCCTTCACGTCTCTACTAGCTGTTTACGTCATATGCCACAGCACGATGACTGAGGCACAAGTGCACACATTGTTCTGTAGGTCCTGAAGAATCCTAGGAAATGCCAGCACATCGAGTTCTGAAAAAGTTTTAAAACTACCTGTGTCACTAAAGACACCCACATACAGGGAAACAGAATGTTACTGTTTGAGAGAATAGAGCAAAAATATTTTCTGTTGAGTAAGTAGTTAATAAACACATACTAATCATTTCTTTATTCCACTTAAATGGTTACTTTATCAATTCAGCTCTATTTTAATATTTTTAGCCATTTACTTTTCTGGACATTCAAGAGACTGTTAAATGCCTTTAATCACAATATGTTGTAGACAATTGAATGATGATGTAGCCCAGATAAGTCAACATGTGCTTACATCAGAGTACTTGATTTAAAAAAAGCAACAAACAAAAAAGCATGTCTTACTCATGGGAATTTGAACATCTAATCTATAATTATAACTCTTCTGCATATTTTTGTACCAGTGTGATCTTTTGGCTTGCAGGTTTAATGATGCTTTGTAAAAGGGGGAAAAAAACAAACACACATTCAAACTGGTCACTGATTCTAATGGTTTAGGAGAGAGAATTCTAATATAATACATTCCTGTGCCTACTTTAAATTGTGCATTAACTTTACATCAATCTTACTTCCTCTGTCTATTTCCCTCTCTCTCTCTCTCTGTCTCTCTCTCTTCATTCCTCTACCCTCTAACCTCATTTCATTCCCTGAATCTCACCATAAGAAGTATCTCTATTATAATTTTCTTTTTCTCGTAATGGCATATAGAAGTTACTTTCTTGTACTTAATTTGATAACAAGTTTTTATTCACTGATGTCAGAATATATAAAACACATGCACGCTAACATATATACACCATCTAGACAAGGTTATACAATGGAATATAATATTTTGGAAAATAGTAGGTAGTCCTCTAAATTCTAATGTTGCCTCCATTTTAAAGACACTTTTGCATTTGAATTAAATTATGACTAAAATCTAAATTTCCTAAAAATTCCCAGGCATTAGGCAGGTAATTTAGCTGGTATCCCTAAGTCAAATCACTCCTACACAGCATGTAGGATGTAATCATCTTACGTAGGGTACTTTGACTTGAAAGGTTTTACTCCTACGTCAAGCTCAATTGATTCTCTGTCCTAATTTTGTTTAAGGCAGATTGCATAGAAGGCAGCTATGTCAATCAAAGGCGATTGGGTTTTTTCTTCTTTTAAAACAACCGAACAGGTTTTAACAGAATCTTTAGATAATGCATATCCTAAATAAAGCTCTTATGTTAGCTTTTGTTGCATCATGACATCTTAGAAATTATTAATTCTCTCATCTGTCTGGTGAACACCTATTATATATCAATACAAAGTTTTATGGGTTAGAAATACTAATACATACGATATGGTCTCTGGTCCTATGCTGAGGCACAAAACATACATGTGCAACTGATATACAATATGGCTTGTTTGGCATGGTAGTTAAAATAATATTTTGATGTTGGCAGTCTTAGATTGAGGTAGAGTTCTAACACTTATTCACTAGCTTAATCTCAACATATTCTTTAAAAAAATACTTGTTTGTTGTACTTAATAAGACTGGGGAGAATTTAATAAAAGAACTGTTTGTAAAGCTGTGGGAAAACTGTAGGGAATCCTATTAGTTTATGATGAGCACTAATTAAGTCCCAAGGTGGGGGACCCGATACTAGAGGAGGCAATAGTTCTAGAAAAGTGCCCCTTACAAGGCTTGTGTCTTTGCCTGAGAAAGTTTAATAATCCAAATCACATATACTTGTATACATATGTATTCATATATATATGTATATGTTTTTTGGTCTAAGGGACAATATCTTATAAAGCACTAATTAGAACACTTTGTGATTTACACCATTATATTATTATATATATATATATGACTAAGGACACTCAATACCTAACTTCATCTGACAAATAAAATGTTAGAGGTGCTTATATTCTCAACAGAACTTTACATAAAAAAAGCCACTAAGTATTTTTATAGTATTTATCAGCTATAACATATCTTCAACCAAGCTATTTTTCCTAGGTTAATCTTCAGAAAAATATTTTTATTTATCTGAGAAAGTTATTTCTCATTAGGGCAAATAAATCATTATATCTACAGTTTATGTAAAATGATATAGAAATAATGGGCAGAGAATTCTATATAAACAGGTCTTTCCTTTGAGCATATCCAACTGACTAAACTTATGTAATTCTAGTGAATATTGTTTTGGTTTCTGAAATACGTTGAAATTCTAAATTGAAAGACCAATAAGAACTATGCAAAATAAAGCACAGCAAGGAAATAAAACCTGAACAAAAAAGAATCTTAGCCATCTGTGTGATAGTATTAAATGGGTGAATACATGAATACACATGTAACTGAAGTCCCAGAAGAACATAAAAGAAAATGTGTGAGCAAAAAGACAATTAGAAGAAATTATGGTCACGAATTTCTCAAATTTGATGAAAACTATAAGCCCACCAACTAAAGCCTGAAACACACCAGCTGCTCCGGGTGGATCCATTGCATGTTTCATTCCAAGACATCTTACAGATATTCAGCAATAAATAAAAATGTTCAAGTTGTCTTTTTAAGTTTTCTTTAATAATTTTGAACAATTTATGTGATTTTACACAATCTTCCAAACCTACTTATTTTAATTTCACCAAAGCATATTGTTAAAAATACTTCAGGAAGAATATAGCTAGGTATGTGACCTTTGGATAAAATACATATTTAGAGCCATGATCTTGTTCATTCAGTTAAAAACAATGAAGACTCACTGAAAATTGGCAGTGTGTCAGCAGGCTATACGACAGGTCCTGAGTACAGAAATTAATAACATTCACTTGCTTAACAAAAAAAAAATAGAGAGTCCAAAAGGGGGACACAAATGTGCAGTCATCTAACTATGATCCAGTATTTTGTTACGTACAAAAAGAAAATGTGCCATAGGAATGTAGAGAGGAGAAGGTCAAGTCTACCTAGATGATGCACAGCAACAGAACACTTGTGCTGAACCTAGAACAATCAGCAGAAACTTGCCAGAAGGAAATACATGGGGAAGAGAAAGGGATTAGACACAAGCAGAAGAAGAACTGACTTTGCCGTGCATGTAGACAACTGATGATGGATGGTGTGTATTCACAAACACAAGTGAGATGGTTTCACATGGCATGCTCCCTGGATACTTGTCAACCTCTACCCTCAGACACTCATGCCATGTTTTTATACTCTGGCACAGGACAAAGGAAATGACAGCCTTTGGAGCTGTCCTTGCTTAACACGTCTGCTCTCTGAAATACTCATTCTTACATCCAACTCGACTTCACCTATCCTGTGAACACTTTCTTGGTATTCAAAGAAAGTAAGCTCTTCCTCCCTGTTTTCACTTTATTTGTATTTATTATATGTGCACAGCACATACAAATTTTGTTTTCTTCTTTCCTTCCCTGTGAGGGCCTAACCTCACTTGCACTACTATTAGCCTAAATATGTGTTTACTTTAATTTCATTCACCAACTCTCAATATTCAAGGTTTTTTAGTATAATTCATTATAGATTTTCAGCAAGTCAATTAAGATAAGGAGAGTTACTTTAAAGGTCAAATAAGACAACGTATATTATATAACAGAATAAGAACTCTTAAGTATTTCAGAAACATATTTATTGCTTTTTTATTTTTCTTGAAAGCAAGGACCTTTTATATAATTCACATATGTTCCTAGCATAAGAAAATAATCTATCATTGTACTGTGTTTCTTTTTTTTTCTTAAATCACCAAATTGCATGGGGACCTTTTGAAAGTATCATGTTTTTCTTTGATATCAATAGTCTGGTATAATTTTCTTATTAGCCTCATGCCAGTGAGTATAGAGAAGCATGATCAGTCATGTCAGCACAGAAGGATATGATATGTGTCAGCTGAGTCCCCATTCTAGAAAGTCTTTCTAACCGCTGAAAACAATAGTGTTTCCTAAAATTTGACAAGACTCATCTTTTAAGCTGTAAGAATATAATCAGCAGATCAATAGGAGCACGACCAGGCAGTATTTTTCTGAATATAAATGGTATTTTAGTGTCCATCAATCTTCTATTTTGGGGCATGTGGTTTCACAATAGATGAACCACTGAAGTCAGCTCTTGGATCCATATAGTGCCTGATGCTAGACTGATGAAGATGTGTACCAAAATTTTCTAGGGATTATACTTATTTTCAAATGTTTCAAAGATCAAATTTGATTGAAGCTTATTATTCCCTGTGTGGAGCTGGTTTTTAATCTTCCTACTGAGCAAGACTAAAAGTGATGATAATATTCATATCAATGAAAATATAGCAGTCACCCCTTATCTGTGGGGGATACATAGCAAAACCCCTGTGGATACCTAAAATTGCAGATAATACTCTATACACGTAGTTTTTCCCCCTATCCATACATACATACCTTTTTACTTAAAGGAAGCATTTTGTGGCTTCTCTTCTTCATTTTCAGATTGCCAGCATCACTACACTTGCACTTTGGGGCCAGTATTAAGTAAAATAAGGATGACTTGCACAGACACTGCTATACTGTGACAGTCAATCTGATAACTGAGATGACCACTAATGACTGACAGGAGGGCAGTATATACAGCATGGATCTGCTGGACAAAGGGATGAGTCACATCCCAGGTAGGAGAGAGCAATATTTAATCAGAGCAATATTTAATCATGCTACTCAGAATAGTGAGCAATTTAAAACTTATGAATTGTTTATTTCTGGAATTTTCCATTTAATATTTTCAGACCACAGTAACTAAAACTACAAAAAGCAAAACTTTGGCTAAACGGGGACTACTGCAAATCTAATTGTGGGTAAAACCCACATACTACTCCAGGTGAGGTCCAAAAAAATTCATTTGTATACAATGAGATATTCCATTATGGTTAGGTTAATAAAATAACTGAAGAAAACCAGTGTCAGAGGTCACAAGTCGATAGCTGATCACATTCTATTAGAAGCTGCTTTATTATAAGGCACATCATCACAGAATTTTTCTACTTAATACCTTAACAAAGGTGCGGAGAAATGTATAAACTCAGTAATGAAGAATTAACTTTTTGTCTCAAAGGAGATAACAGTTCATACTTCTCTATACTCATTAATTTTTCTTATATCTCTGAAGACTTGAAATTCTAAGCTTACTATTCTTTCATAAAATATACAAAAAATTATATTATTATAATTTTGAAAAAAATTATACTTTAAATTTCTGTTCAGCTTTGATCATCATGATAAGAAGATGAGCTTCCACCACTAATCCTTTTGATACTCAATCATGCAGGCAATTTGGGTCACGTGTTAACATCTATCCATATGTGCCTCTATAGCCCTTCACACAATTTTGGATACATAGAAGCTAGAAACAAAAGTTTCTTGATTATATCCAAAGAATTTCTGAGCTTACTTGATATTGTCATACAGGATATAGTGGACATAAACCAAAAACTAAGTTCTTGCCCTAGGTCCACGCATAGCTGTCTCTAAATGATCTTGGACAGATCATGTGATTCACCAGTAGAAGAAAAATATGAAAGAGAAAGAAAAAGGGGTACTGGGAGAAAGAGAGAGGTGGGGGTAGAAGGGAGGGAGAAAGATTAAATTCAAAGATCCCTTTCATCTCAAAATATTCGCAATACTTATCTTTCAGAAATATTCACATTTCTGAGATTCTGAGAAATCTCTAACAGTATGGACAGGTTACTTATTATCATTAAAACACTGCTGACATCACTTGAAGGACTCTTATTTACCACAAAACCTGATATCCAGGCCTGATATCATCAAGCTTTGTGAAGCAAAAATAGTTGACTTCAGAGCGGTTATAGAGCAATGGTGTGTTAGAGTAGATCATTAACCACAGCAGATTTCATACTCCTGATAGAAACAGACATTCAGGCCGCACAGAGGATGCAGGGAATTTGTGTGTGTTATCGTCTGAAATGCGTAGAGCAGCAGCGGTTATGGTAGCATCTGCGGGCTCTCACATGCTGTGAGCATTTTTGAGGGAAGAAGTCTTACACTGGGCTTTTCTTGTCATGCTTTTCAGAAGTTATGGACTCATGTTTCTAAATGGTGACTTGTGCTCCAGCTAAGGAGTCATATGCTGAGTTCTAGGGTTTCTTTTTTCTTTTTTTCTTTCTTCTTTCTCTTTTTTCTTCTCTTGAAAGCCTATTTTCTGTTATGCTCTATGAACTTTTTCAGATTTGTTCCTTGGGAAGAATTTTATTGCTTTTTTCCCCCTTCATCCAGTTGTTTATTTTTTCTTAAAACCTAACACAATTTATTTTTTTCATTTTTTCACCCCTCTAGTAGCATACCAAACTGCAGCACAGACAAGAATTTTTCTTATTACTTGATTTGATCACATCTCTCTTTTGGATAAAGTTATAACTTCTTACAAGCAATTCTATGAGAGAAAAAAAATAGAATTTTTTTTTTCAGCAAACCTTCTAAGGAAAAAAGATCTTATTCTATCCAAAAGGAGTACGTGTCTGTGTGTGATGCTTGTGACCATATGTGTGTGTGTGTGCGGTGTGTAAGCTCACATACCTTTGAATGAATTACATCTACATGGACTCACTATGACAAAAGGAAAAGTTGTAAAATATATACAACAATAAAACCAAATTCCCTCTCATGATAAGCTTACAAAATTGTTCAGTAGTCAAGACAAGTGTATGTGAAACATTCAGTGACCAGTTCACTTAGGAACCAAGTTTTAAAATACATGTTCTGGACATTAACAGGAATCCACTTCTCTCCTTTTCTATGTATTTAATACACTCTCTTTCACTAAAGACATGTTATGTTGATGGTTGCATAATCTTCTACTGTGTGTATATTTTGTGTATATATATATATATACACATATATACACATACATATATACACACATATATAGAGATTGTGTATAATTATTTTGGGCTTTTGTTGTTGTGGGACACATAGCAATTTAAAAATAATCCGTATTACTAACAACTCTGCAATGAAGCCAACATGTGCTTCTATCTATGAATGCATTTATATGTCCTTCTCCAATCAATTTTCCTAGGACACATTTCTGTTTTCTAAAACAATAACTTTCTCTTTATATAAAAAATATGTTTTTAAAGTTTAAGTTTAACAGTGATCATTTTAAGATTCTCTACATTGCAATATTTTCCATCATATAAATTAAAGATAACTTTTGTCTGCAATAGGTCTTTCATTCTAGTGAAAAAGTTAACATTTTATATGTTTATTAATATTTTTATGAATAATATACATATATTACATTTCATTTTTCTTCCATTGGAATGTTCTTTATTAAATAAAAATTATTTACATATTAAGCATTTAACCCTTTAACTGTTGCATATATTCTAGTTATTCAGTCCCAGTTGGCTTGTGCCTTCTGACTTTGTTACTTGTGCCTGTGCCACACCATAGTACAACTTCTCATACTGAAATAAACATTTTTATCTCTCTTTTGATCAACTGCATCACTTTTAAATCATGTTATAATCACTCACTTGTTTTTCTCACTTTTTTAATTTGAAAAATGTAGTTTCCTCTGAATCAATTCTAAAAGGGAAGGAATGGAGACCTTGATTCAGAGTGGAAATTTGAAGATTGGGAAGAAAAATCCTTTTGTAATGAAGGTAGCTAGAAAGTGAGAGAAGAGTCGAAAGGCCCAGAGTTGTGCATGTCAGTTAGAGATGACACCCAACTTTCCTGCACCACGTGGTACATTCTCAATAAACAGTCATTGCGTGGTCAGGGCCTCTAACGCTAGAACACACGTCTTACTTCAAACCAGTGAAGCTAAGACTCTAGAGCTGTTCTCTCTGTTATTAGTTTAAAATACACAAAATAACATCTAATGCTTTGCTTCTGTCATCTAACAGCTTCCGCTAGAATCAGGCAAACAACAACAACACACACACACACACACACACACACACACACACACACACACACACACACACTTCCCACAAGCAAACATGATAGAATTAGAATTGCCTGTTTGGCCTTATTTATTCATCTTAGCTAAAGAGCTGTTTTTGCTTAATTGCTATTCTAAAATAAAACATGTGGATCTTTTTGATGCTGTGATCACTTCAGCTATTGTTTTAGAAGTTCTGGAACTGTTTCCCTGAGTCTTGAGCTCCACATTTTCCCATGGTGTAATTTTAGAGCCTGTTATATTCCCTGATGATCTGGTGCAGTTCACACATAAATACCAGGTTGCCAGAGAAGAAACTCTACTGTTGAAAAATTATATACCAACAGAACAACTGTAACATTTCTATAAAGGAAATACCCACATTTTATTTCTAAATTATTCTTGCAACATTAAAAAAGTTATTTGATAAGTGGTGCATACATCTATGTTCATAATGCATACATCTATGTTCAAATAAACATTTTACCAGTGACTTATCTGAATAGAAAAGCACATCTTCCATTATTTGTTATTGTCAGAATGAGCCTCCTTATAATACAGTATACAATTAATCAAGAGTCTTTTAATATACAAGAAGCTACAATAATTCATTGTTACTTGATTCACTGAAATTATCTTGCAAAAAGGAAGAACATAAGTAGAAGTAATATATAGTCTGTGCATATCTATGTTGACTAATCACTGCTGTGGTTTGGTGCAAATTTTTTACATAAATTACTTCCTCCTGATTAGAAAAGTAAAAAGAGAAAGACAAGAGAGAGAGAGAAAGTTCAGGGAGGGGGAGTGTGAGAGTAGATGAGGAGGAGGAGAAAGGGGGAGAGAGAAAGAAGAGAAAGAGGTGGAGGGAGGGAGGAAGAGACTTAGAAAGAGGTAATCTTTTTGGCATTACATAATCTGTCTACTGAGAAATTGCTAACAGAATGCAGTACCAATATAGCCTGCTTGATTTTTATAGAATAACTCTGGTCATTATATTCGTTACCATAGTTAATATTTTTTTCTTTTTCTTTTTGTTATTATATTTTCACTTAAAAATTAATTGGCTTAAAGTTTTTAAAGTTAAGTCATGAATGCCATCACAACTCCTATGGACAAATAGATCTGACTTGAGTTATCCTATAATTAAAAACTAAAAATTCCATTCCTTATCTATTTATTCATAATTCTGAAATGACAATGGGATCATAAAAAAAAAGGCAGCTCTGTTTATTGGCGTTGCGTGCAGCAGCTGTTATCTGGGCAAACTGGCCAGAAGAATGTGCTGATGGGACCTGTTGGCATATCCATGGATATCCAAGATACTATCATTCATGCTCACGAATGATTCATGGGTATCACTCTTGTCCCATGGATATTATTATTATGGAAAGCACTCAGGTATATGACAGCATGAGAACTGTCAGTAGAGCATTGACCTGAATATGAATGCTGTAATTCACAATCCTTTCACTTTACGAACAAACATGGCACTACTGTGTGCTAAGAAGTTGTCCATAGTTGAGACTGGACCTTAAACAACGCTGCTCCTGGTGCCATTGTGGTCTTGGAGACTGTAATCAGAGTGGAAAAACTAACAGAGGAAGTGAATCAAAGGGAGAAGGATTCTGAGCCATGTGGCCCTCCCCTTCCTAACTGAGTCTCCTTCTCGTGATAAACTTTTAGATTTTTTTCTGCATTTCTGTTTATAATCTTTTATTGTAAAAAGAAAAAAATGTTTATTTCATTAACAAACCAAAAAAACAAAACAAAACAAAAAAACGGCAGGAGGTAGTATTAGCACCCATTCCAAAAGAATATACTATATCCCCAACTATTCTTGAGATGAGTGTAACTTCTCTATGGTCTTGATATGATGCCCTAGAAAATTCACAGGGCCATTAAAACAACTACATATGGTGCTATTTAGATTTCTGGGAAAAAAAATAACATTTAACCTTTGCATTTAAGGAGTGGAAAAGTTGGTGCCTTTCTAACTTTGATTATTTCCTCTTGGATATATTTTTTATTATAGCTACAGAGCCAAACTAGCAGGAGTTTCTTTGATGTGGCTGTGTGCATCTACAGAGATTTCTTAAGGAAAAGGGTTTCTTTAAGACAATTTCCCTATTCTGTGTATCACTATCACCTCCACTTCCTAAATGACCTCAAATGGGTTTATTTTTATTCACCAGAGAAGCTTTCTAGAGGTAGCATATAAGTGATTTGGAATGTTTCTACCCTCATGTTTGTCCTTAAACTGCATGATTTCCTTCTAATAGAAACTGGATCTAATATTCACAAGGTAATCTGATTTTTTTTTCCTTTTTACATCCATATTTTAACTATGTGGAGAAATTGAAGGCTCCTGGTCAAATGTCAGCATTATCTCAGTGAATAAGAGTGTTTAGTTTAACTATCCCAAACGGTCTATTTCTTTGCCAAACCAGTAAAGCATCAAAAAGACCTCTGGTAGCTATAGCAACACAACCACAAGCTGCTCAATTTTAGACACTCTTTTTGTATATCTGATTCCCTCTCCATTTTGCAGAAAATCAGAAGCTAATGGGACACAGCTGCTTTCACTTTGGTTTGCTTATTAAGCTAAATTCAAATTGTGTCTTGCTTTATTCATTTAATTAATAGGGTATCAGTTTTGAACATTCCAGTATATTTGATGTGAATCCCTAACATTTATTAAAAAGATGCAAAAAAAGACTTTTACTATAAGACATGCAGGAAAAAAAAAAATCCAGGCAGCACTTTTAATTATTTCTTTAAAAATCATTCTCAGATAAACTATCTTACTATATAATAGATGATATGACTTCAGTTGAATAAGTTATTAAGATCTAAATAGAGAATGGTAATGAAAGAAAACTCTATTGATAAAAGAGATATCTGGGCATGTACTTGTTGAGATTAGTTGTCTGATCGCCAAAATAATATGCTCACTATCATTCCTTATGCCATAGTAACAGATTAAATGGTGTTGTACTAATGCTAACATACATATTATATACAATATTTACATATATATGTGTATATATATTCCTTCTACTCTTGAGTTTGATATGAAATATCCATTTACATTGGGAACTAGATCCGTATGTAAAACCTATATATAAAGTTCATGAATTCAGTATTTGGAGTTCTTAATACCTATTGCTTTTGGTTTACATAGAATGTATCAATTCTTTGTTTAATCTATCATATTACAAAGGAGACTATGCCTAAATCACATTTCTAAGTCTTCTTAGAGCTGTGCACATACAAAAAAATTTGTCCCTAATCATTCAATCATTCATTTGTCCAGTCATTCGCCCATTCGCTTACCCAAATATTTATTAACTTACTGGGGGTGCAGTTAGATATTACAAATGTGAGTGTGAAAACAAAATGCAGGTTCTATATATAGACACATAAAAATAACTGAAATATAGTTTGATATATGTAAAAAAGATGCTACTCAAAGTATAGGATGCAGATGAACCATATTTTGAAAACTACCTATTTAGTGAAATACAGGGAAGGAAATGAATAACTTCACCTGGAGGGAGATTACAGAGTAGTGCCTGTCCTCAGGAAACACTGTTTAAACTGCAACTTGAAGCATG
Source organism: Macroglossus sobrinus (assembly GCA_004027375.1). Classification (NCBI taxonomy): domain Eukaryota; kingdom Metazoa; phylum Chordata; class Mammalia; order Chiroptera; family Pteropodidae; genus Macroglossus; species Macroglossus sobrinus. The sequence goes on from PVKZ01000740.1 coordinate 90,846, forward strand.
AGTAACGACAGTTCTTTGGTGGTACTGCAGATGCAGAGCCGCAGTGGCATGAAATATGTTAAGTGTGAGAAATTGCAGACTGTGCCTTTTCGATTGTCCTGAACCTCTATTAATGTCAAAGGATGTTCTATTGTCTGGAAATCTGGGAGGGATTTTGGTCTGAAGAGCATTTCCAAGAATTGATTGAACATCTGTTCAACAACCCTAATTTCAAAAAGAAACTAATAATTATTATGTATCCTGTATGTACCAGTAATATGCTACGCCCTCTAGATGCCTTATCTCATAGCCTGATTAATAGCTTCATTTGACATCTGAAGCTGGGGTTTAAAAAGCTGGGGTTTAGTAAGGGCCAGAGACAGGTTCAAATCCATGTCTGCCTAACTTCAAAATGAATGCTCTCCAAAGTATCATTCCAATATCCCTACCCCAAAGATCAGAGCTTTTGACACAAAGGGAAGAAAGTGTATGGGAAGTCAAGCAGAATAGGGATAAAGAACAGAAATCACACCTTGCTGATATTCTTAGGCAAGAGGTCTCTATCGTCTGATGATATCAAGTAAGAAGTGTATAAGAAGGCTAGGAGGCAAGAGCTCTCCATTTACGGACTGACTGATAAACCTCAGCAGTTTTTTCCCGTGGCCAGGTTAACTGGTTTATGGTACTTTGCTTCTGTAATGAAGTGTCCCTTTGAACTCCCTTACATTCACAGTTCAAATAGTCCAGTAACCTCTTAGCAAAGGCCGGCACCCAACCTCCTACAGCATCCTATAATCACTGCTAACAGCACTTACCCGTCTTGCAATGTCTGTTTACTTATGTCTTTCCTGTTAGAGGAAAGCATCTTGAGAGTCAGGGTCAGGTCTCATTACTGTTATATCCCCAATGCCTAAAAGGGTGTTTAGCACAAAAAGAGTTCCAATATGATTTTTAGAACGTGGATAATGAAAGAAAAAGATAATCTCACTGTGAGTCTGAAGTTGTGGGTTCAGATGTGGGGACAGAACAGACACCAGGCAGGCCTTTACGCAGAGATGTGAAAGAGACGGATGGGGGGATCCAGGGGTGCTTCCTGCATTAGAGCCTGGTCTTCCTCTAATAATCATTTTAGGCACCAGGTGGAGGTTTGAGAAACAGGCAGCTGGTCTGCATCAACCAACAGGCAGAGAGACCACAGCACCAGTTTGGATTTTTATGGATGGAATGCCATTTCCCATGAAGAAGGGAAAAAGAACTACAAAAAAGACTAAGTGTCATTCCTTGTGGCAGTAAGTATTGGGGCAGTAAGCCAGTTACTGACATATAATTCAGGCTTGAGGTAACAGAATAGAAACATAGTTAACTGAATTGAAGTAATGGCTGGAAATTTTGTCTCAGAGACAAAGGAGAAGATAAATTTCAAGTGTGAGAGGCTTGTATAGGCCTGCTGTAAGACCGATACTGCTTACTGACAGTTTGTGATAGTACGAGAAGTCAGCAAAGCTTACATGTATTTTTACAGCTAGTGGTAGAACCTGTTATGGCCTCCATATACAGGGGTATAATGGCAATAAGCTAGTTATTCTAATGGTCCTTTTACTTGGTAGCTCCCTAACTCCGTGTAGAAACTGTTGTTGGCTGAAATTCAGGACTGGCTTCAAAAAAGATTAAGAAAGCAGTGGGTTTGGGGGCATGTTTATTTATCAGAACCTTTTTATCAAATCCATATTCTTTAAAAACTTGGTTTTGGGGTTGAGTAAAGTAAGAAAGGTGGCCTTCGCCATGCCTAAATTATCATTCTCTTTGATACTTGATCTCCAACTGGACTTTACATTCTGTCTTAACTCACATGGTTTTTGTATATGATTAAAGTTAAGGTGTTTTCTGCTTAAAATACACTGTTATATCTAATACTATGAACAATTTTATATGTCAACGGATTGGACAACCTAGAGAAATAGATAAATTCCTAGAAACAGACAACTTGCAAAGACTGAATCACACACACACACACACACACACACACACACACACACACAGAGGCAAATAGAAAATCAAAACATATCAGTAACAAGTAAGGGAATTTGATCAGTAATAAAAACAACAACAACAACAACAACAAAGCTCAGGAATAGATGGCTTCATGAATGAATTCCATCAAACATTTAAAAAGCATTTAACACCAATCTTTAACAAGCTCTTCCAAAAAATTAAGAGTAAGGAACACTCTCAAACTCATTTTATGAGGCCAGCATTACCCTGATATAAAAGCCAAATTAGAATACTACAAGAAAAGAAAATTACAGGTCAATATTTCTAATGAAAATATATACAAATATTCTCAATAAAATACTAGCAAACCAAATTCAACAGAACTTCTATACCATAATCAAGTGGGATTTACCCCTGGCATGCTTAAATGGTTCAACATATGTAAATTAGTTAATGTGCTACACCATTAATAGAATGAAAACTAAAAAGTCATATGATCATCTCAATAAATCCAGAAAGGCATTTGATAAAATTTAATGTCCCTTCATGATAAAAACTCTCAAGAAAGTATGCATGAAAGAAGTATACATCAACATAAAAAGGCTATATACAACAAGTCCACAGCTAACATTATATTAAATGGTAAAAGGCTGAAAACTCCAAGATCAAGAACAAAACAAAGATGCCCACTTACATCACTCCTCTTCAACATAGTACTGGAAGCCAACCAGAGCAATTAGGAAAGAAAAAGAAATAAATATCATCCAAATTGGAAAGGAAGAAGTAACTGAGCTCTGTTTGCATGTGACATAATCTTGTATATAGAAAATCTTAAAGATTTTACCAAAATCTGTTAGAACTAATAAACAAATTCAGTAAATTTTTAGGATAAGAATCAACATACAAAATATTAGTTGCATTTGTATATACTAACAACAAAATATCTGAAAAATAAATCTTTAAAAATCTCATTTATAATAGCACCAAAACCAGTAAAATACTTAGGAATAAATTTAACGAAGGAAGTGAAAGATCTATTCACTGAAAATGACAGCACATTGATGAAAGAACTTAAACAAATAAAAAACTACCCCATATTCATGGATTTAATATTGTTAAAATGTCCTTATTGCCAAAGGTATTTATAGATTTTAATGCAATCTCTATCAAAATTCCAATGGTATTTTTCACAGAAACAGAAGAAATAGTTCTAAAATTCACATGAAATCACAAATGACCATAACTAGCCAAAACAATCTTGAGAAAGAAGAATAAAGGTGGAGCCATCACACTTAGTGATTTCAAACTATATTATAAAGCTATAGCATACAAAACAGTATGGCACTAACATAAAAATAGACACATAAACCACTAGAACAGAATTGAGAGCCTAGAAATAAATCCTCACACATTTGGTTAACTAATATTTGATGCGGGAGCCAAAAACACTCAATGGGGAAAGGACAGTTTCTTCAATAAGTGGTGTTGGGAAAACTGGATATCCACATGAAAAAGAATTCAGTTGACCCCAAACACTATCCATAAAAATTAAATCAAAATAGATTAAAGACTTAAATGTTAAGTCCTGAAACTGTAAAAAATATCTTTGACATTGATCTTGGCGACAAATTTTTAGGTATAACATCAGAAGCACAAATAACAAAAATGTAAGTCAAGTGGGACTACATTAAACTAAAATACTGCAGCACAGGAAAAGAAACAATCAACAAAACAAAAAGGTAATCTATGAAATGGAAGAAAATATTCGCCAACCATCTATCCGACAACAGGTTAAATATAAAATACAAAATATAAAAAATACTCATACCACTCAATACCAAAAAAAATATATTGCTAAAAATGAGCAAAGGATCTGAATAAACATTTTCCCACCAAATCCATTCAAATATTCAACAGGTACATGAAAAGCTGCTCAACACCACCAAGCATCATGAGATATCTAAACATAATGAGATAGCACCTCACATCTGTTAGAATGACTAGTAAGAAGAAAAATAGAGATAAATGCTAGTGAAGATGTAAAGAAAAGGGAACCCTGGTACACTGTTGGTGGGGGCTATGAAGTGATACAGGCACTATAGAAAACACTATGGAGGTTCCTCAGAACATTAAAACTAGAACTACTATATGATCCAGCAATCCTACTTGTGGGTGTTTATTTGAAAAAAATTCTGAAAGAAATGAAATCACTATCTCAAGGAGATATCTGCATCCCATGTTCAATGCAGCATTTTTCACAGTAGCCCAGACATGGAAACAACCTAAATGTCTATCACTGGATGAATGAATAAAGAAAATGATAAAATGAATATCGTTCAGCCATTAAAAAGAAGGAAATGCTGCCTTTTGCAACAACTTAGATGAACCCTGAGGATGTTATGCTAAATGAACTGTCAGACAAAGAAAAGCAAATACTGCATGATCTCACTTATTCATGGCATCTAAAAAAGCTGAACTCATAGAAACGGAGTCTAAATTGGTGATTGCCAGTGGCCAGGCGGGGGCGGTTAGGGCGTAAGGAAGATGTTGCTCAAAAGGTACAGCCTTCCAGTTATAAGAGGAATAAGTCTGGGGAGCTGGTGTGTAGAGCAGTGACTACAGTTCACAATACCATATTGTATACATGAAGTTGATAGCAGAGCAGGTCTTGAATGTTCTCACCATAACAACACAATGGTAATCGTAAGGAGAATGTTGTGCTAACTAACCTTATTGTGGTTATCATTTCACAGTACATATCTCAATAAAGGTGGGGGAAAACAAAAATTTAGCAGGAGCGATTTAGTGAGATCATTTGCCATGTGTAGAGGAATATGTAAGTATGAGACCAAGCAGATTACATCATCCTCCTCATGATAAAATTATTGTTTTTGATATTGTTAATGTTTCCTTCCCCAACATTATGAGATCGTATGCTGCTGGGATTTTGTTTTGTTGTATTTCCATTTTTCTTTTTCCCTTTGGTTTGAATATTCATTAAAAATAAGCCTTTCAACATTTTCAACTTCACAAATTATTCTTCTTAGATGTGCTTATGGGAATAAGATGATTTCTCTAAATTTATTTGATTATTTAGTCCCACACACTGGCAATTCACCATCAAGTACTTTATATGTTGCTGTGTGAATAAAGAGGCCACATGAATCACATATTTAGGTATATTTTAGCATTCAAAATTTATTATATAATGACAAAGAGAATTTAATATATCAGTGCAGATTACTGCACAATAAATATTTCATAAATAATTTTTGATATCTTTTCTGTCATTTCTTGAATAGACCCCAGGGAGACTCAGCCTCGAGATTATTCAAATAGATCAATATCCAAAAAGGGTTGGGAGATGAGGCTTCTTCAAGAAGGTGCCCACTAAGACCATCCAGGAAGAAGCAGATGGAGACAAGCGGTTCAGGACCAAAGAAGACAAGTCTGTGACCAGGTTTCGAGGAAGAACTGAGAATAGAAGCTGCAGGAAAATATTAGGAGCTGAGTTAATGATGGGCTGGAGCAGCAAGGAAGAAACAAAGGTGACAAACGGGTGTCCAGCATGCACAGATCCACCTCCAAGGCTGATGTCTCCACGGCACTTGGATGCCTACTTTTAAAACCAGTGAAGACAACCTTATCACATGTATATAGATGTGACAATATTTTTCCTTGAGAGAATTAGATTAAATTGGGTTTCATGTAAACATAAGGTCCTCGTGGATTTGCTTTTTTTTTCTCTTTCCTAACAAGATGAGTTTCTCATTATTAGTTTTACTAAATTAGGTTTTCCAAGCTTAGAAAAACTGAGGTACTTCTGGTTACGAGTTCACTTACATTTTCATTTAACCCAATCATCAGAGCAATTTCCAAGAAACATAATCTGGTTTAATGATATTATAATAGTTAGCAAAGTATCTAGATACTAAGCAAACAAAGCAGGATCACTGAATAAACAAATGAACTTGTGACTCCATCAGGTTTCTAAGTGACTTAAATGGCAGATAGAGATTTGGGGTTATTAGTTAGTTACAGCACTTGTGTGCTTTATAGTTATGTCTTTTATGTATCTATCTGTCAGAACAAAAAATGTTCTTAAAAAGAGAACAGATAATTGGAAAAGATTAATGGCTGGAGTTGAACATTCATAACTTTCAAGAGCATGCAAAATGGAAAACAGATAAAACACCTATTGCCTGCTCACTATGTTTCAGTCTTTTGTTGATTAGGTGTGTTGATATTTAATTCTCACACCTCTGAGATCATTATTATTATCATCTCCATGTTATGGAATAGAAAGCTAAAAGTGAGACACAGAGAGGCTAAGCCACCTGCGTTATCAAATGTAAGTTACAGGGCCAGAGTTCCCACACCTGTGTCTTCACCCCTATCCTGTACCATGCATGTGGGGCTGTCCTTGACTGCAGTGGTTTTGCATCTGGCACCAGCACTGAAGCAGATGCATGGTTCTGTACCAGTATGTGTGGTTCCGAAATGACTCTGTGGACCTAAAAATGCTAGTGAGCAATATAGAATTTGCTGAAACTTTAGAAGGCAAAAAAAAAAAAAAAAAAAAAAAAAAAAAGGGGATAGGGGGCTTTTCTTTTTAAAAATTTCTTCCTTCACAAGAAATGACCTCAGACTCCTCACTGAATGTGTTTCTTCTCCCAGGGCTCTGGTGTCACTGCCAAGCTGATAGAGGTGGGGAGCCCAATTGCCTTCTTTCTCCATTTTAAGCTCCCACCTCGCCGAGTTGACCTATGCAGCTCCCAGGTGAAGCCCTCTCCCCTCTCTCTCGATTTACCCTCTTCTTGGGTAACTTGCATTCCGACACCCACGTCTTCAAAGTGAGGCTCTAGGTACCAAACACACTGTCGTTTGAAGGTGGTAATGCTATTTTTAAAAAGAAATTTTGGGTTCTGATACTGATAGGTGATGTAGCTGATTGATCAGTGCATGAGGGCCTAAATTTTACAGTCCCGATTTGGGGGCTGGAATTGAGGTTGTGAAGAGAAAAATGAAAGGTGCATTTTTTGTGTTATCTAAACTCAAGCCATTAGAAAGCCCAAGTAAGTTCCTTTGAAACCCCTTTAAACACGCATTGAAGGCAGATGTCTAACTGCAACGAGTAGGCAGCAGTGGGCTCACAAGGCTCTCCCTCAGCTGATTTGGCCAAGAAGCAACCTGGTGCCATGGCACAAGGTCAGGCAAAATCACAAAGGAGCTGAGTCATTCTGTAGTGGTTTTACCAGGGAAGGAAACTCTATCACAATAGATAATTTTTAAGAGAGACATATGCTAGTCCTATTTCCTTACATAACTTTTGGAGCAAAAATTATGAACAGTAAGGCAAACAGGACATAGGATTATAAATTTCTTAACAGTCACTCTATTGGAAATCCCTTTTGTGGTGTCTGGTCATCATGTTGAATTTACTTTGGTGCAACTACAAAGATGAAAGGATTCTAGAGCAATTCGTCAAGGAGATCATGACAATGACTTCATTAGGAAGTGTTTGGGTATCTGACATCAGGTACCTGAGGCCATTCTCATGAAAGTTAGAGACATGATATACAAAATCAAGTCTGCAGGCCTAGGTCAAGGCCAGGCCACTTACAGTAACCAGGTGGATATCAAAACGGGAGCAAAGAAATGCTCATGTCTATCCACTAAGCTGCCATAGGAGAAGGGGACGTGGGATCTGTCAGCTCCTTTATCAGCCAGGTCCTGCCAGGAGGCAGAGATCACACAGTAATACTAAGAGAAAGGTTTCATGCAGAAAATTGTTAACTATTTAAAGGAAATTAATTACCAAAAAGGAATAAGAGAGAATGGTAAAGAAAAGTCCACAGTGGGGTGAGAGACCCTGTTATGGACTGAACTGCACCCCCCCAACCCACAATTTTATATGTTCAAGCCCAACCCCTGATGTCACTGTATCGAAGAAAGGGCCTTTATGGAGTGTATGAAGGTCAAATTAGGTCATAAGGTGGGACCTTATTCCAATATGACTGATGTCCTCTAAGAAGAGGGAGAGACACCAAAGACCTGTGAGAACAAAGTGAAAAAGTGACCAAGTACCAGCCAGGAAGAGATTCTCACCAGAAACTGAGGTAACAGGCATCTAGATTACGGACTTTCAGCCTCCAAAAATAAATGTTTATTTTATTTTGTGCAAAAATAAATGTCTGTTTTTAATGCTGCCCAGTGAGGTGTTTTGCACAGCAGCCCAAGCAGACAGTACGGTGTCTAAGGAAGGGTCAAAGATGGGGTGGGGGGGAGGTGGCCCTTTCATGGCTCAGATTCAGACACCACTGAGAGGGTATCGGTACATGTGCAGCCCTCTGGGTGATGACGCTGTTGCTCTGGCCCAGGTTGGAGGGCAGGGATCAGCTTGGGGAGCCAAGGAAATTCAGCAGGAAGTTTCTCATGGGAGATGGAGGGAGGGTTGGTGTTGACTTCCTGGGAAACTGGCCGGGGCATCTGCATAACTAACTGGAGAGCCATCACCCGGAAGCCACGGGGAACCCAGCTGGGCCGTCTGTGGAACCAGTGCAGCCGCTAGTGGTGCTGCTGAAACCGGAAGCTAGAGTTTCATTGGGTGTCCCACACACCAGCTCAGCGCCACAAGAGCATGAAAGAAGAGCACACGGATGACAGTGATGCCCCTCTCTACTCCAATGTCCTTCCAGCATCCTGTCTGACACTGTACCAGCTGTCAAGGGACAAGTATTTCAGCATCAAGGACAGACAAGGAAGGGTGAATGGGGAGATGAAAAGCAAGAAATTAATAACTGGCATAGCTCCTGTCAGCCACATAAGCCAGTCAGTGATTTTCTTACTCAGATTATGTTCCAAATCTGAACAGGATATTTTCATCATACATACAAATATATCTGTCCCTTCAATTGCTTGCCTCATCTCAGTGGGTATGCTCTGCTGCTCTCACAATTAAGTGAACTTGCCCATTGAGATGCCACCCACTGCCACACCAGAGGCTCTACTCCAAGACAACTGTGTTCATTTTGTCTCTTAAATGTCTTGGTTTGCCTTCTGTTCCATGAAATATGTATCTGGAAATTTCTAACAGTCTTTTTCATGGCTATCTAAAGCCAAAACCACTCCCACTCCACCCTATACAGATACAGAGCTCCTCTCTTCCTTCTCAATAATCCAGCATGCTTTGGGACACAAGAAAAGCTCTGTCCAAAAATACTTCTTTATATAATCTTCCTTGGTCATTACTCACAGGTGCTAGTTACCAACACATCCAAGGCTCTATCATTGCTGAAAGTGTTTCTTGGGGGATGATCTTCAGTTTACCCTAAAATATATGTTGGGGGACTCAGAATCACTTATTTATTTCCTTCAAAAAGATCCACACTTAAAACTATGTTTTCCTTCCACATTTATAATGACTGTTTCAGAAATAAAATATTTCTAATAAGCAAATTATCCAGAAAAGGTATAGAACCCTGGTCCCCTTCACCATAAATTATCTAACATTATTTTCCACTATCCATAACATGTAAACATAATTAATGATGTACATGTTGCTGACATGAGCTGTGTATTTTTTCAACTCATATATTTCTACTCATTTTACTAATATTTTGTGGTTAATTTAGTCTGATCAAAGATATAGACAAATTAGGTGGATGGATCATATTAATCTTCCAAAGTATAAATTTCTTATTAGCTAATAGCTTACAAAAATTACAAGATTAATTTGGGAAAGGGATTTTTCAAGAGTGTTAGGGAATCCTGTCACAGGCATTTTATAGTTTTGATTTCATGGTTGAAGATTTGATACATTATGTAGTCCAACTATTTAATTGTTTTTGTATATACAAATTCCAAAATACCAGCATTTTGCACAAAAGACTCAGCGTGAAACACCTGTTGTTTAATTCCTTTAAAATATCTAGAAAACCCTTTTGGCTGGTGCTCTCATCCACTCGTAAACCAGAAGTGCACACATACATCCTTTCATCTCGGGATCGTGTTCTTCAGGGATCTTGTTAAAGCTGCATGAGGCCTATAGAAGCTCCGAGGGGAGGGGGGAAATAAGCTTTATTTAAAGCTTGTTACCATCTATAAATGGGCAGATAACAGAAGATTTTGAAACTGTGTGTTTATAGGTCAGGATGCTACTGCTGAGAAAGGAACATTTTTCAGGTTGCGTCTGATGAGACCAGCATAATTGCAAAGCCATTTTTATTGCAAAAGCACCTGACCCAATAAAGAACCAGTTTATAGTAAATACTTGGTCTCCCTTCTGAGTGTGTCAGCATTTTTTTGTTGATTTAAAAATGCACTAACCCTACAAGTTCCTCCCAGAAGACCCATTACTTCCAGGTTGTAGCAGAGATCTGGAAGGCACAGGTGGTGTCCATGGGAACTCTGATTGAACAATGTCATCTCCCTCAGTGAACTCAAACGTGGAAAAAGGCATCAATTCTTGCTCTGTTCAAATTAAACCTCTTCTCGGGATTTTCTATTAACGCTATGCCTCTGAGCAGTGCTACCCCATGTGTTCTTCACCTCTTTTTCCATGAGCAGCAATAAAAATTATTTTCTTGAAACATCAAATATTAGTGATGCCTTGACCTGTCAACCAACAGTATGAAACGTAACTATGGCCATTAAATCTTTCTAAAGCATTTGGATAAAAGGTTTTCTACCCTGCTTATTTTTTCTAAGTGTTAAAAAGGAATGTATTGTGGTTCATTTAGATTGATGCCAGACTACATTTGCCATATGCCAGTTACATGGTCAAGTTTCTTGTACAAAACTGGATTTAGAGTCTCCAAGTATAACTAGGTTCACAGCAGCAAAACTATCATCAATTATTCGAGTGTGAACGAAACTTTCTGAAACGCCAGTGTTGGTAGGTAGCTAACTAAGTCCTGCTGGTTGATGAACTTTTCCCAGACACATGTCACACGTTCATAAACACAGCAAAGATGTTTCTGCAGCAGATGGAGAACGTTTACTCTATTATAAATGAATTTGAGACTTTGGAAAAATCCCTTCAAAACTGCATGAATTTCCTGGTTCGAGTGTCAGAGGAAATGTGAACCGTTCTGAACAATTCTGGGTGAATAATGTAGAATGTTTATTTCTGGGCTGAATTGGAGTTTATAGAGTTTCTCTCACTTATTGGATGGCCCATATAATTGATATTTAGTCTACACAAAACTTAATCTTAAATCTAAACGGATTGATGAGTGCTAGGTAATAAAGAGACAGTTCATTCTAAATCTTGGAAATTCATACAGGAACAAAACAAATTGCACATTAAGAAATTGTTCCAAATGATAGATCTAGAGCAAAAAATAATTACTTATAGATCTGTGATGTTGGGAGCCGTGTTTGATGAGTGCCCTGCAGAAAGGGTTAAAGCTGCTTGCAAAGCAAGAAGTTTGCAGGGCTGGCAGACTTTGTGGTCTGCAGGTGCAGGAGGAGGGAGTTCTGATTAAGACTCAAGGCAAAGAGTTGAACAGTCCTTGACCTAAAGAGCAAAGATGTTTTGAGAACACTTGGTCTCCTGTGTGAATGTTAGCAATTGTATTGCATATCTGTGGTTTTGTTTCTCATGCTCTTCCAAGGGTATAAATATGCTGTGCTAAATAAACTTGGAGACACAGCTTGAATCTGTGCTCCCTCCTGCAATCCTGTCTGTCTTCTTTCTTTTCCCCAGTCCATGCTCCCCCTTTCAGGTACCCTCAATTACTTTGTTGGCTGGCTTCTGACACTGTGACCACTTGTAGTAGGCAATATATGTATACTAAGGACTGTATACATATATACACATAAGTATATATGAATTCTTGCATTCAAAATCTAGATTGTATTCTTGTAAATTTCTCAGCCTCATTCATTAAAAGGAAAATAAAACAATTCTTAGCTCAGTCCTTCAACATAGTGATGAAAGATATACTTTTACTTAAAGGAATAACCTTTATCTAGGAAGTACTATGCTATATGTTTAGCATTCAGAAATATCTAAAATAGAATTTATGTCCCTAAGGAGCCAAGATTAGATTCATATTTGTGACAATATGGATTTTCTTCTATCTCTTAAGTAATCACCTTGGTGCCAGACATAAGTATGTAATAACATTTGTCAAATGTAACTGAAAAGTAATCTAGCAAATATAAAACAAATATATTGTCAAATAAGTGACCCCTCACAATCTTCTGATAGAGAGCTTGATGTACCAGTTTTTCAGTTGTGCAATTGTTAGATTATTGAAACAAGGTACACGGTGAATCTGAATACATTTAGTAGACTAATTCTTAAAAGGCTCAATTGCCTTCTCAGTGTGAAGTTTCATCAGTTTATGTTTCTATAGTCCATTTATCATTAGAAATTCTCTGGACAACTCAGACTCATAAAGTGTTTGATTCTAGTATGAATAGCTCTAGAGTCATCATTTAAACCTGGGGATGAAGTAGTTAAATTGGACAGGATCAATTCAATTGATTTCAACTCACCTATACAGAAAAATCTTTGGCTTAGTAGCACAGTATGCCCCGTTTATTCCCCAACTAAAATAAAACTTTAGCAATAATATTAATAATGAGGCATTAGTAACTACTATCAAAATACCTCAACTTGCAAATGGGAGAGCTTTAGTGATATTTTTTAACCGGCCCATTACTGAGAAGAGTGGAGATCATATAAGAAGCTGTTCCACGCTATCTCTTACATAAACTGAACTAACATGGCAATCATAGAAACAATGTCATATGTTTCGGTGCAAATAAAACAGTGAGAAAGGCTATGTGTCTTTGCAACAATGACTTTATCAGTAAGGAACGGAGTAAACTCAAATAAGGAGAAATACTATGTCAAAGCTTAAATGCCTTTAGAAGTCAATGATGAATGGACCTGGATAAGGCATATCTCAAGTCTCACCTTCACGGTCATGAAGACCGTGTTTATTATTTCAGGTATAAGTGATTTCTATTTCTGAGCTTCTAAGCTTTCCAAAATATCTCATGTTATAGCTGGTTTATGGACACTGCTTATGTCTATGAGACTATAATTTTTTGGTATTAAGTTTATTCAGTCATCAGCACATAACTGTTTAATACCTGCTTTATATACAGTGATAGACGTATGGGAGAAAATCAAGATCATTAAGCTATGAGCCCTGCCCTTAGTGACTGTGTAAATCATTATCTCCAGATAAATCTGGAGATAATGATTTTTTTTTATTCCTCTCACAACATAGCATAATAAATATTCAATAAATATTCTCTAAATGATAAAAATATTAAGTGAGTATGTCTTTTTCCACACAAATACTATAACCTGCGTGCCCCTCTCCACTCACCACACCATCCAAAGTCCTGAGAAGCTTACTGCGGGTGCCAGCGCCTATCTCAGTGAGGTGCCCGGGTCTTCTGCTAAATTACTCGTTCCTGACTTTCTGTTCTGACCACTCAGTCTCTTGCACATCTGCTTCCTGTTGGAGCATTTGGTATCTGCTGCTGTTATATTGATTCTAGTAGGTTGCTGGTCACAAATTAACTCTGTCTCTTTACTCTTATTTTCAGTTCTACAAAGTCTCTTCATTCATTCTTATAGCTTCAGTTAAGAGAAATGTTCTCTCTTGGGTCTTGGCACCTAAGCAGGCTGGGCAAACTCTCTGCTATTCTGCCAGAAGAGAGTAAGTGTGTCAGCCCTTGAATATCTTAAATAGCTTTAATTCTCCTGTTGGGCAGGAAAGCCAAATAACTTTGATTATTGTGTTCTACCCACCACTATCTCTCTGCATCTTTCCTATCTTGACTTGCTATCCTAATTTATATTTCATAGTCCTACAATTTTCTCTTTTTATGGTTTATAATGTTTCTTACCATCCTCTTTAAATAACTTTCGATTTGAGAAAATAATTGTATCTTGTACAAGTTATTTAACCTATGCGGTTAACCATCTGCAACAGTAAGTTAATTATTATAATACATCTTTTCTAGGGCAGTTTTAGGATTAAATAAATTAATAAATTTAAAATAGTGAAAATGGCATCTGATAAAACTGCCAGTTGTTCTTTATTATGTTTCCATTAAATATCTTTTTAAGAGCTGAATCAAAATGAATTTGTTAAATTAAAAATATAATAAATTAATAAAAAATTAATAAAATTAATAAATGGATAAACAACCTTTTCATTAATAATCTTTTACTTTATCCATGTCATATGTTTTAAGTAATGTTTTACAGTCACCCGCATGGCTACATTTTAACCTCTAATCCTAAAACCCTTCCTTACTTTAAGTTTCGTTTTCTGGCTGCAAAGATGGTCACAGCCTTCTACATATCCTCCAAATTCAATTAGAAAAATAAACCATTTGTTCTTTAGTTCATCTCCCTCCATTAGCACTGCATCACTGACAGCGAGCAGAGTCCAGGTAGCCTTTGTAAGATTCTGTCTGGAAGTGTCTTCAGCTAGATTATCAAGTTCATTAGCTACATTCCCTCTTTTCCACATTACCACAGGTGACGGATGCAGTGATCTGCTCAAGATAACACAGAAGGTATGTTTGCCCTGGAACTATAATGAAAATTGTTCCAGAACTTTAACTCCAGTGCCAGTGCCCCAAATGAACTTCCAGCACATTGTTCCATTTCTATGTGAACAGGTAGGGATGTCAGGCTTCCTTAAAGATCAAATCTAGATAGTGGAGATTTAATAATTACTAAATTTCTAATGGAATTACAGATGGTGTTTCACTTCTGTTTGAATTCAGAATCATAAACTATACTGACCCTTTAATTGGTCATCTGGTTAAGAAATGAAACCTCAGAGTGACGGGGGACTTATCGTGCATACACGTACCACTGGCTAAAGAGTTTATGTATGATCATTGGACAGAGAGAGCACTGCTCTTTGCCTTCCAGTTTAGTTTTAACTATAATTTGTTAAGTTTAACTAGATTTTCTGCTTTTAAATCATGCTAGAATCTTATAGAACTTATTTTCTCCTAATTTCTTCTGTATTTTAACTAACACAAACATTTTTACCACACTCTTATAACCAACCTCATGTCATTTCCTTGAGGTTGCTGGTTTCATTCTAATTCTATTTTTCAACCAAAAGTATTTGACTACTGTTCTTTTTACCTACTCTTTGCATAATCCTCAATTTAAATATTTTGGTCTTTTGTCTTCCTCATTTAAAACAAATGTATTATCAATAAGGAGCTCACTGGGTTTAAATGTGCAAAATACTTTTGCTTCTTTTTACTATAGAGTGAAGTGCTTCAGTATTCGTCTCCAGGATTAATTTTTACACCCATGAGAAATGGTACATTTTTAAAACATTGATTGAACAAATTCAACAACATGAGTAACACATTTCTTACTCTCCAAATACTAGTGTGAATTTGCTTCATGGGAAACATGAAAAATAAATGAGAATTAAAAGAGAATTATGAGAATAAGAGAACTAAAAATGAAACTACGGGCACTGATAGCAACAGGTTGTTGGTGATTGCACAGTAACATGAGTGAGAAGAACTCGGTTTTAGGACACTCCGTTCTGCGTGCGCGTGCGTGCACACACACACACACACACACACACACACACACAAAATAGTTCAGGGCCTATGACAAATAAATATTTTGTAGTAAAGTCAGTCATTGAAAAGAACTGGTCGTTGTAACCCCTGCTAACTTATTTCCTCACCTTCATTCTTGAGCCTTCCTCTCTCACTATATCTGATGCTGGCATGATCCTGATCAGACAACTTAGATCATGCATGTCACTCCTTTGGTAAAAATATATCTCCCTGACTATATACAAGAGAACATGTAAACTGCTTATGGGTACTTTGGAGATCTGCATAATCCCCACCTCACCCCACTGCCATTTACCATTTCAATCTTATCTTTAACTACCCTGCCTTTTGCTCTCCAGAACTCAGACACCTGCCCCACGGGAGCAAAAGTGACTGCTGTTCAGTTCCGAAAAACACTTCCACGTCTTCTTTTGCTTACGCTGTTCTCTGCCTGAAACTTTCCCTTCTCCCCTCCCTCCCTCCACACACATCCTTTTGCTTTGTTAACCCCACCTCTTCTATCAGGTCACACTGCTTTTGTTTTTGTTTCCCCTTTTCTAGGACGTCTGGGTTATGTGCTTCTCCCATGTGCACTGCTATCTTATCGCACTATATTGTCATTATCATTTTTGTCTTGAGCTCCACTAATTACTTCACCTTCACTAAGAACTTGACTATTTCACTACTACATAGTCTCAGGCACAGAAAATGTTCTCGATCCATATTTGCTGACTGAAAGGATAAATAAAAATATAAAACAGAAAAGATAAAAGTTTGGAGAAAGGGCATACTATTGCTAAGAATTATAATTACAAACAAGGGTAAAGTTTAAGATTTAAAAAATCTGTAATAAAAAATTTTCCTAAGATTATTTCTCTTTTAATAAGTGACACTCATAGCATTTGTAATTTAGAGACAAATTGTATAAAATAGTATAAATTAGTATAATATAATGGTATAAAATAGACAAATAGTATAAAATGCATTTTTGTTGAATTTTATATAAGTTTGTTATCTGAGTGAACATTTTTCAAGGGCTGACCTGGTGACTTGGTCATTTCACAATGTGCAGTAATATCACCCGATACAGACTCCCGCACAAATTCAACAATACTCGCTTCACCGTTTGAAAGTAATTTACATTTGTTATAGGTGGCTCCAGAGACTTGTTATTTGTTTGTATACACAGAATATTGGCTTTTGTAGTTCCGTTTAATGTTAATGTTTGATGATCTCTTAGATTTGTGAAGCATACAGTATACTCTCTGAGGAGTCACAGAAAGAAATACATGCCATCAGACTATGGTTGTGGAATATGTTACTTAGGACTTCTGCTAGGTCACTGGAGTTTCAGCAGTTGTTTGTCATAGTTATGATGGCAGCAACTGTAGTTTTTCTCCGTATACCTAACAGCTAGTCCGGCGCCTAACACTGAGCATATGCCCAATGCTGCCTATGCCAAAGGTCGCATAAACAGAAGAATCCCTTGGGGGCAATGGCATTCTAAGAAAAGAATAATTTTCACAGAAACAATAACAAAATTGAAAATACAGGCTTATGTTGCATTGAAGGCCTCCTCTAATAACCTGGTGACTTGTATTCCTGCTTTACCCTTACTGATCACTGCACAGCCCAGCTCTCAGCATCTTTCACAAAGTGGCCAGGGAGATCTCTGAAAAAGATTTATCAGCCTCTGTCATACAAAACCCTCCAAAGACTTCCCGTCACTCTCCAGAGTGACGGAAAGCGGCTTTGCGTTCTGGCTCCTCAATTCAGCTCCTCAGCACACCTCGGTCGCTCTTTCTTTTCCTCATAGTACATATTATTGACTGATACACAATTATATTTTAATCTGTGCTTATTTCTTGTCTCCCTCATTACTATGTATACTCCATGACAAAAGGACCTCATTTGTCTTGGTTACCTCATTATTGTTAGGCAACAATAAAGGTGTTAAGTTAGTGAATAAATGATTTAAGGCACACAATTGAAATGCAGGTATTGCATCCAATAAATTGCATGCTATAAAAGAGTAAATTTACTTTATATGTAATATATTTCAGTTTTTAAAAACTGAAAATGAGATGGCGATCTTTTGCATGAATTGGAGGTACCAGTGGAATTTAAAAAGCTGTTCTGGTCCCAGGAGAATAAACAATATTGAAGTTCAATAGTCATGCTTCTCAATTTCTCTATTATCTTCATCTGAGCCTTCTTAATTAATAAGTAGTCAAAGTGAGTTGGACCATAAGAAAAAGGTGTATAAGTACTGCTCTGGATAAAGACACTCAGGTAATGAGGCAAGATGGAGCAGAGACGCAAACCACTGCCCACTCAACAAATCATAGGTGCTGGCATGCGGTTTCAACTACACAGTTTAAGGGGTGCCATTTTCTAACTTTCACAAAGATGCTATAAAGCTTAGCATTAATGCTAACAAGAACAATGGAGAAATAGAGGTATCTGCTATTTTAATATTGTTATCATTTGTTTCAATGCAAAGAGAACTATTATAATTATGAAAATTGCACAATGGAAATCTCAAGCAAGTAATAAAAATATTTAATGCAAATATGTACATATCCTCCTAAAATGATTTATTTAGCATTAATTCATTAAAATTATTTACTGAAATAAAATAAGTCAGCAAAAATGGCAAAGGAACTTCAAAAAATTTGATTCAATGTTAAAATTATAATGATGGATTCAGGGTAGTGTAGAGAAAAATAATGTTTATTTCCAACTGAACAGGTCAAAAAAATTAAGAAGGTCTAACTGCCATATGTAGCTAGCAAAATTATGGCTACATAATGGTGTCCTGACACACTTGCTGTAGGCTTTTTGTACAGGAGATATTATATATTTAAAAAATGGATAATGAATAGGAAAACTATTTTCTAAAATACAATTTTAATTATTCTATCTGCAAATTTAAAAGTTCAGTGTAATGCTATCTCCTTCACTTAATTTTGCATCAACAAGATGTAACTGCTATTATCGAAGGAGACAGTTTCCATGGTGTCCTCACACAGCTCTGACAGTAGAGCTGTCAGTGTTAAAAGGAAGAACATTTGAAACTTCGAGTTGGGTGTTCTGACTGTATTACATGCCAAACACAGTTTCTTGGCATGGCTGCTCTGGTTTCCATAGAGAACAAAAAACGTACTCATCTGGGAAAATATTTTTCCTACTTTCCCTCATTTTGTATTGCCAAGCAAGGAATGTCACCAATCACCATTTTTTGGCATTTAACAATGGTGACTAATAATATAAAGAGTACTTTCTGAAACTAAGATGTTATTTGAAAGGGATTATTTTTAGTTTACCAGTATTAATAGTCTATGCATTCTTTTTCATCCTGTTTCCAGCATCTGAACAGATGATATTACCAACAATGAGAACAAAAATTAGAATGTCTTGTGAGACATTATGATAACTAACTGAACAATCTAGAAATACACAGTATTAGCATAATTCTGTTCAAATGAGAGACAAAATTTCAAGATCAATTTAGGAAAAATAGCTTATACATTTCTAATTGAATTGTATTAAAGGCAACTTAAAAGATTAATTGAAAGAAGTCACCATAAGAAAATAATTTTGAAGATAAATGAAAAAAAATGATGTTTCATACAGATAAGGAACCTTGATGACAAAGTGTTCCAAAATGCCTATAAACAATAATTTCCCAAGTTTTTCAAATGCAGATAGAATATAATTTTGTAGAATGTCTTTAGATATTACCTGAAAACAATGACTTCCATCTTCAAATACAACAGGCAAGAATTGCATTAAAAATCAAAACACATTTCAGTTTACTACAGTAACTTTCAATGACTGTAATGTGCTTTTAATAATATGCACTGATGATCTTCTAGATGATATATCAAATAACATTTCCCAAATATATTATACAATTTAAGAGTCTAGTGTTCTACAAGCATTCTTTAAAAATAATGTTTCCTTAGAATGTCCACTTCTGATACTGATGGTAGTTCTCATTTCACAGAAGAAAAACTGAAGTACAAAAGATAAACTAGTATACAGATTAATGAACAAATGATAAAAATGAATCAGAACCTCGAAATTTAAAGTCTTATCATCTTTCATAAAAAGTATAAAATACTCATCTGGGCTAAGACACACATTTCTTAAATATTGTGAAATCATAACTTTCTCTTTCTGTAATCAAAAAAGAACTACATGTAGTGGGTATACAGGCATATGAGCCCTCAGAATTTAGTCATTAAGTTATAAAAACTGCAACTGAAAATAACAAAAATCAGTGTGAAGTAGAAGTTTTATATTGGTCATCAAGTGAGTGTGTGTGTGTGTGTGTGTGTGTGTGTGTGTGTGTGTGTGTGTATTTAGCAAAGCTTCACTACTTTAGATGTCATTTGAAGTTCTTTAGAATTTAAAGAACTCTTGGTCATTTCTTACTACAATTATTTGGTATAACCTAAAACTATCCTCTACATTGGGACTAATTTTTTGAATTTTGTTTTGTTTTAATTATCTGTTAACACTGATAAAAAGCACAGACTAAACTAAAAATTCACTGCTTACTACAAGGTAACTATAAGTCTTGTAGACTTGGAAGAACCAAAGAAGCCTGATTATAGTGTCACTCTGCAAACAAATTAAAACAATTATTGGACATGTCTAGTTTAAAAACTTCTTGAGTCACACTCAGCACTATAAACATCCCATTGCCATATCTCTGTAAGAATACCCCAACTCTTGCTTCATGTGATCCCCTTCTATTTCTCCACTCAACACTTGTTAACTTCCAATACAGAGTTAGACCTTAAAAGCCAAATGAGGGCCTCATTTTCTGAGACTTAATTTTTTTTAATAGTAGTTTTAGGTTCACAGAAAAATGGAGAGGAAAGTAGAGATTTCCCATGCATCTGCCCCTGAACACAGTCTCACTCATTATCAACATACACTTTCAGAGTTGTACATGTATTATAACTGATGAACCTAATTTAAAATATCCTTGTCACTCAAATCCACAGTTTATATAAAGATATACGCTTGGTGTTGTACATTGTTTGGGTTTGAACAAATGTATAATGACATGTATCCACCATTATAGTATCATACAGAATAGTTCCACTGTGTTAAAATACCTTTGTGTTCCATCTATTCAATCTACAATTGCCCCCCCCATCCTGAAGGGCCTCATTTTTATGATCAAATACAGGTATTATATATTTTCCTAAATAAAGACAATTTACTTCTCATATTAAAGTGAATCCTAAAATAGATAGCAAACTAAATATAACCAACATTAGATAAAATATAAGATATAAAACATAATATATACCCATGCCACCCAAATATATAATATAGATAAAATATAATTTAAAAGTCTTAGAGATTTCTAATTCCAGATAAGATGAAGTAACAATAACTGAATATAATCCTTCCACAAAACACAAACAGACAACAAGAAAAAAGATATGTTAATTGCTTCCAAATACTAAACAACAGGCATAATAGGACTGTGAGTTCTGAAAGAAAAGAAACAAATGAGTGAACCTATAATCATATATATATTTTCACCAAGGTGGGTTTTGGGATGCAGGAGCAAGAGTGGAAAACCCTACAGAGTTCAGCAGACAATTTCTGAGAAGGAAAAAAAAGAGAGTTCTTGGAGGCTGAGGCAGTTGGAATTTACGATAGAAGTACCTGACAGGAGGGACCTAGACAGAGAGATAGCGCCAACATCTGTTAGACAACCTCTTGAGTCTCTGATGAGTACTAGCCCATCACGCTAAATTACAAATATATAAAACTAGGCAAAAATTAAATATAAATTTATAAGATAAAAATGTTCAGGACTCAAACAAGTTGTGGAGGGGTATTCAAGTTCTAGACAGTAAGAGTGGAGAGAAGTTGATGATCCCCGGATGAAGAGGAGACCCCAGAGAAGCAAGTTTTCTTAATAAGTTGATGTAGAGGTACAGTTAATCTCGACATTCTCTAGCTAATATTAAAACAGGGATAAAATTAATCTGTGAGGCAATTAACTGCCCATAAATTAGCAGAGCTCAATATTTTAAAGGAAGTAAAAAAATTCAGGCACTGCATAATGTAAATGTAACTGTCTGGTATTTGAAAAATAGTTATAGGAATTTAAAATGTAGGAAAATGTGACCCATAACAAGTAAAATATTAGCTAATATAACCACATACCTCTCAATAGCTAAAATATTAAAAATTAGTAAAAGCAGGATGAAACAGCTATTACGTACAAATATATAAAGGAAAGCATAGGCTTAATGAGGAAGAAAATGACAGATATGAAAACAAGCCCTTGAAACTTCTAAAACTGAAAAAGAATGTACTTTAAATGAACAATTCTTAATGAGATAAACAGCTGATAAGTCATAGAAGAAGAAAAGATCGGTAAACTTGAAGAATTAGTGATAGACTTAAAAATTAAGCAGACAACAAAACAAAACAAAAAATGACCATATTTCACTGTAATCTGAAGCCCTCTACCAGATGTGGTAATGGAATCTCAGTGAAAAACAAGGGTAGATCAGAAAATATTTTGAAGAAAAAAGGTCCAGACTTCATCCAATTTTGATGAAAATGATGGGTCCATAAATTCAAGACCAAGAAGCAGCAACATGTTGCACACAACAATACACAGAAGCACATACATAAACTGCATACATCAAAATTCATCATATTTAAAATGCTTACGCCAATAACTAAATAAAAATTTTATGTCATATTATGTATTGAAAAAAACTGTAAGCATAACCATGAACTTCTCATTCAAAATTATGTAAGCCAGAAAACAATGAATTCATAACTTTAAAGTACTAAAAGGAAAATACATCTATCAAACTTGAATTCTATACTAAGCAATAATGTCTTTCAAATCTTAGGATGAAATTAAAGAAATAGTTCTTTCTTTGTAAAAGTTTCATGTAAACTTGAAATAATGTATTAAAACATACTAATATGTTTTTAAGCATATGTTAAAAACAGCTAGACAATACAAAGCTGAGAGAAATTTTAGTACAACTTAGAATAATAGTAAAAAACATTTTAACACCATTTTATCAGGTAAAAGGAATATGAAACCAGATATAAACTTGAATTTGCACAAAGGAATGGAGAATTCTTTAAAGTAAAAATATATGGGTAAAAATAAAACATAATTTTATCATTTAAAAATTGCTTAAAAGATAACTGACACCTTAAAGTAAATCATATAAAATATATTCTGGTGTATAAGAAGTATAAAAATAAAACATCTGAAAAACAATATGAAAACAGGAATAAAGTATTCCATAGTAGTTATCTTTCATTAAACATGCAGTAAAATAATATTATTTGAAGACAGACGGATAATTTAAAGGTTTCTAGTCAATAAACCAATATTAGACTTATAATTTAATCATAAAACTAGTCGGTTAATACAAAAAAAAGGAAATAAAACAGCAGAAAAGAAACAAAAAATAGTTAGAAAATAAAAAAAAATTAAAATTGGTAAACTTAAACCTAATGATATTGTTTAAATGTAAATTGCTAAGACACTCTAGTTAAAATGCAAAAATGGCCTGGGAAAGAAAGAAAATCAAAACCCAACTAAATGCTTCCAACATCTATTTTAACTTGAAAATTAAATAATTTTAAAGTAAAAGATACACATCACAATAATCATAAGAAGGTTAGAATGACTAGAATATCAGAAAAGTAGACTTGAAAAAGGAATAGTATTAGGATAAAAAAAGACATTTAAAAAAAAGGCTTAATTCAGTAAGAATGCATAAAAATTGTAAACGCATGTGCAACCAATAAGATAACTTCACAATTAAAAAAAACCCTGACAATTGAAAAGAAAAATAGATGAATCCAAATTATATTTAAAAACTTAACACTCCCTTTTAGCAATGAAGAAAATAAGGAGACAAAAAAATGTAAGTAACAAGATTATAAAGATAAACAACACATTTAGACCTAATAGATATTTACAGAATAATCTACCCAAAGATAGCATAAAATATATTATCTCAAGTTCACATGAAACTTTCACAAAGAAAGAACATATACTGGGTATTGAAACACATCTCAATGTATTTTAAAAAATTAAAATCATATACATAACAATCTGCCCACAAAAAAACTAATTTAGAAATCAATCCTAGAAAAACACCTGAAAAAATGACAAATAGCTGTAAAATTAAACATCTTTTAAGTAGCCCGTGGTCAAAAAGAAATAACAAAAAAATTAGAAAATATGTCAAAATGAATAAAAATACAAATAATATATTTGTAGTAGATGGTTTAAGTAGTGCTTTTGAGAAATTTAAGTTTAAATGTTCATTTGGGGGAAAAAAGTCTCAAGGAAATGCTCAAGCTTTCACCTTAATAAACTGGAAAAGGAAGACCAATTAAACCTAAAATAAATAGAAAGAAATAATAAAATGAAAGTAGAAACAATAAAATAGAAAACCAAAAAATAAAGAGAATTAATTAAATCAAGAGCTGGTTCATTGAAATAATCAACAAACTTAATAAGCCTCTAGTTATAATTTAAGAAATAGAGATGGGGCACAAATTACAAATAAGAGAACTAAATGGGGTCATCGTTACTGTTCCTAGATATATTATTATAACAAAGAAATATAAAAAAACTTTAAGCTTATACATTCTGCAGTGTACATAAAATGAATAAATTCCTGGAAAGGCAAAATTTACCATGTTAATGATTTGGAAAACTTGATATGGTTAAGATCTCTTATCCCTAATTGACACATAAATTTAATAAAATCAAAATCAAAATCACAGCAGGTTTTTTATTTTTTGTAGATACTGGTAAGGTGATTCTGAAATTTATATACAAATGCAAAATAACTAAATAGCCAAACAATTTTGAAAAAGAGGAAAATCACGGTTCTCATAATATTGAGTGATGAAGACTGTGATGTTGGGCAAAGAACAGAGCCATAGTTGGATAGAACAGAGTTTACAGACATAAACCACACAGATGCAGTCAGCTGATACTTGACAAAGCTGCAAAGAAAATTCAATGGTGAAAAGATGGACTTTTCAACAAATATTGCCGAAAAAATTAAACACTCATGTTTGAAAATATTGTTATTTTTAATATATCACTAAAATGGTATCACCCTAGGGAAACTATACATTATCAGGTAAGCAGAGAGAAAAATAAAATATATTGAAATATCCTGTTATTCTATCTCTCATCACTTTTAATATTTTGGCATATATTTCTCCAAATTTCCAGTCATAAATTATTGATTTATATACATATCAATGTATCTATGTATTATCATTCACCTATGTTTCTATTTATCAATGTATCTCTCTCTTTTTGTACAGTCATCCAACCACCTTTCTGTTCTTCAACCGTCCATCTATCATCCATCCATCCACATATATTTACTAAGTATTTAAGATTCATATGTATATATATATGAATGCTTACTATACATAAAAATATATTTATATATTACTCTCTATAGTTTACTATAAATATATGTATATATTTAATGTGTTTCAATATCAGTAAATATACATCTCTAACATTGTTTTAATGGTTGTATGGATTTTTTATTTATATATTCATTAATAAAAAAATATATTTAATGTATAAAGCATGCTGATTTGACATACATATACATTATAAAATGATGACTTTAGTCAAGCTAATTAGCTTGTCCTCATTTACCATTTTTGTGTGTGTAATTAGTGCTCCTGAAATCTATTATCTTAGCAGATTTCTAGTACTAAAAAGCATCGTCTTCAATACTGTACATTCGGTTTTTAAACTTACTCGTATCTTACATACCTTCCTTCTGCTTTCTAAGCTCAACTTTTTAAAGATTCCACATATAATTACTGCTGTGTGGTGTTTTTATTTCTCTGACTTATTTCACTTAACAAAATGCCCTCTAGGTTCCTTTAGGTTGTCACAAATTCCAAGTTTTTCTTCTTTTTAAGGCTGAATAGTATTTGTGTCACACACATGTGCTTGTGTGTGTCACAATTTCTTTACCCATTCATCCACTGACAGACCCTTAGTTTGTTTCCACATCTTGGCTATTGTGAATAATGCTGCAATGAGCACAGGAGTGCAGATCTCTCTTCGAGTTAATGATTTTGTTTCCTTTGGATATATACCCAGAAGTGGGATTACTGGATTATATGGTAATTTTATTTTTAATTTCTTGAGAAACCTTCACACTGTTCTCTATAATGGGCTGTACTAATTTACATTCCCACCAAAGTGAAAGGGTTTCTTTTCTCTACATGTTTGCCAGTTGCTGTTACCTCTGTCTTTTTGATAACAGCCATCTTAACAAGTGTTAATGATATCTCAATGTGGTTTTGATTTTTAAGTTCTCCAAAGATTAGTATGTTGAGAACCTTTTAATGTACCTTTTGGCTGTTGGTATGCCTTCCTTTGAGAAGTGTATATTCAAGGCTTTTGCCCATTTTTAAAAATTGAGTTATTTATTTATTTAGCTGTTGAACGGAGTCCTTGCATACTTTGAATAGTAACTCCTTATCAGATGTATGGTTTACAAGTATTTTCCCATTTTACAGTTTGTCTTCATTCTGCTGATTGTTTTCTTGGATATACAGATACTTTTGAGTTTGTTGCAATCCCATCTATCCATTTTTGCTTTTGATTGCTGTGCTTTGAGAGTGTTTAGATTTTTACTGTTAATTTTTAATTACAAATATTCAATTGCATGTTTTAGAGTAAAATCAAACAATGTATCCTTATTTACAATAAAATATAAGTTATTTCCCTTTCTAGACTTTATATACTTAGAAAAACATGTGTATTTGTATATATTTAATTGAAAAAATAAAATGTGTATATTTAAAAAGCATACATAATTTTTATAAACAAATGAAAGAGCACTTTCACTTTCAATCTTTAAGGCATAGTTAAAGTACTAACACTCAGTTGATCTCCATTTTCTTAAATGAATTTTGTCTTCCTCAACTATATAGCATTCACTAGTGACTCCCTTGTGGTATGTGGTCTCAAAATGCTTTTGTTTGTTATTTTTGATGCACAGGACTCACTTCTTCAAATACATTTTAAGGTTTTTGAGGACAAATAATTTTTTATAACTTAACAATTAGTAAAAAGAACTTGAAAATTATGTTTTCAGAAGTATTTCTTAATAACCTTAAGAATTATTTTTAAATTTAAGCTTGCATAAAATTTTAAATAAATTTTTCATAAATTAATCACAAAGTCAATGTAAAATAAAGGTATGTTAAATGACAGAATAATTAGTGAAATGATGTAAAACTACCTACTGGCCAAATGTCTTTTTTCCAGACTTCATCAAAATATATGTGTTTCATGTGAACTGTATGTTAGCTGGATGGAGAGAATGGGAATAACGTGCAAATGTTTAAGTGGAATTTAAAACTTATACCATTAAGTTGGCCAAAGCCCAACAGCTCTCATTTAATCTTTCATCCTTTAGGAAATTTTACCTTGTCCATGTGGTTAACTCTTCCCATCAAGCCGCAGTTTTTACAATGACTTACCCTACCTATCCTATAGGAAAATTAAATCAAGCTAACTCTGAGAGACAGTTGAAGCAAGGTGTATTTTTATCTTTTCAGCATTCAAGATGGTAGAATAAAATTCAGAGTGCCTTCCTAGTGTCATCACAACTTATTTCATTTCCATCCCTACACAATCACAGGTCATGATCCTTTTTTTATGACAAATAAATAAGATTCTTAGCATGACAATAGTTCCAAGTCATTCTAATGAGATTGTTGGATGTGGGAGGAAACTTCAAACTAGGGAGAAAATAGAAAGAAAATGATTCTGACATTCTTATGACTAGATAGTATATTGTCCCACCTCAATACAGGGTCTCGCTCCCATACAACCTCAAATTATGAAGAATTCTTCAACGAATGATATAAATATCACATTTCTTAACAGCTATTCAAAAAGAGTAAAAAAATTGAAAAGAAAA
Source organism: Macroglossus sobrinus (assembly GCA_004027375.1). Lineage (NCBI taxonomy): Eukaryota > Metazoa > Chordata > Mammalia > Chiroptera > Pteropodidae > Macroglossus > Macroglossus sobrinus. The sequence continues at coordinate 118,403 of PVKZ01000740.1, forward strand.
ATTTAGTTTTTCACTGTTGAATGTCTTCATACATTTTATCATTTTATCATCTGTCTGTTATAATGATGTTATTCTTAACGAACCAAACTAAAGAAAGGTTTAGAACCAAACTAAAGAAAAACACCAGGTTCAGCAGGAACATTTAATTGCCTTTCATCCTTGCAAATGTATTTTCAACAGTCTTGTGATTCAAAGATACAATTAGAATGCTTATCTTTCATTCTTTCAAAGAGAAGGTCATACTTCTGGCAGAGAGGAACTGTAGTGATTTTGCTTTCTTTGTGTGTGTGTGTGTGTGTGGTGTATCTGTAGTATGTTTCACATCATACTGATATCTAATTGCAAATAAAATCTCTTTGGAATGCATTATTGGCCAGAAAAATTGGTTGGAATATGGATTCTCACTAGTAATTGCTACATTCAAGAATGGCCAAAACTTTGTGTCTATATTAAAAACATCTTTGATATGAAAAAATTCACTGCAGAATGCTACTTAGAAAATTAGTACATGTTGTGAAAGAAATTTATGCAATATGGTTAAGATGCTAATCATGCAGCATCTTATTATTTGTTAATTCTATATCTATGGTTTCCTGCATAAGATTTTTTTTCCAAGTTAAAACATAACACATAAAAATGAGTTCACTCCTCTATGTTTAAAGATTTTAAAGATTCATAAAATGAATAACCTACATACTGCACAAAATAAATTTCTACACATAGACTGCATATAAATTGAAGGAGCCAAAGTTAGTTGTTTTTTTTTGGTAACTTCTAAACTGCATTTCAGAACTACATATGTTAAAAATAATCCTAATTGATTTTAAAGAGAACTATAAAGTTTTTATAAAGACAAAGAATTATAATATCAGAATTTGAAATCTAGAATGAATGTAAATATATGTTAAATTAAATAATCAAGCAAGTATGTGCTATCATAAAGAATTTTTTAGAAATGCAAAAAATAATTACTTTTCACAGAATTTAAAGAAATGCTAGTAATTCAAGAATAAAGACAAGTGAACTAGGCATGATAAATCATATCAAGAAATGCAGTAAAGCACCAGAATGTTGAAGAAGTTCAGATGGGGAGCAAAAGAAGAGAACTCCAGGACATAGTTTTCAGAAGATGAAAAATATATATATTCAACTGAATATCACATAGGTTGGAGCACTGAGGGAAAAAGTAACCAAATTCGAGTGAGGTCATTGTTGAACTTCAGAAAGTGACTTTAAAATTTATTTGAAAAAACCAGAACAAATAAGGAATACACCTGTGAATGAGAAAAAATGTCAGGAAATGTTTTAATAGAGGAATAGAAAAAATTGACTAATGCAACAGAACAGAGAGCTCAAAAATAGATCTATATACATATAAAAGCATAGAAAAACAACAAACAATTTAATAAATGGGATTTCAACAATCAAATTCTATTAAGGGAAGAAAATTAAATCTTACATTATAAATTTTTCCAAATTGATAAAAATTAAAATATCAAGAGCAAAATGTTAAAACATTTGAAGAAAATTTATGTGAAAATATTATGTCTGAGTAGAAAAGAATTTTTAAACAGAAACAAAAAGCCCACACCATGAAAGAAATGATACATTTGACATTAAAACTTAAAATATGTTAGCAAATAAATCATAAAAACTTTAAAAAATCCACAAAAATGTATCTGCTTAATATGTGACAAATGATTAATATCTATAATATATAAAAATATATAAATAAAATGTTTATGTATTTATAACATAATAAGTAACTTCTGTCTTATTCCCTCTAAATAATTTTTTTATGAAATGTTCGATCATTGTTTTAAAAAGCTAATATACATGTACTACAACATAAAATTCAATGGTAAATATTTTGGAAATTTGTACAATGCTATTGCTATTTAATAAAGGGGTTGCTCAGAAGTCAGTTTTAGTCAGTCATTATATACCTCAACTAAAGGTCTAAGTAAATTGGCTTATAATCTGATATCATGAATGTAACACCAAGATAAATTGCTGATCTTTTGTGTATGTCTCTTTGTTGATCTTTAGTATATGGCTCTAGGATAAGTATTTCGAACACTAAAGCATAAGAATATGATATTAATTTTGGCCTGGCTGTGGGATAGGAAAAGGGAAAAGCAGGTTACCTGAAGGATTTCGACATTCAAAAGCAGCTGGTGCAGCTCTAATATAACCTCAGTTTGGTTGGAAATCATGTCCTAAACAAAAAGCTTATCTGAGTGTATCCTTAAAGCAAGGAAAACTACTAATCACTGTATAAATTACAAGATGATATTTCTAACCATTATGACTGCTGTCTGTTTTTCTTTTTTCTTTGTTGTTTGCTTACCAATGATTCACTTTTATTAACAAAAAACTAAGAGTATAACCAAAATACTATTCCATAAGGACCCTGAATATGAAATAGAAATGTCCACTAGAATAAATAACAAGAAACTTAAATTAGTAATTAGGCCATATGAATTTCAGTCTCTGCGCTGGTTATCTATAATTTTGGAAGGGTATATGGCCAGCATTAAAAGAGTATATGAAAGAGTTCATCTTTCAAAAGTATTTTGAGAATTTTTTTAAAAAATTGAATCTGGCTAATAATTTGAGAATAGATTACAGCCAAGTAATTCAAAGAGGGAGATAAAAATAGGAGGGTGTGGTAAAAATCTAGTTGAAGATAATAGTACTCACCCCATGGTGAAGGAAGTGGAGATGGTAGAAACTGATCAGAATCTGGAGATGCTAAAGAAAATGAATTTTCATTACACTGAATTTGGATGTGAGAGAAAAAGAGTTAAAGATGGCTCCAATTTGGTCTAAGCAACTGGAAGGATAATGTTATCACCAAAACAATGGTAGCCTAGAGCCAGACTGCCTGATCCAATCTGATTGTCTAAATTAGAATCTTGATTCTGACACTCACTATGTACTTTTGGAGAAATTATTTAACAATTTTTGTCCTTCCTTTCCCTTATCTGTCAGAGGAGTTAGGAATATTATTACTGCACAAAGTTGTTGAATCAATAAATGAGAGACTATATGTAAAGTATTTAGAACAGTGGATAGTACATAATAAGCACTCAATAAATGATACTTTCTTACTATTCTCCTAAATCCAGACTAAAAACAAAAACACTGGCTAAGATCCCTATGAAGACAGAGAGGTGGTTCTACCATCAGATAAGAAGTTCTGATATTATAGTCCACAGGTTAAGGGTCACTAATCAAGCCACTGAACATACTTCCTATACAATCAAATTGTATGTGTGTTCTACGAACCTAGTAATTGGCTGCTATGAAATTTGCCTCCAAATGGAGGCAAATCAATATCTCAATCAATGAATTCAACAAAGTGACTTCTGAGTTTCCATTCTTGTGTTTGAAAACAAAACAGAGTAGAATGTTACATGACAATGGACTGGAATCAAACAAACATGGTTTCCATTTATACGTTTACCACTTACACACTATGCGACTTTCAGTTCCCTCTTTTATGAATGGGGATAGCAGTGTTAGCAATCACGTGGGAGTATTCAGTGTATTAAATAAAATGAAGAGTGCAAATAACAGCATAATGCTAAGGGTATAATAATTGTTCCGTAAATGTTAAGTATTATGATAATGATGAAGGTAAGAATTCTGATGATGATAAATGGAATCATGGTGCATAATCATTCATGAGTTGGTAATCAAGAAAATTACATTAAAATGATTTTTTGTAACATTTACTGCTTATATTCTAGTAGCTGTTAAAAGTCCAATAAATAAAGCAAATTATCCATGACTGTTTAATAATGGAATTAGGTACTATAGCCCTCAAATAAATAAAATATTTTAGGTTTTTATATGGCCCCTAAACAACATATCTCTAGTTACTTTCCCCATTCTTTCTGAGAACAATAACATATTCAGTTTTATGTATATGTTAGCATCCTTTAGGACTCTTTAATCTTTTTTCGAAGCACTGTAGAAAGTAATGAGATCCCCAAAGAAAGCCTGGAGGGCCTGTAAATAACCAGAGAGGAACAGCTAATCTCTTACTACCAAGCCTTGTAAAATAGCAATTTGTTCATTAATAATAGATATAAAGCATCTTCATTTGAGGATTAATCCTCATCTTCCATAAAACAAAATCACCTTCTGTATACACATGAAAAGAAACACAAACTTGTCTAAAGTTAGTGGAGTAAATCCTGCATAATACATGGGTATTAACAGCGCTGTTAAAAAAGAAGAGAAAGAAAGAAAATCTCATTAGCACCTTATCTCATGGAGCACTTAAAGGTAATCAGCAAAGGAAGGGGGTCTTGCAATGCAATTAGTGGCTGTTAAATTTAGAGGAAATTAGAGGGGCTTTTCTCTGTGCAGTTCCTAGACAACTTTAAGTCACTGGGCTGCATTTTTAAGGGCTGGTTCATTAAGGAGCAATCACAGCAGGTATAGGTTTTCCATGTTAAGATAAGAACCGAATATTTTACGCCTCTAGGCAACTCAGTGGGACACTAAAAAGATGTTTCCCAGCACAGCACATTTATTTGAATTTTTTTTTTGTTTGCCTCTGAACACCTGCAGGACTAGTTTCCTGACATATTAAATATTTGTGTCACGCTTTGTATTTGAATTATGCTTTATATTTGTCTCATTTTATACATTTCATATTTGTGCCACAATTTATATTTAAAAATTAGCCAACAATTATTTCCTTGGGCTTTTACTTACCACACTCTAATGTATGTAAATGCAGTGTAAATGTAATGTAAATGCAGTGTCATCTATTTTAAAGACTAAACTCTATCTGTCCATCCATCATTTATCATTTATTTATCTTTTATGTATCTATCTTTTCTCTTATTATCCATCCATTCATCACTTACATTCTGTCATTGATCTATCATCCATCAATCCATCCATCCAACCATCCATCCATCCATCCATCCATCCATCCATCCATCCATCCACTCATCTACTCACCCACTCATCCATCCATTATCCACCTTTTCTTATCTATAATCTATCTACCTATGAATCTTAAGTAACTTTCTGGAATTATATAGAAGAATTTGATTTCTGAGATCCTTTTGTTAAAACTACGACACAAAGTTCTCTGAACCTTACAAAGAAGCAAAAATGTGAACTAAAGAAGATAATGGATTGGGTTTTATTCTCTCAAAGCCTTTCATCATTTTTTATGATATCCCAGCCTCTCTATTTTTAAAGGATATATATAGAAAGATTATGTGCCACATTTCAGTCTAAGACAGTGACTGCTGAATGTACCCGCCCCTCATGTATATACTGAATCTACAGGTACATATGAAGCAATTTCCTTTTAAATAAATCTAGAAACTAGCTGAGTGACTCCTACACATTGGACAAAACAATACCCACATAAAACAGGTCTTGACACACCCACAATTACTGAGAATGACTAAGAACAGGAAAGGTGGCTTGGATAATCACAAATGTTTGAGAGATAACCAAGAGCTCAGGCTGAGTTGAACAAAAAGTTTTATCTCCTACACAAGACTACTCCATCCAGACTAAGGGAGATGGCTGTTTTATTTACTGAGCAGAAGCACACATAGAGACAGGAGAAAAATGAAGAAACAAAGAACTATGAAGCAAACAAAAGAACAAGATAAAATTCCAATCAGAGTTTAATGAATTAGAGACAAGTGATTACCTGATAAGGAGTTAAAAAAAATGGTCCTAAAGATGTTCCCTGTGGTCAAGATAACAAGGCATGACAAAAGTGAAAATTTCAACAAAGAATAGAAAACAAAAGAAAGTACCAACCTGAAATTACAGAGCTGAAGAATACTATAGGTGAACTGAAAAATTTAACATGGGGTTCAACAACAGACCAAATCACGTGAAAGAGGGCAGCAGTCAAATCAAGGGCAGTAGAATTCATCAATGAGAGCAACAAAAAGAAAAATAAGGAATGAAAAAGAGTGAAGATAGCTTAAAGAACTTACAGGACCCCATTAAATAAACCAATATTTGTATTATAGGGGGCCCAGAAGAAAAACCAAAGAGAAAGGCAGAAAGCCTATTCAAAGAAACAATGGCTGAACTCTTCCCAAGCCTGGGAGAAAAACAAACATCCTGATCCTGAAAGCTTGGAGAGTTCCAAACAAGATAAATCTAAAGAGAACCACATCAAGACACATTATAAGAAAACTGCCAGAAGTTAAAGACAAGGAGAGAATCTTAAAAGCTGCAAGAAAAAACAACTTACTACATACAAGGGAAGTCCCATAAGACTATTAGAAGATTTTTCCACAGAAATTTTGCAGGTCACAAAGGAGTGGCTCTGATGTATATAAAGTGTTGAAATAAAAACAAAACAAAACAAAAACCTGCCAACCAAAAATATACTAACCAGAAAAGCTGTTCTTCAAAATTAAAAAATAGTTTTCCAGACAAGTAAAAGCTGCTGGAGTTTATCACCACTATCACAGCGTCCTTTATTAAAGGGCTTTCTTCAAGCTGAAGCAAAAGGATGCTAATTGGTAAGAGGAAAATGTGAAAGTTTAAATCTCACAGGCAAAGTTAAAATAAAGTTAAAATCCAGAATACTCTAATGTTGTAATGGTAGTGGATAAATTACTTACTAATCCTATATGAAGGTTAAAACACAAAAGTTATAAAAATAACTATAACTACAATAATTTATTAATAGATACATAAGACAAAAAGATGTACATTGTGATACTGACAACATAAAGTGTAAGTGAGGAGAATAAAAATATACAGCTTTATATGTATTCGAAGATATGTTGTTATAAGCTTAAAATGGACTGTTATATGTTTAACGAAAGCCTCATGAGAACCACAAAGCAAAATCCTATAGTAGATATACAAAAGATAAAAGGAAAGAAATCTAAGGATACCACCACTGAAAAATTATCAAATCACAAAGGAAAAGAGCAAATAAAAAAAAAAGAGAACAAAGGAATTATAAAACAGCCAGAAAACAATTTAAAAAATAGCAATGCTAAATCCATACCTATCAATAATTTCTTTAAATGGAAATGGATTAAATTCTCCAATCAAAAGACACAGAACAAATAAAAACACAAGACCCAACTGTGTGCTACCTATGAAACTCACTTCAGCTTCATGGAAACAAGCCTAAAAGTAAATGGCTAGAAAAAGATATCCAAAGAAAATGGAAACCACAAGAAAGCAAATCTGTATCAGACAAAATAGACTTTACATCAAAACCTACACAAGAAACAAGAAATTTATTATAATGATAAATGGGTCAAATGAAGAAAAGGATATAACATTTTTATATATTTACATATGTAACATAGGAGCACCTAATAAAACAAATAAATATTAAAAGTACCTGAAGGGAGAAATAGCAATATAAATATAGGTGAAGACTTCAATTCCTTGCTTTCAACAATGGATAGGTTACAAAGACAAAAAAAAATTGATAAAGAAACATTGTGCTTAAATATGTTAGATCAGATGTCCTTAACAGATATTTACATCCAATAGCAGCAGAATATATAGTCTTCTGAAGTACACATGGTACATTCACCATTAAGAAGATTGAAATCATACCAAGTATCCTTTCTAAACACAATGGTACGAAACGAGAAATCAATTGCAATATAAAAATGGGGATATTTACAAGTATGTGGAGAAATCAAAACAGAATTTTTTTTTTTTTCTAACAGAAAACTCACAATCTTTCTGGCCAGAGAGAGAAAGGGATACCAGAGCCACTGGAAGGCTAGGGGGGAAATGATGATAAGGGACAGCCAGAGACTGAGAGCTCTGCATTCTGAACACAGGTCTGCCAAAATCTATACTCTGGTCTCTGAATGCGTAATGACAACCCAGGCAGCACGGATAAAAATAATTTAACCAAAATTTGAGCTAGTGTTCGACAGAATTTGGAGTTTATTCGTGATGTCTGGTATTAAGCAAGGACCCAATTTTATCTCTTTTAAAAACAGCTATCCAGTTGTCCTCCCACCATTTACTAAAAAGATCATTTAGCTCTATGATTTGATATTTCATCAATATTATTTGCTATGTTTCCATATGTGTGTGGATCTATTTCTGGGGACTCTATTTAATTTCACTGGTAGTCTGTCTAGTTATGCTTCAGTACCACTCTTAATTATGAGACTTTACAGTATGTTTTAAAGTCTTATTGGGCTACTGACCTTTTGGATTTTTTCCTTTTTCCTGTCTCTTTTTGCATGTTTACTTTTCCATATGAACTTTAATATCAACTCGTTTAGCCCCATAATTTATTAGAATTGCACTAAATTAATGAATTAAATAAGGAGAACATAGTGATGATGTTGAGCCATCTTAATTAGAAACCTAGAATGTTTACCCATTTGTTCACAGCTAATATATTGCTCAGAAGTATTTTTAAAATGTCCTTGTAAAGGCTTCTTACATTTCTTATTAAGTTTATCTCTAATTATTTGTTCATTTTTGTTTCTGTAAAAGGGCTTTTAATGTTTTATTTAGTATATTTGCATTATGCTCAAATATGATCTAAAAAAAGAAATTAGAAAAATGTTCTTTATTTCAAAACTCTGAAACAATTTATAGCATAGTGGGAGATAACAGGTTTGGTGGAATTTCTCTTTGCAAACACCTGGAATCCAGTTTGTACTAGGGTTTTCCAGAGAAACAGAACCCCGATACAGTGTGTACATGAATGTGAGTGCCTGTTATTGAGAGAGAGAGAGGTAAAGGGATTCATTGATTGCATTAAGAATTTGGTTTATGAGATTCTGGAGATGGGCAAATCTATTATCTTTAACTTAGGCTAGCCGATTGAAGAACTTCAAACCCACACTCCTTCTGCTGGCAGGATTCCCTTTTCCTTTGTTGGTGGTGGTGGGTAGGAGGTCATTCTTTTTTCTACTTAGGCCTTCAAGTGATTGGATGAGGCCCACCCATATTTGGAGGCTAATTTGCTTTGCTCAAAGTCTACTGACGTACATGTTAATATCTTCTAAAAAAGTATGTTCATGGGAATATCTAGAAGTCTGGCTGACCAAATATCTGGTACTCTGGCCTAGAAAACTGACACAAAATTAGCCATCATACAGTCTTTTCTATATTTTCTTGATAAATTTCTTTCTTCCATAGAAATTGGTAGGTTCATTCTATCTCTAGTGGGCTAAGTCTAGATTTTCAAGTGTCCTTGGTTACAGACTTGTAAAGCACTTTCTTATAATATTTTAAAAAATGTCTTCTGTTTCAATCATTATTTCTCTCATGTTTTGTTCGTTATTTCTTTTTTATCTTTTGTTATTTGTGTATTAGATCTTTCTCCTTTTTAATTAATCAATTAATACCTAGTTTTTTTCTTTTGTTAGTTTTCCCTCCAAAATATAATTTGATTCAGGAATTAAATCTATTGTTTCTATTCTCTATGCCATTTATTCTTGCTTTTATCTTATTATTTTATTCTTCATAATGTAATGTCTTTGGTTTATTTTATTGATCTCATTTTATTGTACCCAAAATTTATTTCTTTATTTTCACTCTCTTATACTTACTGATGAAAGTATTATACTGTGAGTCTTCCTCACATCACTGCCTTAAAGGTAGTCCACAGATTATAATAAAAAATCTTCTTTCATCATTTAAAGGAATTCTTTAGTTTTACACGTCATTCTCCTACATGAAAACTATTTAAGAGGACCAGAAAGAGACTATTATTTTGCATTAAAATTTTCTAGTTTTATTACATTTAAATTATAGTATCTTTTCTAATATTTTCACTATTTAGCTTTTTAGGATTTCTTTGTGGTATAATATATGATGAGGGTATAATTTCATGTATTTCATTGAAAGCTATCTTATTGATAATATTAATTAAATCATCTGTATTCTTACTCATTTTCTGTACAATTAAGCTGTCTTAGACTGATGAGGTAAAGCTACCTATTATTGGTGTACTTCAATTTATGTTTCCTTTTATATTGTACAGTTCAGCTTCATAGGACACTAATATTTGACACACATTCATATCATAATAAATTGTGGTTTTTAGCATTATACATTGTCTTTCTCTATCATGTTTCATGCTTTGGGGAGTGACTTGTACTTGGTCTGATTTAGGATGAACACATGATTTCTTATTGTTTCCATTTGTCCAAGATAAGTTTTTCCAATTTTTAATGTTTTTTTTAATTTTTATTCTTACTGAATTACTTTATTTAGGTGTATTTCTTATCTACAGCATATAGTTGGTTTTTACTTTGTAAGTCAAATCGAAAATCTATTTTAAATAGGTAGGTTAAGTGAAAACATTTTACTTTCTGGATTTTGGATAACTATGAAAATCCTTGTTTCTTTCTTTCTTTTTCTTTTAGGAGTAAAGTCCAGTTTCTTTGTGTCTTTATCATTTTGTTGTGAGAGGAGGTGTTTAGTGTTCACCAACATTTTGATTGTTTTTGACTGGCAGGACTCTAAATATTTCCCGTTTGCTGCACTTTATAGCTTCTTCACACAGTTGATAAATGGGACTTTTCTTTCCTTGTCCTTTTCTCCTCTAGCTCCCCCTTTCAAACACAGGAACTGGAATCACACATAATTAAGAGGCCCATTCTTATAATCAGGGCTGTTTTTAGAAAGATACATTTCCTACCAGTTATGGTGGACTTTCTCTTTCTGGTGGTTTTAGAGCAATTTTTGATGAGATGCTAGACCCCTGCTTCTCTTTCCCATGGTTTTCCTTAGAAAGCTCTTGCTTACCACAACAGTGCACAGAAAGTACGTGAGAAGTAACTTTTGGAGTTTGGTGATTTTCCCCCATTTATAATTAACAGTTATTTTGAATCTTTCCCATTCTCTATCCATCCTTCTTTTATGGCTGTGTGTGTGTGTGTGTGTGTGTGTGTTGTGTGATTTAGGTAGCAACTGTTTTCTGCAGCTACCCATAAGTCAGGAATATATTTTTAGTATTTTATGTTCTCTATAGACTTCATATTTGTACTTTTTGGTAATAGTTTTTTTAGTGTTTACTTCAAGGCTCACAATATGCATCCTTAGAGTTTATTTGCAGTCAGTGGTATTTCACATCACATTCCACACACAATACTACCCCTGTTTTACTTCAGACTCTATATTTTATATGTTACATTTGATATTTCCCTCTTCCAACTTTACACTGCATCACAAATACAATAAACAAACTACAGTATATTTACTTTTCTCCATCATTTTGTTATTTTATCATATATTTTATTTCTATGTTTATTATAAAATCCACCTTTCAATTTTTTTACTTTAAATCACTTGTTGTCTTTTAAGAAAACTTCCAAGTCAGAAAATAATAATACATTTTCTTTTACATTTATTTATTAATTCTTTATTAATTCTTATAATAAAGTTTTCTATTGCTTATAATTTGTTTCAACTTGAAGAATATCTTGTAGCATTTCTTATAGTGCATTTCCATTAGAAATTAATTCTCTTAACATTTGTTCAACTAAAAATGTATTTTTTTCATTCTTGTTTCAGAAATATATTATTACTAAATATAGAATTTGGGGTTAATAGTTGTTTTTTCTTTTCCCTCTTTATTTCAGTTTTTAGAAGCTCATTACATTTCTTCTGGTCTCCTTTGTTTATAATGGGAGGTCAGATATCATTTTTATTTTGTTCTCCAGTATGTAATGTGTCTTTCTCACATATAAATTCAAATATACACCTTATTTTCTGGGAACAACTTATACCAAGGGTCAGGATTGTTTAAGACCATATAACCCCATATCCTCTTGGTTCTGTCCTCGGGAGAATTCTAACTAATACAATCTTCTCAAGAGTCATAGCAAAGGTTTTCAGACTAACGATGACTGAATTATTACAGCTCACCTGTCTATCTTGAAACAAGTGCGAGAGACAGACAAGTAGGAGGCTCAAACTGGTCAGCACAAGGTTGCATATTATATTAACCTTCATAACCGGATAGGGAACCAAATTGAACTGTATAGACTGATAACATGAGGTCATCCAAAAGACCATAAGTATGAACAGAAAACTGGGTATATAAAAACAACAAATATCTATTATATACTAAAATTGTGTTATTCTATGATTCTGTTAGATATTCTCTTATAAAACAGATTGCCTCTGCAATGACAAATTTAAGCAAAATGCTGTTTCTAGAAATACACATATTTAAAGAGTCAGCAGAAATTCAACAATATATTAGGATACACATGAACATACCACTGAATAGTTACATACCACTGAAGTCAAAAATTAATAAATTTTATAAAGTGTCTGAATTTAGTGAAGACTAAATCAAGTAAATACAAAATAATCTAATTTTATTTTTAAAACATATTATACCAAGCTTTGGAAAAATTGAGTGGTTTTCCTAGTTCTAATATATATGGTACAGTACTCTATAAAAAGTCACTATAATTTTTCTTCATGTCGTTATTTGCAAATTGAGAAATATAATATCTGCTCTTCCTACCTCTAGAGTTGTTGAGGAGATTCAAGAATACCAGTTAAATCACTTTGAAAACCATATAATCCTATACATTGTATATATTTCAGCAGAAAAATTCTTAACTCCTGTATTATTATTAATCTAAGACTCTACAAAGAATAAAATGAAGTTTTACCAGCTATTAATGATGAGTTAACTTGTTGAGTTCAACTACACTTCAGATCAAAGGTACTCTAGAATAGCATGGTTTTTATGAATATAATACTTGGGAATATCAATTAGCTGCCAAAAATATTTACACACAGGGAGTGAAATTCATCTATAGAAGAGCTGGTAATTCTCTGATTGCATTTTGTTATTAGCAACAAATAACTGTACATAATAAAATCATAGAGTTTCCCATTGTTTTCTAATATTCATATTTAGATACACTTCATTTGAAAACTCCAACTATTTAGTAATTAGACAAGTAATTACTAGATTTGAGAAAGGGACTCAATAGATAGGTGAATAAAGGAAAAGAAAGCAGAAATTATTAAATTCAGGAAATTATACTTGCAGAAAATTCTCTCATAATAAATTACTGCTTCACATAATCCTTCCTCATTTTATGACTCACTCTGCCCTCAATCGCTCTGAAGTTTTTCATAGGCGGTATGCACTGATATACTCTCCTACATTTAGTGCACTAAAAAGAAATGTATTGTGGCTTATTCAATTTAAAACGTAACATACTAACATACTAGCTAATAACAATTTTATTTAACTAAATCATAGGAGTCACATATTTTATATTTGAGAAATAAAAATATCAATATTGCTTTTGAGAAAGAAAAAGGAATTTCACTCAAAAAGAAAAACAAATTTGAGTAAGTGGAAAAAATAAGCTCTATAAAAAGGAAGTAAAAAGAGAAAAATACATATAGTGAAGGCATTTAAAGATATTTTTCATGTTATTCATAAAAATATAACATTTTTGAGTCTATAGTTTTTTTCTGTTCATTTATTTTGTTTTTAATTATTAGCATAGTATTTCCTTATCTCATCCCGAAGAAGCTTGGAAAAAATCCATCTTTGTCTTGTGGAATGAATGAATGGAAGAAACCCACACTATTTTCAAATTTGATCTCAGCAAGTGTGAATATGCTGCAGCTGCATTTCCTTGTCATAATTAATTCCTGTTGGAAAACTTTAGTACCAGGAGTTGGAAGGCTAATGCAGAGGGCTTGGCTTCCAGCTTTAGTCTGGAGCATGTGCAGCTGCGGAATTCCAGGAAGTAGTGAAGCTGTTCAGAAAATGATGGAGCAAGCACACAGAACACCAGAGAGAATAATTTGGCAGTTCAGCATAGGGATTTATAGTCTCCAATCTGAGCTCCACGCTAAATCAGAGGTACAAGAAGTATATCTTTTTCCTCACATGTTGACACTTTCTTGGCTGTTGATTACAATTCCTGTTTATAGGTTTGGCTGGTAATGAAAATTGGAGTAGTTTGTTGTCAATATTCATCTGGATGCCTTATACATTTTCCTCTATTCTAGCCATATTTTTCTTTAATCAAACAGAGGTTTTATATAAGGCATTAGTTTATTATGCAAATGTGCCTTGCCTTAATAAAAAATGTGTTGTCAGAGGCAACATCTCAAAATACCTAATTCTCAAATATTAATTTTGCCTCATCAGAAACCAGTATAATCATACAAAATTACATTAAATAAATGAGATACAACAGAACTATACTATATTTACAGTCAATTGGGACAATTATAATTTTTATTTGTTTTTCTTTGTTAAATGAAAATTTGGACAGAGCAAAGACAATTTCTTCATGCTCCTATGTTTTCTTTTCCTTTAATGGTATGAAGATTATTTATTTAGATTAGTCTTCCAGCTCAAAACAATAAAAAACTTTTTAAAAGTAATTCTGAAAATTAGCTTAATATCTATAAAGGTAAATCTCTCGCATGAGCTCGTGTGCGCTCTCTCTTGCTCTCTCTCTCTCTCTCTCTCTCTCTCTCTCTCTCTCTCTCTCTCTCTCTCTTGCATAACAGACTGTAACTAGAAACACACAGAATTATGAAAGCACTGAATGTGCCGAGGTCCTGAGGGCTTCTTCTTTGAGAGAAGGAAAGGATTAACAGCAGGTCAGTGACCCAGCCTCTTCTAGGCTCCAGCGGTCTTCCCTGTATACATTCTTTAATATGTACCAGCATAAAGATTTAAGGGAGTCACTGTATTTAAAAAATGCTTTTTAGAAGGATATGGCCAGTCTCTTTAAATGGTATAGTATAAATAAAACTTAAATTATGGGACATTACTGGGTACAAGATGAGTATTGGTCATATACATATTTTTATCTTTGTAACTAATGGGATATAAATTGAAAAACCCCCAAACTAAAAAAGCTTCTTCTATGAACAATTTCTTAACACACTGCTGAGAACTCAACTGTTAATCCCAAATTGAAATTCTCAAAAAATAATAAAGAAATGTTAAAATGATGGAGAAGCTCAAGGGGATAGCACTGGCCAAATTGGAAAACATCTGAATATCAGTCCATTCAGGGTCTTCAACATTCTGAAATTTATTTTTAATATTCATACAATAAAATTCCCTTTATAGCTACAGGGACTGGAGTTTTCAGGGCCATGATTAGGTTGCCATTATGTGTGGAAGCACAGTTACTCTAGTGAGACTGCTGGGGAACAGCTAGTGCTCAGAGGTGTGTGTGTTTATTCGAATGAGCTCACTCCTGACTGGCTGACATTCAGGACTAATATAGACTGCTTGGTTGAACTGAGGCAAGTGGTTAGTTGAACTTGTTTAAAATCAGTTCTTGTGGCTACTTGTTATCATGGTAGTGATTTTGGTCAAGTCCAGGATACCCATATAGAATACACAGATAGGCTATTAAGAGATAATTAAGAAAAATGAGGTAGGTCTACACGTGGTACATATTACGTATTACAAGTAAATACACATGAACGCCTTTGTACTTTAGGTAATTCAATTCCTACCAAGAATTCAAACCAATAAGAAGCACTTATATTTTATTTTTATTCTCAATTTTTTTCATTTTTCTTTTATGTACTATATTTTCTATAATCTTTATTTTATATATGTAAGGTTAATAATAAATAGTATTTATCACTTCAACTGAAAAACATGCAACTGCTCATAAAACTATTCACAGAATATTACTTCTGAGATAGCTGCCACCAAGTCTTACAATCATTTATGATCATGATTAGGCTCTGATAGAAACTGGAGAATTCTGCTTTTTAGTTAGCATTATATTTCATACTTAAAACTAATTCTTGGGAATTTAACAACTTAAAGTACACTGTGTAATTTTATGTTTATTTCGTGGTGATAACGCACTGTTTTTCTCATGTTATTTAAAGGTCGACATGTAAAACAAAGCACAAGAATGTCATATGCTTTTTCATATGAAACTAAAAACTGGGCTCAGTGGCAAGCTTTTTTCATTGTTACTTGAAACCCCTTAAAGTATTGAAATGTCTACAAAAGCAATAAAATAATCATAGGATTATATAGTGATATTTAATTTTTGTACAAGTTAAATATCATCGATAATTAACTGTTAGAAGTTTATTTTGAAGTGACCTTTTCCTGGAATACCAGACCTTTACAACATAATTAAAAGCTTTCTCATTGTAATGGGGCCCTACTGATAATATAAAAACTCTATATAAAAACTGTGATTCTAATTTATAAATTTTTATTTATATATAATAATATGTAAGCCACTTTTTTTTAAAACTTTTGAAATAGTTTTCCAAAGAGTTTAGGTAATGATATTTTCTTTTCTTGGATAGCATTATAGAATAGTGGGAGAAAATGAGTTTTGGAAAAGTATTTTGAGCAGCCTGTGTACTTAAAAAAAATAAAGTATTCATTCTAAAATAGGGCAAATAATCATTAACCACAATAGTATTTATAAAACAATATTTATCTCTTTGGTAATAAACTGGTCCCTTATGAAGAAATAATGATAATGTCTCTCTCCTCTGCATGATAGCTTTCACCAAGTTCCTTATTCCCTAATGAACTATTCTCACATATTCCAGTTGCTAGAAATTTCCTCTTTATCCAATAGTTTTGAGTTCATTGTGAGGCTGACTTTAAGATGCATGCTTTTTACTTTAAATTTCTGAAATTGAGATATATTTTATATTTTCTTATAGCTTATTCTCAATAGCATCTCACATTTGATGAATATGATAAAAATATATACTCAATTTATTTTACAGTGGCAGGGTTTCATAGTATAAATGTTAAAACTGAAATAACTTTTAACCCAAGAAAATGTGAGCTTCATATTTAGTAGAGTGGAAAACAAAAAAGAAAGCTTTACACATATTGTAGAAGAGAAAAAATAATTTAAAGTAGGATTATAAAACATTCCAAGTAGAGTGTGGAGTTCAAACACATACTTAGTTGAAATTCTAGTAGGAGAAGAGAAAGAATGAGTGATATTTATATAATACTTGAGAAGAAAATGTTTGGAAAATTTCCAGAACTGACTGAAAACTACAAACTCACAGGGTCCAGTAAATCCAAAACCGAATAAATTTTTTCAATTATCTAGAAAATCCTAGCAAAATTATTTTTAAAAAAGAAAAAAAAAAGAAAGAAAAAGAAAGAAAGAAAGAAAGAAAGAAAGAAAGAAAGAAAGAAAGAAAGAAAGAAAGAAAGAAAGAAAGAAAGAAAGAAGAAAAGAAGAAAGGAAGGAAGGAAGGAAGGAAGGAAGGAAGGAAGGAAGGAAGGAAGGAAGGAAGGAAGGAAGAAAGAAACAGAGAAAGAAAGAAAAGATAAGAAAAGATAAGAAAAGGTAAGAAAAGAAAGAGAAAAGAGAAAAGAAAAGACAAATAGAAAATCTTAAAAGTATCTGGAGAAAAATACACATCACCTTCAAAGTAACAGTTATGCTAAAAGCCCTTTTCCCAACAACAGTAACAACAATGGAAAGAGAAGAAAACAAAATAATAATCATAATGTGATTAAAAAAAAAAACTACCAGTGTAGTCTGGCTACAGACTGGATGGCACCGAATTTCCTGCTTCTCCCTCTAACTACTTTAAACACTGTGGGAAAAGGAGGTGCACTAAGAACCTTAGAGATGAGGAACAACATAGTACCACTCCATTCCATGGGTTGTTTTGTTTTGTTTTTGATTTATCTCAAATAATGACAGTTAGTCTCTCCTTAACTAAATTTTGCCTTTATTTTCCCATGGTACTACCACCAGTATTATTACTATTAAAAAAAGTAAAAATGATAGCAATATTACTACTGTAAACAAAATATTTCCAAAATTCCTTCTCTTAAATATCTGTGATGAGTCAAATTAATGAACCAAGGCAAGTTTCTACATGAAGAAAGCAAAAGAAGAAGGGTGAATTGAGCACAGCAAGCAGGCCCATCCCTGGCAGGTATGCAGTGGGCCATGGGTCAGTGTTAGAGTTTTGTTGTACAGAAAGTATAAAGTTCTTTACAAAATAGTCTTCTGTTTCCAGGCTGGGAGTTTTAATATAAAAACTTATTTAGCATTAAGACATTATTTTCTTGTATCTCCTGAAACAATCTAGTGATTTTTTAAATTCTTAATATAGTTATCAAAGTCAAGAGGAGAGACAAAACTAAGGACACTAGAGAAAATTGAAGGCTTTGACACCTATAGAGAGAAAAGTTAAACACAGCCTAACTCCCAGACATTAACATTAGACCTCACGTGAAAGGCCTATTTATCTCAGTTCCCATTACACGACACATTACGTCTGGCTTTCAACAAGAAATTATAAGACATGCTAAAAGAAAGAATAATATCCATCACAATCTGAAGTGATAAAATAAGCATAGGAATCAGATTCTAATATAACACAGATTAGAATGATCTTTGATTTACTCTCTTCACCACTTTGAGTCCCCTAGATGAAAACATTTTACTTTATTTATCATGTCCTTTAACTTGTCTTCCCTTTTTTCCATCTTTTTATATCTTCCTAAAGTAAAAGTTTGATTATATAGCTTGCTATATATTCTGATTATATAGTTGACTATCTCATTCTTTATGTATATCTATCTACTCTGCTATTCAGCCCATCCATTGTGTTATTTCATATATTTTGACATTTATACCTTTTATATTTATTTTAATTTACCTTATTGCAATTTGGTTCGGCTTCATGTTTCAATATCCCTTTTATCGTTCTGAGAATATTTATTATGCTACTTTAGATTCTTTTTTTCTCATTTGTTACACTGGCATAGACAATTCCATCTGTGATCGTTGCTTCATATTATGTAGGCCCTACACTTATACTGTAAACTATCTTTACGATCTTTTGTTTCCTTAGGACTATAAGCTCCCTTGGCAAGCTCCCCTTGATTTTAGAGGATGCATGTGGTGGATGTAGGCATACCTCACAGCCAAAAAACTTTAATGTTCTCATAAATCGATAAAGTTCTATTCACTTGCCAAACTAGGCCACCCTCTTCAACCAAAGAGTGGCTCTTGCTGTGTCTTTTCACAAGACACAACCCTTTTATCTGGCTGTTGGCACCATTTGTTGTAACCAGCCTACACGTTAACACGGGAAGGAGGTAGGGGAGACTTTCAAGGCCAGTCAACCCATCTGTGCTCACTGTCTTAGCCTCAGTCTTCCAGGCTCTGGGGAGCAAAGCTCAGGGTTCATCTTTAACACTGAGATGATGCTGAAGGTTTCTTTTCCCCTAACGACAAAGCAGCAGTCAAGTCTTTGCTCATGACAATGTGGAGGAGACAGGGAACAAACAGAATGTTTCTTTTCATCCTATTTGGACCAATTTACTGACTCACTGTGAGTCACGTTTTGTGTGCGTGTTATCACTAAGCATGTCAGCTCCGTCGCCCTCTATACATCGCCTTTGGCGTTCTCCTTAGACTGGAAGTCATTTATCCCTTCTTTTTTATCATTCAGATCACTGTTTCTATTTTTCTACTACCTGCCTATCCATCTCTTGAATAGATACATAATACATACATATGTACATACATATATACATACATATGTAAATATATATATATATATATATATATATATATATATATATTTTCATCACTTTTGGGTAATATGGTGTTATTTTAACTGATGGATTAGAAGGACTTTTATTTTGCTCTTTCTCCTGTGGGTAGAAGCCAAACCACTGAAAAGAATGATCAAAATAAAACTTATAGCTTGTTACAATATGCTCCAAAGAGCAAAGTCATGATAATTAGGTATCTCTATGTCCTGTGAATTCTAGATTGAGTGCCAGATTTTAAACTTTTATTTTTAAATTCCAGCTGTCTCTTTTAGCACATCCAGCTATTTCAGTGGATACAGAGTTCTCATTCAGATGGTATGCTCATAAGCTATCTACTGGTTTACATTCATTTGTTTTCACACTGCACCTCTCTTTAAAGCATTTTACAAATGCTAGTTAATTGCCATGACCTTAGGAATTATTCCATGTTAACATTTGCATCATACATATTAAAAACCAAATGCAGTGAGCTTAAAATCCTTTAATAGAGACCTCACAGTACTCAGTAGCAAAGGGCAAAACAGAAGTCTCCTAAATTTTCATTTCTTAGTTCACATTTTTAAACCCAATATCTATTTCAGTGAATAGAAAAGTTTCTTTCATTACAGAATCCTTGGAAACTGGCAAAGTGCAAGCTTACTGACTGATACGTTGGCATAGTGTTTACTACTGGGATCTAACTGGACTACCTAATCAAACAGTTCATTTGGAAGAAAATTCTCATATACAACGGCTCACTTGTCCAAGGCTAGGTAACAGGTTGTAAGCTAGCTCTATCACCTTTGTCACTAACATGTCATTTTATTGATTTTTGAGACCAATTGTTATTCACATGTGCGACTGAGATTCTTACAAGTGGATATAAGTATGACCTTTTTAGTAACCTGTGTATCTGTACATGGTGTTAGGTTGTGGAACAAACTGCTTCTGTCATTATAGACATTTATCTAGTATCTCTAAGGGAAAGAAGAAGAACCACAGTTATTCTAAGCCAGTGCTGTGGAACATTCTTTTAAAGAAGATAAACACAATTAAAACATGTTTAGGGTCTCTTAGAACAATTTTCAGCCAGAAATGCTAAGAATAAATATCACATTTCTTTTTCTAACTTTGTAACTTTAGGTGAAAACTTGCCTTAGTACTTTTATTTAATAACCTGTATATGTTTATTTTAACAAGAGATTTATATATAAAAAAAAAGATAGCTATGTTTACTTTTGTTTTTGGGAACAGTTTCAAGGGCTTTGTCTTCTGAAGCCCACAACTAATTCACACATTTCTATAATTCAACATCATCATAACATTATTCCTAATAAAATCAGAATAAATACTTATTAACACTCAAAGCAGTAATTGCTATGAATCTCACATGTATAATGATTCTAATCCACCAGTGTAAGAAGGTCAACTAACATAATAAGGAGAAAGGGGAGTAGAAAATTATAATGTGAAAATACTAAGAACAATAGACTGAAGGACACAGGCCCTAATTGGGGACGTTACAAATAGTCTCACAATGAAAGAAAAAAGGATATTGAGATGTAAAGATTCTGAGAGACAAGGATACATAGATACTTTTGAGGCCCAGAATGCTTTAAGGACAATAAAACCTCTTTCATAAATGTTTGATTTTGTGTATGAACTGTCCTCTAGTGATGTTTTACACACATCCTCTGAGCCCAGCAATACTTTGAACAAGCGGCTGAGTTTTACAGGAAGAAAATGTTGGTGCTAAAAAATGTTCATACACTTTTGAGAATTTAACATATTTCATTGTTCTGATGACAATTACGTTATTATAATATGTTTTCTTCCTTTATTCAATATAAACTTGGTTTGCAGGACAAAATCTAATGCTATAATATAACATTCATTTATGACACCTTCTTACATGAAACCCAACTGCCTCCTCAAAAACCTATTTACTACCCACAAAGTGCTTCTGGAATTTGTTACTAAAACTTTTTGTCAGTGTGCTACACTTTCACCCACCAATGGACATCCAGGCTTGCTATTCTGTAACCTATCAACTTTTAGTTTCTAACTGCTACCTAATCTTTAGAGATCAGCAAATGAGTTTCTTCTAGAAATTATCTGAATAAGATCCATTTGTTTTGTGTTTTATGCTATTTCATATTGCAAGATAGTTGCTCATATTACTCAGATGATATAAATTTTTGTGTATTTTTTAAATAAAAAAATTAGATAGGATTGTTTTTATAGCAAGCCCTTATATATTCAAAATATTGTTGATGACAATTCTATTGTATGTAGTGTAGAAGCAGATTACCAGATTAAAAGAAATCGTATTTTTTTCAGATACAAGCATCATTACTTCTTACTCCAATATAATCATTGCTCAATTTGTATCTTATTGATAAAGACCTATTTATTTCTACTCTGAGCTCTTTTTATTCATAGCTTATGCTATGATAAATTCAATCTATGTATTACAAAGTGAGTCTCTCCAAAAGAGAATTTAATTGGTAGGGTTTGGGATCTTGTCCTTTGTGCATAGAGCTCTTTCGAGATCTCTACATAACAAAATTACAGTTGGCTTCTCTTGGGCCAGAGTCTTACCCTAATGTCCTATCCAGACATAGTCCAGTGGTCAGCTTTCCTCAGAAGATGGCTATAGACATTATGTATACCATACAAATAATAATGCTTGGTTTTACAAATCCCAGGCTAACAAATCTTATTTCATAAATAAGAAAGTTGAAGTACCACAGAATAAAGCCATCTGAATCAAAGTCTACTAGGCTGCTTTTGTTCTGTAGAAATTGACATCCTGGTCCTAAAGATATATTGAAATTTAAAGAACTTTAAAAAGAAAACTTAAAAAAAAATGAAATTGGATCATTCATATTACTCAACTTCAAGATTTACAATAAAATGATAATAAACATGACAGTGCAAAATGATCATAAAGACAAATATACAGATCAGTGTAACAGGATAAAAAAATCCAGAAATAGACCTGTCCCCCATCCCCTATATATTTGATTTTCAACAAAATACCAAGGCAATTCAATGAAAAAAGAGTAGTCTTCTAACGAATGATGCTGGACAAGGTGAATAACAGTATGCAAACAAACATACAAACAAATCTTATATAGAGAAGGAGAAATGATTTATGGGACAAATATTGATAAAGTAACTTCTTTCTAGATATCTAAAAAACTGTTATATCTCAATTATATTTCTATATACTAGTAGGATCAAGAAGCATGAACAAAAACTTCACCAAAAAATATAAATGCAAGGCAAATATCATAGGGAAAGTTTTAGTATCATTAATCATTAGAAATATGCAAATTAAAGCCACAATGAGGTATTTAAATATGCCTACTAGAATGGCAAAAATTTTAAAGGTTTCAACTATCAACAAAGGTTTCAACATATTTGGTGAAAACACAGGGCAACTGTGATATCCATTCTCTATTGGTGTGAGTGTATTTTGCAAGACAATTTGAAAGTTAATTGTAAAATTAAACATGCATTTACCGTATACCACAGCAATGCTGATCCAGGGTTGAAAATATACGTCCACACAGAGACTTGTGTGTGAATGTTCAAAGCCACTTTGTAATAGCTAAAAACTAAAGTTTCCAAATGTCTACCCACTGATGAAATGGTAAAAAACAAAACAAACAAAACAAAAAACCAAAAAAATACCACCCTGCCTTATGCACACAATGAAATACTAATATTAATAAAAAGGAATAGACAGCTGATACAAGACATAACTGATTAATCTCAAAAACATTGAGTAAAGAAGCCAGACTCAATAGAATACATACTGCATGATTCCATTCATATGCAAATCTTGAAATGCAAAACTATAGTAATCAATACCTGATGAGAAGTTGCCAGGCTCTATTAGTTATAGGGAAGGATGAAGCGACTGACTGTAGTCAGGCATAGGACATTGTAAGTATGATGAGCATTGTAAGACTTTATACAGATGTCAAAACTCATGAAGTGGTATACTTAAAACTAGGAAATTTTATAGTTTATAAATAAGACTTCAGTAAAGTCAACCAAAATAATTTTTTTAAAAAGTTCGTGATTTTTTAAAAAATAAATACTCATTTTTATAACTTATTTTTATTCATAGTTCTGCATTTTTTCCTTAAAGATGGCCTGCTTAATGCATAAACTTCTAGGTGCTGATCATTTAGTCAAATACCACACAGAATAATTTTTCTGCCCTTATTGAGGCAGTACAGTATAGTAAACACCAACTATTTAATTTTATAAACATTATGTTAGGTAGTGATAAGTATCATAACGTAAAATAAAGTAGTGTAAGGTGATAGAGAATAATTCTTATGACCAGAGAAAGTCTTTCTGGAAAGGTATAAAATCCTGAAGAACTGAGGAGTCAGCTACGTGGCAAACAAGGCTGGTAGAAGAATAAATGCCAAAGATCTGAGTTAAGATTTAGTTGACATGATCACAAAATATTAAAATAGCCATATGGTTTTAGTAAAGTGAGAGTGACTATAGCAAATAATAATGACGATGATGATGATGATGATGATGATGATGATGATGATGGAACCCCATCACATAGGGCTTAGTGGATTTTTTTCCCCTTAAATACAATGGGAAGAAACTGTGTCTTCTGACTAGCACAGTGACAAGATCTGCTTTAGGCTAAGACCAGTACATGACGTAAAAGATCTTTAGAAGTAAAACGTGGTAGTGGGAGGTCAACTGGAAGGTTACCACAGCACTCAGAGTGAGAAATGCCAGCAGTAGAGGTGGTGCGAAGTAGCATGATTCAGGATCTATTCTGAAGGTAGCACTGACAGTATTAGCTGATGTACCAGATGTAAATTGTGACAGAAAAGAGGCATTGAATACAGCTCCATGATCTTGATCAGCAGCAAAAAGAAGCCAAGGAAATTGTTCCAACAGCTTTTCTTACCTTTTTCCTGTATCTTCAGTCTCCATCTCTACCATTTCCTCTCCTCTACCATCTATTTCCTCTCAGGATATTTGCAGATTTTAAATCCCTTCTACTCTAAAACATAACTCTTGTAACACCAGGCTCGCTATAAAGTTGGCACTGGTCTCGGTCTCACACATCCACAGAACTCTCCTTTTCCCTCTTTCTTGAATTACTTGAGTATTCTACACCTACTTGTTTCATTTTTTAATTTCATTTATTTTTTTAAAAAAATCTTTTATTTACTTATTTTTTAATTAAATTTATTGGGGTGACATTGGTTAATAAAATGATATATGTTTCAAATGTATAATTAAATAATATGTCATGTGTATATGGAACTGTGTGTTCACCACCCAAAGTTAAATCTCCTTCCATCGCCATGTATTTGATCCCCTTTACCCTTATCTACCTCCCGCTCCTACTATCTCTCTGGTAACCACTAAACCACTGGCTGTGTCTATGAGTTTTTGTCTGTTTGTCTTAATCATTTGCTGCTTTCAGTTTTATATCCCACATATGATTTTCAACTACTTTGTAATTTACTTATGCATTAGCTCCACCTCTGTCATTTCTGAATCACTTCTGCTAAACCATTGAAAGAAAGTCCCAGTAAATTTCAGAAGGTTTTTCAGTTCAAGTAGAAAGGTTTAAGAATGTTTAATTAACAATAATCCAGGAGAATGAAACCACATTCTCAACAATTATCTTAAGCTCTACTAACCTTCCCTCTCCAGTCTTCAACATTTAATTGTTTGGGTTTATTCAGATCATATTTTCAGGATTTTGAGTCTGGGTGCTCCTAGTACCTACATTTAATACCTTGACTCCACTTGTATGTCTAAAGAAATGTACTATATCTCCATATACAGCCTTGAATTTGGTTTCACCCTGGATGTGTCACATGCCCTGTATGGAGGTGGGTTCTGAGGAGGACCATAACTCACTATGCTCTCCAATTGCCTATGTAGGAGATCACAGAAACAAGTTCACTGAAGTGATACCTGAGGTTCGCTTCCTTTTTCTTTCTCTATAATTCAAGCAAACCCTATTTCTCTGTCAAGTAAACCACAGTTGAAGATAAATCTACATTGACTGAGCCTCAGTTGCTCTTACTATGATCTGCACTGCTGCTTTTAGCCAGACACACAGACTACCCATATCTGCCACAGTCCAAGTCAGATGGATCTAGTGAAGCGGGGTAGATAAGAATTACATTCAATTTTCAAGACCATTCCAATTTTCAAAATAATTTCCTAGCTGGTTTTTACTGATCGATAAATGCCAAATTAAACTTAAATTCCTTTAGGGCAATCTATATAACTTTTGACTCAATCATTTCCCTTTCATATTCATATCAGTAAGCTTACTAAAATGAATTATAATTCAAAAACACATTTGAAGCAACTTAATGGAAAATAGAAAAGATGAGATGTTGCCCCAGCTTTGCTGATATCCCCAAAGCCTTCCATTTTCTATCACGATTTCCTTTAAAAACAATACTTTCAAAAATTTTATTTGAGATATTTTTGATATCAGTATTCCTTTTTCATTTGTTTTATCTGCTTAATTAAATTGTAAGCTCATGATGTTTCATTTGTACAAATCTCCTGTCTGAACCATGTTTATAATCCTCCACATATATTTTATAGTCGTAATTGAGTTTTTAGGTCATAGGTCAAGAAGGCAGCGAAACAAATATTTGACAGAAAACTGTAACTAATGAATATTATTTAAAATACCATTTATAGAATACCTCAGAAATTTCTATATAACTTCAGTTTCAGATAAGTCTGTCTGAGTTATCAATGGGATATGCAAGTTCTCTCACACTGAAAGCTGGCAAATGGTGATGAGCCTGCCAAGAAATATGTATCTGACAATGACTAAAGCTGAGAAGTGCCAGGTACATATTAAAAACTTTAGATTCATGAGAGATGATATTCATGGAACAGACTCTCTTTCCAAATCCTATATTCACCAAACATACAATAGGAACTCTTTTAATACTTGCTCTGGTTAGTTAATATTATCTGTACTTCAAATTAAAGGCCATCTTTTAGGTATCCAAATGTTTATTATTTGACATTTTAGTCATGCTAGTGATGGAGATAGGCTCGTGATGACTGATTCTGTGTGTGTGTTTGTGTATATGTGTATGTACTCATGTGTTTTATCTGACTACGTCTTTGAAGACTAGAATAATTATTCTAGATATTTTTTTTTAAAGTATAGGGTAATGAAAAGAACAGGGGATCGACCTGTTCTATTGAAATTCAATCACAGTGATAGGCTGAAATATATATATTCACAATTATGCTGGTCTTCCTTTTCTTTCATGCTTTTCTACCCAATGGCTTTGCTGGGTCATGAGACTTTGATCAATGGGCTGTGGGTCATGAGACTTTGATCATGACATTTGCTGCATCAAAAAAAAAGTTTTAAATGCCATTGTATTAGAGGGAGCTTTGTTGCTCCACCCATTGACCATAAGGAGAGAATAGCTCCTCTAGCCTTGATCCTGAAATGCTAAACCATGTGGATTCCAGACCATGAAGCCCAAGGAACCCTGGACAACTGTAGCTCACCCAACACCCTCATGGAGTATAAGCAAAAAATAAGCATTTGTAAGCAACCAATATGTCCTTCAGTAGGTAAATACATAAATAAACTAGGGTACATCCACATAATGGAATATTATCCAGCAGTAAAAAGAAATGAACTATCAAGCCATAAAAAAGACATGGAGGAACAATAAATGCACATTACTAAATGTAAGAATTCAATCTGAAAAGACTACATGCTGTATGATTCCAAATACATGACATTCTGGAAAAGATAAAACTACGGAGATAGTAAAAGACCAGTAGTTGCCAGGGGTTGAAGGTGATACATGGACAGGCAGAGCACAGAGGATTTTTAGGGCAGTGAAAACACTCTGCATAATATTCTAATAATTGATACATGTCAGTACACATCTGCCCAGACCCACCGAATGCACAACACCAAGAATGAACCCCACCGTGAAGCATGGACTTGGGTGACTGTGATGTGCCAAGGCAGCGTTATCAGTTGTTAACAAATGCACCACCGTGGTGGGAAGGCTGATAATGGGGGAGGTTGTGTATGAACAGGAGAAGCAAGTATATCGAGTATCTCTCTACCTTCCTCCTAATTTTGCTGTGAACCTGAAAATGTTCAAAAAAAAAAATTAAGCCTTTTAGAAAAATAAGCATTTGGATTGTAAGCCCCTGATTACCTGAGTGTGTTGAGTAGCCTAACCTTGAGAAAGATACCTACTAATAGAATTATTAAGGGAGGATAAGGATCTCTTCTAGGCAAAGAAGCCTGTTGAGCAAATCTTGGGATTTAAGAAAGTATAGATTTGTTCTAGTGAAATATAATGTGTAAAAAGAATGAACAAGAGATGGGAATAAAAGAAGATCAGAAATAAGATTTGGGTATGTCTTAATTGTTTTGTTTGTGTAGCTAAATTGCTCTTTTATTTTATCTTTTTGGTGACAGCTCAAATATCACTTAATTTTCTGGATTTCCCTACAACATTTGAAATAAACACTCTTTTGCGGTGAAAATGACAAATTTCCTCTTCTGAAAAGGTGCTAAATTTGTTCTATATTAAATTTACTTTCCTTAATTATAGAATGATGCTATTTGTTTCTGTATTTTTGAGAAGTAATGCTTTCAAATTTACACTGCATGTTTTTCTTCTAAAATTATTTTTTCTCTTTGTTGTAATCTTGCATAAGCAGATATAACTTAGATTCTCAGTAACAAATATATCTAACTTTGATATTTTCTTTTGAACTTTATTTATGTTAGTGTTTTAGCACATATAAAGAGATTCATTCACCAATGAAAACATATTACTTTAAATAGTTATTAATTTTTAATTAATAAAAATATGCATACTTGAACATTTAAAAATATAGAAGCAAGAATTCAATGTGAACAAATGTTCTACCATTCTCTTTATCCTTTCCAATTCTACTGCCTATAAACAATCATTATAATTAATAGTTAAACACAAGATAATATTCAACATACTTTATAAAGACATAATTTTTGTTTCTCCAACAATATGTTATGGACATTTATTAATGTTTGTATATTACACCCCCATTAGTTTTTTCCACAGATGCATAATTAGCACCTTCTTTAAACACTTTCCATATTTGAACAATTTTTGCTGGTTCTTACATATAAAGTTGAAATGCGTACCTCGGTATGCATTTTTTGCATGTTAATGAGATAGATTAGTAAAATAATTGACTATATATAGTCCTTCCAAAAAGTTTATACAAAATATAATTGTAATCAGTGTATAAGACTTCACTTATACTACACACTCACAGACAAAAGTTTTTATAAATCTACAAAAATGTTTTTCTATTAGGTAGTCAATATATAGCATCTTAATTTTAGATTTATTTGTGGTTCTTGGACTACTGGTAAGATTGCTCTGGTGATAAGCCCTTTGTATTTCTTCTCTGTAGTCTATATTCATATTTCATGGTTTACTGCTGGGATATCTGAATGTGGATTTTTTATGTGTAAGCCTTATTTCTATATTAGAGATATCAGCCGTTTATTGATATACATGATGAAAATCATTTTCCTATAGTAAAATTTTATTAAATAAAGTCATGTCTAAATATATTTTAAGTAATTTTATGTCAATATACCATGTATTTGAAATATAATGTATATGGTATGTTTTCCCATTAACATTCATATACATTTACAGGCCAACTTACAAGAAAAGGGGAAAATAGAATGGGGAGATTAAGATTAATATTTTAGAAATTAGGAAAATCTAATTTGCATTTCAACTTTGCCATAAATTAGCTGTGTGACTCAAGTAAATTATTTGTATTTCTGATTCTTAATTTACCAATTGCAAAAATGAAAATAATAATATTTCTTTATTTAAACTTCTGTGAAAAATATTTTAAATAAAATAAGGTATAGAAAAATTTGTTTTCTATGTGGATACAGATATTTCTTTTTAAATGATCAACTTTCTATAAGTTTTGTCCCACTACGATGCAATGCATTTCTATATTTATATTTCTGCATAACCAAGTAATTTCAGAAGTTTTTTTTTTATTAGTGATCGCATTAGAATCTTGATATAAGAGAAAAGAATAGTTTCAAATTTAGAGGGGAAAAATCCTCTAACAGAAAACTCTTTTATTAAACTAGTATAATAATTATACTTTTAACTTCTAAACTGGTATATCAAAAATTCAGCACAGTTGCTTCAGCAAAATTTTAGTATTATACAATGGTAATATTAACAGAAATGAAAAGTAGCTTTTATCTAATATCGCATTGTGGCTGCTGCAGTACTCTGTTGAGAAGAATTCTGAAGTCACATCTCAGCTCCATAGGGAATAGAGCAGTGATTACTTAATGACACTGCAGGGAGAGGGTTTGGCAGTTTTATTGCTATGGATTTGTTACCCATGTACATAAGCAAAAACCACTGTGAAATATTATTTCAAATATCACCATTGAAAATTTTTCCTCACAAAAAGGCAGTTCTATTAAAACTTTTTAGTTAGATTAAAGTTGTCACTGAGGTTGAATTATCAGCTTTTCCCACTTGCTGACACATATGCTTTGTTTTCATTAACAAAAAATTTCCCCTTCTCATCATACAATATTTCATTTCACAAGCCTAAGCTAGTTTAATTTTATTTTAGTAGCAAAACATAGATATGAACAAAGAATATACATGATTTCAAGTAACAAGAAACAAATCTAATGTTACCTCAGTACATCAGCCTGCATGATTCCAGTTTTTTGTGTTAAGATAATTGTTTGTATAAAATATATCCATAGTTTTTCAGACGACGAACAATAAGTAACTGTGTTATGGAACATAGAGGGAGCTGTTGGCAAAGGAATAGTAAACCAATGGCAAAATATACAGTGAAATTTTTCATTGAAATAGAAAATTTTGAAAGCTTATTTCTAAGATATGAGTTGATAGCTAAAATATGTGTTAAAACATGACTGAAATCGATAATTTTGGAAAGAAATTGTGATCGAAATTAATTTTTTTAAATAAAAATTTTGTGAGAAAAAAAAAACAACGGGCCTTTACTATCTCCAAAAGAAGAGTACCTTTTGGAGGATGGAAGAAATGTAACTTTCGCTTTATCGCTTTCAATTTTACACTGTGTCCACTAAAATGACTCTGGGATTTATTCGAGATGGCAAACTTTGACCCACTCCTCATATTTAAATTGCATACTTATTCAGAGAAAAATCTAGGTTGGTCTCAAGACATTTACTTTCATAATAATTTTTTTTTTTTTTTAGTTTAAAGTTACAATTTTATAGTTTAGGTGTTATAAAACAAGCAAAACATATTTGCTAAGGTCAATATCATGGCAATTCATGACAACTTAATTTCCACAAAATTTCACTACACATGTAAGACAAAGAAAGTTTGGTTGATGACAGGTACTGAGGCTAAAAAACATACTAAAGTAATTGAACCTAAAATCTGAATTTGCACCAGCTGGTTAGCTGTGAATTAGACCAATGTGAATGACAGCGCTTCCTAAAAATATGCACTGTCATCAGTATTTAAATGTGAACTGGAGAGTGAAAGAACATTGAACATGATAAAGAAGACAATCCAGGTGATACAAACAAACTCTGTTTAATGCATCATAAATTGGACAGTCTCCACTTAGAGAACTGAAAATGGGGCAAAAGGCAAGAAGCTTTTACAGAATGAAAACGACAAGAAAAAAATTTAAAAAAAAAAATCTGATTGGCTGAAGCTACACAGCCAGCATCATTTGGAGTGAGAAGGCCAGAGTTAGCTTGGTGTTTGAGAACTGGCTAACTGGATGGATACACTGCATTTCTGGTCAAGCAGAGCAAAAAATATTAGTTTAATGTTTTTCTTTTTCTAAGGAGAAACAGCAAACCTCTATTAATCCTAAGATTATTTTGAGGTCAAAAAGATTTCATTTAGAATTAGATTTTTGAGAAGTTTGTCAAAAATATACATTTAACCAAAGTAATAATTAAAGCCTTTGAAGGCAAATACAGAGAGTTGCGGGGTTGTAAAATAAACCAGAGGGTTTTTGTTGGTTTGTTTGTTTGTTTTAAGTAATCAAAGACCTGATAAAGACAATGTAAAACATAGTAAATTATTTTGGCAAGAAAATAAATAAATAAATGAAACCTGTACTTTCCAGGAAGACTATTTAAAAGGTAGAGAAAAACCTTTGTTCCTAATTTCTTATTAAAGATGACCAATAATCTAAGAAAATGTTTCCCTTTTACAAACTGAATAGAAATTCTAATTTTGCAACAGTATACTTTTAATAATAAAACTCATTTAAAAAAATACTTAAATAAATCCATTGCAATCTTAGCCAGCTTGACCACACATAAAATCTCTTTCTCAAGATTCTTTTTCCACATACCTTTACAAGTATTTTATAGGCATTCAAATTTTGTCCTATTTTTTTCCCCTGCTTTCTCATTTTGGAACAATCATTTGTTTTACTTTAGGACAAAATTACTCTTTTCCCCTTAACAAAAACACATCTTTTCTCACCAAAAATACATCCTACCTTCCATAGAGATGTAATAGTAGTACCCTTATCTTTTGTAGTAGTTTTAATTACACATATTAATTATAATTCTTAACCCTTAGAATACTTAATTCTTAGTAAACATTAAAAAGGTGATTATAGACTGGCAAATTTATAGATTTCTAAAAGTATATTCTTCCTCATGGGAAAATTTTTAACATGGTACAAACATGTTTACTAATAAACCCAAATATCTTTAGTTTCTCTGTAAAAGAAAGCTAAAGTACATAAACCTATGTTCAGTAATCATGTTTCAGCTTTTTATGTTTTAAATTTAATTTTTTTGGAAATGACCTAGATATTCAGTGACTATCCATCACCTAACTTATTTCAGTATAACTTTAAGGTTTCAAGTTACCAAAAAGATTTTAGAAATTATTTTTAAGTAAACATACTATGAAGTATAATTATTGTTGAAAAGATTATTTGTAAACTTTTATCTTATATTTAGATCTAATTTACTTGTTTTAACAATTATGTTTTGATTACTCATTAAAGTTTCAAGAGACATTACATTAAACAGCTAACCATCATCTAAAGTTAACTTTCTTGTTGACAAAATTCTGTAACAAAGAAAATATGAGTTTATTTGGCTTTTAGTTAGCCTAGGTAAAATAAAAATTGCATGTGTGTGTGTGCATTATATTTAATATTAATAGCGCTAAAGACATGCCAGATTTAATTAAACCAACAGACTTAAACTAGCTTCTTTTTTTATATCAAAGATCATCCCTGATCATTTAAACTTGTAAAATATTTAAGTTAGTTTTTCTATTTCTGAGAGTATATTTAGTTTAGATAAAAGCTTAAGCTATTTAAGTAAAGCTCTTTACAAGTGTATTTTGGCCATACCATCCAAGGGAGGAAAAAATATTACCCATCTATGACATACATATATAGACATACAGATGCAAAGAGAGATCTTATAGCTTTTGTTGAAACTTTTATGAATGAATCAGGTATGATAATGCCTGTTTATACGCGAGCACTTAGATCTGAATTGTGTTTCCAGCAGATGAAATAAGTTAAGGTGACCTGCTCAGATGGCTTAAACTTTTCACTAAAATTTGTGGCAAATATTTGTAAGATTTTCCATTTGCCTAGTTTGCAAAACAATTGTTTTTCCTTCTGAAAAGAATTTGATATTTTCCTTCTGAAAAGAATTACCTCCCTTAAGTTTGTATTTCAAAGGAATGGCCCTCAGGTTCTAGAGAATGCCAGGTACAACATTTACATCACAGAGAAATAAAGCATCACAGATTCCTCCAAGATGTTTGTTTCCTAAATCTAAAATTTTTACAATATCTACACGACTTTTGAGATGAATGGGGGGTGGAAAGGATTGGAAACTAATAAAAAGAATTGGTTCTTGTAAAAACTCAATTTGTAAGCCAAGTTGTATAAATTGTCCTCAATTTGTAGGACAGTTTATCTCTCCAAGATCTAGGTTGCAACCTGAATAACAGCAAGGGGCTGAACCACTTGTTTAACTGTACTATCTTCAATCTTCCTCTTTGTATCAGGGAGAAGACCTTCAACTAAGAAAAATCAAAAGTCTCCTGTATTCAGATTTAGAAGTCTTTGTCTTTGAACTGGTTTTCTTTCCTTCTGGGTATTCATTTTAATTTAGTTTAGGGGATATGGCCTCAAAAAAGAAGTTTCTACCAGGTTCTGTATATCACAGCTTCTAACTTGGCCAATTTCTGATCATAAAGCTACTTAAAAATTCCTTTCAAATATCTTTTCAGGTTCCATTCCATAAAAGTAGTATTAAATGACACCATGGATACAAGAGGCATACAACAGGTGTTCTCAAATAGGGTACACAAAATACTACCCTCTCCAAATCCAGAGCCACTCCCAAAGATAAGCAAAACATAGACTCAGACAATTCCCCTGACAGATGGCAACAGTCAGTAGCACCATAGCCAAAATGGAATGCAACCCACACTTCTGTCTGGCAATATTTTTGCAACTTCAATCTGACTGTTGGGCTCCCTGCATATTTGAGAACAGATAACAAGAGTGCCCCAGGCAGACAAAAAGCCAAACCAAGATCTCAGGATTCAAATTGAGACAAACAAGAAGAAAGCAGCTGACCCTGAGTGAAAAAAGTTCAACAATCAGTGGAACAATTCACAAGAGTTTGAATTTTGAAAGAAAGGGACAACATAAAAATTTACCTTCCTTTCTTGACTGGGCACTACAAAGCTCACTCTGGTAAGAATTCTCACCCTTCCCCAGTTGCTGCCAGTTTTCCCAGGATGCCATCTGTAGGCTCTAGTAAGTAGGTTTAAAGTAGAGAGTGTAACTCGTATCTACCAGAATTTACCATTGATTTAATTTTAGTTTTTTCTTATCTGTGTAAGGGAATAAGTGGTAGCAGTTACAGGAGAACCTCTCAGAGTCCTATCAAACCCTGAAAGAGGTCCTTATGGGGGTCTTCCTTATAGGAAGATAGCGGGGTGTCTGTAAGGCCACTGACTTGGCGGACTTTTGTTCATAGTCCTGTAGTCTCTTCAGAGTGGAAAGGCAGTCCAGAGAGAGGATGAGTAGACTGAACACTCAGGTAAAGGAGGGTGAAAGGGGGTAGTGGGAGTCATGTCAGTCTTATAGTCTTTCGTTTTAGGTGCCTCATGTCTTTAATTTTTCATTACCCTTTTGTAATGACTCTGTTGGGAGCCAGGGGAGCCTTGAAAGGGTTAAAGGGATTTTGAGAACAAGGAACTTTATCAAGCCTGAGAATACAGGAACCAATAGGTGCTATATTTACAATGTCCTGGGGCAGGATACAGATATGCTCTCTGGCAATTTGGGACAGGACTCAGATGTGTTATCTGGCAGTCTGTTTAAAGAAGTTGGAAACTGTATAAAAGTTAACTTTAAAATAAACTCGGGGCCACAGACTTTGCGCTGTGCACCCTCCTGCATAACTTTCTGTCTTCTTTTCTTCTTAGTCTCCGCTCCCCCTTTCAGGGACCCTCTTTGATCCTGGCAGGCTAACATGACTCTTTCATTGAAGTTGTTTAAAAATTTTAAAGCCACTTAGACAATTCTTCATGCCAATTAAAATTGGCATCACATTCTGTCTGATTTGTGGATCCTTGCTTTCAAGTGTACTTCTCAAATGAACAATCTTATCTAACTAGAATATTCCACATAATGGGCATAGTAATTCTAGGTTGTCAGTAAGATTTTACCATTGTTATAGTTATCTGCACTTTCTGGGATCATAATTCTTAGGCATGAAATAAGCAGTTGTGCTAGATGGTTGAGTAGTCAATGCTTTGAAACTAGAGGATCCTATTTCTTTAGCTATGCTTTGGGTCTCTAAGAGACAAATTAATACCTAAGAGGGATGCACCATTGGATTGGGGATTTTGTGGTGTTTTACAGTATAGCTCCTTGCATAGAAATTTTCTGGAGATTGGCGTGTAACCTTATGTCCATGTAACCCGTTCTGTGACCAACTTATCTTAGATTGAGAGTCTTACAGTTAGGTGGTGAGCATTTCTAACAGTTTTAAGTGCTTGATCCCTGCTCACTGATTTTGTTGCTTTGGCTTCTGAAATTCTAATTAGCAATAGATTTATGATTCCTCGCAAAAGAAGATATATTTATAGTGGTGGATACCCTCTTGGCTTTAAACAGTGACTTGTAACTACATAGATTTTTATTGTGATGATCAAAACTGTACAGATTTCTTGTCTTAATTTATTTCCCTAAGTTCCCCCAAGGTTTACACTGTGAACTCACCTTGAAGTTTCATAAGTCTCCTATTGGCTACCACCCACTGCAGACTCTCAATATATCTATTCTGGAACGTTTCTGGGACCCCAGAACCTCTATGGGAACTTTAACAAACCCCAGAAGCTTTCTGGGGTCTTAGAACTTTTCTAGGATGGATATAGATAGATAGATAGGTAGATAGATAGATAGATAGATACATAGATAGATACATAGATACATAGATACATAGATAGATACATAGATAGATAGATAGATATCTCCAAAATATGCATTTTGGGATATTGATTTTAAGCCAGTTATTTGGAAATAGAAGACTCAGAAAGAACCTTAGCATTGGCTAGGAAGAACCCAAGCCAGTCGATTAAGTAGATTCCCCCTCTGTGTCCACCTGTTTCAAGGTTGATCAGCATAGATTTGTTTTCCACATGTTCAGCTCTGTTTTGGCTATCTGTAAATTACCTATTTCCTTTTGAAACCCCAGGCCTTGCCCTTTTTTCTCCTCCTTCTATAACGGCATATAAACTTCAGCTGTAAAATGTGTTTTGGGTCTCATTCTTATGGCATCCCCAAGCGTGCATTCATAAATAAACTTTGGAGATTTCTCCCTGTTAATCTGTCTCTGTTCATTTATTAGCCCAGCTAGAAGAATTTAGAAGGTGAGAGAAAAAAATTTTTTTTTTAGCCCCCAAAATATACACATAAACACACACTTAAAAAAAAGTTTGTTTGGATCAGAGAGCTGCACACAGGGAGCAGAGCTCAAGTCCAAGAGTGACTTACCCAAGACGATGATGAGAAGAATGATAAGGAGAAAAGTAGACTCAAATTTTTCAACAGGCACTTTGCCTGTCATCTCTGTTGTCATGTAGGCCATTAGCAGTCAGCTTCAGCTGGCATCCTCATGTTCAAAATCTGTTAAAAATGTTTAAATGATCAAACATTTCATTTGGTTAAAGAACAATTAAAGAAGACAATTTAGGTGATACAAACAAACTTTATTTAATACTTCATAAAACAGGCAATTTCCAGGAAAAGAACTGCAAAATGAGAAGAAAAGAGCTTTTATAGATAAAAAGTAAAGAACAAGAAAGAGAAATATTTTTAAATATATATCTGATTGGCTGTAGTAATGTAGGCACTTTGTGTGTGGTGACGAGGCCCAGAGCTGGGCTGGTGTGTGGGAACTGGCTGGCTGTATACACTGTGTTTTAGGTCACGTGGGGTGCTTACAGGGACTCAGAGGTTATCTATGCTTCCATGTACTGACATGATTGTGGGAGTAGCTCGAACCTGGGCCTAGAAAGTTATTTCAATGCTGGGTAACCACTTTCAATAGTTTCTGGTTTACTTCCTGAGTTTATTTTTGAAAAAAAAAAAAATGAAGTTCTTAAATATAGTCTTGCTTTCTCTCATTATTAAGCCTAAGCTCAGCATCCTGCTTTGCTTTTAAAAAATATATCCATATCAGTTAAGTTCATAGAGCTATTTTTTATTCTTTAAAGTGCATATTACTCTATTATATGCATTTATATTTTTTTCAACTCATCTCTTATAGTTGAGCATCAAGGTTATTTCCTGTAGTTTTTATTACAAAATTATTGCAATAAACAACCTTCTGTACATATAGTTTTGTACTATTGAATGTTTGTCTTCAATGCAAATGGCTAGAAATTGTATTGTTGACTGAAAGGATAAATATATATGTAGATTTTCTAAATATTTATTACAAAATTCCCCACATTGTTATAACATTTCGTACATCATCAAAAATATATGAGAGTGATCTTTTCTTGACAGATTTCTTTGCCTTTCTTTTAACCATTTCCCGTGACAGCAGATTGTCTGGAATTTGGTAGCAATTATAGGCAGTTCTCGTTCTAAAAACATTCACTGTTTACTTCTAAACCTTTTACAACTTGAGTAGCAAACTATGTTATGCCTTATTTAAAGTATTTTTAGATCTATGATAGACATAGAATAAACAAACTCAGAAGCACATTTCAGAACATTCTTTCATTAGACCATATTTTTGAAGTTATCTTCCAATGAGTATTTCTCTCAACAGAGAAATTCA
The DNA here is from genome assembly GCA_004027375.1 of Macroglossus sobrinus. Taxonomy (NCBI): domain Eukaryota; kingdom Metazoa; phylum Chordata; class Mammalia; order Chiroptera; family Pteropodidae; genus Macroglossus; species Macroglossus sobrinus. The sequence goes on from PVKZ01000740.1 coordinate 156,385, forward strand.
ATTAAAAAGCTTGATATTATGGTACATAAATCACTATATTTTTTTATTCCTATAGCACCTGGTCTTCTTAGGTGGTCTCCCATCCAAGTACTAAGTAGGCCTGACCATGCTTAGCTTTCGAGATCAGACGGGATCAGGCATGTTCAGGGTAGCATTGCCGGAGACTAAGTCACTATATTTTTGATCATACGTATAAAGACATGATAATAATCATGAGCTCTTTGTAGAACCGGGGTTTGAAAATAAAGATCAAAATGAAGGAGAAAAAATATTCACCAGAAGCACATGACAGTTCTTCAAAGGCTTTAGTCAGATATGACCAAGGAGACATATATGTCACGAATTATCACTACATATGAAATTCCTTATCCACCGCATACTAAATGATAAAAAAGAAAGAGGTAAGGCCTATACAGCAAGCCTGTGCATGGGGATGCTAATAGAGTAGGTTATGACTCAGAACGAAATTCCCAAGTACGCTAATGATCTGATAAGCGGTGGTGCTTTCAAGCTTCCTTAATGTCTCAGAAGCCAGGGCTAAACACATTACTGACATCCCTCTCATGAGGAGCCTGGTTACACTTCGGAGCTGTTCTACTGAATTATAACAAGAAAGACAAGATCATTAACAATGAAATCCTAATTGTTGATGGGCTGCCATGATTTAACCAGTACTTATAACAAGATGAGCTTACTGCTGTGGTCACAGACAAACACTGAATAAATATTTCTGAGTGCACCAGATATTTTTTTTTTTATAACACTGGTTTAACAACTATTTTAAAATTTATTACATTCATTTTCTAGGAAGAACTTTCTAAGGTAAAGATGGAGCCAATCGTGATTAAGGGCAAGGGGAAGGTGGGCCGCAAACTGAAGCTGCAGTAACTTCCCTGTCCCTGTAAGCACCTCCGTGACCAGAAATACAGTGTGACCAGTCAGCCAGTCCCTGGATGCCACACCAATCCTGGGACTTCTCACCTCCAAGAAGGCTGCCTATGTGGCCCCAGACAACCAGACACATTTCCTATTTTTCTCTTTCTTGTTCTTTACTCTTTATCACATAAAAGCTTCCTGCCTTCTGCCCCATTTGCATTTCTCCACATGGAAACTTTCATTTCATGATGTATTAAAGTCTATATGGATCACCTACACTGTCTTCCTCATACTCATTTTTAATGCTGGGGTGTGAGGAGTTGATAATGGTGGAGAGAGAGGGATATGGGAGTAAGACTTCTCCGAATAAACAGGTAAACCTGTTTGTATTATATAATGTTGGCTTGTGAACCAGGTTTTAGACATAAAGGATAAAATTAAGTAAAAAAGAACAAAAATGCAAATTCTGAATATTAATACAAACAAAAATGAAGAAACATTGCTTTACGTAAAATAAAATTCCACAAGAAAAATGAATATCATTTTTGAGCACAGTGCTCTAATTGTACAAATTTATTAGGGCACAGTCAATGAAAAAAATTAACTGAAATAAAAATCTGGATTTCTCTTAGTAGGCTTACTGGTACAGTGATATTGAAATGATTTAATAGTTGTGTATCCTTATATAAATTGACTGAATAAATGCACTAACTGTTCAGAGGCAAGATTTTCACTGTGAATAAAGACAAGAATATGGAAGGAATGGAGCAGATGAGGAAAAAACTCCGCAGAATGTAGGATTTGAAGTGGGGATTTCCATATAATCTTATGATTTTTCATATTCCCTAGTTTTGTTCAGTTAAATTATCTAGCCACATAACACTTCAGGACAATAAGCATAATACATGTTCAAATACTGGCTTCTAAATACCATTCATCACCTGAATAAACCAGAGCCCCATGGACAAATGGTTGACTCTAGGACAGGGCCATAAAAAGTGCTAGTTGACACAACATGTTGTGTCAAGAAGGAAGTGGGAAAAACAAAAGAAAAAAGGACAGAATATGTTCATTGGAATTGTCAAAAGGAGAAACTCACTGGCCAAATTTAGATAATTAAAGCATTTAAAAACTTTCATATTTAACTACAATAGAAAGAATATAAAAAATCCATAAGTCTATAGGAATACTCAAAAGCACAAAAGAAAATAAAAAGATTAAAAAAAGAAGCAAAATGGAGAGAGAATGCTCTTTATTACAGAAAAATGTTAGCTAATGCACTTAGAAGGAATGCATGTGGAATGAAATAAAACACTCTTTTGCAACCATGAATATACTGATTAAGGCAACAACAAACAAAGGATATAGAACTTTTGAGCTGAATGATTATTGAGGGATAAAGTATTCACACCACCTCAATGTATTAGTTCATTAACTGCTTGTTAATATATATATTAAAAAAAAACAGAACTTCTCACATGGGAGCTCTGGCATTCGCCATCTTAATAATTACTTGGAAAAACTGGTATGACTTCCGATGTGAAGTCAGAAAATATACACAGTGTCGCTAATGTAGTAATTGCTCCAAAAAGTTTAACCTAAGTCCAGTAAGAAAACCACTAACAAATCTAGATTGTATAATAGTGGAATGATGACGACACTGATTCATTAATGCATTTACTCCATAGTTATTAAGTACCCACTACGTGCCAATCACTGGTCTAGGTAGAGTTTACAGGAATGAAATATATCTTCTTAGCACTTACCACTTTACTTCAAAATCTCTGCGTAGAAGAGCAAAAGGGTTCTAAGTATGATCTTTACATCACCTGGTCAGAGAAGACCCCTCCGGATGAATAACATTTGAATAGGAACCAAAATAAAGTGAGTGAAGCCATACTGCCCAAGTCAGGAGCAGGCTTAGCATATTTGAGGAATAGAAAGCAAGTTGTTAGCAGAACTGCAGCGAACTGAGGAAGGAGGGAAGTGGTAGGAAATGACGTTGCTAGGACACGTTTTAAGTCAAACAATGCATTTAAAACTCGGTTAGAGTTTTGGAGTTTCTTCTAAGTGTAATGAAAAACTACTGGGAAAAAAAAAATGTATGCCCATAAGAAATTTATATCTTGTAGATAAAGATTATTTACTTGCTAATTTTTAACTTATTTATTGAGGAGAGAAAACAAGATACCATTTACATCTCTTAAAACATTTATTTTATGTAGATTTATGCTAAAGACCCCAGGAGTCAACTCTTTAGCTCTTATGTAATTGGAGATAAACCGAGAACTATGAAAGAGTCTGGAAAAATTCTTAAAGGGGACCATTGTCTTAGAACACAATTAGATTAAAGCAAGTGCACATCAGTATGTGAGTTTTTTAAGTAATATATTGTGGTGAAGAATCCCAAACCTATCAGAAAGTCTCTTGTTGATACATCTTATCATTTGTAATCACAGTGTGTGAAATGGTTAGAAATTTCAGCTGAGTCATGTTCTATCAGTCCAATTTTAAAGTACATTAAAAAAATAAAACTCTTTAAATTACAACACAGTGGAGAAAGTATGTATGACAGCCGTGAATGAAATGTAATAAATAGCACTATTGTTTGAAGGGAGGAGGAGTGGCATGTCCTTTCATGGCCATATTATACCAAACACTTCATATATTAGTGCAGGTGATTTGGGAAATGCTGGCAGGGGAGGAATTGAAAAATCTCTGAAAATGCTTAATTTCATTTTTGATTTAAATAGCCAGAGCCTACTCAAAGACATAGTCTCTAGAGTGAAATTTTGCAGCTGAGAAATTCTTTCAAATCTTTCCCATTCTGCTGCTAACGTTTCTTAAAGCAAGAAATAGGCAGTTTGGTTCAGTTCTTGTTTTAGCTGCCTTTGAGAGAGAAAACTCTCCCTGATGCCCCCTCCTCCTGTCTGTCTTCATCATGGCTTCTAACTAATGGAATTCTCTAAACCAGACTGACGCACTGGTCCATTTCTGAATTTTCCTTAGGGCTAACATTGCTCTCACTCCTCTTGTGGAATTTCATCAGTTAGTGGGGACTTTATGACTAGACCAAGGTGGAATATATGGTCCCATGAGTTAACCACAAATATAAACTCGTAGAAAGAAACCAGGAGAAAGCCAGAAGAATGAGGGAAAATGTGGAGAAATGGCCTCAGCTGAAAACTGAAAGTGAATTAGGGCCAGCACATAGAGACTTATTGGAATATCAGATTCTATTTTTGAAGATACAGCTAAGGAAATAAATGTAGTCACATTTTAAAATGACTTGTATAGAATAACAAACACCATTATGCATTAAAGCAGAAGGTCCTTCAGGACGAAAGATTTAAACAGATTTAACATCTAGACGAATGGTATGATTTAGAGTAAATTCAACATCAGATTTGTGGTATAGCTAGATATTACTTTTTTAAAGTCCTCATCACTGTCTTATCTTAGATATAGAGAACAACAGACTACATTTGAAATTTTTTCTAATCTCTTTCACTATTCAAATTCCCAACTGATCAGAGAAAATTTTTTCCTTTACCTGTACAAGGCAGTAAACCTTTCTGGCCTACTGATTTTTCTTTCTGAAAAGACAGATAACAATTTGCCCACTGGCAGGTATATTGTGAGCTTATTTGATTGTTGTGATAATTTTGGTAGCTTTATTGCAATTCTTGGGTAAAAGATATGTATAAAGTACCCTTAATCCTCTGGTTAGTACCTTTTCTAAATGAATGTTGTTTCTGTATTTGTAAACTGTGAGTTCTGCTCAATGCCTTTGTCAAATAAAATCTCAATCATTTCCACAGTACAAAATCTTCAAAAAGAAAAATATGCTATAGAAAATTTCAACAATTATTGAATGTAGGTTGTAGGTAGAAGCCACTGTTAATTTAACTCTGCAGGGCAGAGAATTCATTACCGAGAAACAAATAAACCAATAGGTAAACAAACAAAAATACCAACTAAAACTTACTACCTTCATCCATTCTAAGATGAAATTGAATAGTAGAAGGCATGGTTTTCATATAAGACTAGATAACCGAATGTTACAGGTTTCCTGTCCCTCAGTCAACCAGTCTAGAAATTTGTAGTTCACGACCTTTAAGGTTTGATCCTTAAGTCACTACATTCCTGGTCCAATTTTCCTTGACTGTGCACACGTCCATCTCCGACTCCCTGAGCTCCGGTGGTCATTAAAGTGAATTGCAGACTTAACTTCATCATCAGCTAGCCTTAGAATTGCTCAAAGTACTGTGGTTTCATGGGCATAAACAGAGTTCCCTATTCAGAAGCATTTTTCGCACTGTTTGATATTGTGCCTCAAGTGTCACATTAGAATTCATTCCTTGTAGGCTGAATTATTTTCACTCTCCAAAGAATTCTGTATTAAAATGCAGATCAGGCTAGGAGATATAACACCTAAAGTTAATTTCTGAAAATCAACGAATATTTTGGGAGATTGAGAATAAGAGGACGGAATAAAGGAATAAAGAACGTGACCTAAACTAATAAATGGGGTACTAGAAACAGAGAATGGAGAGAGGAAAGAGAAGGGTGGATAGAAGGGACCCCAAAGACGCAATCTACTTCACAAGACAAAATATGAAGTGGAAAGAGGGCTGAAACTAAAGGAAGAAGCCCATTAATAGTTTCAATGAACTACCTTAAGACAGTGTTTGCAAAAAGGCATTACTCAGAAAATTTGTGAGATCATCTAGGAAAAACTTGTATAAGTCAGTCTGAGAAACTCTCATACTATATCTCCTTCCTTTAGCTTCATGATGGATATGAGTATGTTAAGGGCTCTGAGGAGTTCAAAATAGAAATGGCTATTTGCATTTAACTCAGCTTTCCTAAATTTATGTACCACATACTTTTCCTAAACAATGCATTTTAGAAAGTTGACACCATGCAAATACCAACATCATCATCACAAGTATCTGAAGTATACTGAAAAGAATCTTGCTTTGGAATCAAAAGGACTAAACAAAGTTCTAGTTTTGCACTACATATATTTGTGACTTTTCCAAGCTTTAGTTTCTACTTCAATTAATGGAAAAAATAAATTTTATTTGGCTATCCCTCACATGATTATTCCAACTGCTCAGGAAAGCACTTAATAAATTGAAAAAAAAATGTACAGGTGTAAGTCATTACCTAAATTTGACTCGACCTGTTCATATGGGGCACCACCAATTTCAAGGACAGTCTGAAAGCCATAGAGCCCAATCAAGGGACCCAAATGGAGCTGAAATTCCAAATGAAAGTTTCTACCATAACAAATTCTTAAATAAAAATAAATTAATTGAAGTAATCACAACACCTTGGTAACAAAAAAGTTCTTTCTTGTTTATCTCAATGTTCCTCACCACAATTATAGTGTTTCTTTATTCCTGAAATGACTGATTGACAAAAGACTTATGTAAGCATGGTGTGTTTTCTCTAGCTGATTTTTTTTTAAATTTAAAGCACTGTTGTTACTTTATAAGTCACCAAACAAGGGAAGCAAAGAATTCATACTTTTTTTTAAAGTGAAAGTTGGAATAGATACTTACACCAGAGTTTGTATTCCATCAATAATCTAAGATATTTAGAAATAATCAATTTGGCTTGCTTACTTGGCATAATTTTAAAAAGCAATGTTTTAAATTGCATGGGGAGTCAGAGAGGAACTAAGAAATTATATCTTTTTCTTGTGGAATGGTGGAAATTTCCTGAGGACAACAATAAGATGCATCATAACACAGACTCAAAGAGCTGTTTGTTTGGATGTATGATAAAACCTGAGCACAGGAGAGCCAGCTCAGCAGTGTAGAAGGATAACTTCATGTCTTCTTCAGTGTAGAAGACATAGCTCATGAAGGGCCTTTCCTTGTGTGGTGTCAAAGTAACTTCACAGAGACTGGACCTTTAGATTATGTTCCACCTATATCATAATTCCTTGTAACACAATAAAGATGATGCTTATTGAGTAAAGTTGAAACTAATGGAACAAGAGGGCTAAAGAAGTAGAGAGATTTGATCTGATTTATATTATTCTACTCTCCAGAAGAGAAGAGACATCAGTACCTCTCCTGTATTGTAGCTTGAAATAACACATACAATTCCAGTGATCAGTGGAGAGGACTTCGACACTGGAAACAAGAGAAATAGCCATAAGAAACAGACTGTATGATTGTTTTATTATTTGGAGAAAGTCACCCATTAATTAAGAAGAAAAAAACCAAGATGTCCAGTATTATCTAATTTATACTGCCTTAGCAGGATGTACAGAAAAATCCAGTAGTTTCTGATTCATGAAAAGATGTATGCTATGTACTACAAATTTTGCAAACTTTATCGTTATTGGGAATGACAGAAAAGAGAAAGTAATGACATGTTATTGAGTTATTTTAATACAATAGCATTGGAGAAAAAAGATAAAATAAAATGTAACATTAAAAACAAACACAAGATAATATTAGATTATAAATTGCACACTAATGAAATCAAATCTTTTATCTATGAGTAATCAGAGGAAAATAGATCTATACAAAATTGAACTATAAATTGACATGAAAAACTACAGAGCACTATACCTTTTATGAATATAGAATGAATATAGAAGCAAAGTCCTCAACAATATAAGAATAAAACAATTCCAGCAACATATAAAAAGGATTATGCACTGTGATCAAATAGAATTTGTCCCAGGAATGTAAAGTGAGTTTAACATCTGAAAATCAATTACTGTAATATACTATATTAATAGAAAAAGGACAGAAAACCACTTGATCATCCAATATATACAAAATCCAACACCTTTTCATCCTGAAAACATAAGATAACTAGCAATAGAAAGAACTTCCTCAACTTAATATATGGCATGTCGGAAAAACCAATAGCTATCGTACTCAGTGGTAAAACTCAATGCTTTTCTTTTAAGATAAGAAACAGGACAAAGATATTCATTCGTTTCACTTCTATTCAACATTCTACTGGAGTTCCAGCCAGAGAAATTAGACAAGAATATAACATAAAGGCATACAAACTAAAAAAAAAAAATAAGTAAAATGATCACTATTCCCAAATGCTATAATCTTGCATCTAGAAATCCTAAGGACCCATTACCAAAGTATTAGATCTATTAAACAAATTCAACAAGGTCTCTAGTTAAAGTTAAATATAAAAAAAGACATTTTCATTTCAATGCACTACAATGCACAACCCAACAATGAACTTAAGACCACAATTTCATTTACAATAGTAAAAATAATAAAATAAATAGGAACAAATCTAACAAAATGAGTACAAGACATCAATCAAAAATTACAAAACCTATAGAAAGCAATCGAAGACTTAAATAGACATCTCATATTTATGGATTAGAAGATTTAATATTGAGGTTTATTTGACCTTTTAAAAATTGAAGTTGGATGACTCACACTTCCCAATTTCAAAATTTAATACAAATTTATAGTAATAAAGAAGGTTTGGTACTGGTATAAGTATATATATATATATATATATGTGTGTGTGTGTGTGTGTGTGTGTGTGTGTGTGTGTGTGTGTGTACACACACATACATACATATATTCACACATCTCAATGGAATAGAAATGAGATTCCAGAAATAAACTTTAAATTTATGGTCAATTGGTTTTTGACAAGGGTGCCAAGATAATTCAATGGGGAGAAAGCAGTCTTCAGAACAAATGACATTGTGACAACTGAATATCATACATAAAAGAAACTGAAACTTTCTCAACCATATATAAAAAAGTTAATTCAAAATACAGCATAGACATAAATGGAAGAGTTTAAACTCTAAACTCTTAAAAATATGGAAGTAAAAATTTTTATTTTGAGGATAAATGATATTTTCTTAGATATGACACCAAAAAAGCACAAGCAATTAAAGGAAAAAAATAGATACACTGGGCTTCATCGAAATTAAGAAGACTCTGTAATTCAAAGGACACCATTGAGAAAATGAAAAGTAAACTATGAATAGAAGAAAATATTTCCCAAACAAGAACCAGATAAATGACTCATATACAGGTTATATAAAGATGTCTTACAACTCAATAATAAAAAGACAATTCATTATAAAATAGCTATTGGATCTGAATGGATCTTCCTCCAAGAAAGACATTCAGATTCTCCATAAGCACATGAGAAGATGCTCACATCACTGGTCATCTGGAAAATGTAAATCAAAACCACGATGAGGCACTACTTCATATTCACTAGAGTGGCTAAAATATTAAGACAATAACAAAAGCTGACAGTGTGGCAGTTACTCAAATGCTAAGCACAGAGTTACCTTATGAACGTAAAATTCCACTCCCAAGAGAAAGAAATAAAAACATATGCCCACAAAACAAGTTATATATGAATATCCATAGCAGAATTATTTATAATAACCAAATAGCAGAAACAATTCACGTGTCCATCAACTGATGAATGATAAACAAAATGTGGTATTACTTGGTAATACAAATCAATGAAGTATTGATACATATTTCAGCATAGATCAACCCTGAAAACATGCTAAGTGAAAGAAGTCAGTCGCAAAAGATCGAATGTGTAACTTTACATTTGGAGGAAATGTCTAGATATGTAGATTCATACAGCCAGGAACTAGATCAGTGGCTCCCAGGGACTAGAGGAAGGGAATAATGATGAGAGACTATTAATGGGTGTAAGGTTTATGTTTAGGGCGAAAATATATTAAAATTAAATAGTGGAGAGGATTTAATAACTCTGTGAATATACAAAAAAAATACTGAATTGTACAATTTTAAAGAGTAAATTTTCTGGTATGAAAATACATGTCAATAATTTTAAAAATTATGAAGATAATTTCTGATAAGATCTCAAAGTAGCAATTATTACTAATGATTTTGGGTATTTATTTGGTCTTTTTTACAGCAAGTTCTTGACTAGATTTTATTTCATTAATCTTTGCAAATTCTTATAGATAATAGAATAAGAGGTATGCTCATTTTTATGTGCTAAATTGTCTCTCGCAAAATTCTTATCTTTAGGTCTTAACACCTAATACATTAAATGTGACTGTATTTGAAAATAAGATCTTTAGCAATAAGTTAAAATGATATCATTAGTGTGGGCCCTAACCCAACATGACTAGTATACTTATACAAAAAATAAACTTGAACACAGACAGCCATCTACAAGCCAGGGAGAGAAGCCTCAGAAAAAAACCCAATCCTGAGAACACTTTGATTTTGGATTTCTACCTTCCAGAATGATGAGACATAAATTTCTGCTGTTTAAAAACTGCCCTTTAAAATTACATAAAGTTTCCATACATTATGGAGACAAAAGGCCTTGGTTGGTTTACTGTCTGAAGATATAGACTGTCTCAGTTAAGGAGTTCTTTCCCTTATCTATCTTACTCTATGGTATAATTCTGAAGTGAGCTTTAACAGCCCTAGGGGTTTGCAAGTATGGCATTATGATTCATAGTAGGATAAAACTAGTTGCAAATACCAGTTTATGAGGAAATAAGCTCAGATTTAAAGAAAACCTATGGCAATAAACAACTTTCATGACTATATGCTGAGAAGGAGAACTAATTTTATACACTTCCTAAATCTTCAAAAATAATGTATTCTACAATAGACTAAGAGTACTTTTCCAAATTGTCAAGTGGCAAGTTAGGAGACACTGAACTTCTCGTGATCTAGAGACTAAATGTATTACTTGTCTGAGTAGTCAGTGAAGGCAAGATGTTCCAGCAAGGGCCAGATTTCGTTATAACATCTAAAAAGAATTTCTGTATTTTTTTATGATTTATGGGTGATGATTGAGATCTATGTGTATAAAAGTTCTATAGTAGAAAATTCTCAAATTTATCCTGCAAAAGTCAACCTTATAATCTGCTCAAAATATTTGCTCTGATCCTCTGTACATAAAAACATGCATCTTGAAGTTGAATAATCAAAAAAGTGACATTTTCTTTTATATTAGAAAATTACCTTAATTTAAAATTTAGAAAATATATTAGAAAACATATGTATTATATGATATATTAATATTTAATCACAGTATATGCTATAATTATATGTATATAATTAGCATACATTCTGTTATTAATAATTATAATGTCTAATATAGCTTATCTTATTTAATCTTCATGATAATACTTTGAGACAGTATTATTAACCTCTTTCATAAAAGGGAGAAATTGAGACATAAATTTTAAGTAAACTGTCAAATGTCACAGACCTACTAAGGGACATGCATTGAATTCTAACTTGGTCATTCTGATTCCAACATGCACGTTTTTTAAAATCCTAGGACATCATTTCCCACTTAAAAATGTATCATCTAAGAAGATTCCAATAATATTATTTGTATCTATAATAGTTGTTATAATGATGCAACATTGTGAAAAAGACTGGATTTGAGTACTGATTCCTGTGACTTTGGTACAGTCACTCCATTCTGCATCTCAGACTCTTCTGGACATTAGTGCACTGCCTGCAGTCTGTCGGAAGGATAATACCCGGCCCAGTGTGTGTCATGAGTCATGGGTTCATAGCAAGTGCATTTTCTCCTCCTCTCTCTATTTAAATTTGTCAACAGTGGTTTGAATGTAGAACTTTCTTTGGAATGAATTTTAGGGAACTCTAATATAAATAAAAATTTTCACCTGATTCTTTTTTAAAAATATGGATTTAGTTAGGTAGTGAATGAGACCCTTTGTAGATTAAAGAGCTGTACTATGCACATAGTAGATACTCATTAAAATGGATTTTTAATTGTGAAAATTGTGACATTTTAGGACCACTGGTAATTGCACAACATACTTTGAAGGCAGTAAGTAAATCAGTTATCATTTTGTCATTATTATATAAGTTAAATCAAAATGTTTGGAAACAGGATATTAAATATAAAAATATATGGAAATCATATGATTCAAACACACTGTTTTATAGAAAATTGGAAATAAAAGGATGCACCATTGTAGATAAAGAAAATCCACAGCTAGGGTAAGCAAGCTCAACGTACACTTATTCATTCATAGGTCTGCTAGTGGAGATGAGCCCTTTTGTGAAAAAATGCATTTCTGTTACTAGCAACAGCCGTCAAGGTCAATGAAGATTGGATTGGTGCCCATGAAAAACCTTTGTACTGAATTTTCTCTGAAAGAGGAGGGAATAACAAACTACATGAACCTTCTTTTTAGATCTGCATTCCCTAGAAAACAAAAATTGCCTTTCTAAAATACCATTCTTTTTTTTGTTTAAGCAAAGGACATAGGTAAAATATTACCAGTCTCATGACATAAAATAAGATACCTCGATACTCAGGTCAGCCGTTAGGTTTATAAGAATAATACGTCACATTGTCATGTTCCTCTGGACTACTCCGACCCTCTAACCCAACCAAATATTTCTTTGTTTCTCTTATCTAAAATCTTACAGTGGTATTAGGTACCTTGTCTATCTTAAACCAGGAGTCTCATCAGCCAGCTTCTGTTTTAAAAAATAATATCATTTTTTTCCTTCCTTAAAACCACTGAAATAAAACCTTTTGGTAAATTAAAAAAAAAATTTGTTTGACACTGGACAACTCATTTTGGATAATCCAGTGTATTTTTAAAACAAGCTACAGAAAAGATTAGAAATGGTATCTACTGGTTTTTATTTTCTGTGAACCATACCATGCTGGGGTTAATAATGTTATATTTGATGGGAACAGAAAGAAATGAGCTCTGCTGAAAAATACTGTAACAGCCACCCAGCTTCCCATAATGCTAATGGCATCTGAAATAAATGTAAGGTGGCTGCTTTCCTTTGCTTTTAGTGTTAAGGATAATGGGGCTTATACTACAATAGGAAAGAAAGCTCCATAATATCACCCAAGGTGTGGGTGATAAGTAAGGAGGAGATTCAATCAGGACAGCGGTTCACTAGGGCTTGATATAGAAAGAAAGTTAGTTGATCAAATCATTTCTTTCATTGTAATTATTTTTTTAAATTATTTTTCTAATGCCCAGGTCACATTTCAGTTTTGAGAATACTTTTTATCAATCTAGTTAGAGAATTGCTAGTACAGGCATATACTTACACAAAAACATCATTTTTGAGGCACTGTTTTTTTAGTTTGAAGTCACTGGAACTAGCACAGAGGTGGAATAAAAAAAAATTTGTTAAGCTCATTAACTAATCAATAGTCATATTTGTAAAGCAGGTATAATCACGATATAGAAATAGCCAGTTTTGTTGATATTTCAATCTTTATTTTGGCTTTTCATTTCAACTACTTCAATCATTCTAATTTACATAATTTCTAAAGTTTCTGGAATATGACAGTGATTTTGTTTTTTCTCTCCTTCCATGTCACCCTCTGGTGAAAGACCTAATAAACCCTGAAATGATTTATGAGGAAAAACTAGAAGAAATTAGATTCCTGGATAATTCCTTCACTGGGTAATTTATAAAGCTTACTTCTTTCTAGATCAGTGAGTAGTAAATCTTGGATGCAAGAAGGACCTGAGGACATGCATGGTGTCCAGAGTAGTGGGCTGATCTGAAAATGTACTTCCCAGACTTAAAATTCCTTCATGCCAAAGGAACATGTGAAAAAGAAAACAAAGACACAGGAGTATTAATTCACTAGTCTGTATGGAAGGAATCAAGAACAAGTAACCCCGTACAATTAATGTGCTTTCTCTCCCCCATAAGATGACAATAAAATCCTTAAAAGCAAAGGGATAACTGACTACTGTGTTTTCCTCCACTAGGATCTATCACAGAGCTTGAGACGGTAAACTCCAAGATAACTTTGAATCAACAGAACAGTAATCTATAAACATGTAAATACAGTAAAATGAACTGACCGAATGCTGACAGACAGGTCTCATTATCTCTCTCCTCCACTGTAAATTTATTCTGCAAGTGCTAGTGCACATTCTTTAGGGCCGAAGTGCAAAGTTCCTGGAGGTTTCATCATTTACTTCCAATGAATAACAAAGCAATCATACTGGTCTCCAGTTCATGATCTGACAATCAAAGAGTACACCAAAGCAGGCCAGGTCTCTTGCCTACACATAACGTATATAATGATATTCAAAACATAGTACTGCTGCATTCTACCAAGGGAATCAATAAAGCCTGAGAATCACTTACCAGATACATTATCTCTATCATTCTCTATTCAGAATATGCTTATGTATAGTCCATAGAAGGGGTTTAAATTATATTTTAAATACTTTAACTCTCAGAATACTAAAGGACAGTGGGTTTCAGTGCTTTGTTATATAGTCCATTACCTTATTGAATTACTAAAAAGGAAGACTCAATGGCAGAATCTTCTCTTTACCCAAGGTACGAAGTTGACTATAGCCTTGTCTCTGCTTGTGTGTTCGTGTGTGTGTATGTGTGTGTGTGTTATAGTTGCTATTATCTAGAAACTAGTTTAAATTAACCCAAAGGTTTTAGCCAAATCTTTGACTTGACTAGGAGGTAACAGAAAAAGTGTCAAGAATCTCGAGAAACATTTTGCTGAGTTACATTATATTTACTTTTATTAGTGATCACTGGGCACACTGGATCACTGGACCAGATTGCCATAAAATCTTATCAAAGTTAAGGCAAAGTAAGATTTATCATGCCAAATTGTCTCCTGTGATTGGTTCTTACTGCGCTGCAGTATCTGGAAAATTGTGAACCTGTTGAACATATCATTTTAATCTAAATTTAGAGTTAGAAAATGATTACCTGTTAGAAAAATGATTTTAAAGCTATTGAAATACTCTAAGCTCGAATAAGTATGTGATCTTTATATATACAGTCCTTAAATCTAAAAAAATATTGTAGCACTATATTAATGAGTAGTTCAAAGGAAAAACTTTCAGTTTGTGTTACTAGTTAAGTCTCAGAAACATCCTCAAAGTGAATTAACACAAAGCAAGTAATATTTGCACATAAGAAGGAGCTTATCGAGGATTGGTAGGGTGGTGCTTCCCTTATCAAGGGCTCAGATTTATAAACTAGTGAGTCATCAAAGAAAAAAACATGAGCATAAATTCCATAATATTCATGGTCACAATCTTATTTCTCAAAGCTATAAAAATTTGTGTGTGGGCATATATCTCTGTGTTCACATGATATTTTAGCTACAAAAAAATTAATGTAATAAAGATAGTGAATTGTTAAATAATTTTGTTTGTTTTCTAATAATTTGGAAAGACTTTAAAATTATTCTCTTAAAAAACATTTCCAAGTTTTCTTAATCGACACTTTCGTATTCTTTCTAGTAATTTCCCTTGTGGCATTTAAAAATCCTTCCATTAGCATGGAGCAGCACTTCAGAAAATGGCCTGGAGTTCTGCACTCTGCTTTTAGATGACAGGATTGTGCATCAGTAAGCTGCTGAGTGACTGAAGACAGTCTCCGAGAGCTAAAATGGAAGACAAAATGTAGCAGTATGAGTCTATCATAAGGGGGAAATTTGAAGTTGCAAAAGGTAGAAACTGCTTCTAATTGATAAGTGCTGTATGAACTTGAGGAAAAACATGTTTAGGAATATTGCATAACTTGTGAGTTCTCTCGGCTCTATATTTTTACCTCATGGTGACTGTGGGAAAAATCTAGGTAATTTATGTAGCATCTTAAGCTAGAAAATAACCTAGAGGTTATTTAGTTTAACCTTCCTTTGAGTGCAGTAACACTATCAGTAGCAGTGACGTTTACATGTTTAATAGCAGAACATGTCTTTGAAAATAATTCTGCTTATAAATTCTGTATGCTAAATAGAAAAACAACAACATGGAATTACTCTGGCTGGAAGCAGGGGAAGCAACCATAATATTCCTCTTCCCCACAACCTCCTTCCTCTGCAGAGGTGCGGAGCCCTCCAGGTACTTCAGAGCACAATTTTAATGCCACTGTTCCCTAATATCCCAGAATGCTGGCATGAAGGTTTGTTCAACACTTATACTGACAGTAAACTCATCACACACTGAGGCCACCCACTCCGATTATGGGTAACTCATAGTCCTTGTGTCAAAATATGTCTCTCTTTAATTTCCCACTTGGTTTGCCCTCCATTGCTACTTGTGCCAGTTCCACACGCTCTTCCCAGTAACAGCTTTTTAAAACATCTGACAGCTGTATTATATCTAATGTAAGGTTTTCTTAACAACTTTCAGGAAATATTGAAGTCCTTAAATATGTAATATATTTTTTCTTAACTTGTGCCTGTTGCATGTGCTCTGTTAACCCACAACAACCCAAAGAGTGGTAGGGACTGTTATTATTAGGTACATTTTCAGGGTTCAGAGAGTCCAAGTTAGTTTCTCAAGGTTATATGCCTACTAGGTATGAAAGCTAGAATTTAAATCATATGTTATACTTTTTAAATCAATTTATTACATTTTTGCATCATTGCCTTATGATCAATTTTGGTAACTGCTCTATATGAAACTAAAAAAATGTGTATTCTGTCATTGTTTCTGTACATCATTCTATCATTCTATTTATATTAATTATCAAGTTGACTCATTATTTACAAAATATCTATTTTCTACATTACTAGTCTGCTTCTACTTCCAGTTATTACACGAGGTGAGCTAAAGTCTCCCACGATGACTGTATGTTTGGTTATTTTTCCATTTAGATCTGTCAACTTTTCATTAATAACATTTAAAAGTATATTCTTCTATACTTAGAAGGGTATGAACATTGTTTCTTAAAATTTTATACTTAAGGAAATATCCCTTAAAATGCTATAGAATAGTATGCTGGATTTTCAAGTCTTGCCTTTAAATCTATACAAATAAATAGATAACTGGTTTCAAAATAAATAAATAATATTTTTAAAAGAGGAGAGACTTCTATTCATATCTCACAATAACTAGTAGAAGAAGCAGAGCAGTAATGTAGAAAATAAATCCTTTGAAACTAATTTGTCAACTTATATCAATCTATCAGTTTATTAATGTTGGATCATATGTGAACTTTTAGAATCTGACACATTCAAAAATTGGTGGCTACTGTATTTTATTTTGGATTTGCTTTCCTCATATCTAATAGAACTTAGTTATCAGTCTAAAAGCAGTGTTTCCATGGTATCTGCATTGTTGCCATTGTATCAACATAAAGTCTCCAAATTTGAGAAAGTACAAATTTAGGTAAAAGGTAGCAGAGAAGTGAAATATAATTAGGAAGATACATATTGTTGCTCTTATCTCATCATTAGGTAAACGTGACTGAAGTAATCTTAATATTGACCTTTCAATCTGAAAATAAATTTTAGAGGAAGAGATGATAAAAGGACCAACTGATAAAAATGACATATTCTCTAGATCTGTGGATTCTTTCTCTATTAAGTATAAGGAAGAGGACAATATTCTAGTCTAGAGTATTCTGAAACCACAAACCCTTATACCCTTGGGGTATAATTTTCTAAGGTTTGGAGCAATAAAGATGCTAATAAGTTGTCACCTTCTTGCTCTAGTGACTGGGAATGCACCAGCATTTCCATTACAAACTCATCCCTTGTGAAGGAAATGCTTTGATCCATATGGTAAATAACATATTTGCCTCAAGCCTGGGCCACTTAAAGATACGATAAACTCTCTATCTTATTCTTATCTTCAGTGTTATTACATCACTTTGTTGTTCTTTGAAGTAGCCATAAAGGGTATTATTAGTTTTTCTCTTGCTTTTCATTCTCCAAAACTTGTGAATTCCTTTAATGTTATATAAACAGGAAATACTGGCTCTATAGTTAAGTCCTTTTATCACACTTTCTGAAGGCCTAAAAATAATAGATTATAAGAAAGTTGTAATTTTAAAAAGATATATATGAGAAAAAAAATCTACATACTTTTTATTTTCAATGAGGAGTCTGGTGGATGTTTTATACTAGACAAGATTTTTGGTTACAAGATAGAGGAAATCTTTGCTTAAATAAAAAATGATTAGCTGATATAATAAGAAGTTCAAAAGTACAGGAATAGAGGCATCTTAGAGATGGGTGGAATCAGGGACTTACTCCTTGGACACTCACATGGAATTCATCTCTCCCTTGTCTTCTTTTTTTTCTCAGAATGCAGGAGGCATTTGCCAGGCCAACTGACTTTATAAAACTAGAGCCTTATAAGGCATGTCCAAGTTAATATCAAAACTGCCCTCTACTTATAGAAGAAAGAAAACTCTTCAATTTCCAGTTAGAAAAGTACTTGGGTCCCATGCCTACCACTGGACCAATAACTATTTCCTAGATAATTAGTACTATTATTGGCAGCCTCAACTGGAGACACCTGACTAAAGTGGAAAATTCACAGTACCCAATGGAAAGGTGGGATGTTACCCAAAGAATGGGTTAGGGTTGCCAGGAAGCCCAACACCGTACATGTCCTCTCTTCGAAATATAATCCTGTATACTTATGGTTGTTATATAAACTCTTCAATTCAGTGATTCTATGGAATCTTGACAGGCACAAGTCTTTCCATAAATTGTCTTTGTTAGGAAAGGATAGGAAAGGAAAACACATACAAACAATTAAATATGTTAATTAAAAAAAAACTTAAAAATTGTTAAAGTATATTTGCAAAAATATGTATTTTCAAAAGTTGATTATTTTTACCATTATAATACAGTGACTTGACTACCAAAAATAACCTATTTGTGACCTTGTGGCTTTTCTGTCATATCTTATTGACTTCCACTATTGATCATGACCTTCATATTGAATTCCATAGCCATTACTGCCTTGCTTTCCTTTTGTATCGTTTCATACATCTATAAGCACTCTTAAAGATTGTTTTCTTAATTAACTATTTTTAACATTATATGTTACATTTGCTTGTGTAAAATATTTTAGGTCCTACATTTTTCTTTTACTATTATACTGCAGAGATCCATCCATTTTTGTTTTCATTATAGTATATTTATATATGCTACAATTAATAAATACAACCCCTTTTTATAGATTTTGAGTGCTTTACTTTTTTTCTTACATATGGCCCATGGTAAATATGAACCAGTATTTTTCTTGGGTATAATAGAGGGGCAAAATTAAGAGGTCATCATGTATATTAATGTTCAACTAAATTTAAAAAAAAAGAAAAAGCTATGAAGTGAACCAAAAAATGTCATGATTCAAATATTAAGATTATTATCATGGTATGCACTCAAGTTCCAGAAAATTTCTGATTAAACAAATACTTTCCACATCCTTTCCTAAAATTAAGCTGTTTAACTCCACAAAATAGTTACTTGTCTAGAGAAAAGGCAGTGTGATGAAAAGATTAAAATCTTTTGTCAGCTAGAGTAGGTTAAATCTTGAATTTTTATATAAGTAGAGTAGCAGTATATCTTATTATGTAATGGCATGGGCTATAGGGACAGTATTGTTGGGTATAAATCTCACTTTCACTATTTCCTAACTGGTGACCATTAGAAAGCTTCTTAACTGCTACTGACATAGTTGCCCTATCTGTAAAATAGAAATAAAAAATTGGGGTTCAAGGAGAAAAAGAAACAGCCAGTACAATGTTTCCAGTTTAATAGAGGTGTGAGGAAATATAAAAACAAGAGAAGGTAGAGGAGTGAAAATCTAGATAAAAAGGCTGCAGTTGTAGAACCAGAGAAGTAGCCCCCACAAAAATTCTGTCTGATGTACTGACTAGATGGAACAGTCAAAACTCCCATACAGGTCTGGGATTCCACAGAATCTTGCCCTAAATATGAAGACAGAGCTCATAGAAATCTGAGAAAATGCAAGACCTGGCTGCCACAACTTTAAAACAGGAGTTCATGAACAGATTTGATAAGCCAGAGCTAATGGAGATATCTGAAGAGAGGCTACATTTGCCCCCTACCATCTCCTAAGAATAATGGACTCTCTACCTCTCTGCTTTCCAAATTTCTTCTCTTTGGAAGATTCTAAGCTAGAACCTACCAGAGAAAAGGATTCTGGGAAATGTATAGTTTTTGGCTTTTCTTCTATAATGCTAATGGTGCTTTATATGTAGAAGGCAATGTTGGTAAATACCAATCCATGGTTTATAATAACTTCCTCACAAAGCTGAAAGATTAAATAAAATAATGTACATAAAGTACACAGAATAATGGCTGGCTCAAAGATACACATAGCCATTTTTTAGAACTGATGTGAACCAGTTAAGCTACTTTATATCTTTGTGTTTTTTTTTTCCTCTCTTCTCTTATTCTCAATGCAGAATACAGATAATGGGAAAATGTCATTTTTTGACAAGGAGCTCATGGCATGCTCATCTTTTTACATTTAATTGGTACCCAGGTCTGTGCCTGAGTATAATAGGCATTTAACGAGCTAGCTGCTTCCCCTCATTTGCCCAGGAACTATTTTCTTTAATTATCTACAGGTAGGAGCCACTGTACTGGGTACACGGGGTATGAAAACTACATAAAGTGTAGCTATTACCATCAAGGAAATTACAACGCAGAAAGATTTTTTTTTTTTTTATGCAGTTGTGCCTGTATGTTCCCAGCACCCTTCTGAGCAAAGCCAGCCAGGTGGTCCATGATGCCTAAGTTATAGTACTTTGTGGAATATGAAGAATAATATATATTTAAATTGAGGTTTTATATATATATATATACATATATAAAACCTCAATTTTAGAATATCTCTTTATTTTACAGAGGAACAAAAAGATGCCTGAGGTAGCAGTGCACTACAGAGTGTGTCAAAGTTATAATTCTGGAGCCAAAATACTGAGTAAAAATTCCAGGTTTGAGACTTAGGCATGCAACCATGGGTAATTTATTTAGACTGTCTCTGCCTATGCAAACTGGAGTGAGATGGTAACAGCAACCACTTCATAGTATCATGGAGCACATTAAATTAAATAATATATTTAAGATATATTTAATGGAGCCTCAAGCATGTAAAATTCACTAGAAAGCTTTTATTATCATAATTATTACTAATTTTCAGGATGAACTGAATGTTATGGAAATAAGCACCCTTTCCACAGTATGTGTAGACTATGTCATAAAATAATTATGTTCGATAGGTATGATCCATTTTTGATGATCCTGACAGTCATTTATTCTTCCCAAGAGTCCTAAATGTAAAGCAATGAGAAATATCTGTAAGCAGATGGTTCAGTAGAATAACATAAAAGTAGAGAGAAAGGGTAATGGAGACAAAGAGATGAATGGCTGAGTTGATAAAGTAAAAGTATTTACTATTCACGGTAAGAAAAGTGGCAAGATGAACAAGTTTTCAGAGCTTCTCTCGCATAACTAATATTGCAACTGATTGTTGAATGATAATGACTCAAATTATCAGTGAGGTCTGAGTATATAATTAATGAGATATCTTCCAATTTTTCTTTGCTTAATTGTCATCTATATGGGAATCCCCAGTTATTTATGATCAGTTCAATGTTTCTCTGTTCCTATGAACATAAAGATATATAATAATATTTTAAAAAGTAAAAGAAAACACATTATTCAATGTTTAATGAAAATGTAGGAACAGAGTAGATACATAGGTATAGTTATAAATATAGATATATTTCATTCTCCTTTTTCTGCCAGTCTTTCTATACCACTACTATTTCTAAAACCAACTTCATCCAACATGGATTTGGGGCTACTCCAAGTATAAAATTTGCTTGGTAGGTACTATTATTTGTGTATTTGAATATGCTCAGAAATGAATGCTGTTGCTAAATGGACCAAGATGCTGATGGGACAAGAAAGGGCAAGGAAACCTTTAGAGAAAGAATGAAGATACTTAACATTTATAGAACTTCCGTGACCTTAATTTTATTGTTGAGCCATTATTATTCATTTTATTCTCATTTGGCTAAGCTCTCCAATCTTCAAATCTTACTGATTTTATAAAATATTATAACTATGATGATATAGTTACAAGCCTTAATTATATAATTATAAAATTAACCAGTTCTTCAAGGATAACATCTATATTGAAAAATGGCGATGGAAATAGGAAACTTGGATATCAGACCTAGAATAGACTCTGAGTTCTTGGAAAAAAAAAACACACAACAAAGAATTCATAAGAAGTATAAAAACCCCACCAGTGTATAATATGCAATTAAGTAAAGTAATACTGTTTATGGTTTAAAGTATTTAGCAGCCTTTATTAAATACTTAATAAAGTATTTAAATATGTTAAAGTATTTAAAGTACTAGACAATAATATACTCCCACAATTCCTATATTAGGTATATTAAGTTTAATATGCAACCTAACTATTTAAGATATGTGATGATTTGCATAATTTCAGGACTACATTCAAGTTATATTTAAGAATTTTCTTAAATTCTCAGAATTGTAAATTTCTTCCTAAATGTCTAGTTAATGCATTTTCTCTCTTCCTTGTGATTTTAACTATCAAATTTAAAGAAAAAAATATTTGCTTTTATACTAGTAGGCCATTTTTTCTTACATAATTAATCAAAATGTTTTAAAGGAAAGTATAAATATAATGTCCCTATTTTTCTCTGTGATGATAGTGGAGAACTACTGGTACTTATACAAAAGAAAAATATAGTATTACTACAGTTGGGTATTGTGGGTTATGAGTTAGGTTTCTTATTTAATGGCTAATAGCTTTTGTTTGATATTTTGGTGATAATTTAGTAGTAACAAAGTTGTATTCATAATTATACCTGAGTGAAATGCTTTTCTTGTACTGTGTTAAATATACAGAACATAAAATCTACCATTTTAATCATTTTTAAGTATATACTTCAGTAACACTAAATACATTCACACTGTTGTGCTGTCATTACCATCCAGCTCCAGAACTTTCTAATCTTTTCAAACTGAAACTCTGTATTTATTAAATGATAACTACTCACTCTGTTCTTCCAGCCCTTGGCAACCATCAATTCACTTTCTACCTTTGTGAATCTGACTACTCTAGTCATCTCACGTAAGTGGAATCATTTGATATTTAATACTTTTGTTTCTGGCTTACTTCACTTGGCATACCGTCATCAAGTATCACCCATGCTTTAGCAGATGACAGGATTACATTCTTTTTTAAGGCTGAATAATGTTCCACTGTATTTATATACCACAATTTTTATTTATCTTTTCATCCATCAATGAACATTTGAGTCATTTCTACCTTTTGTCTATTGTGAATAATGTTGCTATGAATATTGGTGGGGTAAATATATGAGTCCCTTTCACTTTTTTGTATTTCCCTAATAGTTTCAAAATTATTAGGGATGTTGAATATCTATTCATATATTTACTGGCCCCGTGTATATTTACTTTGGATAAGTGTCTATTCAAGTCTGAAGTGTTATTTTTAAATAAAATATATTAACCACATTTTATTCAGAAACAAGTGAACATGTTTTTAATAGGCATTAAAATGGAGATAATTAAAAAAAAACTTGATGAAACTATGTATCTAAAAAGTTAAATGTTGCTAGATTTTTAAAAATTATACTTTTCTTGTTATTTTATTTAAAATGGCATTTGCAATAAAATATCATGAGGCTAAAAATGATTTTGAGAAACATTTAATGGTATAGAAATATAATCAAGTTATACTGCTAAGTGAAAGAACTCCAAATTTGAATTTAGAGTTCAACTTGTATAATCTAAATTTTGTAAAAAAATAAAAAAATAAAATAAAGAAAAAGAAAAAAAGAAGAAAAAAGGAAGAAAAAGGAAGGCATTCACAAAAGAATATGCTCCTAAATATCCATAAACTAAAGGATAACATTAATACCAAGTGTTAAAATCATGTGATACAAAGGAAGTTTGGGTAGAGGATAATATGTTGCTTTTAACTCATTAATTTTGTCTTAAAAAATGTGTTGTTTCAGTTACATGTTTCATTTATCAATTGCTAAGTTACAAAATACCTAAAATTTAGTTTCTTAGAAGTGTCCTGGCTTAATCTGAGGTTAGCTAGAAAATACTGCATCTACTCCTTCAGCAGAAAATGGCAGGTTACCTGCATAATCAAGTCTTTTCTAAGTCAATATTTGTTTCTGAATCAATGATTCTTATCACAAAGTGAAGTCCCAAGGCAACAAAATAACTTCAAATATTAAATAAATAAATAAAAATAAATTATAAAAAAAAATGATGCCTTCAGGGAGATACTGGATGCAAGCACTTGCTTACCTGGGGCAGAAACTGGACCTGGTATAAGCACATAAGAAGAAATCAGTGAAAATTTGAAAATTAGTAATAAAACGCTAAAGGCTGACAGTCAGCCAGCTTGAGTGTGGAACCCATTAAAGCTACAGATAGAAGGGATTTAAACTCACAGGTTCTTCTCTACAAACGTCACCAGGCTTTCAAGACTAGCACAGTGCTAGCAAGCCTACAGAGGCAAACAGCAACTGTAACGAAAGTGCACAGACCAACTCACATCTATGACCTCTTTCTTCCTTACACTGGGAAAAGAGCAGCGACACTTTGCAGCTAAGGAAAGCAGATTAAAACCAACCAAACAACAACCGTAACATGAGAAAAGGGAAGAGAAAACATTATGGGCCCAGACCATTAAAGATTCTCTACTACTGAGAGAAGGATGGAATCAGTGGGGAACTCCACTCTGAAGACCCAGGGGCACAACACTAACTGAAGAACAAGGGAGAACTTGGAAAAAAGTGGCCACTCTTACACTCACTACCAGGTTATCAAGCACTGAGTAACAACTAACATCAATCTACTGCAGGGAGATGGGTGAGAAAATGGATAGAGACCTCTGAGGTGCAGGCACAAGGGCAAGACCTAAAGTGAGAATGAAACAGATATTAAGAAGAATCTTCTGGTAGAGGAATGCCCCCTAATCACAAGATAGTGCTAGAGGAATTAGAAGCATATTGAGGGCAACTACAGCAACAACAAAACCCAAATGTTGCTCAATACTTGACCAAATTATTTAACAGTCTAAGTAAAATTCTATAAAAAATCAAGACATGTTTGATCCCCAAAAATATACAATTTAACCCAGTGTCTAATGTCATGTACAATATATCAAGCTTCAACAAAAAAAATATGACAACCATAATGAACCACAATAAAGCAAGGGGGAAAATGTGCTCCAGTGACAAAGTGGTCAGTGGAATCTGGCTCAGGTGTGACTTGGATGTTGAAAGTATCAGACAGAGATTTTTATACCTATGACTCCCAGATATAGAAAACGAATTGATGGTCACCAGATGGGAAGGGGTTTTGGAGTAT
Source organism: Macroglossus sobrinus (assembly GCA_004027375.1). NCBI lineage: Eukaryota > Metazoa > Chordata > Mammalia > Chiroptera > Pteropodidae > Macroglossus > Macroglossus sobrinus. The sequence continues at coordinate 181,477 of PVKZ01000740.1, forward strand.
GGATGAAAAAGTTGAAATGGATTAAATACAAACTGCCAATTATAAAAGTAGTCACGGGGATGTAAAGTACATGATGGGGAATATAGTAAAAAATATTGTAATAACTATGTATGGTTTCAGGCAGGTACTAGACTTGCTGGGGTGATCATTTTGTAAGGTGAATAATATTGTATATTGACTATAAAAACAAAATTAAAAATAAAAAGAAGAAAATATAAACAAAAAAATCTATGATTAGAATGAGAGATTCTTGTTTAAAAGAATAAACAGATTCACAGATGGAAAAATTTTAGCAGATAAAAATGTATAAAAGAATTAATGAAACTGGCAAAATGAAAAACATGGTAACTGAGGTAAAATATGTGACTGACAGGCTCATTAGTAAATTTTGCACAATTGAGAATAATTAGTAAACTAAAGCTAGGTAAATAGAAGTTACCCAACATGAAAAAAAAAGAATAAAAGAGGGAAATTTAAAAAATAGATAATAAAATAAGAGATGTGAATAATATCAAAATTTCTAACATGCATATATGAAACTCTAACAGAAGAGGAGAGAATAGGGAACAAGAAATATTTGAAGAGATATTGTCCAATAATTTCCCCAAATTAATGAAAAACAGTAAATCACATAGCCATAACCTAGAGAATATTAGGTAGGATAAATAAATACAAAAGACACAGAACATTTCAAAATATCATAAACTGCTGAACATTAAAGATAAACAATAAATCCTGAAGGTAGCCAGACCAAAAAAAAAAAAAAAATACACAGTACATACAAATAAACAAAGAGAAGATAAATGCAGACTTAGCATCTGAAACTATGCAAGTCAGAAGACAATGGAGTAACATCTTCAAAGCACTGAAAGAAAAAAAAATCTAGAAATCTATTTGAGTGAATTGATATTCAGTGAAAGAATTAAAAAAAACCTCTTGAGTATTTTAGGAACACTGTGTCTACATGACTTCTTCCTTTCCCATTCCCGCCCCTCCCCCCCAGTTTATTCTTGCCCCTTCAATATTCCTGTTATCTGACAAATCTCTTCAACACATCGAGATTGTTAGGCTCTGTCCAGGTTCTGCTTGCACTGCAGCTCCAGAGTCCCCCTTGGACAACAAAAAGCCTTATGATACTGGGCTTACTTCATTTGTTTTCCTGTTTATAGGATAACAATACTGTGCAGCTTGTTATCCAATGTTTGATAACAACTGTTTTCTATTTTTCTTCCTAGGTTCCTACTTATTTATAGCAGGAAGATAATTCCTTTTTTTTTTGTATATGACTGACTATATTATATAATTTCCTCATGATTTATTTATTCATGGCAGAAAGAGCTGCCCTATTATTCTTTCCTTTTTAACTACATTATCAAAATTATCATAAATTTCAATTCATTTAAAATTTTAAAAAGTTAGCATTGTTTTCCATTTATATTGCATCCTGTCCTAATACTGTATGTGAATAGTAGAGCTGAAAACATGTGGCTTGATTATGTATCTTTAAAAAACCCTTAGATCATGATTTTCATTTTCTCCTCTCACAGTTAGGCAACCACAGTTTTTCTATGTAGGCAACGAATGATGATTTGTTTTTCTAAAGTATTTCAATGAGCGAAAATATGATAGCACCGTTGACTTTTCACTGGTTTGTGAATGCTTTAATCTTTTCTTACATCCCTATACTCATCTACTTATCCCATGAAAGAGACATTAGCCTCAGTCATTCATCCTATAATTGGAGCTGTCATCACAGACAAATTAATGACAGTTAAATGTGATGTGGGGATTTTTGGAACACAGTTACACTGCCCAGCTTGGGATATTTGTAGTCATCCACAGGGTGGGTTTTCATCAATTCATGTTTCACAATATTTAAAGACACACACATCACAGTTAGATCAGTTAGATTAATTGCTGATGATATAAAAACCTACAATGAGAACAGTATATTATTAATGTCAGGGAGACTTTAGTTCAGTACTATCTTGCACTCATTTATTTATTACTTTATCATTTCTTTTCTTCTTTGGTTATTAGGCTGTGCAAGTTACATTAAACTCTTTGACAATAAACATCCTCATCTGAAATACTGAGATAATAATTCTATCACCATGATATCCGTTTATTAGAAAAACATCTAGCATAATATCTGGCCTAAAATTGGCCAATAAATTAACTCAAGTCTATCATACCAGAAGCAGAAGATTCTTATCATTTTAATGTAATTCATACTGGGAATTATAGATATTCTACATAAGTTTTGGTCATCGAAAGCTATATTTCTTAAAAATGAATAAAACCAAGAACTACTAAGTTATCTAGCATGTCAAGTTGCAGTGCGAGATTGTATCTGTGGCACGCATGTGCTTTGGCATGCTCTGTCCAATTTAGATTTAAATAACTTGGGTGAAGAGGCTCCCCATGGAGATCCACCCATTTTTTAACACATCTCACTACTATGTACTTGTTCTTTAGATTCTGCCTAGATTTCCTTTTGCTCAATTTTGTCTCATCACTCTTTATTAAAACATGACACAAGGCATAATAAGAAAAGGAAGGCTGCTTGATACTCATTTTAATTTTACACATTTTCACATTGTCACAGCTTTCATTTTTATTTAGAACAACCACTTAAAACATAATTTCAATTATTTTGCTGAATGAAAATATAAGGTTTCTGATGGTTGGCTGACCCCAATTCAATTTTCCCTTCCTTCTTTAATAAAAGAAGAGATTATCTGAAGTATAATTCTGGATGCCTGCGAATCTTTTAAATGCTTAACTCAGATGCAAAAGCACTGATTTTCTTAGATTCGACAATTTACTAGAAAGTGCTTCTTTGTGATGTGGCAGAGAATATAGTTTAATTTTATGACTGGATTGTGTGATCCACATCAGTCATGCTACTCAGATTTATTTTATTGTGCCAAGCATTTAGAACTTGAAGGTCATCATTGTCTCTGTAGTACACAAAGCCCTAGATTCATGGCTTAGAAACATGAAGATTTTATTTGTTGTGCTCTATTGTCCACTGCCTTTAGCTTATTCACAACAGTATCTTTAGTTTACACTGAAGCTGGCATCTTGAATGATGGTTCTTGTCAATAGACCAGCCTACTGTGAGAATGTTACATGGATTTATTGTCAATTACCTAATTGCTTTAAAAATATCTGCATATAAGCAACTCGATTTTGGTCCCTCCTTAGAGGGACAAAAAAAAAGAAAAAGAAAAAAAAAGAAAAGAAAACTGTGTGTAACTCCTTTCATTAAGGATTCAATCTTTTCTTTATATAATGACTCTCATGGTAACAATAAAACGATTTACATCTTTAAAGCTTTGAGTAACACTTCTTATCCACAGCAGAACTCCTACACTTGTCATGTATTTTAAGAACTACAAGCTTTGTCTGTTACATAGGAGGCTGTATAATGCAAATTAGTTAATTAATCCATAATAATGTCATTACAGTGACTTCTACGTGCCACAGTTTCCAGTTAAAAGGATGGGTGAGAATTCAGTTACCAGTTATTTTCAACAAATCAGTTACTTTACTTTCAGAAGCCCTTACCCTAATTTTCTGCAAGGGAAAAATAACATAATCTCTCCTCACATTCCACTTTTGACATTACTTTCTTAAAGTCTTTCCCCAAAGTTCCACAGTTAACTTCCACTAATATTGAATCATTTCCTCTTCTGCCCAGGGTATATTTTGCTCCTTTTATTGCAAGCTTTTGAGAGCAGAAACTCTGATTTTGTCTTCCATTCATCTTCATATTTGCAGCCTAAACACAGGACCTACTGCATGGCAGATTCTCAATAAAATGAATGAATTTGAGCTCCATCTTGATAGCAATAGTGAAATACATAGATCAAGAACATCCCCAGGGAATTCAAATAATTTAGTTTCAATGAGACATTGTTGAAATAAATACATTACCTAATAAAACATGATTTTATATCTTCTCAGCCTTCTTGCTTTTGAGTAACACCTTATGAAGATTAAAATCAAGTATTCCCCTGACTCCAACCCACAATTCATGCTACTCAATTTCCCCCATGATTCTTATACCTATTTTTAGGGTGTCATGTTTATTAAGTAGCTTATTAGTTTAGATGAGTTTTAGTCTAATGACTTTTTGAGTAAATATTAATTAAATATGAATTTTAATTGTATTTTAAAAACATTAATATTCTAATACCAGTGAGAGCAGTGAAACATAATCATTAGTACTACTGGACAGTACAACAAAAAGTAGAGCACAGAATTAAATGTACTGACTGAAATTAAATCCATGCATGGGTTTCAGAGAATCCATAAATCCCTGGAATTGTGTTTAAAACTGTATAATATAAATTTCAACAGATTATTCCAAAAATTCAAGAACTATCACCGAATCGAATACTCCTTGATATTTTCCTTATAACCTACTACTACTGCCACCTGAGGATAATGATTATTTTCAGTTTCTATAAAATCTCATGACTAGATTTATTAAACAGACAAGGTCAGAGAAGAAATTTTTGTAGAAATATATATTTAATTTAGTCTTTTGTTCTCTCAGAAATGTTCTAGAATATAGGAAGAGTTAATTTTTTGACACTTTGTATGTGAGAAAATGATGAGAGTAGATATAGATATAAGTATAGATATAGGTATGTTAGTCTTTCCTGTACCATTCATTAAAAAGATCACCCCTTTCCTGCTGAAAAATTTGCATGACTGTCGAAAGTCAAGTGACACTATTCTGTTTCATTAATTTATATGTTCGTTCCTATGCCTATACCACAGATTGCCTTGAATAGTGTCATTTTATAGCACGCCTTGAAATCCAACTTATTTTTATCTTTTACAAAATTATTTTGGCTACTGTATGTTATCTGCATTTCCATAGATATTTCACCATAACATATTCAACAAAGAAGCTATTGGAATATTTGTTGGGAATACATTAGTGTATAAATCTATTGGAAAGCATTAACATCTTAAAAACAGTGATCATAGTATATCTTCTCATGTATATAGATCCTTTATAATTTCTTAAAATAATTCTCTGCAATTTTTTTTTGTATACAAAGTCTTACATTGTTTTTGTTTTAGGTATACCTAATTGTTCATGACATCAGATGCCATTGTAAATACATTTTAAAACTTATGTCCAGTAATTTGTTGTTAATGTATAGGAACATAATTGATTTTTGTATATTAATCTTATAACCTTATTAAATATAAGTTCTAGTGTCTTCATAGAATATTTATCCTTTTCTATGTACACAATTATTTTGCCTGTTAATAAAGACATTTTTAAAATCTTTTTTACAAATATGCATACATTTTCTTTTCTCTCCACCCTCCCCCAGCACCATTCTGGCTAGAGCATTTAATACTTATTGAATAAAAAGCATGAGATGGACATACTATCTTTTGCTTGAGTTAAAATGTTACTTTTTATTTTATTGTAGATGCCATCAATCAGATTTAGAACGTTATCATCCATTTTAGTTTTATGTAGTTTTTATCAGAAACGAATGTTGAATTTTGTCAAATTATTATTACATTATATAACTTCTATTATTTTGTTAACATGAAAAAATTACATTAATTTATTTTAAAATGTTAAATCAAACTATGCATTCCCAACTTAGTCTCCACTTTGCCATGATGTATCATTGTTCTTTGTATACTACTGACTGATTTCCTCATATTTATTCAAGGAAATGTACGTATTTGCTCATGAAGGATATTGGTCTGTAGTTTCCTTATCTTTTATAATATCTGGCCTGGTATGATGAGGAAATTATTATTCTCATTAAATAAGTGTCCCCCCTTTTCCTCTATTTTTTGAAAGAGTATAAACAGGTTTTTGTTAAATATTTGATAGAATTTTCAAGTGAAAACATTTGGTTCTGAAATTTTCTTTGTAGGAAGGTTTTCAATTACAATTTCTGTCATACACATATGACTATTCAGATTATCTGTTCTTAAATGTGTTTGTATATTTCAAAGAATGTGTCCATTGTATTTGTTTTAAATTAATTGGCATAAATTTGTTCATAATATTTCCTTAATATTATATAAATGACTACAGGTTCTATAATTATATCACCACTTTTATTGCTTATATTGGAAATTGGTGTCTTTTCTCTTGATAAGTCTAGCTAGAGATTGACCGAATTGATACTTTTAAAAACAAGCTTTTGATTTCTTTGCCTTTTTTCACTGTTTGTCCGTTTCTTTGATTTCTATTATTTTAATTTCTATTTACCTTGGTTTAATTGTCCTTCTTTTCCTGCCTTCTAAAGATGGAGAATAAGTTTACTGATTTTAGATCTATATTTCTCTCCAAATAGTTTTGACTGAGTCCCATAAATTTGATGTTTTGCTTTTATTTTCATTCTTTTAAACATATTTTCAAATTTCCCTTTTAATTCCTTGGGTTATTTAAAAGTATGTAGAAAAATTCCCACTATTTTCGAATTGTGTCTAATTAATTTTCATTTTGATCATAGAGCATAATGTGTATGATCTCCTTAATATCAAATGTATTGAAATTTCTTTTACGGTTGAACTTACATTATAGCCTCGCTTTGTGAATATCCCATATTCCCTAAAAAAGAATTTATGTTGTGCTTTTGTTGGGTATAATTCTATATGAATGTCAATTAAGTAGGGTTGTTTCATATTAGTTTTCATTTCTGCTGTATTCTTACTGAGTTTTATCACTTACTAAGAATAAAATAAAAATTATTAAATAAAAATTTGATTATTTATCTTTTCTGTTCTGTTAGTCTTAGCTTTATGTAGATGCTATTAAGGTACATGAGAATATATATATATATAGTATACATGTATAATGCACACTAACATAATGTACTATATAATATTTATGAGAATATATATAGTTTGTATGTATAATACATTATAAATGTGTAATATATAATAGTGTATTATATGTAATACATATATTTACAGTGTATGTAGAGAGAATTTTTTTTCTTCAATATATAAACAATTAATACTTACATCATAATTATGATGATTAAAAATAGGATAACTTATACAAAGTAATTCAAACGTCAACTGGTAACTGAGCAATTAAACATAATAATGATAATATAAATTGTTTTATTTATTATTTATACCAGCTAATTTTTCAAGCTACCCTTTTCCTCTACTGCATTAAAAGGTTAAAATCATTTATAATATTGGTTTTTTTTAGACATATATATGGAATCAAATCTACAAATACCTTTATTATTGCACAGAGACTTTTCAAGGAACTGACACCAGGACAGTAAAAAATGCAGAATCCAATATATTTTGTACACAGAGCAAACATAAACTAATATAAGGTGAATTTTGTAGCTGAGAACAAATAATAAAAGCAAATCAAGCTAGATTAGCAAATGTAATGACAGAAGGAAATATATTAGTTTGCTCCAACCGAGCCTAAATAAATACATAAATAAGTAGAACAAATTTACACTAGTTAAAGGACAGAGACCAGACATCTAGAAATCATTAAAGCCATAATCCAAGATATGAGTGCATTTGTGAAGCTATATCTGTGTGTCTTTCAAAGTTTTCTGCGTAAGAAGCTCTCTGGATTTTTCTCATTCCTAATGCACTATGATGCAGATGTTTCTACCAGAGGCCTTAAAATCACTGAGCTCAGCTTTAGAGAACACAGCTATCAAAAAACATCATTCAAAGTCTGAGATTAACGTTTTGCATATTGTCTAATCTCCTAAGTATGTCACAGTGCTCTAATTGCCTGAATATTCTAGGCAAGAATATTCAAGCATCTACAATAGTCACTTCCTTACTATCTGTGATATTTCTAATTCTCTGGAGATGTTCTTACTATGTTTATTTTTCCTTTTATCTAAACCAATACTAATTAAGAAGAAACATGGACTGTAATTACATGGTATATTATATAAACCTATAAAAATGATTCAGGATTATCATCTACTTTCTATTTATAATTAATAAATGGATATTAGACAGAAGACACTAATTATTTTTCAAATCATTGAGCATATATTTATTGCTTTATCATTGACAAATACTTGATATTAAAAAAGAAATGCAATAAGATTTGACCATCTAGTATTTTACTATTATCTCATCTAAGTAGTAGTAAATTTTGTTACTTCACCAAGAGATGATGTTTGACTACCTGATTACACAATCTCATTGCCCATCTGAACTGTCAGTAATCAGTGCCATTGTTAAAGTGTGTGCTTTTGAAGAGAATTTTTAGCTGCCAAGAGTGTTTGGTACTCTATAAGGGAAGTACCTCTTAACTAAACATGCATATGACACACCTACAAAGAACAGGAAATCAATTGTGAGTATCTCTGGCACAAAACCAAAATCAACCTGAGCAAGGGACATTCAGAAAACTTATAAAAGTTAGTTTTTATTTTAGCAAATGATCTATATATCCTTATGCCGGGAATATGCTTTCTTATTTATAGGGTAGAAAGGTGTAGAAATAGAAGTCATTATTTCAAAATCTGTTATTAGTCATTCACATAGTAAAAATAGATGGATTTGTATTCAAATCAGAGAAATCATAGATTGGCCCTAATATTTAATGTTCTTAAAGCAAAAATCTAACTAACTAATTAAATGAAAGACTGTAGAAATTAAATTTATTGCAACAATGTAAAACAAAACAAAACAAAATAGTATCTATCCATTAGAAGAAAAGCAAAAGTAAAGTCAGAAGTGTAATGATGTCTAAAGGACCACCAGTATAACTCCAGACAGGTTAGGACCTAACCATGCACCTAAGGAAAAACATATCCAGATAACTGACAAGTAAGTAAAACCTTTGTGAATTGTGATTTTGAAAGAAGTTAATTCAACTGTGTTTTAAAATCAATATTAGATTCTTTGTGTTGTGTTGTTTCAGTGTTTTTGTGTGCAGGTACCCGCTATGATATTTCATTTGCACAATGTGAGCCTGGAGGGGATGAGTGAGGAACTAAAATGGCCTTCTGCCACCCTTTAAGAGACAGGGTGTGCTTCTTAGAGACCAGCTGGCCCATGTCTTCTGAGCAGTTTCACAAAGCACTGAGCTACTGTGCGCACACAGTGCCGCACACACCACCTTTCAAAGACACTTACGCAGAGTGACAGGACAAGACATTCCACAGAAGCCCTGTGAAAAAGTTTTGAATGAGATTGCATGAACTTGTACTCAGAATATTACATCTTGGTTATCACCTGGGAAAAGGAAGTCGCTCAAAGTAAACCAGGCAGGGAGGTGAGCCCTGGCACTGTGAACTTTACTCTTCATAGGTGGGGCTGGAGTAGGAAGGGTCTGTTTGACTGAGAATTGACACAGACTACAGGAATGAGGTCTGAGTGTAAGAGGCAAGGATGATTTCAAGCTCTAAAAACTGGATCAGAAGATCTGGTAACCAAATGGACGCCCACTATATCAGTTTTGGGGTGTTATTTCTAGGTCAAGAACAGTTCCAAGGTGGTAATGCTGACGATACTGCCTCCCATTTGGTTACCAGCTCTTCCACATGGTTAGACTTACGTCTGGAAGAAAAAAGCATAGAGATAGGCAAACAAGGCTCAGAAATTTTGTGTTGTGGGATGTGTGTGCAAGTGATACATTACACATCTCAGGGCTTACCTCTTCCCTTCCCTTTATACTTAGCCTGGATACTACACCTGGACGTGTATTTGGAGGGCTTCTTTCCCAAAAATAGCTCTGATGTTCCATCATGAGCCAAAGATGATAAATAAATAATACATATGCTTCTCTTTCATCTATTTATACATGGCCAACACCACTGACACTGAGAGGGCTTCCGAGTCAGCCTTGGAGTAACCATGGCCACTGGCTGGTGGTCCACAGCACACACTGTTGCAAACTTATTTCCATCAGAGTGATAACCACTGTCCTTTCTAGCTGTCTTCTTTTAGTACGGAGTTTTGAAAATGCCAGTGCCTAAGACAGACTCTGGAAAATCCGATTTAATTGATCTGGGGGAGGTGTGAGTGTCAGCTATTTGTTAAGAGCTCACCAGGAAATCCTACCCTGCAGCAGATGCAGCTCTGCCAGGGGAGGGAGTGGATATGCAGAACCAAAGAAGACACAGTGAGAAAGAGCTTATCAGCCCCTTATAAGCTCCAGAAGAGCTGAGGTACAGGCAAGTTGAAGTAAAGGACAGTATAGTGTATAAAAAGAGAATGTACGAAATTAGAGGGTATTAACGTAGAGTTGCTCAGGGCCTGCTGTTCTTGAGCTGTTCCAGATCACAAGGAAATTTACGAGTCAGTTTTCTTATTTTAAAGTCAAACTGTTTTCTTTGTAAGCTGTGACTCTTGTCTTTGTATCTGGGTCACATAACACAGAAATCATTTTTAGACATCACACCTCCTCTTTCATGGTTTAAATTCTTTCTAACATCATGGATACAGTAACTTTAATAGGTGAAATCTAAGGGAACACATCAGTCCTCAAGCGTTATTGTTCTGCAGGCATCATGCACCATTTAATATGTTTAAGCTGCTAAATAAGGAAAAACAAACAAAACAGCTTCTGAGCTTCTTCAAGTATGTATTAGCACTTAGTGTGATATTTTGTAAGGCATCCATGATGTGTTTTACAATGATTCTTCCTACTCCATAATTAAATGACAGTACTTCGCATTGAAATGTAAAAGTTAAAAAAATTAGAAATCATTAATGTGTAGCAGGTTAAAGATTCTCTCTTTAGGCTTACTTATCTGGAGATTTTATATTTCTTTTTTGACATGCACATTTCCATATCCACAAAAAGCATTCTATTATGAGCCAATAATTATGGTCAAGGGGATTGTCAATTTTATCCTAACTCTTCCAACTCAAACCCTGGTTCACAACAAGCAATATTGTAATAACCTGGAAGCAATGCAGAATCTCAAAGCATATGAGATGATTTATATGCAATCCAAATCTGAGAATCACTCTCCAGATCCAAAAATGTGCTTTCTGGTTTGGTGTATTTCCTCATTTGTAGAAAAGAATATTCCATAATAAATCTTGAGGAGGTTCACTGAGAAAACTCTATCAAGAACCAAGGAGTTCACCACATTTCATTCTTGGTTTGATCCTTCACTTAATGGGTGATCTTTTGCAATGTATTTGACTTCTCTTGACTTAATTCTTCATTAATATGTGAAAGAGTTGAACCACACCTTTGGGGTCTACCATTCTAAGACCTCTGATAAATTGATTTTAAGGAGGAACAAATATCAATCTAGAAGGTTTTAGAAGAACAGTGGAAAGGGTTCCTACTGAAGTGCCTGTGATTCTGAATCTATGGGATTTGTCCTTCCTAGTATCAAGTCAGCCTGCCTAGCAACTAACAAAGAGAACTTTTGTGACAATCAAAGCCTCATAAACCCCTATAATTCATGTGCAGATGCTCACACAAACACTTTTTTTCAATGACAAAAGCAAATGAAGGCCAAGTAGCAACCCATTTGTTCCCCCTGCACTATCAGGGAGCTAGCATTCTTAAAAAAGCATCATAGATTCAACATATGTACATGCATTTATTCATGTGCATTAAATGGTGGCAGCTCTTCTAAATCTAATGGACTGATTTATTTTATATTTTGTTTTGTTTTGTTTTTAAATTCAAGAAGAATGATTGTAAAACTAATCCAGTGGTCTTCATGTTTCGGTTCAGGTTGATTTCTCCCTTAAGAATTCTTGGGACACAGTCCAACAAACTTTTTTTTAAAAAGCTCTCCAGGGGTCACTCTAAGGTTCTTTCACTGTGTAGCCCTCACATCTTATCCCAGGTGAGCATGCTTATCTAGAAGTATGGAATGAGGTTGCCCAAAGTCACAACTTTAGTAAATTGCTGTATTGACTTTGTAACTAATTTCTTTTACTTGTAGCCTTGTGCCTGTCCCTTATTCCACCATGCAAAAGCTTTTCAAGAGCCTTGCACTCTTGTTGACCATTTCCCTTGAACTTCTCCCTCATTACTATTTCTCATCATAATTTAATACGATCATGTCTTTGTAGAAACAAGTTATTTCCACACGGCTGCTGACCTCTCTCTGTCTTACCTCCCCAATCTTTACAAATAAATCTTACTCAAGATGGCTTAAAGTTATATTTGTTAAAGATGCTCTTTTAGAGGTAAAAAGAAAAATGCTAAAATTACAAATTCTTACCTCCAATTATTTATTTTGATCTCATTCTCTTTAAATATATTCTGATTATTCTCTCTACCATATACTATTTACAACTAAATAAGTATATGTTGGAGACATACTCAGAAAAATTTACTGAGAAATACAAAAAAATTTTTTGAAAACTGTTGTAAATAATTCCTAAGTTTGTGCTAAGAGCAAATCTTATTTGAATATATAATTATCAACATATTCCCAGGGACCTATGCAATCATTTTCTCATTTTAATATGTACATCTACAGACATACATTACTGGTTCAGATGTGAATTGAGTGCATGTGTCCATTATCTCTCAAACTACTCCAAGGACTTTTTTGTGGTATTATTACCACATTTATACCTCCTTATTTGCAAATTTTTCTGTGTCTCAATATTTATAATTGTGTCAACTCCTAGGACTTTCACTGATAATAAGATTCTATGCAAGATGGGGGGAAAAGACAAATAAAAGTTCAAATACTACATGGGTTCATTTGAATCTAAAGACATTTTCTATTCTTACTATACCTTTTATTCTATATCATTTCCAACCCAAAGGTGTCCCTCGTCCTATTTGTGATAATTTATTTAAATGTTTCTTTAGATTGCACAAATTAAAGGTAAAGACCAATAAATGAACAGGCATCTGTATTTCTGACACAGTGATAATTAATATTTGTGGTAGAGCAAATAGTTCTTATTCTCTTATTTGATTCCATGAGATATTAAATGAATATTGTCAAAATAGTTGTACCTGCATGAGAATATTTTTAAACTCATAAAGATCTTAAAAATAATCTCACAAAATTTATTCCCAGGTAATAAAATGAGCTCCATAGAGGTTAAAATAATGGCAAGATTTAATTTCTAGGTAGAAACGGAGCCAGAGGAAGACCTAGGTGTGATGGTTAATTTTATGTGTCAACTTCATTGGGCAATGGGGTGAGCAGATATTTGGTAAAATTATTTGGGGTGTTTTTATGAGGGTGTTTTGGATGAGCTTAATATTTGAATTAGTAGACTAAATAAAATAGATTTCCTTCTCTAATGTAAGTAGGCCTCATCCAACTGAAGGTCTGAAGAGAACAAAAAAAATTGACCTTCCATGAGCGAGAAAAAATTCTTCCTGCCTGATGCCTTCAAATTAGAACATCAGCTCTTAATGAGTCTTGAACTTGCTTGCTTTCAGACTTAACCAATACCACTGGCTCTTCTCTGGGTCTCTAACTTATTGACTCACCCTGAAGATCTTGAGAATTCTCAGCCTCCATTATTATGTGAGCCAATCAATCTATCTCTCAATATGTAATCTTGGTTCTGTTTCTCTAGAGAATCTTGACCAACACACTAGATATCACATCACATTACAGTAAGGGCTCTCCCACTCTATGCTGCTCTTTGAAGCTTAATATTGGCTGAGGGAGAATCACCATACTACATACTCTAGAGTCAGTAAGCCTTTCACAGCCCTGGAAGGCCATGTGTCCCATGGGGTCTCTAGCACAGTGGGAAGAGGTGCGCTAATATTTATTACATCTCTATGATTGGCCTGAAAAAAAAAATGCAGAGACTTTCTTTTGTAAAAGAAGCCCTCAATCACACAGTAAATCTTCAGGCTGACTGCTAGTCATTTTGTATTAGTTTGTATTGTCTGTTAAGTTTTAGGGATATGGAAATGCCATGAAGCATTTTTCTCAAAAAATATACATTGATTTACACTTACAAACATTACTCACAATTACTATGTTTCCAAATTTATATCCCAAAATTTGAGTATGTTTTATAATATGCCTAATATATTTATGTGCATATATATATATATATATATATATATATATCATAAAGGTTTGGATAGGTCACATATTACTGATTTTCTAATTTACATTAGAATTAATGGAGATAATATTTTCAAGACCTATGTGACTATATATTAATAATATTTTATGTAATGTAACTCAAGTATATAAATATATGTAAGAATATAATATCAATTTCACATATAGTAGAACATTATAAAAATAGTACATAACCATTTTTACTATTTAACAATTTAACTTTGGATTTATTCTATGAATTTCTGTTTTGAAGGACAGATGATTAGTAAAATCCAAGTTTGTATATTAATGAACTATGTTGCATTTATATTCCACTGTGTCTTCCTTTGATAGTAATTTTCAAAGAAAATCTATTATAATATTGACAAGTCTATGCATCTCAATGAAATAAATCAAAGTTCATTTCTTAAAGACAATGATCTTAAGATAAAATAATGTTAAATACTCCATGGTTTATTTCATAAGCAGCTATAAAAAATAAGAGGCAGGAAATCATATTTCTCTTGTTATCTTATAATTTTGGTCAAAGGGTACTTTACTTTTCTTCACACTAGAGGTTTGGTGGTCTCAGCTTCATTTTAATAACAGAAAATAAAATGAATTGAAGTTAATTTTGATCCTCATTTGCACTGAAATAACCATTCTAGAGGCTGAAGTAGAGAAAAGTGGTCAAATACTTTGAACCAGAGTTCTGCTGAAAAGTGGAGCTGGAGTTGGTATAGTAAATCAAGAGAGTTTATAGGTTTATGAGAAATGAAGGCCTCATTTGTTCTACCAACAGAAGTAAATTGGAAAACTTACTAATTTCTGCATCTTTAAATAGTAATCCCTTATTAATCTACTTCTTATTGCACTGCACAGCTAACCAAGAGGACTGAGTAAAAGTATGTGTGAATCAATTTCAATAAGCACCCGGAGGTGGGGGACAGAAGGAAGGGAGGTGGGTTTGAGAGCTGAATTCCGGTGTGGCAATAATTTGCTGTTCAGTAGGACGGGCTGTTGCTTAGGTTTAAAAAAACGGAACAAAGTATAGTTGCTATAGAAACTGACATGCCACATGACACTGTTATTTTCCCTCCTGAGAAAAAGACCTGTTTTTAAAGCAACTGTTATTCAAAAAAAAAAAAAAAGCTTTCTGATAAAACTTAAGTTTTAATCTGTTTTCCCAAGGGTGGGGTGAGTAGAGAAGGAGAACTTTTAACAGATTTGGATATTTGAAATTATAAAGAGTCAAGCAAATATTTTAAAGATTTTGATTTATTATTTATAAAATGATGTGAGCTCTTCTAAGTGTTAAGAGCCACCACTATGTAGCTTCTCAGGAACTATGACAATTTCTTAGGCAATATTTATGCTTATGTCATGGAAGAATGGATGGATAACTGCTTCTTAATAAAGTAATCAAACCCTGGCCTCTATCCTTCAACAAATGACTCACAGATTTACTTGAAAATCTTCAAATTCTATGATGTTTAATTCAGCTTTGAATATTTAATTAATGTATTTTCTTTCTAAATGACTTCATGCTAATTTCACTGGGCATCTCATAATAACTCAAGTTTCTCATTTTCAAAAGCCTACCCAAAGAAAATAATTTTCAATTATTTGAATTGAGAAAAAAATAGCAGTAATTCAAAATTATAGATGACCCCCCCAAATTATTTATATAACTTTCATGTTAACTTTAATTGCTTTAAGAATATTTTTTAAAACATTATGGCAATTGTGACATCTTATTATGTTCTATTTTAAACAGTATTTATTTTCATTTATTGGTTTCTCTACATTAGAGATGCCAATCATATCTACTTAATTTCTTTTCAATATCTAATAGCTTTTTTAGAATGTTTTAGAATATTTGTTTTTATCTGCATTTTCTCAAGATTTTTTTTGTAATTTAAAAAAAATTAATTTTGGTTTCTGATAATTCTACTTTAATGTTGTCCAGAGAAATTACATAGGCCTTTTATCACTTAATTAAATATATTTCTCTTTTTATATTATTTTATCTTTTATTCTTTTTAAAAAATATTTTTTATTAAATTAAGTTTAATAAGTTGTTATAATATGGAATAAAGCAAGTAGAGAATTTCTTTCTGTTCATTGAGTGATGTTTTCTTCTAGGCAAAGTCCTTTGTCTATTACATATTTCCTCTCTTCTCTACTTTCTCTCTTCCCTTTCCCTTTTCTCCCTTCCACCCTCCCTCCCTTTCTTCTTTTTTTTTTTTTTCCCCATACTTTATGTAGGAGTAGTATCATTCCTTTATAGCTTCCCATGTTTGGAGAGTTCTTTCCAAAACTTCTATTTGATCTGATACAATATTGTGGTATTTTAAATGTTTAATACTGACAATTGTATTTGAGACTTGTTTTCCTGCCTGAACTACAGTTTAAGAGTGATTATTTTTGTTCAGATTAAATAGAACTGTGTGTCAGGAGAAAGTCTGTATAAAAGCCAAACTGGTATGATTGCTGCTGCTATTATTGTTGTTGGAGTATCTGGCTCCCACTGTGAGATAGTTAAATATATCCTGTACCAAGTGTAAAAGTTAAATATATTCTGTGCTAAGATTTACTTTACATAGTTGGAGGGCATATATCATTTCATGAAGGGATACTTTCACGTTTCAGATTCATTCAACAATTGGGTAGCCCTACAATTTGTCATTATTTGTATGACAAAACATCTACTTTATTTTTCTTTATTTCATTTATCCTCACCTCATTCCCAATATGCATTTCTTTACTCCCTAGTTGAAAAGATAAGCAAGGGTGCCCAGACAGTTGAACTCTTTCCACATTTGGGGATTTGTTAATTCATGTGTATTACTCTCAGGAAGTATGAAAATTATTGAGTCATTTGTTTTCAGAACATTTCATTTCTTTTATTGTTTTGTTTCTTAGTTTGGTCTATGGGTTTGGTTTTGTTTCTATTTTCTTGTTGATGTTGTGATTTTCCTTTGCACTGTTTCTCATTGACTGTTGTAGGAAAGAGATTTTTGGATATGGCTTCAAATTTATCTGCATTTATCTGCATTTCAAGTGTAGCTTTGGAAAGAAAACCTTATGTTAAATAAACCCAGTGCAGTGCAGTTACCTCAGATTGCTCTCCAAGGCAAACCAATCTTTTCTATGAAATATTTCAACTAGGATTATAGTTAAGGAATATATATATATATATATATATATATATATATATATATAATACATGTAATATATATTTATGTTATATATATATAGAACATAAATATAAATATTATACATGTAATATATATTTATGTTATATATATATATATATAAATAAACATAAAATTGTCCATTATCTTTGCCTTGTGGTAATTGTGATGTCTTACTTTACTACATTATAGTTTCCATAGCTATGGAGCTTTTATTTAGATAAAAATTATTATGTAACTCAGTAATCTCTTAATGAGAGTGGTTTTTAAGATTTTCTAGTTTATTTTTCTGTTTGCTATAATTTCATTCAAATGACAAATGCAATGAAAATACACGCAGACATATGAGAACTTCTAGATTTCTGCCATACAAATCAGATAAAGTGAAATAGAATTTTCCTTATTTTTCAAGAGAACTTTAAAAAATGGCATCCGTACACATTTTCCCATTGTTTTGCTGCTTAAATTTATAAAAAAACTGTTTTGAATACAGTTCTTGAAATTGTAACATAAGATACATTCCTACATTAATTTTAGGGAAATCGACGAGAGGCTCTAACAGCTGTTTCCATCCCTTACTCCATTTTAGCTCAGTAGGGTATCATGTTACTTTTCTTTCTATAGTTGCAAATGCTAAAGCGATCAGTGATAATTTTAGAAAAACTAACAACGTCTGGAGGTGTCAGCATTCTCAGTAGCAATTTGGACTGAAAGGTAGTATATACTATATATATAAGAGAGATCCAAACCTTTTCAAACTTCAGGGGATATAAGGTTAGAATTAAGCACAGTTTTGTTCAGTGGGAAGGTATGGGTTATGAAAGAATAGCCATTTACTTTTCCAATTCAATCTATCTTCAAAAAAACTTTAAAAGCAGGGTCAGGTAAGCTTTTTAACCTCAAAGAGTTAATCCAAAGTACTCTTGAACTTTTCAGTTTAGCTAGACTGGAAAAACTGGGCCAGGTTGTTAAATATAGAAATAAAAGACCATAGGAGATCAAGAAAAAGTGTATTGGTCCCAAGGAATAGACAACTGATTACAAAGTAAAAAAAAAAAAAAAAAAAATCATGAAGTAATATGTGAAAGGGTGAACTGCAAAAGACATACTTAGAGCTTTCCAGAATTAATGGTTTAAAAAATAGCTGAAGCAATTTGAATAGAACATATTAAATTCATTTCTAATTTCAAAGAAAGGTTCTAAAAAAATCTTTAACGCTCACAAACTGAAAATGTCCTGCCACAGGAAGTAGTCTCCCACAGTTCATATATCAGTGAATCGGTCTCTTAACTCTAAACTGCTGGATAGCTCTATAGCGGAATGGTGATGTTTTGCTGTTCTAGTGGGTTACAGACTGAATGTGTATGTTCCCCCCAAATTCATATTTTAAAACTCTAATCCCAGATGTGATCGTATTAGGAGTAGGGTCTTTGGAAGGTAATTAAGTTTAATCAAGATCATGAGGGCAGGGCTTCCATAATGATATTTGCACCCACATAAGAAGAGACCAAAGAGCTTGTTCTCATTCCCTCTCCCTCTCCCCTCCCCTTCTCCCTCTTTCTCTGTGCCATGTGAAGATTCAGAAAGAAAGTAGTCATTTACAAACCAGAAAGAGAGCTCTCACCAAGAACCAAATCAGCCAGCACCTTGATCTTTGACTTCCCAGTTTCCAAAACTGTCAGAAATATATATTTGTTATTTAAGTCAGCCAGTCTATGCTCTTTTGTTATAGTTGCTTGAACTGACATACATAGCTACATAGTTTTCCAGGATAAATATCAAGCAGTTATCCATTTTTGATGGATTAAGTCATTCCTAAGGTAAGATAAGCAAAATCTAAAAAACATTAGGTAGTTATTTCATTAACAATAACAATTCCATACAATGCAGATGACATGAAAATGTGCAAGGATATTTCACAGGGTAAATGAAGAATGAAAGGATAATAGTGAAAATGAGACAGGGTGTGCTGATCCAAAAATTTTGCATTGGAAGTCTATGAGATGCAAATAGCAAGGCTGCTGTCTTACGTGACATGCAATAGAGAGCTGTACGATCTAATTCACTGTTTCATGTGTCTTCAGTTCACCCAGCAACATTATTGGTAACGACAAGGAGAAAGCATCTCTCGCATTATGAAAATCCAGGCTCTGGCAAAAAGGCCCCTGTCATGATCCAACCTGGTTCATCCTGACCACGGACCAGTGCCAGAGTAGGGAGAGCTTTTGTATTCTGAATCAGTGGTTACTTCTCATGCCTGCTATGTACTGAGAGTGTTCTGCCTAATTGCACATTTACCAGTGTAGCTCAAAAATTAACAAGAACATCAAATTTCTGTTGGTTAACCTCAACCTGGGTCTATAAGGAAAAAAAAAAACTTTTAAATCACCATTCCTACAGATTCTTGTTGTAATTAATTTATTCATTTCTTTCCCTCAGATATTATAAGTGAATCTCCTAACTCAAGAAGTTCTGAAATGTAGAAAACGTGCCCCTCCTAAATAGGTCTGTTTTTTAAGACACTGTGAATTGCTAGAAATAATTCATAGTCGCTGTAAGTCAACAGCTGCAGACCCCAGTGGGTTTCCCATTATTACCTTTTGTTTTTCCTATATGACACATACCTCAAGGACTGACTGAAGGTCATGTCAGTGAGTTGCAGAGTTGTGTAAATGCTACTTCTAGTCACATTTCCTAAACTTATTTTTGTTGGCTTTTGTCTTCCCCAGCTTCCCCTCTAAGTACCACACATACATCACAGCTCACAATTCTCTTCTCTCTGCACAAAGGGCGGTAGTCAGGTGCTTTAGACTGAGAAATTCCCAAGACAAGGATACTTTGTTATTCACTTCTGTATCACTAGCTTCCATATTAGTATCTGTGTTGTAGGAGGTACACCAACAAACAAACAAGTAAACTAACCATATATTGAATGAATTGATGAAAATATGGAGAAGGCAGGAATGGGACCAAGTCAGGAAGTCAGAAAAGACTTCCTTGAGAAACAAAGCTTGAACTGAGATTGGAAAGAAAGTGGGAATTAATTAGATAAAACAAAGAAGGGAGAGAAAATAAAAAATTTTTCTGTCCATTAAATTGAGATCAAAATATTCTCTAGACAATCTCGTAGGGTTTAAGAGTCATTCTTCATAATACAATGAAATGGGTGATGGTGCTTTAGTGCTAACCGGTGGATATATCTGGTGTTCGCTAATTCTCAGCTTACTCTTCTTATTGCATCTCTCTTCTAATAACAGTGCTTTTGTGCACAAGTTCCAATCCCAGATATGCTGTTTTCTTCTCCCCAGTTTGACAAGCCCAATGGTAGAACTAGACTTCTATTTGTATTACTATCCTGAATTCCAGTAAAATGTCTCCAGTAAACTAAAGATGAACGTTCTTTTGGCTTTGCCATTTGCCCTGTCTCTAAGGTAGATTCCCATGGATGAATTCTGCTATCTACTTATACAACTGCAGATATAATTAGGTACCTATTTACACACATATTTTTACCATACAAACAATGATTTTCGGACACTCTTCTCTGATTACCAATTTCTTAATTAAACTCTCTCCTGTATTTCTGATTATGATGTTTACTTGAATGAAGTCCATATATTTCTTCTCTGGGGACTCTGCCAGGCCCATTTGATGGAATTTAAGCTATTTGCGAGGCTATAGCTTAAACAGCTCCTAAACATACATTCTGTGCCTTGAGTGAGTCTAGAGTATGTAAAAGCATCTTACCCCACACCTGCACCCCTGCTGTGAATAAGTCACCATTGTTTTTGAACAGCCACCATATATGTAATCATCACCACAGGCTATAGGATACCAACTCAGAACTCCATACTTCCTCTGGAGTTCTGAGTACCCAGGACTCCTGAGGATGGCAGTTAAGCTAAAATGGCATAATCATGTACAAATATGACCCTACAGATTAAAAAAAAAAAAGAGGTGAAAGAAAGAAGAGGTTTATATATTGCTCTGACCAAAAACTTAAATTCCTAACCACAGATGGCAGGTTAATTCTAGATGTCTCTCTGGTCTTTCTTACAACAAGATTCCTTCCTGAGTGGCAAAACTAAAAATTGAACACTTTCTATTCAAAAGTAGCCCATATTTACATTTTATTTCAACATACGCATATGTATTTATTGTGAGACTTGTTTTAGGTACCAGGTATAACAAAAATGAATTAAATCAAGTACACT
The DNA here is from genome assembly GCA_004027375.1 of Macroglossus sobrinus. Classification (NCBI taxonomy): domain Eukaryota; kingdom Metazoa; phylum Chordata; class Mammalia; order Chiroptera; family Pteropodidae; genus Macroglossus; species Macroglossus sobrinus. Next base: position 202,903 of record PVKZ01000740.1, read on the forward strand.
TATATATGCCTTCAGAGAATTTACAATCCAAGTAGAAAAGCAGATATAAATCAGATAATTTTGTACACACATAAGGAATTTTAAAATGTAAGTCTGACAAGTGGGAGAGGTAAACAGCTCTATGGAAGAAGAGAGAAAAAGACCAAGGCAGGACATGAGGAAGGACTTTCCTGAGAAAAGTGCTTAAAGTGAGATCTGAAGAAAAGTGGAAAGTGAGGAAAGAAAGGCATAAAAACATTTAAGAGGGAGGCAGCATGCAGAAAGGCCATCTGACAGCATTGAAAATTATGATGGAAGGCTGTAATTTCTGGATAACAAATTGTCAAATAAAGAGGATAGTTCAAATAAAGCTATAGCATACATAGAAATATGCATGCAGGGCCTGGTCTGCTGTATTTAGAAGATTTTTCTTAATCCAAAGATCACTGGAAAGGCATTAAAAGGACTTTAAGCATGCAATTTTCCTTTTGAAAAGATTACTTCAACTGCTCTCTGAACAATACATTAAAACTTCTATATATCCATTATGGTGGACTAGATAATGTAAATATCCTCCAAAGTAAGTATGAAAGTAAAACACAGCTGAACTTATGGAAAGAAATAAAAATGTTAGGTTTTTAAAAAAATGGCAGGAGAATTAAAAATCAGTGTGGCAAACTTACAATGATGATATATAGCTCTCTGGAGATATTTCTTGCTCTCTATAACTTATAGATTGGATTTTAACAACTTGTTTGGGGAAAGAGAGAAGATAAAGCTTCACATCTTTGCAAGGGGTAGATTTGACAATGATACTTTGTATAAAGAAAGGACATTAGAAAAACAACATCATGTTGAAAGGGTGGTCTAGTTAAGAAAAAAAATCAGTCTATTTTTTTAATTGGTCTATTTTTAAAGGAGAAAACTAAACCATTTTTCTGTCTCTAGGAGGCCCTGGTTGAACATAAACAATACTGCTGTGAAAATTTACAACTGCAGACCAGACCTACTATGAGCTTAACATTCAATTCATATTATCTGAATGAACCAGAACATTTTAAACATGGATGTGACCTTAAATTGATTACTTATTTGTAGCCATCTGTACAAATGAAAGCAACAACTCCAATATCTTTCTGTAGATTCCTATATTGTTATAGTCTTCAAATTCTTTTCTCTCACACACATGTGTACACACACATGCACACATGTGGACCAACAGTACTCTCCTAAGCATTAAGTGTGAAATCCAAAATTAAAAAACACAAAATAACTAACCATCCCAATTATAAGCAAGCAGAAAATAAACCAGAATTGGGTTTCCAGCAACACATAGACATATACAGACACATACATACACACACACACACACACACACACACACACACACACACACACACCACAATGTGAATTATTATATTTAGTTTTTTGGGAAATAAAAGAGTACGTTTCATTTACAACCAAGACAAAAAGCATACTATCATTTAAAAAAAACATTTAAAAATAGTAAATAGCTATTATTCAAGCAATACTCAAGAAATATTAAAATACTAAGTATTCAAAATTTAAGATATTAAAAAAGTCACACAAATGTTATCCAAAAGAGAGCTGGCATACAAATATAATAATTTAGATTTAAAAAATCACAATAACATAGTCATTCTCATACTAAAGCCTCAAAATACATAATAACAATATGACAGAATCTACCACAAAATTGATAAATATTTTATATGTGGAAGCTTTACCATAACTCTCAGTTATTGACAGACAATACATACAAATAATTGTCCTGTAAACAAATCATTTGAAGAATCCAAGTAAAAAGAATAAACTAAGAACATATTCAACCCTTAATAATAAATAGTGATAGTACATTTTTCCCAATATGTATAGAATATTTGATTAAATCGATCATGTAGTAAGCAGTAAATCAGTTCTTAAAAATATTCAACAAATTAGTGGTAGTAAGGACTTATTTCCTGAATATAACAAACTAATCCATAACTTACCCTAAATAATAATACATATTCTAAAAATTGATGAGCTTTAAAAGAAAATTAATTTTAATACCTTATGGTTCAATGAAAAAATATAATAAAATACTCCATATCAAATTGTCCTGAATTTATATTTTCACCTTTCAGCTACAACAAACCTCCCAGTATAATCCAATGTTTGAGCTATAGAAATCATATATAAGTATACATATGTATATAGTATACACCATACAAATATACATATGAACATATGTATGTAAGCATGTATGTACACACATGCTACACATACGCATTTGAAAATCTTACAAATTTACCAAGGCAGAATATGAGTGTCCAAGATTCTGAAGAGATGAGGGACTCATTTAAGTGGGCCAAACATTTCAAGCTGCTTTTTCCCTTAAAAAATTTTCTGATTCTTAAGCAGTGCACTAGGGGAGGGTAAGCAGCTGTCATAAGGTAGCATTTCTCAATTCCCCATATCAATCCCAGCTCCAAGTTGCAGAAACTCTATTCTAGGCAAGAATGGCTGAAAGAGCATTGTCTCTCTTCACCACTCAGCCTCTCTACTCATAACATGGAAACTTTCCCAAGCATAGAAGGTGGAGAATACTGGGTCCCAATTACCCTTGCTTGAGCTTACTCAGAGGATGGAGGCCCCCTGCCACAATATATAAGACATGAAGACTAGAGGTTACCACCCTGCCCAGTCCCCTATTTGTAAGTCAGTAATATTATTTTGAGAGACTTGAAGCACTATTTGTATCCTAGCTCTGAAGAAATGGTATAGGAAACTTACCCAGAAGGAGAGGCAGATCACAAAAACAGAGGATTAGGAAGCTCTTTCTAAGGGATAGTGTTGATTTGAGCTAGCAGAAGAATGAATCAACAATCTTGAAGACAGGCTGAAACAGATCATATAGTCTGAAGAACAGAGATGAAACAAATAATTAAATATAAAGAAAGCTTCAGAGAAATGTAGGACACATTTAAGTGCACCGACTAACATGTAATGAGAGTGCCATAGTGGAGGAGTGAGAGAAATGTGAAGAAAAGTTATTCAAAGATATAATGGCTGAGAAACATCAATATACAAATACAAGCTCAGTGAGCTCTAAGCAGAATTATAAATGCAAATGGTTAACACAGAGACACATCCTAGTAAAAATATTATAAGTCAATGGCAAAGAGAAAACTTTCAAAGAAGAGAAAAATGATCCAGTAAGACTAACAGCTGACTTCTTATTAGAAACAATGAAGGCCAGAATACAGTGGGAGATAAATATATTCAAAGGGTTGAGGATGAGGGAATTGTCAATCAGGAATCTTATATCCAACAAAATTTATATCTGTGAATATCTATAAGAAAAATGAAAAAGATCTCAAATCATTGTCTTCCACCTTAAGACATTGGTTAAAAGGAACAAATTAACCCTAAAACAAGTAAAATGAAGGAAACAATAAACATTATGGCAAAAAGTAATGAAATAGAGAATAGGAAAACTAGAAAAAAAAACAACTAAACCAGACGTTGATTCTTTGAAAATATAAACAATATCTACAACCTTAGCTAAATTGGCAAGTAAAAGAGCATAGAAGACCAAATTAGTAGAGTCAGAAAAAAAAGAGGAGAATATAACTATAAATAAAAGTGATCACAACATAACACAATGGTCAGGAAATTGAAGACTAAATTTATAGAAACAAGAAAACTACTAAAACTGACTAAAGAATAAATAAATACTCTTAATAGATTATATAATGCATGAAAAGGCTGAATTGTAATTTAGAAAACTCTACTATGAAAAGCCAAGGCCCAGATATTTAATGAATTCTGCAAAAACATTTAATGATAAATTTATACCAATTCTTTACAAATTCTTCCTAAAATTAGAAAAAAAATAACACTTCTCAATTTACTCTGTAAGGTCATTATTTTCCAACAGCAAAACCAGACAAAGATGTTATAAGAAAAGAAAATTATAGAACAATATCTCATTTAAAGATAAACTCTAAAATCCTCAACAGAATACTAAAAAACTGAATCTAGAAGTATATCAAATGGATTATATACCATGACAAACTGAATTTACTCCATTGTCACATGGTTGGTTTAAAAATCTGAATCAATTAATTAACAATACCATAAAAATAGAATAAAAGATAAAAATCACATGATCATCTTAATAGATGCAAAAAAGCAATTTACAAAATCCAACATCCTTTATGATTTTAGAAAAATAATTCAAAAAAATAAATAAAGAAGGAAATTTGTTCAAACTGATAATCTTCATCTACCAAAAAACTCACAAGTAATATCAAACTTGATGGTGAAAAACTGAATGCTTTCCCCCTAACATCAAGAACAAGATAAGAATAAAATCAGTTTTTTTATCTCTTTTCAATATTATACTGATGATTTTAGCCAGAACCATTAGGCAAAAAATAAATAAATAAAAAGAATACAGATTGGAAAGTAAGAAGTAAAAGTATCTACATACAGAGGAAATGATCTTGTATACAGACTATCCTAAAGAATCCACTACAACATACTACTTACCATACTGACCCTAGTTGTTACTATAAGAAACAAGTTCAGCAACATTGCAGGGAACAAGATCAACATACAAAATAATCAATTGTATTTCCATACACCAGTAAAGAACAAAATGAAAAAAAAAATTAATTAACATTAAAAAAATAAAATATTTAGAAAAAATTTAACAAAATAGTTACAAATTTGTTTTCTAAAAATTAAAAAGATATTGAAAAATTAATGACATCTAGGCAAATCTGAATAGAAATTAAATGGATAATTACTTTAAATGTATAATATACTGAATGACTCAAGAAAAAATATCTATAATTGTTAAAGTATTTAAATCCATAATTGAAAATATTTTAATAAAATATAGCTTAAATTTTTTTTTAAACTGAAATTGGTTAAGCAAATGAACATTAATGGAAAAGATAAGGCCAACTTCAGAAAAAAATAAAACCAAGATCCCTATGCAATTCATATTGTGATGTTAGTTTAGACTTGATATCATAAGCAAATTATTCTGGTACAAGAAAAATATTTTTGTGACAATTATGAATTTAAAATATGAATATCAATACTTTAATAGTATAAAACAAAAAATTGCCAACCTGAAATAGTTAATATATTAAAGAGTTTTTTATTAAATATGGTCTTTCCAAGAGATTCATGGATTGTTTTACATTAGAATATTATATCCACCACAATATAAATATATCAAAACAATGCTCAAACTAAGAATAAGTACTTTAAACACAAGGTGATATTATTTCATAATTAAGATGGGTAGATTCAAATATCAAAGTTTTATTGATAACCTAGGTTATGGGATAATGAGAACTCAAATATTACAGGTAGAAGTATAAATTAGTATAGTACCATTACACTTCTTTTGAAAAATTCTGGTAAAATTAAAGATTTTCATGGTTTGGGACCAAAGCAATTCCACTCCTAATTAAAAGTTACCAAAGATAATTTCTGAAATATATGAACTTTTATATATAATATCGAAAAAGTAAAACTGTCTACCAACAGAATAAATCAATAAAGTGTTATATATTCAAATAATTTAATAATTATACATTAATCATAATAAATGAACTAGAAGAATATATGTTATTCTACTTACAGTGGTTTCATAATTTAGCACCCCAATACTAAGTAAGTAAAACAACCATTTATTATGTTCTTGATTTTCATGGGGGCAGAATTCAGGCAAAACATGGGGAAATGGTTTCTCTGAGGCCTCGATGGTAGAGTAGAAGGCTGGGGATCATCACCCAAAGGCGTGCTCATGTTGAAGTTTCCTGAGGTGGGCTGTCAGTCACATGGTAGGAACATATTCGATGGCAAAGACTGTCCAGTCATTTAGAATAATCAAGTCTGCTGTACATTTCAGTCGGCACCATAACATTTTTGAGTAGAAAAAGCAAAGTGCAATACAGTAGAATTCTATTTATGTAGAAGATTTAAGTGTAATATATAGTATATAAACATATATTTACGTATGTTTAAAAATGCATGTATATATTTAAAAGACAAAGAGATACAACAGAAATAATCAACACAAAATTCAAGAAAGATATTTTCTTTGGGGATGTTGGAGGGAGAAGTATGCAATTGTGAGGGAATACACAAGAAACACCGATAATAATATGTCATAGTAATTTGTTTTATTTCTTAAGATGGGTAATATGAATGTTCATTATAGTATATTATTATATGTGGAAGATTAAATTCAAAGGACTTTAAATTTAACTAGATATGGGATATTATGGATAGGAAAATGCCAAAGATGTATTCTAAATATAAAATTTACAGAGGTGATTGGATGGTAACAGTCTTTCAAAGGTACACAGATATTACAATGGAGAAATATAAAGTAATCAATATCAGATTTATAGTTAGACATAAGGCTCTTAAGTCAGTCTTCTTTACATCAATATGATTCTACAAAGAATTCATAAAAATCCCAGAAATCATTTTGGAATTTAAAAAGCTTCTGGTTCAATAACATCATGTGATCATCAAGGTGACTCAGCAAAATTCTCACTCTACTGGGCATTCAAAAGAAAGTAAAAGGTTGGGTATTCCTTTAAAAGTGTTTCATTTACAACATAGCCAGTATTCATGCACATATGTCTGACTTTGAAAGTCCCTGAATATCCCGATGTTGAAAATTGTACCTCTAGAGATCATTTCCTTTTGGTAGAGCTCTTGAAATTTTCTTTTAAAAGAAGACTTTTCTTTTTAAACTGCAGACTCATGGGTGAAACAAACCTAAATGTGGTGATTGTTTACCCACATGTAAGTCACAATGGAAGACAGCCAAGAGTAAGACCACAGAGCAATGGGCCTCAGTGGGAAAGAACTGAGAATGCAGTTTGGTGGAAAAAGGGCACAGAGTTAGAAAAGAGGAATACATAAAGAACACGGTTTCATTTCTAAACATTTTTTACAGCTTTTCTAAAGGCAGATTACGCTTGGCAGCTTTACTGCGGAATCAACATACATGGCTACTGGCATCTAACATTGCCAGTTCAAATACATAAATTGACTCTAGTGGTATGAAAGATGACATTTTTAAAAAGTATTTATTAGTGTAAAAATATTGGTTAAAGAGGTTTTTTTTAGAAATATGTTTCAAGCAATATATACACACTGAGAAAATTACCCATGGAATTGACGCAAAAATGTATGAACAATAGTGCTGCTTTATAAACCAAAAGGAGAAAAATAAAACAAGGTTCGGATTCTATTATGTAGGTCAGATACCTAGTATTAATTGGTTTCAAAGGGGTTTGTGTTTAAAAATAGAATTCATCATATATAGAAAAGACAGATATTTGTTCTGTTAACATGTAAACTGGGACAGTTTAATTTCTCTTAGGTGTAAAAAGAGATAAGTAAGGCGTGCAAAAAAAAGAGAGAAAGAGACAGAGAGAGAGAGACAGAGAGAGAGAGAGAGATTCCCAAGCTATCTTTTTCTTTTTATTTTTCATTTATTTTAGCCTGATAAAAAGAAAAAGAAAAAATCCATAGCCACAAGTGATCAATAAAACAGCCATAAAAGAAGACTTTTAGATATAGTCCTTGAGTAATAATTTTTGTCTTTTGAAATATATCTCAGAGTGAAAATGTTTAGTCACTAAAGTTTGACTCCTGCGAAACAAACCCGAGGAAGCTCAGGTTATTTCACTTCCACAGAAAGGCAACCCACATCTTCAGTTTTAAGAATTTTATACTTCCCAAAAAATTATATGTGAAAAAGTTTGTATGTTTATACCTTATGTATGACTCTTCGCTTTTATGCAGGTTTTTCTAAGGAAATATTGGCTAATGTTTAATACGTTAAACTCGCCTTTTAAGTCCTTGAGAAAGTCATTTGGGTGGAAAATGTAACCATCATGTTTTTTACTGGTGGGTTGTGGCGGTTCATTCTTGTCCATCACTATGATATATTATTGTCTGCAGCTTTTTTAGTATGCCACTGTTTGTATTTTCTAATATAAACTGAGAAATGTTATCTTGATATGATTCACTAACACACTGATTCTAGCCTACGTCAGTTCTAAGACATGGATCTCTGCTGTGGCCTGTCAGCATCAGAATTCTCATGCCAAAGTACTGAAGGCCAGATCCTAGATCCAAATAAATTTATATTTTGTGGGGCAATTTTGAGGTGAGCCAGCAATCTCTCCTGGCAAAACTCTGACCTCACCATAAGTAATTTCTTCAAAAGTTAAGAGAGAACAATTAAAATAAAGAATTAAACTTCTTAATATGATTATACTTTTAAAAAATGTTAGTGGATGAGGAAACATATTACTGTAGAGCTGCTACTGGTCCATGCAGGCATTTTCCCACATAGTGCTAATTATACTTGTTATGCCAGTTAGTCTTCTGCCGAGCCATTGCTATTGTTCTTCCCATTATTTTTAATAGTTAGTTCCATTGTAGAAATGTATTTTAACACAAAACATAGAAGGATACTCCTAATTATATATATATATTTTTTTAAGTCTATAGGACATAGTATATTATATCAAGAGAACATGTCAAATCTGGATTCACCTAAATCATAGAGTTTGAAGTTGAACTAGAGTGTACCTTTACAACATTTTCCCAATTTCTACGGTTTAAAATCATGGCAATGATTTAGCAAGCATACTTAGTTCCAAGCCTCCCGCCTACACTCGAGAAAATCGACTTTCTCTAGATCAGAATGCCCTGGTAAATGTTACCTGCCAATTGATGGGCATTTAGGAAAGAAGAACAGGAAAGTCACAGAAAATGACCCAGGCACAGGCCCTTTGCCTGTCAAACAAGGAGAGACAAGGATTAAAAATAAAAAATACATCATGTAAGGTCAAGAACTCCTGTTGTGCTAAGAGCTTTTGAAGTCTGGAAATACCAGAGGCTTAAGTTATCTAGAATGAATATGAAAGTCTTGACCCAACATCATTAGCGTGACACTCTACCCATGACCTGAACTCCCATAGGTTATTGCGTTCTGTTAAACCAGGCCAAGAAGGGCAGGCAAGGCCAGAGAAAATGGCACTCATTCAATTTAAACATAATTTAATTCTATGAAGACTTTTTAAATAGGTTCTTGGAATCAACATCTTAAAGAACTGACTGAATGCTGCTATTTTGGGAAAGTAAAATTGCTGCCATTACTACTTCCTGCATGAATTCAAGGATCTAAGAAACCAGGTGAGGTATCTTTTGACTCTTCAACCATGCAGTAAAATCAAAGTGTGGATGAAATTGGTGAAATGGTTCTAAAATATTCTGTGTCCATGTGTTTTAATATGTGCTACCAACACCCACCTTATAGTAAAAAAATCTCATTTTGTATATCTATTTCTACTCTAATATACAGACCTAGTGTTAGACGGACATCTAAACACCATCTCCACCATCGCTACCTCAGGCTATTCATCTTGTTCAGAGCATGTTGGGAAGTTACAAGGAGAGACTATAGGAAGTACAAAGTGTATCCTGAACGAACAACACATTCCGGTGAATCCAAAATTATCTCTAACTCTGTATAAAACACTGCCATCACAGTCTGTCTTTATAAAGCAGTATGATCTGAGATATGTTTACAGGCACAAAGTAGGGTATGATTAGCCAGCAGTCACCTAGAAGATAGAATGGTGAGAATCTTGAACTTTGTGACGGTATATTTTACTTGGAATAGGGAGTAGAAGTTCCATTTTAGGAAAATTTAATAAGCTATAGTTTAATAAATGAAGAGGAAGTCCGATGATTCTGAAGGTCAAAATATAAAGAAAAATAAGAATCATCCTGAGAGTGGGGCATAGTGGTAACAAAATATTAGGTATGCTCTCTACCTCACTTCTAAGACAGATCCCAGATGTTTTCATACTTATTTACATTGAGATAAAAGTCATACATCTTAAATGTCCAATTCAGTAAGTTCTAGCAAATATGTACATCCACTGACTAACACCCCAATTAAAATATAAAATATTTCCATCACCACACAAAGTTTCCACAGGCAGTTTTCTAAAGCCCACAGTCACCACCCTAGGCCACAAAAGTTCTGATTTCTATCACCATAGACAGTTTTACTAGTTGTACAACTTATACAAATTTATTTTATGTCTGTACACTTTTGTGTCTGGCTTCTTTTTTATAATATAGTTATCTAAGAGCCATCCCTGTTGTTGAATTTATCAATATTTGTTTTCTCTTATTGCTAAGCAATATTTCATTATATAAATATTCCCTATTTATCCCTACTTGCAAGCTAATAAATTAGCCTGACAAGACATGAAACTCCTGGGTCAGACATAAAAGATTTTATTACTCATGGCAGAGCAGCAGCATGAACTTTATATTTGCATCAACTTCTCTTGACCCGCTTCCAAGCCCCATAGGTATGACCTGGAGGCCAAGTCGAGGTGGATTCTGTACACACAATGGGTTGTGTCACAACTGGGATATCCCAGTTTAGGAACTCCTAATCTTTAAAAGGGATTGCTGGTTGACCTACTCAGTCTTTGCTTTGGAGAAATATTATCTTTATTATCCAAAACAGGTAACAGATCTGTCCTTTGCCCCAGAGTGAGACACTATCTCTGTATTCCAAGACTGTTTTCTATACAAACATCCCTGAAAAACCATCCAGAACAAAAACTGATATGACAGATAGAAAAACCATGGAGAATTGTCTATCTATACCTGATAAAGCACATTTTTAGTTGTTTCTAGTTTTGGACTTTATGTAAGTTCTTTAGGATGTTCCATGAAACCAAGCATGTCATGTGTGAATAAAAAGTTTTATTTTTACTATAAAATTTTTATTTCCTCATTTATTTTTTTCCTTGCCAGTTACAATATTACAATGGCAAGGAACAATATTAGACAGATTTAGAACTGACTTTTCATTGTTCTCAATTTCAGTATAAATGTTTAATATTTTACCATGTTTGATTGTAGCTATATATTATTCATATATGTACTTTAAAAATTGAGAAACTCCTCTCTGTCTTAGCTTGTTTTTATGATAAATAGATGTTGAATAGATGTTAAATTTTGTCAAAAGCATTTTCTGCATTCATTCTAATGATTATGTATCTTTATCTTTTATTAATGTGAATCACAATAATTTTTTAATGTTAAACCTCCTTCCATTTTTAAAATAATTCACACTTGAACATGTTAGATTTAAATGCTATTATTTCATTAAGAATCTTCAGCTATTTTCTTGATGGTTATTGGTCTTTAATTTTATTTTCTTGTAATATCTATGTCAGGTTTATAACCAGAATAATGATGGTCTCCTGAAATGTACTGATAAGTCTTCCCTCTTCCTTTATATTCTGAAAAAGTTTAAAAGTGGGGTAAGTTTAGTTATATTTCTTTCTTAACCATTAGAAATAACTTAGCAATACTATTAGCTGGATCTAAAATTTTCTTTGCAAAGAGGCATTTTATTAAAATTTTAATTTCTTTAATAGAGTTTCAAATTTTCTATTTCTTCTTTTGTCAGTTTTGTCAAAATGTTTTTAAAATGTTTTTTCAAAGAATTTAACCATTTCAATAATGTTTTCAAATCTACTGGACTAGAGTTGTTCATAATATTAATTTATTATATATATTTTTTATCTTTGTAACCTGTTTTTGACAGACCTATTGTTTCTGTTATTGATGGTTTGTGTTTTCCCACTCATTGTCTTTATCAGTTTTGTTAGATATTTATAAATTTCATTAACCTTTGTATAGAACCAGAAGCTAAGTTAATCTCCTATTGTTTGTTTGCTTGTTTTTCTTCATTATATTCTTGAATAAATAGAGTCAACTGATCTTTGAAAAGGAGCAAAGGCAAAACAATGAAGCAAAGATAGTCTTTTTTAAAAAATTAAAACATATTTGAAATGTAACATTGTGTAAATTAAAGCTACAGACTAGGAGAAAATATTTTCAAATATATATTATAAAGGACTATTATTCTAAATAAGAAAGACTGAATAATAAGAAAATGAACATTCTGACAAAAAAAAATAGACAAAAGATCTTAACAAAAATCTCACCAAAGAAGACATACAGATGGAAATAGCACTAGAAAAGATGCTCTACATTAAAGCCATTAGGGAAAAAATGCAGATTGAACAACAAGCTATCATTTCATGGCTATTATTACATACCCATGAAAATGGCCAAAATCTAAAACACAGACAACAACAAATGTGGCCAAGTATGTGGAACAATGGGAACTCTCATTCACTGTTGGTGGGAATGCAAAAGGTGCAGCCACCTTGGAAAACAGTTTGGTGGTTTCTTATAAAACTAAACATATTCTCACTATATGATCTAGCAATTATGTTCAATGGTACTTATCCAAAAGTATTCAAAATTTATATTAACACAATAACTTGCTCGCAAATATTTCTAGAAGCTTTATTCATAACAGCCAAAACTTGGAAACAATCAAGATGTCCTTCAGTAGGTAAATGAATAAACTGTGATCCATCCTGACAATGCAATATCATTCAGTGCCAAAAATAAATGAACTAACAAGCATGCAAAGACATGAGGGAACTCAAATGTATGTTATTAAGGGAAAGAAGTCATTCTGAAAAAGGCTGCATATTGTGTGATTCTACTATATGACACCATGAAGAAGTCAAAATTATGGAAACCATGAAATAATCAGTGGTTGCCACTGTTAGGGGACAGAGGTGAATGGAAGAGATGCATAGGTGGAACACAGATGATTTTTACGGCAGTACATGTGTAAGTATAGGTTCATAAATGTACCTTTTTCGTGGGAGATGTGATAATTGGGAAGGATATGCATGTGCAGGGCAGAGAGTATATACATATCTTTATACCTTCCTATTTATTTTACTAAAACCTAAAACTGCTCTAAGAATAAATTTTTAAAAAGACAAACATACTTTTCCCATTTATATGAAGTTCTAAAAGTGGCCACATCAAATTATACTATTTAAGGATATATACAGATATTTAAAATTTTCCAAAAACATCCAAAGAAACACAAAAACCAATATAGTATTTACCTGTAGTAGAGAAACAAGAAATTTAAAAGAAAAAGCCCAAAAGAGAAGTTATTGGGTACTTGTTCTTTTTCTTGCTCTAACTGTTGGTTACATGGCTGTTTGCTTTATAAGTCTTATTCAAACTGTACATATTTGACAGCATATATACTATATATTACAATAAAAAAGAAACTGCAGCACAAGGTAACTGATAGCATACTGATACATCATTATATTTTATAACTGAGGTGCCTTTATATTATGCTTTCCAAAGTGCCATTCTGAAAACACACTATCAAATTTAAATGCAGACGCGATAATGATAAAATTGTGCAATAGCTGACCCAGCTCTCATTTTATCACTTTTCCCATAGCTTAGATATGAAGCCTGTGATTAAATATAACAGAGTAAAATGGGTTGTGTGGCACTTAAAAAGAAGAAATATCTCTATGGGCTCTATTTCATCTCTTTTTAACGAAGTGCTTATTTCTTAGGAACAACAAACAAATGCAGAGTGTGATAAAACATAAAGTTTCTGGCATAAAATAACTAACATTTGCTCAGTCACAGAATGCTTTATAAGATATGTGTTTAATTTTCCTACCTGAAAGAATGACTTGATGGAAGACTATGTTGTAACACCAGAATTCATTAGTATCATGTGGAGATAAGTAGAACCATTAGTAAGATGAGAGACAGTTAAACATAACTGAAAGTATGACAAGGTTCTCACATAAATCCTTAACTTTTCATATCTTACTCTTTGAAACACACAGTTTAGGTGTGATATTCTTAATTGACTAAAGGTATACCTCTTATTTTACCTATCATTTTTTATTTCATCCCCAGTCACTTTGTTGACGAGAGTTGATCTATCTACTTTCTATTTATATTCTTACTTTCTGGAACCCATAAAAAACTGCATTTATGTTTTATAATTAGGACTTCTTTTCTTCTTATGAGGCTGTATTTTAGGCATTAGATATTCCGTATTTATGCACAGTATAATATATATTATGATAAACAGTATATTACAAACCCACCTATTACATAGACAGTGGTTTAGGTACTGAGGATAAATAACACAGTACATATAAGACTTTGTCTTTCCGAGGAGGAGACAAAAAATAGGCAGTGAATTAAAAAATATTTATATAACAGATAATTATAATTCAATGAAGAATATAGAACAGAGAAATATGATGATGAGGCCTGTGGAATTACCTTGGTTATGAGGATTAAATATCTAAATGAATATTTAAAGTTAATATTTAAAGATGCAAATTATGCACAAGTCTAAAGGAATAGCTACTGTAGAAGCTCTAGAGCAGCGGTCCGAACCTTTTTGGCACCAAGAATCAGTGCTCCTGTGGGACTCCAGTACCTGATGATCTGAGGTGGAGCTGAGGTAGTGATGCTTGTTAGTGCTGGGGAGTGACTGCAAATACGGGTGAAGCTTTGCTTGCTCCCCACCACTCACTTCCTGCTGTGCCACCCGGTTCCTAACAGGCCACTACCGGTACAGGTCTGCAGCCCAGAGGTTGGGGAGCCCTGCTCTAGAGGGAAGCATGATTTTGGCATGTTCTAGATACCAGAAGACCAGAGTGGCTGGAGTTAGTAAAGGAGAGAACAATAAGAAATAACATGGGAATAGGCAACACTTGTAGTTGGAATCACACTAGGGAGTCGCTAATTCTGGCAACACTTGACCTTTGAGTTGAATGCAATCTTAGAGAAACAACAAATAAAACAGCAGTTGTAGCTTTCTCCGGCTGACAATTTCTTTTTGCCCTAGTCTGTTAGGGTGATCTGTGCCACTTCCCTTACTTCTCTAGACTCAGACAACCTGACCTACTTTTTTTTTTTTTATAGTGGAATTACAGGTTAAATTATAAGTCAGCATATGTCAGACTCAAGCATACTAATTGTTATCACAGGAAACCTCTTAAATCTCTCATAAACACAGTATACTTGGTTGCTCTAGTCATAAACCTATACATTGATCTCTATGTATCAAAATCTCAAGAACTTTTGACAGCTAACCTAAAGGAAGTAAAGTCGGTATGCAGATGTATGGGCATTAAAATTGTCTTTCATAGAAATGCTACATCCCTGAACTGAAGGGTAGATATTTCTCATCTTTCCTGCAGAGTTTATAACATTCAGATGTGTTTGCTATATGAATTAAAAGAAATAGGAGTCCCAATTCATGCTAGGTGTAGATTCTAAAGTCAGAATTAAATGCCACAGCATACATGAGACTACACTGTTATTATTCTCTGTTTACAACTCCCAACCACCATGTAGGACACTGACTCTAACTTTTGATGTTCTTGATAGGTTACTTCCAACACTACACCGATCTCTGTTGCTTCAATTATATCTTTTGTTACTTTATCACTGACTTCTCTCTTACCTGTACCTTTAATCTACCTTTTCATGATTACTTTCTCTTGGCTTTCAAATAAATCTTTAGATATTGTCTCTCTGAAGGTTACTGAAAGTTATCTTGCCTTTTCTTTACCATTAAATTTATTAGAAGAAAAATCTCTGTTCCCTGTTCTCACTTTTTTAGCTTTACTTAATACAAACTGAATTCTGCTATGCTACTATACTGAATTTCCATGTTATGAGTGGTTTCCTAAACTTCTATTCCAAAGATGTAGTCTCAAGTCCTTCCATTCTGTTTTCCTCTGCTTCCTTCTTAAAACTTTCCTGCTTCACTTTCAGGACACTATTTAGCTTTACCTTCCATTTGATTAACCACTTTTTCACTGCCTATCTCTTTCATAAGCCCATCCCTTCAATGTATGTATTCTCTAGGGCTCAGCACTCAGCCTGTACTTCTTGTAATTGTTCATACTCTTTTATTTATCTTTCCATCCACTGATGTCTCCAACAAAACCTCTTTCTAAATGGCACCCAAATCTGTATCTTCAATCTATAGAACTTCTAGAACCAAATAAAATGCATACTGGTTAGCCATTTCTGAATACTAAATATTCTTTCATATTGAATACAAATACTATAAATGACTTCAAAAAACAAGTTTAACATTAAATTTGTTATCTTTATCAGAAAACTCACCCCCTTCTGTATTCTGTATATAGCGTAATGCCACTGCTATCTATATATTCACCCAAACAAAAATCATAAGATCGACTTTTACCATTTCTTCTTTTTTTACCTCTACATCAACAGAATAACAATCTCTAATAACATTGTCTCCGCAATGACTTTCATGTCCAAAGAGTCTATTTCTGTTATTCCTACTCTTACTTATGACAATTTACATTTAATTCCTGGATTATTGCAACATATTCCTAGTTTTTAAAATGTTATTTGCCTTTTTAATAGTCACTTTCTGTTCAAAATTGTCTTTTCTAAAAATAACATATTTGGAAAGTCTACAAACTGCTTAAAAATGATGAGTATACATTATTTGCAGGATAATATATCTGATAGTTCAGCCATTTTGCAGTTAGAGCCTAGTTTTTATTCTAATCTCTTTTCTTAAACCTGTAATTCCTATGTCAAATCATAGTCTCTAGTCACTCAGGCATGTGTACAGTTCCTCAAGCATTCCAAGAAGTTTCAAGAGTGAAATAGGGAATGATTATCTCTTACTTTTAGAATTCTCATGATCCATGGTTCATGACTTGGAATATATTCTTCCAATTGTTTTTGAAGGCCTTATTCTCTTGAGTTTCAGACCATATTTCAATGATTTGCACTTAGATGTTGATACAATAGTTGTTCTTGGAAATAATAAAAGGATTAGAAAAGCGTTACCTCGTATTTTCTAATAGAACAAAAAGGGATATGAAAGGATATTTTAAAAAGAGTAAATGGGGCATTTGTTATCAGGTCAACCTATTTAAAAAATAATCATTTTAACAAATAAGAAATCTCCTAATGAAATACAATATTACATTTATTTCTAAAACTGTGTCATTCTACTCATCGGCATTTCTTTAATATTCATATACTTCTCAGACGTCATCACTATAAAATCATGTTTCCAACATTAACACCCGAAATTATCAAATATTCTCATGCAGGGTTGTAAGATCTTCTAAAGTAAACAATAGGTCTATATCATTGAGTTTTCAATTTAAACCTCAATGATGATGATAGCAATACTTTTATTAACTTGGAGGTATTGAGCTCTGCTTCTGATTTTGTTGCTCTTAAATTTTCATGAGCCAGTTACTTCTAGTTTCTATGTAGAGAGCTAGGCATATTGCACTAACCTTTACATATTGCACTAACCTTTCAAGGCCATCTTACTTGATAGCACCATAATGCACTGTAAGCATTTAATGAACTTGTAGACTACTTAGCCCATTTCCCCAGTATAGTTTCTATGAAAGCCTGCTGTGACTGGTTTTGCAGCCAACAATGCCATCTTACTTATTCCACTTCATATAAGTTAACTGCAAAATAAACTAAAATATACATACTACATTTCCCTTATCACCAATAAGCATCAGCTATTATAGACTCACAACTCTTGTTCATTTAGATGTATGTTACTTTTATACATATTACTTTTATTCTATTCCATCTCATTTTGATTATTTCCAGAACTTCTCTCTTTGAAATGGGTTGGAAACAACTGTAATTGTTAGAGGAGGTAAAAAGGAATCAAACCTGTTCTTTTATTTCATCAAGCCTAGATTACTTCACAATGTGGTTTTATGAATCAGAGTAATAGTTTTGTTCAATATTCAACATTAAATGTGACACTCTAAAACTATGTCTTATGTAGATCTCATAGTGTCACTGAATCTACGCGTTTTTATCTGGGAGGTGTTTAGTTCTTCATTTACCATCACCTGAGGCATTCTTTCCCACTTCTCTCTTATAGCTTTCCTGGGAGGGAAAGACGGGCACTAACTGAAAATTTGGGACAGAAAACCAATCTGCTTTTTACATGTGTGTCCAGGGAAAATAACAGCAAGTTTTTTTTTCATGTTAATATTAATAAATAACCCTTAAAATGACTAGAGCAGAACAAGATGAGTAGGTGCCAAGCAATGGCAGTAAAAACTGACTTCCCTAGTGTCATGTCAGTGTATTAAATTACCTTGCATTTCTAGGACTAGTAATAAACTTATTTGATATTTTCCCCATGTCTATTTGAATACTAGAAGAATTAAATTATTTGAATTTTAGATTTTGCTGTAAAACAGTAAAGAGATCATTTGTCACTCTAGAATATTTTGTCCAAACTTTTTATTGCTTTAATTTTAATGTGAGAAAATAAAATATATATAAAGTAATGAGCTGTGAATTTTAATACTGATCTTAGGACTCCAGGATGAGTAAGTCAAATAAGGCTGGTATTACTCATTTCTTTCTTTTATTTTATTTTGCTATAGCACACAGTTCAATAAGTTTTGACCATGTACATACCTGTGTAACCACAGCCCTATTTAAAATATGGGAGTTCTCCATCAACACAAAAAGATCCTTCATAGCCCTTCCTATTCAATCTCCTTCCATCTAAGGCAACCACTGATCTTATTTCTATCACATAGATTAGTTTTACTCATTTTCAAACAGCAAAAAAGTGGAATCATGCAGTAAATACTCTTCTATATCTAGTCTCTGTTGTTAAATGTAATGTTTTTGAAATTTATCCATGTATTCATTCATTCCCTTTTCCTTTGCTAACTGTAAATATCCATTGTATGAATATACCACTATTTGAATAGCCATTCTCATATGCATGAGCAATTGTCTGGCAATATTTAATAAAGTTAAATAGATGTGTACCCAATGACCATTGAGTATATTTCTATACATTTAATTAAGAAGAATAAAAGCATATGTTCGAAAACTAATTACACAGGAATGTTCATAGCACCTTTACTCATAACAATATCATAAAAAAAATTACTGATTATCAGGTGGGATCAGCTCTTTAGAAAACAAAAAAGAAGCAGTGCACTATAAAATAAAGGTTTAGTAGATTTTGAGAAAATTTTAAATCTTCTGAATCTTATTAATCAAAGATTCTTAAAATAACATCAAACAACATTTTCTATTATAGTGTATCACTTTAACATTAGCAAAATCTATTACATAATTGTGTTCTGTTCACCAAATTGATCAATATATAATATACTTCTATTTATTGCCATTTTAAATAAAAGTACAGTGTATTTTGCTGTTCATAAACACATTTCTGTATCGCTGAATGATTTTTAAGATAAACACTTAAGAACAGATTTTGCAGAAAAAGGTAAAAGCAGATTTTATTGAAAATAGATGGATAATTGCCAAATTATTCTTGGAAAGCCTTCACCAAATTATATCCAAACCAGTAGAAATTACATCTCTTCTACTCTTGTTAAGTACTTGGTATTTCTTATTTTCATTAATGAAGATAGCATGTGGCGGAAATTTAAAATTCCTTTACTTATTAATGCTGGTATTTAATATTTTATGTAAATATTAAATTCTATTCATGCCTTTTACACATTTTACTAGATGTTTAACGTTTTATGAAACATAAAATATCTTCTCAGGCATACCCCGTTCATGGTCTTTTTATAGCTTTGCTTGGTTTTAACATTTTCAAATGGAATAACAGTGATATATGGATACAGTATTTCTGTGAACTCTAGTTTTAAACAGCATGATATTTTAAGATGTATCCATGTTGATTCAGTTGGTTATGGTTCATTTTTTAATGCTGAATTTTATTCCATTGTATGAATATGCCCAAATGGATTTTTAATTCTATTATTAACAATGCCTGGATGGATTCAAAATTCTGTATTTAAAAAAAAAAACTGCTATGAACTATCAATTCAATATTTCCTAGTGCTTGTGTGCATGACTCTCATTAGGTAAGGTTATCTTCTTGCTCTCTTTTGAGCTTCCTTTATTAAATAGCTTTATTAAAATATAATAGACAATTAGTTGCTCATATTTACAGTGTACAATTCAATGAGTATTTTTTTTCAATTTTAATTGGCATACAATAATATTTTAGTTTAACAAAATAAGTCCTTACTTTAATGTAGTTGAATATTTACCAGACTTTTATTTGTAGTTTGCATTTCTGTGCCTTGTTCAAGAAGTCCTCATTTGAAATTCTTGTTTTGTTTAAGATATATGCTCATGCCATAAAAGTAACATAGATCCACTTAAAATCATGTTTGTAAGAATATTGGGAAGCTACTGATATGAAGAAATGTAAAAGCACCAACATAAAAAGGGATGATAATTTCCAGCGTGAGTCTTATTTAAGATTTACTCTAAAACTTTTGTAAGTGATGCAGTGATATTGCTATAATGATTGACTTGCAGACTAGTAGTACAGAAACATATAACTCATAAGAAGAATTATAGATATACAGCAACTTAGGTTTTTGCCAAAGGTACCCATACAATTTAATAAAGTTATTTTCCATAAAGAGTGCTAGAAAGATAGGATATCTATATAAAAATAAATAATCTTAAATCTAGTTTTAGTACTAAAAAGATACTACTACTTACTTTTGAACTAAAATGTTAATTAGAGATGGATCATAGACCTAAATGTGAAGGCTAAAATTGTAAAGGTTCATGAGGAAAATATAGAATAATTTCTCTATAACTTGGAGTGAACAAAGATTCCTTGGGAAAGACTCAAAATACAATAAACACAAAAATGTTATATTTCATCAGAATTAAAATTATTTGCTCATCTTTAGCCAATAAGAAAATGAAAAGACAAACAACGAACTGTGAATGCTGTTTTCAATGAATGTATATATAGTATAAGATTTCGGTCTAAGTTATTTAAAGCACATGCACAAATCAATAAGAAAAATACAAAGTAATAAAATTGGATAGAAGACTTAAGTAAGCAGTTCACAAAATTAAAAATCTAAATGACCAATAAGCACATGAAAGTCTTTTTGTCATTAAAACCAAAATAAAATATGACTAAAGACTCATCAGAATTTAATTTAAAAAGAAAGAAAATGTCATGTTTTGGCAATGATGAGATTCAATGGAACTTTCACACATGGCAGGAGGATACGTAAATGGGAGTCCTGGCATTGATAGCTGTTTACTAGTTTATAATAAAGTTAACCATACCTGGCCTATTAACCATCAATTTGAATGTTAGGTATATATCTAAAGATATGGATGTGTGTGTGTGTGTGTGTGTGTGTGTGTGTGTGTATAAATATATATGTGTGTGTGTGTGTGTGTGTGTGTGTGTGTATTCATTCACTAGAAAAGGAATGTACAGTATGTTCACAGCAACTTTATTTAAAATGGCTACAAAATATGGGTAGCTTCAAAATGATGGAAATATAGGTTACCAATACAAGAGATATTAAAAGGATACTAAAAGAACATTATTAACACAGTTAAGCAAATAAATTAAAAACCATAAAAAAAAGTCATAATAAATTCCTTGAAAAACAGAACTACTACATCTCTCTTAAGAAACAGATAACTTCAACTCCAGGCCTAGAAGGCTTCCCTGGAGAAGTCTATCAATCATTTAAGGATGAAATACTACAATTCTTCATAAATGCTTCCAGAAAATTAAAGAAAAGGACTACTTTCCTAGTCATTGTATGCAGCCCAACTAGACAAAAATATTCATTTCAAAAAATGAAACTAATGACCATTTTCTCTGATGAAAGTAGATGCAATAAATCTAACTACAATTTCAGCAAATGGAAACATATTTTAAAAGAAAATTCATTAGGACCAACTGTGACTTTTCTCCTAAAATGCAGGGTTGGTTTAACATTTAGAAAACAAAATCAGTCAATGAAGTCACAATATCAACAATGTAAAAAAGAAAAAAAAAAGACTATCTCAAAAAAAAAAGCATTTGACAAATTTAGATATCATTTGCGATTTTTAAAAAGTTCTTAACAAATTAGTGCACATATACGAAGACTCTACGATTAGCATCATACTTAATGGTGGATTTTTCATCAGTTAGTAAGGTCTCTACACTATCATGTTATCAAGGACATCCCCTAACTTTAATTTCAGAACTTTCATAATTTCAATTCCTATGTTTAAGTTCATTACACTCTGATCCATTTGAGGTTTAAAGTATGAAATAAAGTATTATTCTAATTTTATCTTCTT
This sequence comes from Macroglossus sobrinus, assembly GCA_004027375.1. NCBI lineage: Eukaryota > Metazoa > Chordata > Mammalia > Chiroptera > Pteropodidae > Macroglossus > Macroglossus sobrinus. Next base: position 225,073 of record PVKZ01000740.1, read on the forward strand.
CCAAATACTTATAAGAGTTACAACAAATTATTAAACATCTTTTCTCCACTAATTTCACATGCCACAACTGTTATTCACTGAATTTCCATATGTACTTGGATATGTTGCTTCAGTTTTCATTGTGCTGTATTGAACTATGTGGTTATCTGTTCATTATAATATACTTTTATGAGTGGTGGTGGCATGTACATATTTTCTATTTTTTTCAGAATTTTCTTCAATTTTATTGCTTTTTGTTACTATCTATAAGAATTTTAAACCAAACAAGTTGATATTTTGAAATATATTTTTGAAAAATTTGGTACTGAGCACATCTTTGCATTTATGTCAGTGTATGTTAATTAAGCTTATCAATATTTTCTTAAAAACATTAGAAATATCATGTTATGTTAGGAATATAATTCATAAATGAGGGGAGAAGTTCCTTATCACATATGACATTATCAGTATATATATATATGGGTCAGTTTGAAGCAAATTACTTAAATGAAAATTCGGGTACTTGCCTTTGATATTTGGGAACAATTTCTCTCAGATCTGTGTGGCTTATTTATCTTAAATAACTCAAATCATTTTGTCATCAAAATGAACAAGTTTTTAACTGAGTCTGCAGAGTTGTGCAAACTCTGGTTAAGATGTTTCTCTATATGCATTTTTGAGTAACAATTACTTTCACATTATTCCATCATATTTCTGAAATATTTCTGATTTAAAATTATTTCATAGAAAATTCATGAATAAGTTTTTATTTTCATTGTTTCTATTGAATCCCACATTAATCTGGAAAATATCAAATGAATGACTTATTCACTGACAAAATCGCTTGCCTGCAAAGATGTTTGAGTCATTAACTTCATGATAAGTCTGTGATATCTCAGGAAATATTCTTTCTTTGAGTTCCTCCTGCACATCACGGGAACAAACTACTTTGTTCTAAGTGATAACATTTTTAACTTTAATTGATAACTTTAGAATACTAAAAACAATAAAGTGATTGTGTTTTCCTGTTTTAGTTTTAATTCTTAAACATTACAATAGGTATTACCAAAGCTTAGATGGACAATTTCAGGAGCATACATTTGGTTTTTATTTCTCTATTTAACTGAGAAGAATAGGATTAAAGTAAACAATCTGGCTGATGAGCAGATTTTAATGAATAATTGCCTATTAAGTGTTCTCATCCACTGTTTAAATATAGACAAAAACTTTACATAGTGATAAGCACTAATACTTTTAAAAATACAATAGAAACTTAGTTAAATCAAATTGTCACAGTAATTTATATTAATTATACCCTGTCACCAAAACATTTAATAATTCCCTTATGGCTAAAGACTTTAAAATAGGGATACTTAGGGTGTGTGTTTTTTAAAAATATAATTAAGAAACTTTTATTTTTAGAGCAATTTTACATTTGCAGCAAAATTGAGTGGACAGTACAGAAAATTTCCATAGCCCCCTCCCCCAACATATACACAGCCTCTCCCATTTTTGAAATCCCCCACCAAAGTGGTACGTTTGCTACAATCAGTGAACACACTGACGGTCTTTATCACCTGAAGTCCACAGGTGACCACAGTGATCACCCTTGGTGGTGTACATTCTGTGAGTTTGGACATATACATGATGAGATGTATCTACCACTGCAGTAACATGCAGAGTGGTTTCTCTGCCCTTAAAATCCTCTTGCTCCAGCTATTTATCCCTCCATACCTCTTCTAATCCCTGGCAATCACTGATTTTACTGTTTCCATAGTTTTACCTTCTCTAGAATGGCATGTGTAGTTGGAATTATATAATATGCAGCCTTTTCAGATTGGCTTCTTTCCCTTAGTGACATGCATCTGAGTTTCTGCCACAACTCTCTATGGCTTAATAGCTCCTTTTTTTAGCACTGAATAATACTACAGAGTCTGGATGTATCATAGGTTATTTATTCATTCACCTACCGGACACCTTGACTACTTCCAAATTTGGCAATTATGAATGAAGCTGCAATATTTTCACGAACAGGTTTTATGTAGACATTTCAACCACTTTCAGTAAATACCAAGGAGCATAATTGCTGGAGTGTATGGTAAGAAGAATATGTTTAGTTTTATAAACAAACTGCCAAACTGTTTTCCAAAGTATACCATTCAGGAATAAATGAGAGTTCCTACTTCTTAACATGCTCAGCCACATGTGTTGTTGATATTTTGGATTTGGGGCATTCTAATAGGTGTTTAGTGATATCTTGTTGTTGCTTTCATTTCCATTTCTCTGTGACAAATGATGTAGATCATATTTTCATATACTTATTTGCCATGCTTTGGCTAGGTGTCTGTTCAGATCTTTTGCCCATGATTTAATGAAGATGTATGTTTTCTTATTGTTCAGTTTTAAGAGTTCTTTGCATATTTTAGATAACAGTTTTTTATTTGATGTGTCTTTTGCAAATATTTATTCTAGTCTGTAGCTTATCTTCTCATTCCCTTGATATTGTCCTTTGCAGAGAGGACGTTTTTAATTTTAATGGTCTAGATTATCAATGAATTATTTCAAGAGTTGTATCGAAAAATCATCATGGTACCTAAGGTTATTTAGGTTTTCTCCTGTGTTATATTTTAGGAAATTTATAGTTTTGCATTTTACATTTAGGTCTATAATCCATTTTGAGTTAAACTTTGTGAAGGATATAAGATTCATTTTTACATAAGTATGTTTAGTTGTTCTAGAACTATATACTGAGACAACTGTATAAGCTCCATTGTAGCTTTATTCCTTTTAAACTTTAAGAGGAAAATTTTGTACAGGTTTTAAACATTATTCCTGTTTTCCTGTGTTCCTTAATCTTCTATTTCCAGATTAATTTTATGGAAGCTTTTACTAGCCTCAAGCAGTTACTGAGCACCTACTATTGTTCAATCACTGTGTCAAGTAGATTCTGGATAGATTACAAAAGACAGACTTCTCCATAATGGTCCTCATTTTCATGTTGATAAAATAAAAGTATTATAAACAATGAGAAAATAAGAAAAATGTTTCTTGTGTAATTCAATCTAAATGCAAGAGGCATTCTTAGAAAGACTGATACAGTTTGGTTGACTATGTTATCAAGGTATTGCAACTGCAGGAGCTAAAATGGGCACATGGGAGACAGGATAGGAAGGCACTATCTGATGGAAGAGGAATTCTTACATGAGAGCCTTATGGGAAAATGAGGATTGGTAGGTGAAGAGAACAGGGAGAACCTTAAAATTTAGGTTGGAAGTGTAGATTTGACATAGCAGACAAAAGATATAGTCTTATTTTCTGCACCAAAAGTTAGAATGCATTTCTTGACAAAGCATTTTTCTGTACTTCTTTTTTTATTTTCAAATAACTACAGATTTGGAAGAAGCTGGAAAACAATATATTTGAGGTTTTCTGTACCTTTTACCCATTGCCACCTAAATGCTAACAATTTGCATAACTACAGCACAATAACAAAGTCAAAGACTGACGGTACAATCCACAGACTTTATTCAGATTTCACTTGCATTACACAGACTTGTGATTTTGCGTATCTGTGTGTATTTACAGTTTTATGTAATTTTGTCATTTAATTTATTCCCAAATTATTTTAATATTAATAAGAGTGTCAATTATTAATATTATTATTAGTAATACTATTTTTATTATAAACACAAAAAACATTATACACTAATCTTTTGATTCTCTATTTAGGACAAAATCCAAAATGTGGAAAGTCTGAATGCAAAGTTATAAAAAATATTAAGACTTTTCAGACATATTATTAAACTGCTCTTAAAATTTTTTGAACCAATTTACACATTCACTGGTATGTTTGTAAACTGCCATTTCCCATGCCACCCCCAACATACCATAGGAGTAAAACAATATCCCATTGTTTAATGTGCTTTCCTGTTATTAATAGTAAGATGTGATTAGGATTTTTTTAACTGTTGGCTTGCATAATAACAAAAAATTTTAAATTTCTAAAGTTTTTTTAATAATTCTAATACAAGGTAAGCAGGATAGGTAATGTACTTGGTCCACGATGGCCAGAATATCTAAAATTTTATATAGATTTCTGATTGGCATGGATTTCAGCAATAAAAACATAATATTCTCATGTATCTTAAGGATGAGCCATTTAAATGTGCATTTTTAAGGAGAATAAATATGTGTTTTTACAATGGTTACTAAACGCTCGATTGCTAATTTTAACATACAGGTAACATCCACTGATGATCTGGTATGTGTCAGAAACTGAGCTAACTGTTTTATGAACATCGTTGCATTTAATCCTGCAAGAACATTGTGAAGCAGACGTTATTGTTAAAACATTTATGATGAAGAAACTGAGCTTAGAATAGGTAGGTAACTTGCTAAAGTCACACAGGTATCAAGTATATGAGCTGGAATTTAAAGCAAATCTGTATGACTCTAGATGTAATGCTTGAAAAGCTCAGAATGTCATGTACATTCATAAATTTAATAAACACCCTGTCCCACTTCCTGCCGATGAGCTTGCCCTCCCACCCTCTGATTATTATTACAACTTGTAATGTTTTGATATCAATAGAAGCCTTTAGATTTAAAGAGAGTTTTGGCTTACAAAGGGGCAGATGGGTACTCTGCTACTGTTCTCCATCTAAAGGGGATCAGGGCCATAAACTGGTAAGGATTCCTCATCATATTTATTCGACATCCTCCCTACTTTCCCCCACATGTATATGTTGGTTCTCTGACTATACCCAGTTGGCATCAGGTAACAAAATGTTACATTTTAAAAGGAGTTAAAGAATCGCAACTAAGTTAGCAGTCCTTACCCTTCCATGACTCATCACATAGAATTCTCTTTAATTGGCTCATTCTTTTTAATGGCAGAAAAATTGGGATTTCAAGGAGCAGTCAGCATTACTTTATTCTGCCCATACTCCATTCCGTATAACTATCGGTCCATTTTCTACTGGCAGAAAGCAAAAGCTGACAGCAGAATATTTCAGGTTGTCACACGAGTCTTGCCCAGTCACTGGTAATTTTTGAAATGGAGAAAGTTAGGATTGCTACTCTTATTTTTGCAGTTTCTTTTTAGCAGAGGAAGATTGCCAAGTGAGGCACTTTGTGCATGTTTTTTCCTGAGTCCTGTGTGCTCCACATCTGAGCTTCTCAGATTTACCTAAAATACTATATTCCAAGACTGCTACAAAGAGGATGCTATTGGTGTTGGTAACTCAGCCTGCTATCCACTGACCCACGCCTACATGGCCTAGAGTGGTCAGAAACTACTAGATAAGGGAAGTTACTTTTACGGTGAAACCCAAATCTCTAACAGAGAAAAGGCAAGGGCAGCAACAATATCCCTTCTCTCTGCAGGGATGACCGCTGTGTTCTCTTAGGAACTGATGATAGGGCAAAGACATGGCATGCAGAGACATAAAAATGGAAATGTTCATTTCATCTCTCCCCTCCCTTCTCTTTCTCTTTCTAAATTCTAGTAATGATGAGAAATCCTAGCAATTCACAACACCCAGTTTGCACATTAAGCTAAACAATATCCAAAACAAAAATAATGTCCAAACAAAAACAGAGACCCTGTTGTTTTTCCTCTTAGTAATTTAACAGTGGGGAAGAACCAGCATACTCTCACCCTTCTTAGAATATCCCTAGGGACACTTTCAGCTATCCTGGCATCCTCACTCACTTATTTGTGTTCAGTCATTGATAAGTAACCATTCACATGGAAGACAATTAAATTCTCAAGCCACCCATCTTTTCTGTGGGATCTTTTCAGTTAATTTCGCTCTAATTATTTGAAGTAACCCAATTTTTAAAAGAAGATTACTTTATATTTCCTTCTCTCTGCTTGATTTAATATTTCATTCCATTTATTGTCATCATGTGTTTTAGGGTAGGACACATAATAGTACTCTCATTCTATAAGAAGACACATGAAGGAAAAACAATGAGTGAGATTTGAAAAGAATCTATGAAGGAAGTAAAAATAAAATTGAGATTTCTTGATGTTCATCCAAAATGGAAAATAATATATTTTAATAAAATTAATGCTTTACATCTAATAATATATGAATTCCTCACAGATATTAAAAATAAATATCTGGGCAATAAGAAGGTATGTATGAAGCCACTAGGCACTTAACTAAGCAACAATAAGAAAGTATTCCCTACACAAAAATTGTTATTTTCACCATCTCAAGTAATTTCTCTTTATTCGTACTAACCATAAGCTATCATTGCACAAGGTTTTCCACTGCTTCATGCTGTAAATGTTGTAGTTAAAAAAAAAATGTGTTAGTCACTACCTCAGTGTTACCACTTCTGTTGATTCAGAGAAGCTAGTGATTTTAATTAGCAGGAGTCTGACTTAAAAAAACAAGTGTCTTCATTAACGCTGGCTGAGAGCCTATCTAGTTATCATATTGTTTCTTTCATATCAAATGAATCACGTAGATTTGTATTTTCCAGTTTCTTTTATTTCCTCCCTGTACTTCTCTTATATATGATTAATTCGTATAACAAGCCATATTTGATCTCTGTAAGAGAAAAGTCTGGAGAGCTCCACAAATCCCAAATTCAGATAAATCTTCCTAGGTTAAAATCTCTATCATAAAAAATACAAATACACACACACACACACACACACACACACACATTTTTAAAGCAGAACTTTATGTTCATTGATGAGTGAGCAAATAGCTAAGTAATTCTTAAATGTCAGTGCAGAATCATTTGGCCCTAATTGACTTGCTCCTCAACTCAATATTCATAGTGTATTCTATTCATATTTGTGTTTCCTCTAAATGACAAATTACTGTATTATGGACTTTCTATGGATCACTGTCAAATATTTGAAACCCATAATTTAAATTTATTAACATCAAAGGTCTACTGTGTAACAAATGTAGGTACAATGAATTACCATGTCCTAAGAGAAACTTATTTAATGTTATTGCAATATTTAGCTCTGGTTGTAACAGGATATTAACCAAAAAATTATTATATTAAATTAATTTTTAATGTCCTGTATTGTTAAATAATAAAGCAACTAGTATATTATATAATTATTTATTAGTTTGAGATAGGATAGATTTTTTTATCTATTAATATAGTTTATGATGTCTAGAAACAATAGCTCCATTAGAGGAAACCCATATAGTCCCTTGTTTTATACAACAGTATATAGTTTTTTAACAAAATTTTAATTTGAATTCTGATCATGCATCAAGCTTACTAATTAATGCTAGTTTATGAAACAAGAAACAGTCCATGTTTTTAAACAGCTTATACTCTTAAATACTGGTCTTACTTAAGGACACTTTTTCCCCTTGACCAGCATAGACAATAAACATACTAAATGTACCCTCATTAAAGCTCAGTTGATTCTAAGTATTCATTTTCCCTAGAGATTAAACTATGGTATTTGATGAAATGTTATATTAAATAATTATGTTAGATAATATTTCAATAATGAAAAAATACTAAGGATTATTTAGTCCTTTGCAGCCTAATATTCAGAAAAAAATAAATAGAAGAATGATAGTATTTTGCTGGACAGTGTTGCTAAAAATCTTAGTTGACATTTTGCATTTCTTAATGCTAGACATTCTTCAGTAATATTAATAATTTATTACACTACATACAAAATGCTTGCTTATTTATTGCTCTTGCTTAGTAAATCACGGACAAAAACATAATCGATGTGTTATCAGAATTTAGAAAAATGCTTGTAATGTTTCATATGCTAATATATATCTTTTGTAGAAAGAATTAAAAAAATTCTTATGACATTTGACCTCTCTTGAACTTTGACAGTTGGTCATATTTTATTTCTTAAAAGAATTTCGATTTCCTTGGCTTTATGACACCATACTTTCCTCATTTCCTTTTTTTTTCTCAATTGCACGTGCTGGTACTTCTTTCTTACCAAACTTTTAATTATTATTTAAGTCTTTTTTCCTGGTACTTTCTTTTTCTTAATTAATTTTTATGGTGACATTAGTTAACAAAACCTAGTAAGTTTTAGCTGTACATTTTAACAGTAAGGCATATATATATTTATATGGTGTGTTCACCTCTTATTGTTAGATTTCTTTCTGTCACCATATATATCACTCCTTTTATCCTATCTACATCCCCCCTGCCCTCTACTCTCTACCCTCTGGTAACCACTAGTCTATTGTCCATGTCCATGAGTCTCTATTTGTTTTTCCTGTTCATTTGTTGCTTTTAGATTCTTCAGTAGCATGCTGTTTAATCTGCATGTATTTGTGGTTCTTCTTGCTTTCTTTTTATTTGATATTTCATCCCTAGGAACTCTTATCCATTCTCACAGCCTCAATTTTTACTATTTTATTTAATAATCACAATTCAAACTTCTCTATACATCTAAGCATTTTAATAAATGGCTTCACTGGACATAATCATATAAGCACTTCCAAAAAAAATCCATCAAAACAACTGTGCCTAGTGTTCACTCACTTAGTACCACTACCAGCTGTATAAGCTATAAACCAAGTTTTCCTAAAACATGCCTACATTACCTATAGTTTATATCTACTTGATATTTAGTCTGTCATCAAGTTCTATTGACTTTTCTAAATAGTGCTGAAATCAGCTCCCCACTTATGCATCTATGGCAAACATCCTAACCCAAATTTAGCAATCTCTCCTGTGGATCACAGCAATTGGCTTTTAATTGAGCTACTGAAAATATCACATTTACCTCATAGTGAGAACATGGGTGATTTCTGAAATACTTAATAACCAGGATGATATATATAGGAACCAGTGAGAAATAAGGCCTCCCATAATTGACCGGCACAGCTGTACTACAATAAACGAACACCAACTGTGATCGTATCACTCAACTCTGTACATAATCTTATATTTATGGGATAAGTCTATAGTTACAGAAGTTTTGTAGTGAAAACATTGCCTCAGATTATTTTGATAGGAAAATGAATAGGTCTAGAAAGTTAGTTACAATTGATATGTATCATACTTATTTATTTACACATACAGAATCTGTCTCCCTTTACTAAATTCTCATTTATCTGATGGCAGAGATGCTCTCAGGCTGGTTGACCACTGTCATCTCATTTCCTAAAGCAGACCCTGACAGTAAGTCCACAGTAAATACTGACTTACTAAAATTATGGTTGTCTGAATGAATAAATTATTATATGGATGAAGGTCAAAGTTCAATATAATAAAGATTGGCAGTAGCAACGAATCTATGACCTGGCTCATTGATTTTTTATTCTCATCTCCCACTACTTTCCCCCTATTTCAATGTCTTACACTTGTTAAGTTTCTATCAAACTCAATAACTTTACACACATTTTTTTCTAGATAAATTATAACCTTCCGTTTGAATGACTAACTTCTAATCAGGCTTCCCATCTCATCTTAAATGTCACTTTCTTTCCTTGATCCCCTTTTGTTCTTTTATTTCCCTGCACCTTACTTTTGTTAGAGTTATCACAATTATATTCAAATCCTTCTTTATGTAATTATTTTTTAACAGCTATTATCTATCAGACAGAAAGCCTTATGAAATAGTGTTTCTTATTGCTTCTGGGTCCTAGATCTATAGATAGTGTCTCACAATAAGGAGTTCTCAATAAATATTTGTTGAAAAATACATTAAAGAATTATGTTATTTTCAGAATAAATGTCTCATCTGCCCTGACACAGTTTCTAGAATGACAAAAATTAAACCAAATTTTGTAGGTGTATATTTTTGAGAACTTCCATTTTTGACAAATTGTGGGGGGAGGGGATTTATTATAGAAACTTTTCTAGTACAGAACACAGACATTTGTACATATATAACTAAATATATTATTAGACTAGTAAGAAACTGAGGGAGATCTTCTAGTTCAGAAATTTTGAAATTATCTGTATGCATGAACAAAAGCACTGAAGCTGACTTTTTGTCAAGCGGGGAACTATTAATCTATGAATGCCCATGAGATATGAGAAAATCCTGAAACTCAGTGTGAGGTAAGAGGCAACTCAGAATATTACACAAAGAACCAAAATAACTGAAAAACAATATTTTTAGTGAGTGAACTAGGAGAAAAACTTGTCTCTGAATATAAATATTTTAGGATAAAGCAGTAGCTAAAATTAGTATACAAAAATATGCAAAAAGTATTGCGGGTCACAGACATTGCTCTGAGAATTTAATAATCAAAACAAAGAAATACCATATGTTATATAATTTAATTGGCTAACAAATAAATATATGTAAGTTGTTCAAAGGAATTAAACCTTTCTAAAACTGAGATATAAGATGTAATCAAAAATGAATTTTATAAGTCATGGGTAACATGTAAAAAGAAATGTAGAGTGAGTGACAAGTGTAGCTTGCCTGATACCAGAAAGCCGAACTTCTGTTAAAGCATACACATAGCATATTTATAACAGTCTGATTTTACCAAATAATGAAATTTTAGTATCTAAAGAAGTAAATTATCCAACAAATGGTCTTCTAAGAATATTATTGAAAAATATTGTATAGTAACTAGAATTAGAAAGTCTGTGCTGTCAATTAAAAGAATATATGTCTGACTTTACCAACAGCCAAGTAAAGGCCTAAACCATGCCTAACTGCTCATCTAAGCTTAGAGCAGTTGTTGAGGAAAAGTTGGGGAGCAGGGCTGAGATTTCCTCAGAAAAGAACTCCACTGACAAATGGATAATTAAGGCCTTCATGTTTATTTGCTGGCTTTTTTCCTCAGGGTAAGGTTACAATAATATTAACTTTAAAAATGTTAAAATGACACATTTAGAGAACATGTAACCTACAAAAAGTACTGTCCAGGTTAGGTCCTTTGAAATAAACAGGTTTTAAAAAGTACTCCCAGGTAATTGAATGGACTGATTTAATCTGTGGAGTTAACTCTAAACTAAAGGACACTTACCAAAAATTATTTTGACCTTGGGATACTTCATTTAAAATAATTATTAGTAACAGTAATTATGTACAAGTGCCAGTTATCTCTTGAAGCTACTCCTAATTTTTGATAATATGACAATGTCATCTCAGTTCAAGTGAATGCTTATACTCTTTGTTTTTTAAAGGGGCAGAGAAGGACACTTAACTCATCCAAAAGCGATATTAAATCATTAGGGTTCATAAAAATAAAGGGGTTGAGGAATACCCTTCTCTTCATTCCAAATGGAATCCAGCACATTAGGGAATCATTCCAACTGACCCTGATTCTCATGGTATTATTAAGGTGATATTTAATTTCAGTATCAAAAGCCAGAAAGTTAATATGAACACACAAAGGATTTTTGACCTCCTGGATTTTTTTCAATCATTATTATAGTAAAATTCACAATGAAAATCTACCATGTATTGTGTATTTACTATGCAGTAGGCACTGTATTAACCACATAAAAAAAAATATTTCTTTCTCAACAATCACATAAGTAATCTTGCATCCATTTTGTAAAAGAGGAACCGGAGTATAAGAGGCATCTTGATCAAGGTAGAGTCTGAAGGTAACACAGCTAGAAAGTGGCAGGTCCAGGAGCAGGTTCTATCCAGATCAAAATCCTGTGCTTTTCTATATTCCTATGTCTGCCAAACCAAGACTTTATATAAGTAGAAGGACATTTGTGGGCAAATATATTATTTTGGTTAACAAAATTCCTATATGTTTCTAATTATATATTCCGCTGGTCTGTGCTTATTTCAAAATATTTTATGGAATTATTTAAGTTTTTATAGACAGCCCCATTTTTGCAATATTTTTGAGATTATGGCAACATTAGTTCTGGCATCTTTTATAAAGTTATCATACTATAATTTTATAATTTTAGCTAAAGGAAGCACAAACCATAAAGTAAATTATTTTTTGTCCTGAGAAATTCTATAGGTCATCTTGATATGGATGTCCATCTCAATCACTACCAGTTGTGGCTGGCTGCTCTCCAAAATAAGCTGGCCTCTGTGAAATCTATCTTACTAGCCACTCTCAGTCTAAAAATGTGTTTCTTATGTTAGTGAATTTATTAAATAGGCGGTTTTATTGATAATGTCTTTCATGTTGAAGTTTATTCCATAAGTGACATTTCTCCCATGATATCTAATATCCACCTTTATCTAGAGTTTTGGAACCTATTGTGTACATGTGCACACTTGCTAATCTGTTTGAGTTTGCTCTGTTTTCTATCTGATGACGTCTAAGACTGTGGGATTTGCTTTTCCTCACAAAAAAGAAACAGTACAGGACTTTAAGATTTTACACTTCATTTTGGATTATACCCTACCTGCTTAATAGTCAAGTGAAAGTAAACTCTGAAAGAGGTGAGCCTCCAATATGTATAGTAAAAAATGTTTCAAACTGTGTCCCACGAATCCCTATAACTTATATGAATAACTCATTTGTAGGCATTTTATATGTTTTCTCATATATAAACAAGCATTTATTTCTTTCAGATAATAAACAACATAAATGTATAAATATATACATAAATTTTAAGATATCAATATTACTCTTCTTTTGTAGATGAAAAAAATAAAACTCAGAGAAATTAAACAACTTGCCCAAAGTCACAAAGATAATAAGTTTTGGATCCAGGATAATAATCCATGACCATTTTACTCCAAAGTTTCAAGATAATAATTGTCTTCAAAATAAAGCCTTACACAGAGTTGTAAAAAGAATTAAAATAGAAAAGTCATAAAAACTTATTCAAAATAAAATAATGGTATTAAACCTGTATAAATGTTCACAAGTGTCACTGTAATCTACTTAATGATTTTACAATTTCAAAAATAAATGTTTTATAACAAAATATACTAGCTTCACAAAGTACCAATTGTCACCTGGGTTAAAAGGAGGAAGAGATCATGTTTGGATGGGAGGAATTTATACAGGAAGTCACCTTGAAGTTGGGCCTTGAAGAGTGGGTAAGATTCCAAAGGAAGTAGATGCAGACAGTATAGAGATTTCCCAGAAGGCAAAGGAACTTAATAAATAATGTTTTTTAATTTCAATAATTTATATTTCAATTCCCTTTGCGCATTAGCATAGTTCATCTAAATTAAGTGCTCTTTAACACTTCACTTATTCAAAATCAAATAAAGAAAAGAATCCTCAATAAGTTTGTATATAGAGAAGATAGAAATGACAACAATCCCCAACACATAATATCATTTTCAACTCTGGAGAAAAATATGAAGAACACATGTTTCCCTTTAGGACGTGGTTGAACTAATGATAAAACTCTGACAGTTATACAGCACTAGACATGCCCTTGTTTTCCCACTTGAATTAGGTTAGGTCTCAGGTACTCATCATGGAAAGATGAATTTAGTATCAATGAAAATCCAGTTTAAAGCCAGGATTATGACATTTTACTATACTCTTTAAAAGATTTATAAACTTCTTAAATAAAGATTATATAAAGTAACAATAATAAAAATGCATTATAGGATAGATATAGATATAATGATTAACACAAGTAGCAGAAAGGTAAATAGAGAAATAGAGATACCCTGTTTTAAGACTTACATATAAAGGGGTATAAAATCATCTAAGAGTAGAATATGACAAATATAGATTGTATACTAAAATTCCAAAAGCAACCACTAAAATAACTTAAAAAAAGGATAACTAATTAGCCAAAACCAGAATATTAATGGAATAAAAAAAAGTATTCAGTCCAAAAAATAGAAGGAAAAGGGAAAAAATGGAATGAAGAACAGATGGCCCAGATAAAAAACAAATAACAATTTACCGTACCAAATTTGAAGCCAATCATATTAAGTAAAAATGGTCCAAACACTTCAGTTAAATGGCAATCATTGTAAGACTGGATAAAAAAGCAAGACCCAATAAAACACAGGCTATGGAAAACCAATTTATGCATAAAGACACAAAGAGTATAAAAATAAAATCTAAAAATAAATACTATGCTAATATTATTTTTTAAAATAGCTAGAGTAGTTTCATTGATATCAGACAAAGTAGATTTCAGAGAAAATAATATTACTGAGAATAAAGAGGATGATATCATAATAATAAAGGAATCAACTCATCAAGAAGACATAATAAGTCTAAATGTTTCAGAATATAATAATAAAGATATAACACATGAAACAAAAATTGATAGAATGGCAAAGGGAACTAAACACATAAAGAATTACAGAGAAAATTTCAACACTACCATCTCAATAAGTGATAGAATGAGTACAGAGAAAATCAATAAGAATATTAAAGATTGGAATCACATTACCAACCAACTTGACCTACCTGATGCTTATGAAACACCTCAACCAAAAGACACAAATTAAACTTATTTTTAAAGTGCATATAAGACATTTACCAAGAAAGACTATATTCTGAGTAATAAAACAAGTTTCAAAAATTTGAGATGACTGAATTTAAGAGGGTAGAAAAAACAGTCTCTTACCATAGTAGAATTAAACTAAACATAAATAAAAAGCATATCTGAAAAAAACCCTAAAAAATTCTAAGTAACCCATGAGTCAAAGAAAACATTAAAAAGCAAATTAGAAATTATTCCTTTCAGAATGAAAATGTACACACAACATATCAAAATTTGTAGGTAATAGCTAAAACAGTGCTCAAAGAAAACTGTTATCACTAAATGCCTTTGTATTGAACAAGAAATATTTCAAATCAATTATCTAAACTTTTCCAATAAGAAAAAAACAGAAAAGTAAAGCATTAAGACAAGCAGAAAACAGGAAACAGTAATAATCAGAGCAAAAATTAATAAAAGAATAAAAGAAAAATAGAGAAAATCAATGAAAATAGAAATTGGCTCATTGGGAAGATAAAATTGATAAATCTCTGGCAGACTGGACATAAAAAAAGAGAGAGAGGACAAATATCAGGAGTAAGACAATAAACATCACTACAGGTTCTACAGACTTAAAAGAATAGTAAGGGGATATGCAAATCAACTTTAAGCCATTAAGATTCCCCAGTTTAGATAGCATGGACAGAGTTCTTATAAGATACAAACTACCAATGCCCATTCAAGAACACAAAACAAAACAAAAAGCTGAATGGCTTTATATTTATTAATGAAATTGAGTTTGTATTTAAAAATATTCCTTCTAACAAAAACACTCTAGGACCAGAAGAAGTCTTCAAGGTGAATTTAACCAAAGAGATATTTAAACTATTCCATAAAATTAAAGAGGAGAGCATATTACCTAATACATTGACTGTCAGAATTATTATAATATTAAAATCAGTCAAAAATATTAAAGAGAAAAGTATAAACCTGTAATCCTCATGAACAACAAACACACACAAATAAATTCTTAACAAAATTTTAGAAAATTGAATTTAAAAGTATGTAAAAAGGCTAATATATTATAAGTAGGTACAGTTTATCTCAGAAATGCATGAATGGCTTAGTATTCTAAAACCAATCAACATAATTTATTATATAAGTAAACTAAAAGAAAAAATCTCATTATCTCAATAGATGCAGAAAAACAGACTCAGAATCTATTTCTGATTAAAAAAAAATGTATTTTTAAATTTTCTCAACCTGATAAAAAACCACAATGAAAAAATCTTCAGCTAATATAATTATTAAAAAGCCCTTACAATAAGAAATAAGGTAAGAAATTGTTCACACAATTTCTGTTAAGTAATGTCCTGAAGTTTTAGGTAGGGAAATAGGTAATATAAATAAATATCTGGAGAGAAGCTATCTTTATTCACAGATAGTGTATCTTGTTTCTGTAGAAAATCCTATGGAATATATAAAAAATCTACTAGAACTAAAGACTGAATTTCAAAAGTCTGCAGAATATAAAGTCAATATATGAAATCAATTCTATTTTTTATGGTGAAAACAATCAATCAGAAATTGAAACCTAAAAATATTTCTACTAGCATCAAAATCTGAAATACTGATGGATAATTCTGATTTACAAAATCTGACTACTGAAAACTAGACAATATTGCTGATAAAAATTATAGAGGACATTAATAAATGCAGAGACACACCATGCCCATGTACTGGATAGCACAATAACGTTAAGATGCCATTTCTCCACAAATAAATCTATCTATTCAATCTCAATGTAAATCTTATGAGTGCTTTAAAGAAATTAAATAGGTGATGTCAAAATTTATATGGAAATGCAAAGGAACTAAGTCAAAATAACTTTGAAAAAGAAAAACAGTTTGAGGGCTCACACAAAACCAAAACAATGTGGTATTGGCAAAAATGCAGAGAAATACATCTATGGGACAGAAAAAAAGAGATATATATACTTACAATGTCACTTGATTTTTTTTGCCAAAGTTACAAAGGTGATTAGTGCAACTTTTCAGTATTTACTTAGGAGAAGTGCAAACATTGCCCTTACATAAACATGCACATGAATGTTTGTAGAAGTGTTATTTTTAATAGGCAACTACTGGCAACAACTCCAAATATGAGCCAATAGAGTTTCCATAACATAGTAGCTGTGTTATGTCAACCATATCTCCATAGCACCCATTATTCCATCTACTTAGACTGTTAGCTGCTGAAGACTCACAGCTGAATCCAAACCCCAGAAGGTCCTCACCTTACACCAAAGGTAGATGTCTTGCCTCAGAAGCAGCCTACATTTAATAACTGGTTGATAAAAAGACTAAAAGGGCTCAAATTGGGACAAACCTGAAAGCCCTCTGAACTCCAGGGATCCCAAGACTGAGCTGTAGCCTTTGTCAGAAAGGCTCCAGCTGCCCAGTCCTTCCTTCATTTCCTCACATCCTGTCTCAGAGGATTCGCCCAAATAAATCTCCAATATGCAAATATATCTCAGAGTATTCAAAATGACTTTCTCAATCATCATGGCATATTGAGAGTTATTGTAGAATTGCACATAGGATTTGCAGTGTTTCATCTCAAAGTGGTACCTGTGTCATTTCCATCCATAGCCCATTGGCCCAGATTAGGCATGCCCTGCCTAACAGCAAGTGAGATTGGTGAGATGCTGAATGTGAAAAAAAGAAATATTCAGAAAGCTGAAATCTACACTACACTTGTTGTGTACAGGGACAGTGTCTTGTTTCCTGTTGAATCTTTAGCAAATACCTGGCACTAGTCAGGTATTTTTTTCATCAACTAATAAACACAGAAGTAGTAAGAATCATTTACTGATTCAGTTCAATAGATAAGGTTTCAAAACAACCATGATGTTGCACAATTATGTCATATCAGTAGAGCTGAGATATTGGCAGGCTATCTATGTAGAAATACTGCATTATGTTTTGGGAGCAAGATCAGAAATTGAGGGTTAGTCACCAAAAGAGGTGATAATTGCAACTGTGGTAGATATATACAACTGTCAAAGTAATGCAACTTACAAAGCTGCTGGTTCAAATACATTGTCAAGTAACACAGTTGCTTATACTTGTGACTAATACTCAGATGTATTAACTATTCATAAATGAAATATAATTTGCCTTTATAAAAAATGATGAAGTACCCTTGAGGGTGGATTCATCAGATACACAATATTTATTATGAAAAAAATAATTTATCTTTAGCATTGTCTGATTAATACCACTTGACTGGGATCACTCCTTCACTCAGTATTTTGAGTACTTATTCCTTATACCAAAGCTAATTTGTGATTGTTTGGATATTGGGTAAAGTGTTTTAAAACCAATGTGTGCTATCTACCCAAAACTAATTTTCAGTTTCTAAGACACTATTTTCGATTTTTTCATTTTCATTCCATTTTAAATTGCATTGCTTGGTTCCTTTGTGCCAGACACTATTCTAAGTACTTGACAAATATTACTTTACTTAATTATTATATTAAGGCTACATATTTATTAACAAGAATTTTTAACAGTAGTGGTGTGCCCTTCTTAGTGCATCACCTTAGGATGCACGTGATGTCGCTATTTTTATTACTGGTGAAGTTAACCTTGATCTTCTCATTAAGGTAGCTTTTGCTATTGCTCCACTGAAAATATACTATTTTTCCCATTATAAATAATAAATGATTTGAAATTCTGCAAGGATCCTGTTTTCCTCAAACTTTTTCTCACTAATTTTGCTTCCATTGGTGGCTATGATCTGCAATTATTATTCTGGCATTCTAACAATGATTTTTGATTTTTCCATTCCTTCTGCATTTATAAACTGGAACTCTTCATAAGAAAGAATTTTGTCTTATCTTCTATTTATTCATTTAATTATTTATTTCAGTATGTAACTAGATATTTATTTTATTTGTGGGTTATAATCTATTACTCATACTATTTTTTGTGGCCCCAAATGTTCTAGGTTGGAGCATTAAGAACTTTTTCAGGCTGACTCCTGTGCCCCAACCTAGAACATCTGAGGCCATGACAAAGGGCCCCTAGAACAAAGGGCCCACATTTGGGTCCTTTTTGGGAGCATTCCCTTACTTTTTGGCACTACAAGATGCTCTGGACTCATCTGCCAATGTTTTCTGCCCCATATCTGAAATATACCACTTCTTCAAGGTTTCTTTTATTGGCAAATGGGACTTAGAAACCAAGATCTGGCAACATGATATCCTCATTTCTATTGAGGTGCCATTGCTTCTATGCTTGCTTTGTTGATAGACCTTAGAAAATACCTCTGTATATACTAACCCATATTTACATACACATCCATATTTATTTTACATGCATGCATGTATGTGTGTATGTATCTATGTATCTCTATTAATATACCTATATATTCAAATATTTTAAAAAGTGAGTTAATTCTGATGCTTACAATTCAAATCTAACATAAAGAGTTTATTCTAGCCATTTTTGTCTTTTACATATATATATATATATATATATATATATATATATATTTTTACTTATTCCTTCAACAGCAAAAATTCTGGCTCTAACAATTTACAATAGCCAAGATATGGAAACAACCTAAATACCCATCAACAGAAATTATGGTACATATAATGGAATATTACTCAGTCATTAAAAATAATGAAATGTAAGGGAAATGGCAACATTCATAGGTCAGCAGTAGAAGTGTGTGGGGGGAATTAAAGAGGGAAAAAAAATGAAATCCTACAATTTGAAACAACATGGATGGATCTAGAAGTTATTATGCTGAGTAAAATAAGTCAGAAGAGAAAGATAAATACCATATGATTTCACTTATATGTAGAATTTAAGGAACAAAAAGAACAAACTAATCAAAAACAGACTCACAAATATAGTGAAAAATTTGGTGACAGAGGGAAGCAGGGTTGGGGGGTAGGAGAATGGGGTGAAGGGCTAAAGAGTACAAATTAGTGGTTGACAGTTGGTCATGGGGATGAGGAGCACATCAGAGGGAATGCAGTCAGCATTAATATGATGGCTAGGAGGAGGGCCAGGGGAGGGCGGGAGCAATTGGGGGGATCATTTTATGAACTATATAGATGTCTAACCAATTTCATGTATAGTTGAAACTAATTTAAATAATAATAAAAAAGAATTCTGGCTCTAATCTGTACACTATATTTACTTAGTTGTTCAATCCTAGTGCCAATCCGCCACCAAAAAAAAAAAAAAGGAAATTTAAATTGTTAACTCATACTCCTGGGAAAAACTATTTTCTGACTTGATTAGAGAATTTGTTTATAGTATTTTTTTCTCTTTAGCCTTTCACTACCAATCAAAATGTTTTCCAAAGTTTCAGAGGTTCTTTTTATTCCTACATTCTTCTTCAGAGTATTCTTGTTATTAATTCATAACACACTTGGTTTATTTGGTATATTGTTCGTATTCCATTTTGAGTTTTCCTCACATCCTACTTAATTTTCTAAAATTTACATATGGTAAAATTACTGTTTGTGGTACATGATTTTATTGGTTTCAATAAATACACAGAATTGTGTATCCAATGTCACAGTTGTGATATGGAACAGTTCAAACAAACCAGTAAATTCTCTTGTGCTATTTTTTCATAGGGAACTTCTCTTCCCTCTCCAGCCCTTAGAAACCGCTGATCCACCCTATAGTTGTCCATCCCATGGTTTTGCCCTTTCTAAAATGTCATATAAATTGAATCACAGTATATAGACTTTTGTGTCTGGTTTCTTTCACGTAGGGATATGCATTTAAGATTCATTACGTTGTTACATGAATCAAGAGTTTTTATCTTTCAGTGGGATCCCATTGTATCCATAGTTTGTTTACCCATTCACTAGTTGAAGGTCACGTTTGTTGTTTCCAGTTTTTGGTGATTATAAATAAAGCTGCTATAAACACTGAGATAAATGCATTTTTGCATGACCACAAGTTTTCCTTTCTTTTGGGAAAATGCCTAGGAGAGAGAGGACTTAGTCTTATGTAATTCTATGTTTAACTTTTTTAAAAAACTGTCAAACTGTTTTTCACAGAAACTGGACCATTTTGCATTTCCCCCAGAAACATATAAGAGTATCTGTTGCACTGGAGTGGTTTACTTTGTAGGATTTAGTGGTGTTTAGAATTTTTAATGGTATTTATTATAAATAATTTAATTTCTAAATCTTTTATTACAGTCTAAAAAATGAGGAAGAATGCTCTAAATGTGACATCTATCCAATCTTCAAAATGGCAAAATCATTTGGTGAGTTTGCTTCTAGAATAATAATAAACTATTTCCTAGGAGCTTACAATATTAGACTAGACAAAGACGTGTGGTAAGAACACCTTTGGAGACAGACCATGGAGGACACATGACCAAGTAAGGTATGACTGGTGCTGGGTTTACTAAAGGCTTTTTCTTAATAGAAATCATATTTTCATAATTAAAAAAGCTTTAATAATTTTTAAAAACAATTCTATTGATTTTTCTAATATACTTTCCAGTAATCTTTTCCTTCCTTTTGGCCTCCACTAAGCCTAAGGATGCAGAGCAATGATCTTACATCTATTGATAAAATTGATTGAAATATACATCTGAACCGGACTTACTAACAGTCTCTAAAGTCTTTTATGTGGTAACTTTATTTCTAAAATTTTGTTGCTTCTGATTTTCTGAGCCCCTGGCACAGTGGTTCTTAGGACATGATGTCACCCATAGTTCTTTAGGTCAACTTTGCTTATTTGATAACGTCCTTGATCTCTTATCCACAACAATTATGCACCTATGATATTTTAATTTTTGTGTACAATAGATGTTTTTGCTGATGGCAAACTGATTACTAAATACTAAATATTCAATGTACTATTTTTTTTCCTTCTTGGGGGGAAGGGAGGAGTTTAGTTCAAACCCTATAATGCTTGGCTATGGAGACAGAAATGAGACCTAAGCTCTTTGGTGTATATAAATGCTTATAGATACACACAGGAATCATAAGTCATAAACTCAGCCTTCATCTCGGCCAGAGCTATAACAGGAAAGAATAATACAAAAGTCATGTGAATTAATAGGGTCTTACTAATGCCTCTATTTTCAGGATAATTTACTTAAAAAGTACAACCTTCACTGGTTTTATGGCCCACAATTAAATTATATGTAAAAACTTAAATCCACATGCTTTGAACACTTTGTAAGAAACAACTACCCAGCAGTCTCTGTGATCACACTTGATACCCAGTGTCGGCAATAGAATCTATACAGAAACAGGGGTTGCTGGGAACCAACTAGATGAAAAGTAATCTCCAAATTTACAACTAAATCAGTCCCTGGGAAATGAATTATTTTTTGAGACAATTTGCTGACCCAAATATTCAATATTTGCATAGGAGGAAACAGAGTATCAAAGAGGTTAATTAATACCCAAAGCTACACAGTTAAAAAGAGATAGAATAGAAATTGGAATTAACAGCTAGCTCTTTGAGACTCTGGGCATGCTTGCCCATCCAGGCCAACATGGGCTCAAATGACTGAGTGATGACAAATTTCCCATTACTGTTTTATTCTCTTCTAGCAGCTGCCCAGCTGTATTCTGGCTGCTAAGTGAGTCACTTTTAGCAAGAATCTGAGGTTAAATGCTTTAATGTGGATCAAAATGTTAATTCTGAAAGTTGCTCCTGAAATAATGACTGATGTGTGCTGGCATGATCAGATTCTATGAACATCTGAAAATCACAAGTCTGCTTAATTAATATGTTTCCCTCATGTACAAGAACCGAGACAATTCTATTATATCTGAGTCGATCAGCACTTAGAACAGTAGCAATTGTTGGAATGGAAACATTAAGAACAATGAGACCATCAGAGGTCTGACTTTTCATAAATGGGAGAAAATGGAAAAGCTCATGCCATTTATGTATATGTCTCAACTAATTTGGAAATAAATTATTTTAGAAATAAATTTTTCCTCAAAACTTTACTCCAAAAACGTGTGCTATTTCCTTAGAACAGGACCTGCCATGCTATTCAAAAGTTTTAGGAAAAGTACAGTTGGAATAGGAGAAACATTAAGTTGTGACCTTTAGAAATGCTCCTTCTTCTGACATGACTATTAGGGTTAGTTTATTTATTTTTTTAATCGATGAGATTTACATACCATGGTAGTGAAGGAATAACTGTGAGGCAAGGTTCTGAAATAATTAAATCTGAAATGAAGAGTCCTATGATAATTCTTCCCTCTGATCCTTACTGAAGAGATAAGCAATTGTCTGTGTACTTCTTTTTCCTCACCTGCCTCTCAAAATATAGCAGGTCTTCTCATCACAATTGTATTTCACAGGAAGGATGTGAAAATAGGTGAGTTACATTTATAAAACACGTTAAAGTCAGAGGTGCTATACTTGATGATAGTGAGAAAGTGGAAGGGAAATAGGTGACAACTTGTTGAAAAATCTGTCACTGTCCATTTGTAGATAACTTCAAGGTGGCTCATGATAAAGTCTTTTCCCAAAGGTATCATGGGTCTATTTGCACAAAGTAGCATGCTGAGTATCGCACAAAGCATTCCAAACACCTTTTATATCACCCTTTTAAAATGGGAATGGTTACACAGAGGAACATAAACAAGACTACACCACTATGCTGACAACAGAGAAAAAGCTAAGTCAGAGCAAAATAAACTCCCTGCTATTAAAAACAACAACATGAACACACAAATTATACTTTCCAACAAGTACTGCAAATTAAATGGATCCAGTACGGCTTTTGCTCCTCCTCTGAGGTTCAAATCTTGAATAATGACTGGTTTTACTATACACTTAGCCTTCCAAGTTAGAATTGAGGACTAAGCCACTGCCATGTTATCAGTCTTCATAAAAGACAGCAGCCAGGGTCTTTTACAATTTCTTACCTGTAACTCTATAGTAATGTCCTATCTGGCATCTTTGCCTTCAACCTTCTTTAACTCCCCAACTTCACAACTCATCCTAATAACTGTCATCAAATTGTATTTTCCCACATGTATGCATATGCACACACCATTCCTGATACTGCCACTCCTACAAAAATGACTCTGTTGATGCTTTTGCCACTAGGACTTTGCTTCTTCACCATACACACATCTTCAGAGCTCTTAAGAGTATGGAATAGCAAAGACTCCATTTATATGACCATGAGTCTTCTGGCTGAAGAGCATCTGATTTGGCATTTAATCATCATCAGTAAAGGCTTCCAGGTCTGGCTTGAGGATCTCTCCATTTCCCCTACTCTCTATCCCCTTATAACAGCCATTGTAGTCTCTGTTTTTATGAGTTAGCTAACTTAGATTCCAGATATAAGTGATATCATATTTATATTTTTCTGTCTGGCTTTTTTTACTTAGCATAATGTCCTCAAGGTCCATCCATGTTGTTGAAAGTGACAGGATTTCCTTCTTACTGATGGCTGAATTTTATTCTCTGACACACACACACACACACACACATACACGCCTTCTTTATCTCATCTATTGATTGATCATTAGATTGTTTTCATATCTTTGCTACTGTAAATAATGCTTCAATGAACATGAGAGCGCAAATATATCTCTGAGATTTGATTTTTATTTCTTTTGGATATAAACCCAGGAATGGATCTATGAGATCATAAGGTAGTTCTATTTTTATGTTTTGGAAGAACGTCCATACTGTTTTCCACAGTGGCAACACCAATTTACATTCCCACCAATTTACATTTCTACCAGTAATGCACAAGGGTTCTCCTTTCTCTATATACTCACCAACAATTGGTCTCTCTTACCTTTCTCATGACAGACATTCTAACCCTGTGACTTTGATTTGCTTTTCCCTGATAATTAGTGATGTTGATCCCTTTTTTCATATACTATACTGTTCAGTATTTTTATGTTGTCTCTGGAAAATGTCTATTTAGTTTCTTTGCCCAGTTTTAAATCAGATTACTTTTTGTTGTTGTTGTTCTGATATTGAGTTGTATGAGTTTACATATTTTGGATATTAACCCCCCCATCAGATAAATGATTTGCAAATATTTTCTACCATTCCATCAGCTTCCTGTCCATTTTGATGAGTGTTTCTGCTATAAAATCTTTTATGATTTATATAGTGACACTTATTAATTTTTACTTTCATTGCTTTTGCTTTTGTCATATCTAAAAAGTTGTTGGCAAGACCAGTATTAAGGGGTATCTTCCTATGTTTTCTTCTAGAAATTTTATAGGCTCAGGTCTCATATTTAAGTTTTTAATCTATTTCTCATTAATTTTTTGTGAATAGTGTAAGATTAAATTGGAAAGTTTTAAAAGAATAAAAAATATTTAAAAATAGTGATGAGGATTTACATACCCTCCTAGTCATAAAAATGAGTTCTTAAAATGCAAAAATTGAAATAATGTGTCAGACATAAACAAGTAGCACAAAAAAGTATAGTTCATAAACAAGTCTATCAAATATGTACATTTTTATAATAAAAACAATGTTAAAAATTTCTAAGCAATTATTAACAATTTAATAAATGGTTTAGAAAATTATCTTTTCATTAGGATAAAAATATCAGAAACTTGGTTTTATATATACACATACATACATACATATATATATATATATATATATGTATAATGTCTTGATGTATCAGAGAACTAGAGTAGTAAAATAAACTGTAAAGTAATATTTATGATCTTCAGAAGCAAGTCACACAGTCCAAATACCATAAAAGGAAAGATTGCCAGATGCAATTGCATAACATTAAAAATTCATGTACAATACAATATAACATTAAAATGTGCAAAACTAAATAGCATAATGTAAAAAATATTTGCGATACATAAAAGATAAACTAATTAAGGTCCTTCCAGTTATTATTAATATCAATGTGATTACCAAACCATGCTATAAAAATTTCGATAAAATTATAAGTTAGAAAACAACATTATCATATAGTGAGTAAATATATGAAAAGATGATTAACTTCATCCATAATCAATGGTAGAAGATATTTTCAGCATGAAATAAAGAAACATGTTTCACATTACGAAATATGGATGTGTATTCTTATTTGTGAGAGAAGTTGTTTAATAATTTGGGTAGGGACTTGGCAGTATTTGTAAATTTTTAAATTGTATGATGTATGACTCACCAACCTCATTCAGAATGTTCACTGAAATCTTTTTTTAAAAAAATAAATGTGTTAATAACTTAAATGCTCAGAGCAACAGAAACGTTATATACTTCATGCAGCATCCACACCACAGTCATTACACTCATGTGCCAATATGGAGAGAGGTGTGAATACATTAAGTAATTACAAGGCAAAGACTAGAAAGCAGTTTAATCTATCCATACTATGCACATACACATAAATGCATGGTCAAAGGAATAGGAAGGTAGATACTAAATGACATTGTTTAACTCAGAGATGGCAAGAGAAGTGAGAGTATAAAAGGCTAGCATTCCTAAATTTTGTAGTATTTGTATAATTTTTTACACATTATGATCTAAAAATATCAATTATATTTGGGCAAACCTATCACTGAATTTTAGTTTGGGACACCAAAGCTCAATTGCAGTGACTGAAAAATGAATAAGATTCAAGTAAGTGGAGTAAATGAATGAAAATATTTTTTCAAGAAGTGTAGTGATACAGTGATGATCAAAACAGGACAGTAACTAGTAACTATGTATTTTAAAGGGAAGAGTTATTATATGTTTGATGTATGTTTGTTTAGATTGTATATTAAAGCTGAAAATGTAAGTACTCATACATGTTTATTATTATGTGCTATTATTTAAACAAAGCAATTTTTTAAAATTATTAAAAACAGTGTGAGCATAGTGTAAAAAACTGAATGGAGGATTTCTATCTGCTACATCAGCCCCCAGAACGATGGAACCATACACAAAGTAACTCTGTTTAATGCCTGACTTTTAAATGCACCATTTTTCTGACAGGCATTATCAATCTTCGCTTTTAACTCTGATGCTAGATTAAATATCTCTGTACGAACTTCCTTTTCTCTGAGATTAAACATTTTAACAGCAGTGACTTCTCCATAAAAAAAGGGGAATGATGGCACAGAATGCAGGATATTTTCCTACTGAATGATCATGTTTCTGAGTCAGATGCATGGGCTGAATGTTGTACTGTGTTTATAAAACTCTGCCTTGATCCCTGCTTATTCTCCTCTCTTGTTCATAGATGTTTCTTGTTATCTGATGTGAGCATTGAGAAGAAAAGGGATCATGTGCTGAATAGATTACTTCAGATTAAATTTATTTGGAAGAAGAGCAGTTCCCTTCAGGTTGAAGTACTTCACTTTTGTTTTCTTTTGTTCTCACTGCTTGTAGATATAATCTTTACTTTGAAGAATATTAACCAAGAGATAAGCCCATGTTTACAAATAAATGAATAAAATTAAAATCCAAATGCCAACAGTAAAGAGGTGTGAATGAGCAAAAGGCTTATATTTTGAGT
This sequence comes from Macroglossus sobrinus, assembly GCA_004027375.1. NCBI lineage: Eukaryota > Metazoa > Chordata > Mammalia > Chiroptera > Pteropodidae > Macroglossus > Macroglossus sobrinus. The sequence continues at coordinate 251,890 of PVKZ01000740.1, forward strand.
TATGGATTTAATATGACTAGTTTGGGTATGTGTTTTCCAATCTATTATGTATTATGTATGACTTGGATAGTTGCTGGTGGCATGCATTGTTCAGAGGCAATAACTGGTAACAGTGCAACAGACTGAGCATAATTAGTTACATGTTCTCTCTCTCAATGTATTGGGTTTTCTTTTTTCCACATGAAGCTGCTCAGATATTAACCACAGATTTATAAATGATGCACTACGTAGAATAGTATGGCTGCATTTTTCCTGTTATTCCTTGCAGCATATTTTACTAATTTGCATAGGTGTAGCTTTTACTGTTTTCAGGTTGGGGAAGTCAGAGCTCCAAAATCAGAAGTAAAGATGGAAATCTGACTTTTTTTCTTCCCTCCAGAATAACCCTTTGGCCTCCAGGCAGTTCTCTTAAAAATAGCTTCTGCCTGCCTTGTGCCATTATTATCACAGATACAATTCCCATCCTGACTGTCCAGAACTGAAAACAGAATTCTGTATTCAAGAGCAGTTCATCTGTCCATAAGATGCTTTCATCTAAGTCCCTATGGTAAACGTCAGCTTGAGTTGTTGAGTTCACATATACACACAAAAAAATTATTGAAGTATAATTGACACGCATTATATTAGTTTCAGGTGTCCAACCTAATGATTTAACATTTGCATACAGTACAAAGTGATCCCCTAATAAGTCTGGTCATTATCTGTTACCATACAAAGGTATAAAAAATGTTTTCTTGTGAGAACGTTTAAAATTTACTTTCTTAGTAACTGCCAAATCTGCAGTTGGTATTATTATTACCAGCATGCTGTACATTACACAACGCCACGAATTGTTCATTTTACATATGAAAGTTTCTACTTCTTGATCTCCTTCACCCATTTCACCCACTCTAACAACCACCAATCTGTTCTCTGTGAATTTGGTTTGGTATTGCTTTGTATGTTTATTTACTTTGGGGGTTTTTTGCTTTTTTTTTTTTTAAGTTCTCCATATAAGCAAAATCATGCAAAATTTGTCTTTATCTGTCTGACTTATTTCACTTAGCATAATACCCTCAGTGTCAACTCACACTGTTGCAAATGGCAAGTTTTTCCTCATTTCAGGGCTGAGCAATATTTCATTGTAGATAAATACAACATCTTTATCCATTCATCCATCAATGGACATTAGATTGTTTCTACATCTTGGCTACTGTAAATACTGCTACAAAGAACTAGGCATGCATACATCTTTCAAAATCAGTGTTTTTGTTTCTTTAGAGAAAAACCCACAAGTGGATTTGCTGGATCATATGGTAGTTCTATTTTTAAATTTTTAATGAAACTCCAGACTTTTCCATAGCAGTAGCACCGATTTACATTCCTACCAACGATGCATAAGGGTTCCCTTGACTCTGTGTACTAACACTTGTGATTTCTTGTTCTTTTAATAACAGCCATTCAAGTATGTATGAGGTGATATCTTCTTGTGGTTTTGATCTGCATTTCACTGACATTGGTGATGTTGAGTATCTTTTCATATATCTTTTCATGCTCTTCTGTATGTTTTCTTCAGAAAAATGTTCACCCAAATCCTCTGCCCATTTTTAAATCAGATTTTTTTTTGTTATTTAGCTGTATACATTTTAAATGTAAATTTTGAATATTAATCCTTTATCTGATATATAAGGGATTAAGGTTGCCTTATTTTGTTGATGTTTTCCTTGCTGTGTAAAGGCCTTTAAGTTTAGTATAGTCCCATTTGTTTAGTTTTGCTTTTGTTGCCCTTGTCTTTGGAGTCACATCCAAAAAAAAAAAAAATCACCAAAAGCAATGTTAAATGAGCTTAACACATATCATTTTCTTCTAGAAAAAGTTTTATGGTTCTTGGTCTTATATTCAAGTCATTAATATATTAGAGTTAATTTTCATATATGGTCTATTGTAATTTTGAAACAGGGGTTCAGTTTCATTCTTTTGCATGTGACTGACTGTCCAGTTTTCCCAGCACCATTTATTGGAAAAGACTGTCTTTCTCCATTGTATATTCTTGCTCACTCTGTCACAAATTAATTGACCATTTATCTGTGGGTATATTTCTGGACTCTCTGTTCTATTCTATTAATCTATGTTATTAATCTATGTGTCTGCTTTTATACCAATTCCATATTATTTTAATTACTATAGCTTTGTTATATAGTTTGAAATCAGAGAGGGAGTTGCCTTAAGCTTTGTTCTTTCTCAAGATTGCTTTGGATTTTGGGGGTCCTTTGTGATTCTATACAAATTTTAGAATGGTTCATTCTATTTCTGTGAAAAATCCCATTGGAATTTTGATAGAGATTACAGTTAATCTGTAGATTACTTTGGGTAATAGAGATACTTCTATATTAATTCTCAAATCCATGAGCACAAAATATCTTTAATTTATTTTTGTCTTCTTTAATTTTTATCATCATATCTCATACTTTTCAGTATACAAGTCTTTCACCTCCTTAGTTATATTTATTCCTAGGTGTTTTTTTTTTCAATGCAACTATAAATGAGACTAAAAATTTTTTTGATAGTTCATTATTAGTGAATAAAAATGCAACATTTTTTTATATTGACTATATATCTACACTCTACTAATTTTTGTTTTATTAGTTCAAATAGTTGTTTCGTGGAGTCTTTAGGGCCTTCTATTTATAATATGTCACTGCAAATAATGGCAGTTTTACTTCTTCCTTTTCAATTTGAATTTCTTTTTCTTTTCTTCTCTTTCTTTCTTTTTAACCTGCATAATTGCTCTGTCTAGGACTTTCAATACTATGTAGAATGATAATGGAAAGAATGGGCATCTTTGCCTTACTCCTGATTTTATGATAGAAGCATTGAGCTTTTCACCATTGATTACAATGTATGCTGTAAGTATAGGCTTATTATGTATGGTCTTTATGTTGCGGTGTGTTCCATCTATACTCACTTTGCTGTGAGCTTTTATCATAAATGTGTAATGAATTTTGTCAAATGCTTTTTCTGCATCTATTGAGATATTGTGTGACTTTTATTCTTCATTTTGTTAATGTAATGTATCATATTGATTTGAGGATGTTGAACCATCCTTGAATCCCTGGAATAAATTCTACTTCATCATGGCATATAATCCTTTTAATGTTGCATTTGATGTGCTAATATTTGTCGAAAATTTTTGCATCTGTGTTCATTTGGGATATTGGCCTGTATTTTTTTTAATGTGTATGTGTGATGTCTTTGTATGGTTTTTGTATCACGATAATGCTGGCCTTGTAAAGTAAATTTGGGAGCATTTCTGCCCTTTCTTTTTGGCTTAAAGAAGTCCTTTTAGCATTTATTATAAGCCTGCATTAGTGGTAGGAACTCTTTTAGCATTTACTTGTCTGGAAAACAACAATGAATGATAACCTTGCCAGGTACATTATTCTTAGTTGGAAATTAGTCTTTCAGCGCTTTGAATATACCATGCCATTCCCTTCTGGCCTACAAGTTTCTGCTGAGAAATCTGCTGCTAATTGAATGGGGATTTCCTTGCACATAATAAACTGTTTTGCTGCTTTTAAGATTCAACCTTTATCTTTAACATTTGACTTTTAAATTGTAATGTGTTTTGATGTGGGTCCATTGTGTTCATCTTATTTGGAACTCTCTGGGCTTCCTAGATCTGGATGTCTGTTTCCTTTCCTAGATTAGAAAACTCTTAGCTAGCACTTTTTCAAATCAATGTTCTTTTTTTCTCTCTCTCTCTTTCTCTCTCTCTTTCTCTTCTCTTTCTCTTTCTCTCCTCCCCTCTCCTCTCCTCTCCTCTCTTCTCTCTCTCTTTCTCTCTCTCTCTCATCCCTATAATAAGAGTGTACCACCCGATGTTGTTCCATAGGTCTCTTAATCTATCTTTACTTTAAAAAAATTTTATTTCTTTTGCTGTTTTGTGCGGGTGAGTTCCACTCTACTGTATTCCACCTCACTGATTCTTCCTTCTTCATCATCTAGCCAGCTGTTGAACCTCTCTAGTGTATTTTTCTGTTCAGTTATATTCTTCAGTTCCATATTTCCTATTTTGTGTTTCCTTATATTTTCTCTCTCTCTTTTGAAGTTCTCTTTGTTTTCATCCATTCTTCTCATTTTGTTGTGTCTTTCTATGACTATTACTTTGAACACTTTATCAGATAAGTTACTTATCTCCATTTCATTAAGCTTTTTCCTTGGTTTTATCTTATTCTTTCATTTGGAATGCATTCCTTTGTTTTCCCATTTTGTTTGACTCTCTGTGTTTCTATGATTTAGGTAAAATAGCTATCTCTCCCAGTCTTAAATGTTATTGTTTAACCTTTCCCTAGTTCTTGGTTGTCTCTTGGATAGTCTCTTCAATTGTTTCAGATCCATGAGGGCTAAAAATGTAATCCCCTCTAGCCTCAAAGCTTAAAGCTCGAGGGGCATTTTATGTGTGCATTGAGTGAACCTACCCCTTTTGGCAAGACCCTAAGAATGGTGCAGGAAGGGCAGAGATGCTTGCTTGCCATCTCTGGTTGGGCTATTCTCAGAAGTAGTGCAAAGCGGGCTGCTCATGGAAGTAGCATGTGGGAGCAGGGCTGATGGTCAGCCTCCTCTGGAAGGACTGCTTGCCAGCCACTGCTAGTAGATTAAAGTGAGAGTGTAAAAATGGTATCTGCCAGCACCAGTGATATTAAAGTAGAAGGAGAAGGTAAAAATAGCACATGCAAACACCTTTGTCCCCAAAGAGTGTCTGAACAGCTTTCTCTCCCTCTGGCAGATGCTTTATGGTTAGCAAATGAGTCTTCTTTTCATATGGTTTAGACTCTTTTCAAACTATTCTGTGCTTGGTCCTGGAGGGAATGAGATTGTGCATGAGCCCCTGAAGAGTAGAATCTTAATTTCCCAAAGCCCCATGGTTACCCAGAACTCAAGCCCCATTGATTTTCAAAGGCAGGTGTTTTGGAGGCTAACCTCTTTGATGCAGGCCCCAAGGGCTGGGGTGCCAGATGTGGGGCACAAATACCTTCCTTCTTAGGGAGAAGTTGCTTATTTTTTTCTTGTTTATATGTTTGAGATTTTTTCTCAGTTGTCAGTTGCCATGTTAGGGGTAAACATTTTGGCAAGTGTGTGTCTCTAATTCTCCTGCCCATATCCATGTGGCCCTTTTATACTTTAATATGGAACAGCTGTTCAGATAGATCTCAGATTCTTTTCTAAGGAAACTGTTCCACAATTAGTTGTAGATGTTTGTGGGAGGAGGAGAGTTCAGGATCTTCCTACATTGCCATCTTGAACTACTCCCTTCATAAAGTTTTCACTTTGGGTTCTTAATATTAAATATGGAAAAAATCAGATAAAAAGTATCTCTGTGCCACACAATTCTACCTGTACAGAGAACCTATAATCCCAGGCATGTTACCAGATAAAATAAAAACCAGAAGGAGGGCTATTTCATTCACTCACAAAACATAAATATCACATGGGGTCACTGTACCAGTTGCATTCGTGTTTAAGACTCATTATTTGGCCCAAGGATAATAGAGAGAAGCATATGAAACTATGGGCTTTCTACTAACAAAAAAAAAATGGCTAAATGAAAGTGGACACATGTATTTAAAAAGCCCACACACTTACAGAAATGGCACAATATGGTAAATAAAAAGATGTCATTTTTAATAATCATATTGTTTCTAAGAATTCATAGTTGAAAATTTTGTCCCAATGTAACAATGACTCTAGAATATAGAGAATGAAGTCTGCATATTTTCTTTTTAACAAAATTATCTAATAAAGATGAAAATAAATAAAATTATAAAGATATAGTCTATTACTTAGTTATTATAAATATTATGGCTTGGGTCACAATGGTTGTCAACCAATAAAATTATGTCAGAATGGTACCATAAGAGAATTAAGGGTTTGGATATTTTCCCACTAAGTGTTGAATTAAAAAAAAAAAACTATAAAGAGATTTTCAAGGTTACCTTATCTGTATGCTTTATGATTAACAGAATGACTGTGGCTACAAGGACTTTATCTTTTATTATAACTAGCTAGATTTTTCTAAGCCAGTATTTTTACCTACCCCTATCGCTAAATGTCATTGCTAGTGAGGAGACACGCTGATGCCATTAAGAAAAGTAAATGATGTCATGAAAGTCACGAGTTGTGCTTCAGGTTTTGGAGTGTTGTATATCCTGATGGCATCATAACTTTGCTTAAAACTCTTTTTCAGACTGAGTAGCATTCAAGGCCATGATGAGAACATTTCCCACTGCCACTCATCGATTTATTTGCTCATGATGTTATCTTTTATTGTTTGCAACCCATGTCCTAGCTGTATGAAAGTGAAAGAAAACAACATTGCAAGAAGAAAGAGTAACAGTAGTATATAGCAGACAAAAGAAAGCCAGGTCATAATGCACAATTATGTGCAGGGAAGAGCAAATCTTTTCACTACACTGTATAGCTTTTCTGATAACTTCTTTAATACCTTAGGACATTTTCAAGCAAGAGGACCAGATTTATAGATGTTTTCTTACTACCTCAGTCTATGCCAGGTTTTAATAATTCATTTTGTGTTCATTTTTTTCATTCTAGTATGATTACTTCATTTCAAGCTCTGCTCTTTTCTTTTTTACTGATTAATGTCTCAAATATTATTTAATTCCTACTTTGTGCCAGCATAATGGTAGAGACACAATGCAGAAATACAGTCCCTACATTCAAGAAGTTTACAGTTTAGTAAAGAAAGCAGGTACAAATAAAATATTTATAAAATGTATATAATTATAAACTACCATAAGTGTTATAAAAGAAAGTCATAATTAAAAAAATAATATGCATCTGTGGTAACCTGTTACAGCTGCTGGAAGTCATTTTTAACTAGGGATATGTAAGATGTTCAATGACTGACTTGGAAAAGAAGAGGAGAGAAGAACAGTATAGGTCCAGGGAACATCTTATGTTCCTGGGTAGGGAGGCAGTATGTTTCAATTGGGGAATTAAAAAATGGCAGTGAAGTTGGAATCCAGATAGGAAAAATCAGCCTAGGACATGGGCACAGGCAGTGGGTAGAGCAGATAGGGCCTTATAAGCCAATGTAAAAATTAGGTCTTTTTTCTAGGAGTGATGGGGAGGTTAGTAAGTATAAATGAATTTGTTAGACCTTAACTACATCATTGACTTTATCCTCTACTCACTGAAGTGGCAAGACTAACACTGCCTCAGTTTGATTCATGATTTGCACCTAGATTTAATCAAATAAGTTCTACTTTCTTTTGTATTATTAGTGAGTTTCTAGTCAATCTGCCCTTATATTGACACTTTTTTTATGTCTTGCTAGCATTTGTTTTATTTATCTTTGCTACCAATTTTATTTTTTAATATTTTTTATTTTCAATTTAATCTCATCAAAGGTGTCATTAATTTCTTCACATACCATTTATGTTTCACAGGAGTTGCCTGCAATTTTATAATCAGAATATATTGCTTTTAAAATCAGTATTCTCTTTTAAAACACACTTTAAATCCTCATATTATTCCAGAGATTTAAAGCATGAAATAAAATCTTTTCTCTCCCTATAACTTTGATAAAATCTGGTTCCCTAAAAGCCTTTGTATCTGTCTGCTCTATGAAAATAATTTAGTAATTCATCTGGAATTTCTCTTATTTCTTTTCATGAAAATGAGTCAGATAAATGTTCGATTAGAGCAATTGTCTTTAAAATAAGCTCATTGGTAAAGAGCAGCCTGGAAGTCTCTTCTTCATTTTCAAAAAAGATTTAACTTAACAAATTGAAAATTTTCTTCACTTAAGAATTTTTCTCTGAATTTATTTATACTTTTGTTCTTGCCCATTTGTTAGCAAGCAAGATACACATACACAAAAAAAACTAGGTATGAATATTTTTATTAAAAACTTTTTTTTCTTTTAGTTCTCTTTTCTTATCTTTGTTTTTGGTATCAGAATAGGACTGATCTCACAGAACAAATATAGGAATGACTTCTTCCTCTCTGTTTTCAAAAGTTTATACATATTATTTCTTCTTTGAATGACTGGCAGAATTCAATATCATAACCATCTCTACCTAGAGTTTTCTTTACTGGAAGGTAGTTAACTTTGAATCTGAAGGAAAGCAGAATATAATGCCCCCTCCCAAATGCCTTTTTGACATAAGGATTATTTTAGGATGATTATTTTTTTTAAATAACAGACATAAAAAATATCTGAAAACAAAGTATAAGTTACCTTTTGAAAGAGACATTTACATTTATAAGAGGAAATCTCTATTTTTAAGATCGTCTCTCTAGCTTTACTCTAAGGAGGATGACCAAATCTCTAGAAACTCGTGTCAATGGAGAAAGCCCTGACAAATCGGCATAATCTTGTGCTTTATTTTACTTTGCCTACTGTGGAGAGTTAGTTTTCCTGGCTCTCTCCCATGTATATAGGAGAAATACAGGCTATCAAACTTCTATTTGTTTTTCCTGTTAATATCTTTTATTCCAGAAGGGTTTCAGTTAAGAACCTAGAAAGGTAGATGGAAAATTCTTCTTCTTCCCCCACAAATTCATATTATTTAATAAATACGAGGCTATCCAGGTTTTTTGTCTCTTCCAGAGTGAACTTTAGTAGTTTGTCTTTCAAGCAATTTGTCCATATTATCTAAGTTGTTTGAAATTAGCAGCACAAAGTTGGTCATACTATTTACTTAATTTTTTCGTATTTGTGAAATCTAGTGTTTCACTTCAGTCATTACTGATATTGGTACATTGTGTTTTCTCTTTCTTCTTGGTCAGTCTGATTTAAGGTTTGTCTCAATTTTACTAATCTCCTCAAAGAACCAGCTTATGGTTTCAATGATTTTTTTAATTGGTTTTTTCTTTTATTATTTATTTATGCTCTTATGAATATTATTTCCTAACCTCTATTCCCTTTGGGTTTAATTTGCTCTCTTTTTTTCAGTTTCTTCATTTGGAAACTGAGATCATTAATTCAAATCTGTTTTTCTTTAATATAAGCATTTTTTTAGTGCTATACATTTTCTTCTAAGTTTGCTTAGCTGTGTGGATCCTGAGAAGAAAGATTCTTTTGTTGTGAACTCTAAGAAGAAATTTATCTAAGATGGACTCCCCATGGTCAACCGAAGACCTAAATTTTATAAATAAGAAGAGCCTAGTAGCCACCACTGACAAGGGCTTCTCACATACTCTGTACACTGGGAAGAACCTCAGACTGAACTCTAGGCTTCTTGCACTCTGTCCTACCTGCAGGAAACCCTGGTTTCATCTTTCTACCAAGGGACTGAGACCTGCCCCATCCAGTCAGAACCACACAATCTGGATACCTCATTTACATAAAATGAGCATAACTGGGAACCTGGGAGAGACCTTTTGCTATAAAAGTGGCCTCTCATTTATATCTGTGGAACAAAATTTAGTCTACTACTTGAATCTATCTCCTGGACTGCTGTTTTTTTTTTTTTTGCTCAAAGAAATGCTTTTTATTCTTTATTATAATTTAAAATTATATCTTTGGATTTAAAGCCATTAACTTGCTCCCTGTTTTCTCCTTGTCCCATCAGTTCTTTGTTCTCTTTCCCCTTTTTCTACTTTTGAATTGAGTATTTCTCATGTTTCCATTTTATTCCCTTTCTTGGCTTATGAAATAAACATTTTGTTGCCTGTTTTTAGTGGTTACTTTGGGATTATGGCATACATTTTTATCACAATTTGCCTTTGAGTAATATGACTCCACATATAGCATAAGAACATTGCAACAGCACATGAACACTGTTTTCCTCCCTGGCTTCGTGATATTATCATTAAAATTACTTTCACATGTCTTATAAACCACACAGTATATTGTTATTTGTATATTTGAAAATTATTTTTAAAGGGATTTAAAAAAATAGTAAGTTTAAAAAAAATATTTATCCAAACAGTTACTATTTCTTATAAAATTATTTGTATAAATCCACATTTCCATCTGGTATCACTTTCCTTTCACTTGAAGGACTTCTTTAACACTTCTTTTGAGGCAGGTCTGTCATTATAATTTTAACTTTTGTATGTCTAAAAAAGTCTCTATTTTGTCTTTGTTGTTGAAAAACATTTTTGTTGGGTATAGAATATTAAGTTGATAAAAAAAAATTCTTTCAATTATTTAAAGATGTGGCTTCACTGTATTTTGGCTTACATTATTTTTGATGAGAAGTCTGTTGTTTTTTATGTTTGTCTCTCATATGTTAGGGGTTCCCCCCCCTCTCTCTGGCTGCCTTTTCAATTTTGTTTTTATCACTTATATTATGAGCTGAATATCTGTGTTCCCTCAAAATTCATATGTCAAAGTTTTACTCTACAATGTAATGGTATTTGGAAAGTGAAACTTTTGGGAGGTGATTAGGTTTAGACGAGATCACATGGGTAGGGCCCATAATGGGATTAATGCTCTTATGGAAAGAGGAAGAAAGGCTAGATAAGGTCTTTCTCCACCATATAAAGACACAGTGAGAAGGTGGCCCTCTGTAAGCCAGAGAGATATCTCTCACCAGGTACTGAATCTGCAGGCACTTTGTTCTTCAATTTCCCATTCTCCAGAACTGTGAGAAATAAATGTATGCTATTTAAATTATGCAGCCTATAGTATTTTGTTCTAGCAAGTACTAGCAGACTAAGAAAATTTGTTAGAAGTAACTTGTTATGATAGTTCTTGGTGTAGCTTTCTTTATGTTATTGTGCTTCAGATTCACTAGGCTTCTTGAAAATGTGAGTTTATCGTTTACATCAAATCTAGAAAATTATTGGTCATTTATTTATTCAAATGTCTTTTTTTCATACTCTGTCTCTTCTCCTTCAGGAGCAACAATTATATGTCCAATTTTGTCTTACTGCTAAGGCAATACCTTTCTGACTACTCTAACCATCTCTCAAATTAAAATGTTTTTCATGCTGACTTACAGGAATATGAACTATTCCTGGTCCTATGGGTGCCCATAATGATTCTCCTTCTGAAAGGTCTATTCTTGGTCTCTAATTGTGTCCTCATATGTATGAGTAGTCGGCACTCAGCTGAAGACTGGAAGGGCAGTCTCTTCAGAAGTCTGAAGCTCTCTCTTGTTCTTTGCATCTCTCTCCTCTTTGGTATTCTACCCTATAACTCAAGACCCCTTTGCCTTTCTGGACCTCATACATTATTTGCTCAACATGGAGAAACTGCTAGGTTCTGCATATAACCAAGAAGCCTTCTATAGATAATAAGTTAGGGCAATCATTGGTGTCAACAGCTCATTTTATTTATTTACCCTTTCTTAGAGCACATAAACAATGTGTTGTTTAATCAGTAACACATTGAAAAGCAGATGTAATTAATTATATAATGTTTCTCAAAAATTAGGAGTTCCAGATGTTCCTTCCTTCCAACAATCTTAAGAACTATAGAAACATATTATATCCTCAACTGGCTGTACATTCTGGACTGTTTACTTCACTTCCAAGTTATGTTTGAAGTTTTACTCTATCTGAAGGCAAGGTTAACATACATAAATTCAGCAAATATATGTTGAACAACTATTTGCTAAGTGTGAAGTGCTGGAAACACAGAAATTAGTAAGTCCATTTCCGGTTACTGAAGACCCTGCATTCAAGAAAAACAGAGATACAGAAGCAGGTCATTTCAGTGTTATATATTCTTTCCTATGAGAGAAGTAAAGGAATGATGTTACAGGACCAGAGAGGTGAGATTGTATCTATGTTCTAAATGGTAAGTAGAAAAGATTCTGATGAAGAGGATGCAAGGTGCTAGATGTGAAGAACAGATGATGGTGTTTTAGTAGTTAGGAAGTGTTAGAGTATACAGTACAAATTAAGAAGTAACATTTGATTTGCTGAAGAGATTAGTAAGGGCTTGGTGATTCTGCTATATAATCGAAGAAAAAGACCTAAAGTTTTAACATGTATGGTTAAGAAACAGACCTTTTAAGAAAAAAATATCAAGCTCACAGTACTATATAGATTGGCACTTTCAGTTGAACAAGACTATAAAGTTTGCTAACTGCAATGCGCAGAGTAAAAGCTATTGATTTTGTGGATTATGAACAACAAGGAACGGTTTTAAGAGAGATTTGATTTGAACAGGAAGCACTGACTAGCAACTTGATTATGTAATGAGACATTTGGTGAAGGCTTTTCTGTTTAAAGTAGCAATGGGAATGCAGGGAAAAAACAACAACATATTTACCTCCGTTCCCCAAATTATACAGTATCAATATATAGAAATAGAAGACGTTTAAGGTCTTCTAAATAGGAATCAAATATAAGCAAATGCTGTTCTAATTTTGTCTCAAAACTAAGAATAATGACATGTATATTGCTAATTATTAAACCAAATACAATAAAATTTTAGCAAAGGCTAAAATCTGTGATTAATGAAAATTTGAGGTAGATAAGTTACACAGAAAGCTTATAGGAAAAATTTGGTATTTTCAAGGACATAAAGGAAATGTACAAAATGGTGAAAATAATTTTGAAAAGCTCAAAGTCATCAGATTGGTGACCAGAAATGTGTGCTGTTGTTATTCCTATTTCATCTTGTACAGATTTTTTATGTAACCATTCTTAGTTTATAAATATAAGATATATTTGACAAAGTAAACCTATCTCACTGGAGCAATGCATTACAACACAGGTATATGAATCATTTTACAAATATTTGATATAATTAGATATTAAAATATTAGTTGTTCTCTCTTAATACTTTTGTACATGAAAATTGTAGAAAATACAAAATTTAAAATAGTCTGTATCATAAAGCTTAAAATAGTTTTGAAAAAAACAAGAAATCTATATTTTTAAGAAGTATAATAATAGGTATATCAATTAGAAAATGAATTTATTATTAAAAATTATCGGAAGGAAGCAGATAAGGGTCTTATTTAAATGACTAGACAATCTGACAGACAGAAGACAAAATAAAGACCTGAGGAAGATCAGGAATGAATATTCTGTGACCCGAGTTTTAGATATAGTCTCAGGAACCAAGATTGGGGCCATTTGCATTTATTAAATTGAAGGAAATTTTCCTACTTTCACTTTTTTTTTTTTTTGCTGATTTAGCACGATTGTATCTTATTCTCATTGGCTGCTGCACAGATTAATATAAATCCAAAAAGATAAGTTCAACATGGTCAGGATTGATGGTGATGGCTTCAGAAAAAGAATAACACTGAACATTTCAACTTTATTTCTGATAACTTTCTATAAATTAAATCATCTTTTAAAATTCTATATTACTGATATTTGCTATTCAAAGAAATTCTGTGATACGGTTTATCAAAAGGTGAAAACACCATAAATGGTGATTAATGTTAATAACTTTTTTATTGAGTTGGCAGAAAGAAAAATACATCAGTACTTACAAGTACTGTTGTTTTTATTTATGTCCCTATTCGTGATTGATCTGGGAGAAAGAATAATTAAACAGGATAATGAGCTACAATTTACTCTAAAACCTGTATTTAAAAAATCTGACATACTTTCCGTTGTTAGCACACAAATATAATATTTTGCAAAAAGAAACTGTGAGGTCAAGAATTGAGAAAATCTAGCAAAAGTTTCACTTTTGATGAGCCCTGGAATAGTTATTTGAAATGAAAGCATATGATAAATAAAAATATTTGAAATATTTATGACTACTCTAAACCTGAGGCAAGCCTATGTCTGGATAAATGGGCCATCAGGAACCAGAAGGGAACTTGGGGTAAAAAACACGAGAGCTTCCTTTATTTGAGCTGCTGCTGTCCCTCTTCAAATTAAAAATGCCTGGAATGCACATCATCATATGTCATATAAAATCTTACAATAAATAAAATACACAAAGTAAAACACATATGATATAGGGAAACTACTGGCTTCTTTGTAATTGGTGGTTTCCTTGAGCCATTGATTTCTTTCACTGCTTTTTCAAAATGTTCCATTTGTGGAATTCAATATTGGTGCAAAGCTGAACCAGTCACACATTAACGCTTGATCTATTCTCCACAGTACACCAGCAGACTCTGTACTCTGGGGCCAGAGCATCCCTGTGGTGTGTAATAACGAAGAGCAGGTCACTCATGTGTGGAATTGAGGGAGATTGACGATGGCAAATACAATTGGGTTTAGAATGAAAATGCTCACATTGTGATTTTTAGGATTTAATTGCTGCTAAAATGATGCTATCAATTGTATTTTTAGGTTTTCTCCTCTAGCATGGCACAAGATATATGAGTTTTAATATCAGTAATACTTTGAAGTTAAGCAATCACCATATCCTCTGTCCTCACCAAAGGTGTATACAGAATTGTAAAGCATATTTTTGCAGTTAGCCTCACAGTGACCTACAAAAGAGAGAGCTATGGACATCCAGAAAAATGCCATAAATGGAGGGAGATTCAGGTTAAAAAGAGCCAATATTATTTTTCTTTATTTAGAAACTCCTACAGTGAAATCTGGCTCAGTAAGACTGATAGTTATGATTGTAAAACTTGTTAGTATTGGACTGATAAGTGCATTCATGAATTGGATCTATAAATAGATAAAATATGTGGTATGTACATAAAATGGAATATTATTTTATATATTCAGTGGAACATTGTGCATGAAAAAGGAGGGAATCCTGCCATTTGTGACAATGTGAATGGTCTTTGAGAGCATTATGCTAAGTAAAGTAAGTCAGACAGAGAAAGACAAATATTATATGGTATCCCTTATATGAATAATCTAAAAAAAAACTGAACTTGTAGAAACAGATTGTAGAAACAGGTTACCAGGGACTGAGAGAAGTTGTTGGGCAAAGGATACAAACTACCAGTTATAAGTTCTGGGGATCTAATGTAGTGAATAGTGACAACAGTTAATGACACTGTATTATATATTTGAAAGTTGCTAAGTAAATCTTAGATGTCCTAATCATAAACACAGAAAAGAGGTAATTATGTGAGATAATTATATGAAGATGTTAGCCATTGCTATGGTGGTGATCACTTTGTAATATATAAGTGTGTCATTTTAACATGTTAAAACTTAGTGTTATATGTCAATTATATCTCAATAAAGCAGAAAAAAATAAAATAAATTCTTTGTTTAAATGGTTAGCTCTATTAATTTGTATATATTTAATTTTGCACCTTTTTAAAGTTAGACAAACTTTTATCTATACTATTTATATTGCAGTTTGATAGGGAAGCAAATTGGCTATAAATGTTATGGAATGGTGGATTCAGCATAAGGAGTCAGCCTTACAAAATTCTGAGAACTACTTAACAAACCAGTGTACAGCAAGAGCAAACCGAAAGTCACATGGACAAACTGGAACACATGGAATCCAAGAGGACAAACAAACCCATGTCTGTTTCCCACCACCTCTAAACCCCAAAAATGCAGAAGCCTGGCAAAGAAGCTACCAACGCTCCTGTCGTGGGACCTGCAGAAGCTGCAAGGGATGAAATGCAGGCCTCAGAGGGACCGTGCACCTGGCTCCTGCCCCAGGCTGACAAGCTGAGCAACAGATGAGTCAGCATGCACGGATTTCATGAGATCTTCAGAGCATCATGGATGTTCCTTCACTTTCACCTGCCAAATCTTCCACTTTCTCTTTGTGTGTGGCTAAATCAAAGTCAGAACCATAGAAGAAATTCTGGAAACTATAATTTTGGCTTAAGTAAAGTGACCTCATACAAAGTCAATGGAGCTCATCACTTATCAACATGCTATCTGTGCATGCTTTAGTTGAATAATGCTTCCTAATAAAGGCAGTAGGAAAGTCATGATCCTGCCTAACATAATTCAACAACTCTTCATGCAAATGAAAACATGCTAACTCCCTCTGCAAAGCAACTTACAAACAAGACAATATTTGGAGCTATTATTTCTGTGTTGATCACAAGGTCACAGCTGGTATTTAAAACTCTTTTTTTCTACTGCCCATTCATATTTTTCTTGCTTTTAAGCAGCAGCCAGGTGGTCAAGTTTTCTTTCCTGGTAAGGTATTCCAAACTTTCATTTATGAAGGATTTCAACAACTGCAGTTCTTGTTGCTATGTTTTCCCATTAATTTTTACCACAGGTCATGGGCGATGCCAAGCTGTGGCCTAAAAGATGTTTTGCTTTTGATACTAATCTTACTCACCCCACATTGTGCTTCAGAAATCCAACCTCTTCTCTACAGTTGGGATCCATCACTCTAGTCATTAAAATAATCCTCTTCTTTCTCTATGGTTTCACTGCCATGAAGAGGCCAATGCAGCAAGTTTCTTGGGTTCTACATGCCACTTCCTACTGGATCTAGTTACATGTAACTATTAACGTGTCCCCTGGAAGTATCCTTCCTCCCTTGGGAACTAAGTCTTTTGGACCATAAGAGCACAGGTTTGAGAAAACAAAGGGAAAAAAAAAACTGTTAGTGGATTACTTGGTGTAACAGAGGAAATATTTCCATTCCAACTCTGGACTCCCCAGACCTACGAAATAGTTCCAACCCTGCAAGATGTTACCACTGAGACAGCACTGTAGCTGGATCTTCAAAAGACCAGTTAACCATTCTATAAGAGCAGTCACTTCAGAGTAATGAAGAATCTAGTGAGGCAAGTAAATTCCACAAGCATCAGCTCATTGCCAAACTTAATTTTCTTTAAAATAACTTTCTTTTTCTTTGTCAATGCTATGAGAAATATTATGAAAAGGAATATGGCATATAAAAGTTTACAGATAGTAGTTAAGAGAAATATTCTTGACAGGAAAATCAAATTTATATCTAGAGTAAGAGTAGTTCCAGTGATAACGAAGTGTTCCCTTGAATGACAGGAATAGTGCAAATGATCAATGTCAGTTGGTGAATGGCTGATCCCTGGGAAGTGGTGCATGTCAGGGCACAAAACTGATCTCTGTTGTCAAGTTGGTCAGTCAGTGCTGGTTGAAGTCAAATCATACTTGATGAGTGGAAGTCCATGTTACGGAGTCCACATATCTTCCATCCACACCATCATTGTCATTTTTTCATTAGCTCAATAATCATGAACACTGGTGGCTTGAAAAAAAAGCTGATGTAATCAGAATGGCTCATCTTGTTGATGATTAAAATTCTACTCCCCTAAAAATTCACCTGAGATTTTTGCATAGTACACACTCAGTGTCTTTACAGATAAAGCTATCCAAAAACTGTTTCCAGGTTTCCTTGTTATAAATATTTCAATTGTGTTTCTTCCAATGCCTGACCATCCAGCCAAATTATTAGCTAGCCACTATCTGTGGATTGCTGTAGGTCCAGGCCTCTGGTCACTTCTTTCAGATAAAATGAACAAAATAAATTTCAAGGAGTACATTTTGAAATTCAGCAGACTGGGATAGTTTTCCTACCACACTATTCTTCAAGGTCACTCTACACTGAGGCCAAAATGTGGCCATCCACTTTAAGGTAGTGCCTGTTTTACACATAGAATGATCTCTAAACCAGACCCATATTATTTTGTACTCCATCACTAGATCACAGAGAACTCCCCATGAGGACATAAGGTAAAGACAGAGAAGAGGCAATATAGCAGTAGTAGGGGCTATGGGCACCTGAGCCACTTGCTAATGAAACTTATGCTTTCAGGACCTGTTAGATAGAGCCCAATTGCCCATACACTAACTTCTCTTTGATGATGGGGTGCTGGTGTGTATCCCAAATTGACAATGATGGGTTAGATTGCTTATAATAGCTGCTTTGTGTCATTTCCTTGTGCTCTATAAAGTTCTTTTCCTGCTAAATCTCTCATCTGGCTGGTTTTGAGCTCTCTATATGTTGGAAGTCACAAAGACTATAGAATCATATTTTGTGCTAGATGAGAGTAAATATGAAGGCTTGTAATCATTACCTCACTTTCCTAAACACATGAAACCCGCCAATGTAAAATTCAAGGAAGACATTATTCTGGAGTGCCACTAAACCAATAAAAATTTCATACTCTTCCCTGAAGGAAAATTTGATTTCATTAGATCATAGTAATTCAGTTTTAACCTGGTGGTAAATGCTTTGGTTACATGCTGAGGTATAGGCACAAAGGACTGAGATTGAATTCTGCCATTTCTGCCATTTTGAGTGTGTTGATTAGTAACTGTGATTTCTACCACACTCCTCTTTCCTAATGCTCGCTTTTTATAGCTGAGAACTCCAAATTCACAGCCTCTCCGTGACTTCACCTCATAGGAGAATGTTTCCTGCTTTAACGCTAGCTTTTCTTATGTTCTGAGTTGCTTTTTCACCTCTCTGGTTTCTAGTTCTTTGTATTTTTAATCACTGCTGTCCAATTTACTTTGTTTTACAGCATTATTCAGAATAGCTGTTTCACTGATACCTATTTTTTTTCTTATCCATATTTTAACTATATCCTCTTTTTATTACATTGTCTCTGTCATGGCAATGGTGTTACAGAGGAAAAGGAAGGCAAACCTAGTGTGTTCTCAGTCATCCTTAAATCATATGTGTACTCATACCATACTTTTTGTAACATGGAGCTGAAAAGAAATTTGAAGTTTTTCTATATCATTTATAAATGAAGTATTCAGAATTACTGTCATGTAAGAACTGATATATCTGAGAAAGTTACTCATTTCAGAATCCTAAATTCTCTTCATATATAAGTATGTGAAATCCAGAATCCAGCTACAGCCTTTGACTCTTCAAGCATATTTTAATTCCTTATCTTTTGATACTCTCCTTTTCAGATTCATGCAGTATATTAAAATATTAATGTGTTTCCCTTTACAGATATATGCATTTTATAAATATGTATGTATATATTTTATTCCCAAATCTCTGTCAAATTTAATCTTCTTATTTTAGGCCTGATACTAAGAAATCCACTTGCTCTGGCAGAATATGTTACCCACACCTACACCCATACCACCTACAATTTCTGAAATTTAGTATATCCCTTCATCTCAGATATTTTCCATCCTTTGAAAAAAAAAAAACTTTGGGGCATAGTGAATGTATGACCAAGCACAAGAAGTTATATAAAGTTTTAGAGTTGGAAGAAAGAAAATGTCAGTTCTGGCTAAATAGTCAGTGACAAGAATAAATAATGTGCTTGACTTATAGTTCATTTATGCTATCTGAGCTGAGAAACACTGACTCATAAAAATTCCATCATCTGTGTGAAGACTTAAACATTTATTCATAGTTAGTGTTTTAAAGGAAACTGGACATTTTTATGCTAGTATTGCCTAGATTCCTTCCTTATACTTCCAACACAACTTCTTCATTCATTCTACACTGCTAAATAATGATTAAGAAAAATTTTCTTTTAATCACCAATGGGAAAACTGACCAAAATTTTTCAAATACTCTACCACATGGTGATTCTGTGGTATTATATCAATACTCCTATTTATTTTAATTTTTGACCAGTGTTTCTTGATGCAATATTTATACTCCATCATTAAAGCAGAAGGTATCCTTTTGTATGCATGGCATGACTTTCCAGAAATGTAAAGAATCGCTATGGTTACATATAGGGATTGCAGAACTGTGCCTTCTTTATATCAACACCAGCTTTAACTTGAGTCATCAGATATTATATTTTTAAAAGAATAAACAAGTTACGTTGCCAGGTAGTGAGTCAATCAGAAGAAGCAAGTATCTCAATTATAGCCTTTCATTAGATGCAACCTTTTGCCCATTGTACCTGACGTAAGGTACTGACATGGTGGCAGGGTACAGAAGAACTAATCTCTAAGTTATTCTTTCTCTTTCACTGTGCTACAGTTTAAATTAACACCCCAGAACATATCTTGCCTGTGTTTTCACAATCCCTTTCCTTAGTCCCTTTTTTTAGATACAATAAAATAGGAAATTTGATCATTGATTTTAAAATATGAATAGTGTTAAGTCAAAACTTGATAATCAAATTTCTATCTTAAGTTCAGAACTTACTAGATCAGACTCGGGCGATAGTAGAGGAATTTGAGTCAAGGTTGAGATAAGACATTTTCCATTTGCTCAATATATATTTTCTCTTTATCCAGAAATTATGTGACTTAATAAAAGAATTGTGATTATGTGAAAATATTTAGGTACTAAGATATTTACTGTAGAATTCTATATAAAAGTTAAATATCTTTAAAATAAGCAACCTCAATATCTAATTAGTTATACGTGTGTAATACATACATGTGATAGAGTAATATTCTAAAAGTGTCTATTGACAGAAACAAATTATACTTTATATTATTAAAGTAGGAAAAAACAGACTGTGCACATTACAATTCCATTTACTGTAAAACTACACACACATGCATATTTATTAACAACAAGGATATGCTATAAATTAAAAATCTGGCTAATGCCATATGGGTTGGACTACAGGGTAATTATTTCTTCCTTTTTCATATATGCAATTACACGACTAATAATAATCTTTTTTAAATTTTATTTTTGATATTTTATATAGGGATCTCTAGATTCTAATGACAAAACCTAAGATGGTCAGTGTCATGATGGTTTTATAGATGGCAAAAAAAATTATTAAATTATTTCTTTTATTTAGAATATGGCATAAAAGATAACCATATGCATCTAAAATCAGTTCAATGGAATAAACAGCAAAAAATTTAGGGGTTCATATTTATTTTCTCATTAAGAACAAGAAATGAAATAATATGCCTTCAAATATTTAACATAGCAATGTTGTGTTACATTGATATTTTATTTTATTGCCAATTACTACAAAGTTTGTGCTTACTTGTATTCACTAACACCCAGTTCTCCCAAATTTATAATATATTTAAATAATGGTTAGAGTAGTATCATTCTATCTAGAACTGAAAAATGTATTTATGTGCAGAAAAGATCATTCTGCTTTACTGTATTTATAAATTAATATACAATTTATTTAAGTTGTACATTCAAAAACTTATTCTCCTTTAAAATGTTTTAATTTGGGATATAAATTATACTGTTGCATTATTATATAATCATACTGTTACATTCATTATATTAAGAAATCCCAACACATTTAAGAGTCTATTGATTAAATTTGGTCCTATTTAAAAGCTTAGTTAATTATATGCCATTAACAATTAAATCTCATTTATAAATTTAATATAGTCACTTTTGTTTGAAAGTACTTCAGTGGCCTGAGTGATAAAACTTCCCAAGTACTTCCATAATTCTTTTATCCCTATAAAATTTAATATATAGCTAGGGAGAACCAGTTATATTGAATGTTCAACAATATATTTCAACCTAAGATTTTTCTTAAAATCCAGATCAACTTTAAATTGGAAATAAAAAACTCCCTAGCAATTCTAGCAAGCTAATCTGACTTAAATACTATAAGTAAATGAAATATAAACAAAGTTAATTTTATGTTAAAGTATGCATTAACAACATAGATTTGGTTCTAAATATTTTTTACTAAATTAAAAATCTTTCTAGGGTCATGGATCTTATATTCCTACAAGGACAACTTCCTCTCATAAGTAACCTGATGGTTACTCTTTAAACGAAACCTTTGGTAAGGGCCATGACTGGGATGGTTCCTTTGGTTTAACTTAATAGGGCATTCTAAGCTACAATCTATTAAACAAAATTCATAACTCAAAATGAGATTACTCTTGGGGATTTTGAAACACAAAGCACAGTTCTCTGGTCTGGTCGTGGATGTCTAAAAACCACCCAGGCTTCTACATGAATTTGTCACAAGTTCCTGGGCAGTCAAAATAATGATATTTAGACTAGATATGATCCTATACGTTTTCATTTTTTTCATGGCTGGTAAGGATAACACAATGCTTACAGATACTAAGTGATAACTAAATGAAGTCTGAAAAATTCCCAAACTATGTGGATTTTAACAACTTCTATTTCTAGGCAATTTTTCTAGCTCTAGGAATTTAGTACTTGGACACAAGGTCGAAAGAGCAACAGTTTTCACTTAAGATGTATAAAGTTGGAAAAACTACCACTCCCAATATACCAACAAAAGCTAGATAATTTAGAAAAGCACACATTTTCTTGAAATAATCAAAGATGATCACAGGGCAACCAAGGACCCTGAAATCTAAGGAAAAGCAGGTGTTTGCAAGGGGAAATGGCAGAGCATGAGAAAAAGATATAACTACCATAGAAACTGGCAAGAAGAATTTAGGTAAAACTGTTAATGAATTGTTAAATGTTATGAAAGTGCAGAATTCCCAGATACTGTAGACAGAGGTGTAATTGATATCAATTTACAGGTTCCTCTTCTTCACCAAGTACTGCTGAGAAAAAGTAGCATATAAAACCGGGCAGTTGGAGGTATAGGCTTCAATGAAGAAAGCAAACATCACTGTAAAATGACTCACAGTGACAACCCTTTCTGTATTCTCTGCGACATCAACACAAGCCTTCATCCATTCAAGAAGGGCAGAAAACCCCACGGTCCCCAGAAGAAAGGAAAAATTTCTGGCTGGGGGAAGTGAAAATAAAATGGGCTATTATTGGAGGAGACCACTAGAAGTCTCCAGTTGTGAAAGGAGTGACATTATCACTAAAAATGTTGGGAAAAAATAAAAATTACAGAGCACTGAAGAACTACAGAAAATATCAAAGGATCTAACATACATGTAATTGACATTGAAGAAGAAAGAATGAATCAGAAGAGTTTTCAGGAACTAATGAATACACAAAATCCTGGACCTCAAAGATAAAAGAATTACATCAGAGTAAACACACACACATGCACACACTCACACACACTCATGGTTATACAAGTACACATATAAACACAACCAGACTTATTATATCCCAACTACTGAGAGGAAAATTAGAGAGAAAATATCGAGAGCAGTCAGGAAAAAAAAATACAGCAGAACAACAACAAAAAATATTTACAATCTTCTTATTAGAAACTATTGGAGTCAGAAGTGTTGAAAGCAAAAAATCTATCAATCCAGAATAATTTTATTTGGTAAAAATATCTTTTAAAAAGAATGGAGAAAAAGAGACATTTTAGGTAAACAAAAACTATTGAATTCATTCATAGTGTAGAACTGCACTATAAAACATGTTAAGAAGTTTTTTTTGTTTGTTTGTTTCTTTTTGGCAGAAAGAATATATCAGGCACGACTACAAATAAATCTACATGAAGAAATGGCTATCATTGAAAATAGTTAAAATGATGGTAAATATTAAAGCACTTATTTATTGTAATTCTTAAAAAAATAATTGTCCCATATAAATAAAAAATTGTGTCAATGTACCAATGTATAATTGATTAATGGCATATGGGAAAAAAAATAATGGCAACAATGCCATAAAAGTTTTAAGAATTGAGATTAAATGATTATAGGTTTTGAAACTGTATGTGAAGGATAGTTGGATAAACTACATTATTTACAGTTAAACTGAGATTAAAGTGTGTTGTAAATCATATGAATGGTCATAAGTGAATTTTGGGTGGTGAAGAAACCGTTTAACTGTGGAGATGGTTTTGTGATTTTGCCTTTGTAAAACTGATATAACTGTACAAGCTAATAAGCATACCTTTTACCATATGCAAATAATATCTCAATAACTCTAGAAAGAAGTAAAATTGGGAGGAACGTCTGTCTGTTTCTTTCACATATATATTGTAGTTTTTAATAACATTGGAGGGCTTAGAACTACTTTGATAAGATTTATGGTCTCAAACTATGAAAGTTTTCGAAGAATAAACATTCTATCTGGCATCTGAAGTCCAACATTGCAAGCTCCTTGTCAGATACACTATAATTGCAGAGGAAGTTGGTGGTAGGCCTTGGAGGATGTGAGAAACCTTAGAGGTCATAAGTCAAAAACTTTTTAAAGCTCAGGAAAAATATTTCATTCATTCATATAATATTAACAATTTGGGGGCCTGCAAAAGCATGATGGTGACAAAAATGTGCACTTCGATTACAAAATGGTTCTTATAACTGTATGATCCTTTTAGCTTCCCCACAGTTTCTCCCAACACATTTGTAAACACTGCCAAAGAGCCCACTCTTAAGGAAGCATGTAGAAATGAGGAAAATCTAAAATGAGGTAAAACAAGCTAATGGAAAGGGATGGTTCTTAATTTTACTTTGATTCCTCTTACAAGCAATGTTTTTTATTGGAGAGGTGCTGTGGGAACTCTGGTGTTTAATTTCCTGACATTTCCGAGAATTAAATCTAACAGGTATGGTTCAATTAACATAGTTTAGTATGGATATTGTTTTTTTTTTGGTCTCTTCTGACATGTAAGGGTCAAAATTAATACTAAAATCTAAGCAGGTCTTTTGTTGAAACAAATATTCTAAGCCAATCTTCCTGTCGAGGGAAGAGATCTCAGTTTAGATCACTGCAGCAGTCTCCCCTTATCTTTAGAGAATACGTTCAAAAACCCCCAGTCAATGCTTGAAACTGTGGATGGAACTAAACCCTACATGTACTATGTTTTTCCTGTATATATATATATATATATATATATATATATATACCTTTGATAAAGTTTAGTATATAAAGTAGGCACTGATAATAGACATATAGTAATATACTATAATAAAAGTTATGTGAATGGTTTTAGGCCATTATTAAATAAAATTAGGGTTACTTGAACACATGCACTGTGATATTGTGACAGTGATCTGATAACCCAGATGGCCACTAAGTGACTAAGAGCAAGTAGAGTGTACAGCTTGAATACACTGAGCAAAACGATGATTCACATGAGCAAAACGATGATTCACATCCTGGTGTGACAGAGAGGGATGGCATGAGATCTCTTCATGCTACTCAGTATGGCACACAATTTAAAACCTCTGAATTGTTTGCTTCTGGGATTTTCCCTTTTAATATTTTTGGACCATGGCTGACCACCATTAACTGAAATCTTGGAAAGTAAAACTGTATAACTGGGCCTACTGTACTTAGACTTCTTTTTGCTTTCTTTGGTGGGACATCTGGCCTCATCTTAGCTAAAGTCTGAGACCTTTTAAATAGAGGGAAGAGTTTTATTTTAATTATTGTATCCTCAGTACCTAACAATGACTGGTATGAAATGTACATTGAATATGCTTTTATGAATGAGTGACTGAATAAACAGATAAATGGGTAAAAGCTATTCTCAACTGGAATATGGGAGACATATTTAGAGGTGGGCACCAAGGACGTGGTGAATGACCACGTCCTTTGTGGTTGGCTAGTCTTCAGTGGTCTCAAATGCAATTATGACAAATTGTTTTGAGTAACAAATTTACCCTAAATGGAAATGTCTAAGCATTTCTTGGCTCTCTCTCAAAGAGACAGAGGTGAGAAAAGATCTTGGCTTTTGAATCAAGTGGAGCTAAATTCCAATTTCAATACTGCTACTTACTAGCTACAAAACTATGAGCGAGTTATTTATACTTTCTGCTCCTTAGTTTTACTCATCTATAATCTACAAGGTAATTAAAAAGAATAGAGATAAATGAGAGTACTTAGGACAGAATGTACATACATTAGAATTGAAACACGTCCCACATATCTTCACTTTTCCTGCAGTTTGGGGTTTGTGCTCCAAATATATCCCTTGAGTATAGGGTCAAGAGCAAATCTCTCTCCCTTAACACTTTGTACTCTGCAGCTGAGAGTGGTCAAGGCCTGATAGTTCTATCCTGGCATAGAAAAATATGCAATGACTGGCCAAAGAAAATGAAAACAGAGAAAGCAAGAATGTTCTTTGCTACCCCATAGGCAATCAGCTTGTGACTGTAAGACTAGAATCTGATTACCCTTTCTTATAGCCTTAGCATGAATAACTACAAAATGTAAGTGGCCATAAAAGTATAAAGTTTATTTTCTTAAATCTTTCCAATGATAGTAGTCTCAAGGGTTTAAAACATCCATGAATCTTATCATGTTTCTCTCGTCAGTTTTTCTTTTTTTGGCAGAGAGGAATGGGTTCATTCTTAAACTGCCTTTCATAACGTATTCATCATAATTATTCTATGTATACAATATATAAAAATATATAAACCAAATTTTTATATAGTTTTTCAAAAACAGCTATGTATGAGAAATAATCACCTAATCTGATTTTTTCTTTACTTCTTTGAGATAAGAATGAACATCTCAAATAAGTAAATGTTCGATTTATTTAATAACTTTAGAGGTATACTGTATTTTTTGTACTCTTTGTGATAATGTATGGTAGCAATAGAAGCTACTAAGAAAAAAGACAGAATAAGACATCTGTTGTCACTTCTACATTTTCCTATTGTTCTGGGACAATAGAGTATATTCAGCATATCTTGAGTTGATAGTTTTATTTGATTTAAAGTCAATTAACATTAGTCTAGAATAGCTACACAACCTAGATGATGTTCTAACCAAACAGTCCAAAATAATTTTCTGTGACGATGGAAAGATTCCATATCCGTGCTCTCCAATATGGCAGCCGCTAGCCACATGCAACTGCTGATTACTTAAAATGTAGCTAGTGTGGCTGAGAAACTACTTTTCTTAAATTTCAATTAATTAAAATTTAAATAGTCATGTGTGGTAAGTTGTTTCATATAAGAAAGCATAGTACTAGATTAACCTTCATTTCAATATTTATTTCAATCTCAAATGAAACAAAATGAGTATTCCTAGAGATGTCTTCTACTGAGACTTATTATTCACTCAAGTATAGAAAACTGAAACAACAGGTAACAATGTGGATAACAGTGTAATTCCTTTTTCTAGCATTGAGAAAACAAACCCATTATTAACAGAAACATATTGAATGACCATTTTTTTTACCTACTTTATGTCAGATACTGTGCAAGAATCTATGAAAAAAACACATAAGGTATAATCCTGCCTAAGAAGCATATAGACTAATGAATAAACAAATAAACAACTTAATGTAGTTTAATAATTACTGTAGCAAAACTGCATATTCAGTGCTATCAGGATGAAGAAATGAAAACATGAATTTTGTCTAAAATTGGTACAATGTGGTATTATGTGAGAAAAGCTTACAAGTAAAATATTCAGGACAGTATAAAATGTACTACATTCTGCAGACAGTAAACTCTTCGACATCATCCTTAGTAATATTTTCTGATGTGTCTCTTCAGGCAAGGACAGCAAAAGAACAAATAAATAAAATGGACTACATCAAACTAAACAGTTTGTATAGAAAAGGAAGCAATCAACAAAACAAAAAGACAATCTACCTAATTTGAGAAGATATTTGCCAATGATATATCTGATAGAGAGTTAATATTCAAAATTTATCATATATCTCAGTACCAAACAACAAACAATCCAATTGAAAAATGGGCAGAGGACCTGAATAGACATTTCTCAAAAGAGAATACAAAGATGGCCAATGTACACATGAAAGGATGCTCAGCATCACTAATCATAAGAGAAATGTATATTAAAATAACAATGAGATATCACCTCACACCTGTCAGAATGGCTATCATTAATAAATCAACAAACAAGTGTTGGCAAGGATGTGGAGAAGAGGGAATCCTATTGGTGGAACTGAAAATTGGTACAGCCACTATGGAAAACAGTTTGGAGGTTCCTCAAAAAATTCAAAATAGAATTGCCTTATGACCCAGTAATTCCACTTCTGGGTACTTATTGAAAAAAAATCCAAACCACTAATTTGAAATGCACCCCTATGTTCACTGCAGCGCTATTTACAATAGCCAAGATATGGAAGCAACCTAAATGCCCATCAACTAATACTTGAATAGAGATATGGTCCATATATAAAATGGAATATTACTTGGCCATAAAAAAGGGAAATCTTATCAGTTGCGACAACATGGATGGATCCAGAGATTATGCTAAGTGTTATAAGTCATACAAAGAAAAATACCATATAGTCTCATTTATAAGAGGAATCTAAAGAAAAACTGATGGACAAACAAAACAGAAACAGACTCATAGATACTGAGGATAATTGGATGGTTGCCATATGGGAGGGGGTTAAGGGTTGAGTGAAAAAGGTGAAGGGATTAAGAAGTACAAATTGTTGTTACAAAATAGTCACAGGGATGTGAAGTACAGCATAGAGAATATAGTCAATAATATGGTAATAACTGTGTACCGTGCCAGGTTGGGTACCAGATTAATCAGGGGGATTACTTCATAAATTACATAAATGTCTAACCACTACGCTGTACATCTGAAAATAATATAAAATAATATAGAATGTCAATCTAATTGAAAGGTAAATTTTTAAAAAATAATATTGAATGTCAACTTTAATTCAAAAATTAAAATTTTTAATAAGATACCTATGTTTTAACCATTGGCTGGCCATGTTATGCTGTAAAGCATCACTATTACTGCATTCTCCAATGAGCTTTGGCCATTCAACAACTACAGATATACTGGGAATGAACAAAGTTAGTACTATTTTTCGTAAGATTTTTTAATTCTAGATGTATGAATTAGTGCTCTTTGTTCCCACATAAGAAAATACCTTATTACACAACAAACATATTAAAACAAGTTAATTTGGAAAGAAAATATATTTTAAATTTAAATACATACAATTTTAACAAACTAAAGAAATCCACAACCATAAATACACATACACACAATTTTTAGAAAACTTACAGGTACACTACATATACCATAAAATACCGTAAAATCCACTCCGTCAAAGTACAATGTGATGTTTTTTAGTAAATTTATAGATTTGTGAAACCATTATCATTACCCTGGTTTAGACCTTTCCAAGAGCCCAAACGTTCCCCTTGAATGGGTTTGCTGTCTGCCTTCACTCCCACTCCCCATATTAGACAATCACTAATCTGGCCTCTGCAAATGGGGAACATCTGACCTCTTTTTGGAGCATCTTAAATAAATAAAACTTTATGACTACTTTGGAACAACGGTCTTACTGGTGACTGAGTGGATTCAGAACAGTGTGGAATCTCCAACATCCTTCGGAGCTGTGGGAGGAATGCTGTGGCTTGGGGAGTCCTGAACTGGGAGTGGGTTGCTGTACCTCGCCCTTCCTGCTCGGGGAAGGGTGGGGACCCCTATTTCCTAGCTTGTGATTTTTTATCTGTGTAGGTGTGATGACTAATTGCTGCAAATGCACGGCTCCTGCTCAGTATGTGCTGCCACATTCTCAAACAAATGCCTGTGTATTTGAAATGCTGTCCTCTTCATGTCAGCAGCCTTAGTAATCTCATCACATTGAGTCAATAAGTAGGAACCCTGAGAAAAATGTGGGAAACAAAAGTTGCCTGGAGGTTGTGCAGTTTGCTCAGAAAGTACTTACTTTATGTCAGAGAGTGCTTTCTCTGATAGTCTTTTAAAAAGCATTGATCATTCACACCCACACATGCACACACAGACATAAAAAGTCAAGTGCCACTTATGTAAGAATAGGGACTTAAGTTCACTCGGGATTAATTTTCCTTCTCTCCTTTCCTTCCCTGCTGAATAAAAGCATGTGAGATATGTCAAACCAGTATGCCCTACTGTGAGTTTCTTTACATTATTTTTAAAGCCTTTTTAGAAATGAGGAGAAAGTCATGATTACTGATTTGTGATTTAGTTCCATTCTGATTAACAAGGATTTAAGCTGCAATTTTTGCCATTATGAATTAAATGTCACAGTTCATTAGAATGGAGCCAATTCAGTTCATTTTGAGTTTATATCCACGTTTCTGATATTAAATTCTTTCCCCAGGATTTATTAACTTGATATCAAGATGCCCCAAGTGTATCTTTTTTCAATTAAAGAAGAAAACATTGGAGCAAAACTTCCTCAGTTTCATTAATGCTCAAAAGACAGGTGTGAGCTAGAGAAGCAAAATGATATCTTGGTCTAATTCTAATGATTTCAGAAGTAATTTGAAATATAAGATGTTAAGAATTAGCAGACATGAGCCAGCTTTTGCTTGTGCTTATGAATGCACAACAGGCAGATTAATTTTCTGCGTTCCTCTAAACAGTCACTAATATTATGGGGCTCTCCTATATTTCCAAATTAAGATGTAAATATAAGTTGTATAGAATCATTTTAAAATATTTAACAATATAGTTCTGTGATTATTTATAATTGCATATTTTTCATGTACTTTTATAATTTTATGCATAGGAAGAAAACTACCCACATTTTAACTTAGGTGGCTCATACAGGTACTTAGTTGAATAAATTTGAAACTGTTAAGAATATAACAAATTTTAGACCTATAATTTAAAGCTATTTCTTAAAATTAATTATTCTTTACATCTTATAATTATTTATTAAATTATCACAATATATTACTAACTTAAGATCTGTCTTTCAGGCAAACAAGAATTGTGTGAGTATATAGAACGTAAAATATTTAACAACCGAGATAAAATATAAAAATGCAATCATCTGATTTTAGAGAATACTTAGTATACCCAGAGAAATAATATTTAGAAAAACTTGATCATCTACTGATTACTATAACTTTCCTCTTCTCTTTAGGAAAACTCCTCAAAACAGTTTTTCTGAATTTACTTTCTTTAACATCTCATTTCATTTTCTCTCCTAAATTCTTTTAAATCAGACTCATCTCAAATGTTTTTATCTAGGTTGCCAAAGTCTTCTCTCCTGGTCAATCCAAAAGGCAATTCTCAATCCCCATCTTATTCTTATTGTATTTCCCACAATTGATAACTCTCTTGTACCTGAAACACTTTTTTCATTTGATTTCTGGATCAACACTCTTGATTTTTTCTGAAATTGTGATTGTTTCCTTTAAATGAACTTTGTGCTGGTTGGACCATCTATTTCCAATCTATACATTTTGGTGTGCCCAAGGGCTCCATTTTTAAACCTGTTTGTGTTATATTTATGTAATTACCCAGATAATCTATCAAGTCCCATTGCCTCAAATGTAATTGACATTAACACTACATATAGTTATGGGTTAAATTTTATTCTCCCAAAAATTCATACTTGAGAGTATATCATTTCAGATCAAATCTACAATTATTTGCTAGGGCTGCCATATACTGGATGGCTTAAACAACAGAAAAAAATATCATCTCAGTTCTGGAGGCTAGAATGTGACTTGACTTGCAAATGATTTTCTGCATCCCCATCCCAATGAGTTGCTAATTTTCTAGAGGCACATATTTTTAAATGTGCTTGCTAAACTTTGTGGGGCCATTGCAGATATGATTGAGTTATAAATGAAATCATACTGAAGTAGTGTCCCTAATCCAGTAACTGGTATCCTTTTAAAAAGGGGAAATGCAGACATAGATAGGCACATGGGGAGAAAACCACGTGAGGTGAACGCAGAGATGGTGGGAGGCTTCTATGAGCTAACAAGTGCCAAAGACTGCCAGCAAACCACCAGAAGTTAGGGGAGAGGCATAAGACAGGTTCTTTCTTATAACCCTCAGAACCACTCTGCCAATGACACATCAGTTTTGGATTTTTGGCTTCTAAAACTGTTAGATAATTAAGTTGAAGCCACTCAGTTTGTAGTGGCTTTTCCAGCAAGCAAATATAGACTTTTCCAGCAAGCAAATATAGACTTTACTCTCCTGAAATTTATAAACAATTATCTACTTGGATTTCTCTTTGGCTTCTCAAGTTGATCTTTTGATTCCTCCATCTGCCTACCCCAATCTTGTTTCAATCCAACTATTCGCATTTTAGGAAGTGATACTCAACTGCTGAGGTAAAAAACTTAGAGTTACACTTTCTCTCAGTACTCACTTCTAAAGATGTCAACAAGTCTTGCTGGCTGTAACTTCAACCACGTGTCACCACGATCATCATCCCTGCCAATGCAACTCGGTACCATCCTAGTCCACATGCCATTTTATTCACTGGGATTCCAAAAAAGGGAAGGGAAGGGAAGGGAAGGGAAGGGAAGGGAAGGGAAAAAGAAAGGAAGAAACACTTTTAAATATTAAACTTGCTTCCACTGTTTACCTATTATTAATTTTCCACACAGCAACAAGAGATTTAAATGAGATGTTCCCCTCTTTTCTCTGCGTAAAACCCACCAATGGTTCCTGATAAAACTCTACAGCATAACTTATAACACCCTAAAACAGTGGTTCTCAGCTTGGGGCAAATTTGATCCTACTGCCTCCTCCTAGGTGTACTCCCATGTCTGGAGACATTGTTGGTTGTCACAACTCGAGCAAGGAGTGCTACTGGCATCTAGTGAGTAGAGAGATCAGAGATGCTGATAAACATCTTTCAGTGTACATGATGGTACAAAATGTCAATATTGCTGAAATAGGGAAATTCTGAACTATAGAATTTGATTCCTTTCTGACTCAGTCTATAATTTTGTATCTAGTTACCTTCTCTAGCCATGTTTTATTCTTTTTATAGCCATGTTTTCAAACATGCCAAACACGTTTCTGCTATGAGGGTTTTGTACTCACTGTTT
Source organism: Macroglossus sobrinus (assembly GCA_004027375.1). Taxonomy (NCBI): domain Eukaryota; kingdom Metazoa; phylum Chordata; class Mammalia; order Chiroptera; family Pteropodidae; genus Macroglossus; species Macroglossus sobrinus. The sequence continues at coordinate 284,278 of PVKZ01000740.1, forward strand.
CTTCTTCTACAAGGTTCTTATCCTATATTCATGTAGCTCACCCTCTCATTTCATTCACTTTTCTGTTAAAAGACATCTCTCCAGAAAGGCTATCTCTGATGTTTCCACCTCCTGACAATCTATTACTTATTCTGCTTTAGTTTCATGCCTATCATTATCTGGTATTTTCTTTTTATTTGGGTGTTTATCTCAACCACCACCACCATCACAAACACCATGACCTCCAAGTAAAATATAAGCTTCTTACTTAATAGCAATAATTTTGTTTTTGCTTACCTCTCTACTTTTAGCACCTAGAACACTCAAACAAACAAAAACAAAAACAAAGCTCTGTGAAATGAATGAATTTGTTAGTTGGCTATTATCCCATGGGCAGAAATCAATAGTGAACCCATGTTTAGAATATGTGACCCTTTTAATCAGTATATTAATTCCAGCAGAAGTTAAATTAGAGAACCAGAATTTTGTGTATGATTAATAAGATTTCCTACTCCCACCTCTAAAATTGCATAGCCTCAGACAAGTATACACTTGGGGATCATTCAAACTAATCTCGTCACAGTCACTCCAGGAAGCCAAGATCTTCCAGAACATCCCTCATCATTCTATGTTTGATAGCTATATTCAACCTAGTTGAAAAGTGAGGTTTAATCCCTTTGCTGGCCCCATCTTCCACTCCTCCACAGCTTCTGACACCCTGCCATTGTACCTTCTGGATCTCAGGGCCAGTGATAAGGAAAATTCAAAATGCCCTGTCCTCATCTCTATACATTCCTTCACTTTTTCCAGCACTTCACTTTCCTACAGTACTTTCTTGCAGTGAATATTTTCCTTCTTCTATTCCCCTTTTCCCTTGGACCTGGAAAGCACTGAATGCCCATTTCCCTCCATGTATCCTCTTGCTTGCCTTCCTTCTTTTAATAAAGCCAGCTTAATTTTAATGTCATCTAATTATACCGTACATTGTCCTATGTTGCTGCAATGGTCTCCCAGGCTACAGAAATTTTTTTTCTCTCTTTTAAAGAATTTAGCTCCTAATGCACTGTCACTCTCCTCAGAATACTTTGTTTCATCTTTCTCCATACTTTCAACTTTGTGGCAGCTTATTCTTTCAAAATCCTAGTCCTTCAGCTTTTTAACCTACTTTCCTTTCGTAATCTTGTTCTCTATCCCAACTAGGGTGCTCACTGTCAGGGTCCTATGTAAACCTTATAATTGTGAAAATATGCAATTTTTATAACCTTGATTTCAAGTACCCTACTTTCCAAACAAAAAAAAAAATTATTTTGTCTCCACTCCAACTTAATATTTTTAGTGACTTTGGCAAACAAATTTGAAGTAAAATTGATTCTTTTTAGAACATCCTACAGTTATATTCAGAATCCAACAACTGCTCCCCATCTTCAACTGTAATTAATTGTTCACTTTTTACAGTTTTATAATATCATGAAAAATAAAATAATTTAATTCAAACTGGGATAATCCAGTTTTTAAATATTAATAAGGAGAAAATACTTCCCATGTATTTAATAAGAAAATGGTTATGTACTTTAATATGATTCATATAAACAAAGACATAGGAGTAGAAACACATAAGGTAAATATGTAGATTCACAAGTCCATAACGAAAGAAGTCTTGTTGGGTAAACAGAGTATTTTCAGGTTAGTACCAGAGCTAAAGAGAGAAACATGCATCGTGTTCAGAAGTTGGGCAGCTGTGAATGTTAAGAAAGAAAGAGAATTCATTTCTGAAGCAGGGGATCATTTATGAAGTTAACAAGGTCTGACCGAGGTGTTATCAGAGTTTGTTCATTTTATTAGGACACTGAAAATATTTCTTTATAGTTAATTTCACAGAAACCTGCTGACAGTCACAATCCTACATGACAAAGTTTTTCATTAACTAATAGTTATAAATGGCAAGAAAATATAATAGTCTGAAAATTTTGCTAGAGGACAACTGCTTGTTTAAAATCACATTGATTTCTCCTAGTCAATAGAGTAAAACAAATGGTGACCTTTTCTTCATTTAACAGCTCAAAATTATTGGTTATATACTAAGAGAAACTGACTGGGAATGTGATTTTATATTAATCTTATTTATAGTATCTATTTTAAAGCTTCAAAGCAATCCTTAAAGGGTCAAAACATATTTGAAAATTACTGGTAATTTTAAAATCAGATGAAATTCTTGGCAATCCTTTATATGTCTATAAGTTAATATGAGTGATTAATGTACATGTTTGGTCTTGCTTTTTTTAATGAGAAATATCAGAATGATGAGGTATTGAAATATAAGAATCTAATTTTATAATGACTTTACCTTCTATTCCTATGCAATCACTTTCTCAAACTATTTTTTAATGCACAGCTCAACAAATTATCACTAAACAAATACATTTGAAATCCAGCATTAATATCAAGAAATAGCATCCCAGAATCCCTTTTCATGGCCCTTCCTAATTATTTAATGTTCCCTGCCACTTACGATCATCATGTTAATTACTTCTTAAATTTTCTTTGTAGTCCTACTTGTAAACTTACATGTCAATACAGTATACTCTAATTTTGTTTATTCAAAAGTTCACAGAACCTGAATTATATAAAATGTAATCTTTAACATGACTTGATAGTTTATTTATGGAAATTATTCCTTACTTGGGAAGTATGTTCATTTGAATTGCTACATAATATTTTATTGTATAATTAGGATACAATTTATATTCTTTCTAACTGACACACATTTGGATTTGTATTAAGCAAGATTGGCTGGGTTATTCCAAGATGATAAAACTTCCAAAATCTCAATGGTCTAAATTAACAAAAGATTACTTTTCACTTATACTTCATGTCCACTTCAGATTATCTGGTGACTCATCATTTGAGTTGTCATCCTTATTCCAAGATACAATCTGACAGAGCAGCTACTATCTGGAGTGTTTCCTAATGCAGCAATGGTGAAGATTTTGCCAGTATATTGGCAAAGCACACACTAACTCTTACAGCTTCTTTTAAAGCTTCTACATGGAAATGACATATGTCATTTCTAATCAGATTTCATTGACCAAACTGTCACATAGCCTTGCATGACTTCAAAGAGCAAAGAAAATATAAAATCTCCTAAAAGGAGGTAAACTGGATATTGGAGGAGAGTAGTCTAGTTTCCCAGAGAACATCCTTGATTTCTGCAAATACTTGGTTTACTCAACCTTACATAATCCAAACACATTCACTCACACTCTAATAGAGATAATCCAAAAGTTCCAAACAGTTCCCACTTTGAACTCTAAATATAGTATCTCTAAATAATGTGAGTTAATCCCTATGTCAGGTCAGGATGTGGTTAATTTGACCCAGAAAACTATGAAGTTGTTGTGTATCCATCCAAAAGCAGAATACAGACTCTTCTCAAGCACACATGAAACATTCTCTAGGATACATTATATGATAGATCACACAATAAATCCCAGTAAACTTAAGAAGACATTAATATCATATCAAGTAACTTTTCTAACCACAATGATATGAAAATGGAAATTAATAGCAGGAGAAAAACTGGAAAGTTCACAAATATGTTGGCATTCAACAACACATTCCTAAAAAACAAATAGGTTAAAGAAGAAATTGAAGAAAAAAATTTAAAACCTTGAAGCAAATAAAATGAAAGCATGACATACTAAAACTTATGGAATGCAGCAACTACAGTTCTAAGAGGATAGTATATAGCAATAAATGCCATTGTTAAGTAAAAACCAAAGACTGTAAATAATCAAACTAACTTTACATATCAAGAACTATAAAAAAAAATTAAGAAGACACTAAGCTCAAAGGTAGAAGGAAAAGGAAATAGCAAAGAGCAGGAAAAAACTAAATTGGAGACCAGAAAAACAACAAAGATTAATGAAACGAAGAGCTACTTTTTTGAAAAAAGTGAAGTGGATAAATCTTTATCTAGACTAAGGAAAAAAGAAGACACTTAAATAAAATCTGAAATTAAAGAGGAGACATTACATATGATTTCACAGAAGGATCATAAGAATAAACTATGAACAATTATATGTCAACAAATTGAACAACTTAGAAGAAATGAATGAATTCTTAGCAAACATACAACCTGCCAAGATTAAATCATGAGGAAAGAAAATCTGAACAGACCAATAATAAAAAGATGTTCTCAGTAATCGAAAATCTCTCAGCAAAGAAAAGCCTAGGATCAGATGGTTTTCCTGGTGGATTTGACTGAACATTTGAAAAAAATAATGCTAATCCTTCTCAAAATCTTCCAAAAAAAATGAGAGACTAGATACATTCCCACATTCATTTTCTGAGGCCAGCATTACACTAATATCAAAGCCAGATAAGGACTCAATAAGAAAACTACACACCAATATCTCTGATGAATATAGATGTAAAAATTCTCCACAAAATCTTAGCAAACTAAATTCAACAGGATATTAAAAGAATCATACACCCTGATGAAGTGTCCTTGTGATGCAAAGATGGTTCAATGTATACAAATCAATAAATGTGTATGAAATCTAAATGAAAGAATCTATAATCATCACAGTAAGTGCAGAAAAAGCATTTAACAAATATAACGCCCTTTCATTATTAAAAAAAAAAAAAACAACAACCACTCAACATTTGGTATAAGAGGAACGTAACTCAATACAATAAAGGTGATGTATGACATGTCCACAGCTAACATCAGGCTTGATGATGAGAGCCTGAAAAGTTTTCCTCTAAGATCAAGAACAAGCCTTGGATGCTCACTCTCACCACTACTATCAACAGTCTGAGAAGTTCTAGGCAGTCATGTAAGGAAACAAACAAAAGCAATCTAAAACAGAAAGGAATATGTATGTAAACTTGTCTTTGATTGAAGATAATACATTCCTATATGCAGAAAATCCTAGATTCTGCCATTCCATAAAACCAACCTGGTCAGAAATAAGTCCTGTAATAGTTAACAATAGTGGCTTAAAATGGACATTTATTTAAGTTACAAATTTTCTGAGTTGTTCTAATATGGAATGGGTTTGGCCGATTTGACCTAGGCTCCCATGTGTCTGCAGGTAGTTTTTAATTGTCTTGGGCAATAGCTTTCTGAATGATTTCCCATATCTGACAACCGACTGGCTTTTGACTGGAACAACAGAGGTGACTTGGCTATTTGTAATTCATCATCCAATAGGTGAACACAGGTTTGTTCGCATAGCAGCAGGGTTGCAAGAGTAGAAAGATGCAATGCTCAAGATGCCATGCAACTTTTGTCTAAAACTCTTTTTCATTTTAAGCTTGCACCTGCATTATATTTGCCAATGTCTCAATGGCCAAAGCAAGTTACATGGTGAACAAAGTTTCATTGGGTGGGAAAAGAGGCTCTGCTTTTTGATGGAATTGCTGCCAAATACTGTGATTATTTTTGCAAACTACCACATTATTGCATTTATATTGCCAAAATCAATTTGATATTTGCTTAGGATTTTTGAATGTAGGTTAATATAGAAGATAGGCTTGTATTACTTTATGAGTTGTGTAATATTCCTTATTTTCTACTTTCTAAAACAGTTTGTATAATATTAGATTATTTTTTCTTTAAACAATTGAATATACTTGCAGTTTAATTTTGGTTATTATTTGCATGTGATATCTTTCCCCATTTTTTAATATTCAACTTTATGTATTCTTTACTTTTGCATATATAACTTGCGAATACCACAAAGTTGGCTTTAAAAAAATCATTCTGATCGTTTTTATCTTTCATCTGGGACATTTATTTCCTCTACTTTTTATAAAATTACTGGCATATTGAACTTAAACTTTCTCTTTTCTTGTTTGATCTTGATCTATCTTATTGGTGCTATGTTTTCTCTTGTTTCTGGTCTTCTGTATAATTCATTTCTCCACATATTTAGAAATTACACATATTAACCATATTACTGGTTACCTAGATTATAACATGCATTCATTACTTACTAGAATTTAATCTGTAATTTATTCTATCCTTAAAAAATGTAAGAATTTAGAACACTAACTCCATTTATCACCACCTTGATCCCCACTTTCTGATTTTACACTTTTGTAGTCCTATATTTTAAATACCAAAAAGAAATTAGTATTTTTCAGTTACATTTATTTATATTTATACATATATGTACTTTTTTGCCCTTTATTCCATCCTGCATCTCTGAATTGCTATGTGAATCCATTTTTCCTGTACTTAAAAACCCTTTCTGCATTACCTTTACTGCATGTCTGCTAGTTATGAGTTCTCTAATTTTTGTCTAAAAATTTATTTCATTTTCATTCTTGTAGAAATTACCGAGAATTATACTTTATTTGCTTTATGTTCACTGTCTGTGTCTTTCATTGCCTCTCTGTTGAGAAGTCAACTGTTAACTGGAATTCTTGCTCATTTGAAAGTAATCTTTCTCTGGCTTTTAAGATATTTCCCTTGTCTAATACTTTTGGGCATTTTTACTATGATATGGGTAGTTAATAACTTTGCTCTTCCTCTTATCTCCCTCCCTATTTCTACCTTTTCTTCCTTTCTTTTGTTAACCTTGGAGATAGGATATCTTAAATTTGTAACAGAGTCATCAGTTTTGGAAAGTTGATATTCTTTATTCTTGGTAAATATTACTTTTATCTCATGTTTTCTTCAGTTTTTGCTAGAATTTAAATTATATAAATCTTAGAGAGCCTTATTATATCCTCTTTATACCTGATTTTATTGTATATTCCACTTTTTTTGCTTTTCTGTTTTATTCTGATTTTCTTCTGACTTTCCTTTTATTTTCTTTGACATTTTCTAATCTGTTTATACTTACCCACTTATATTTTAATTATTTTATTTTCATTTCCAGTTTTAATTTTGTTTTTTACAATTTATAATTTTTCACTGAAAAAATATTAAGCCATGTCTTTTATCCTTTGAACATTGTAAAGATAATTTAAAGTCTGAGTCTATATCATTTCAATGTCTGGAACTCTGCAAGATCTATTCGTACTGTATAAGGTTTTTGTTATTTGTTCATGTTGTTTGTCTTCTTGGGTGCCTGGTTATATAAAAAATTGTCATTTATTATATTTTAAAACTATATTTAGCAATAACTTAAAAACTGGGATGATTTTTTATCTTACCCCAGAGAGTAAATGCATTGGGTTCTGTCAGGCAGCCGGGAACTAAAGAAATCTAGGTTACTTCAACTGACTCCAATGATTTAATGTTTCAATGTTCTGGGTATTCCTAAACCTTCATGGGAGAGTGAGTGGTTGAGATAATCTGAAATTGACCTTTCTCCCCAAACAGAACTGAAGTTAATGACTACACATCCTGGTTCTCCACTCTGGTTCCAATTTTTGTTGCTCTTAAAAATATGGTTCTTTAAACTAAACATAACACAGCAAAAAATATTCACTGTGAGAACAGAGCAGGAATGTGTCTGTAAGATTGCATTCTCCCTGCAGGAAAAATATTTGCTGTTCCATCGGTTCCCTGTGAGGTTCATTTAACACTGTGCAGCAAATCTCTTTTTGCCTCCAAAAAAGATATGCAAAGCCCTAGGCATATTCCTTCAACAGAAAGATTTATAATAGTTCAGGATTTGCAACTTAATGGAGTAAAACTTCTCTTACAATACTGTTAACTGAGAACCAAGTCTACATCAAAATGGTTTTCTTAAAGGGTTCTGCATATATTAACAAGCTTCATTACTTCAGAAATTTGATTTAGGCAACTCAGAGAAGAAAACAAAAGACAGCAAACTACACTTAGCACTTCACTACTTGGTGACATGAAGAACAATGTCTGACTGAAGGGTGTCCTTATTACCTAAGGCCAATTCATTATTGAGTATTTATTTCAGAGAATTATAAACACCTCAGGACCCAGGAGAGCAGCAGTCATTTCTGTTTTCATCTGGTGTCTCCATCAGCTGGCACATATAAGATTCTCAACAAATTTCAATGACTAGCAGAAATTCTATTTATTAGACAGAAAAACAGCCTTTCTAATTCAAAGAGTGTCCATCTTATTTTTAAAGGCTTCCAGGAAAGGCATGCCATCATCACACCTGAGAAAGTCCTTTGAAAATAATTAAGTTTCCTAGCTAGCAATGTGCATGAGCAGAACCCACAACTTTATAAAAACACTAAGATTAGGCCCCACAACTAGAAACTCTGACTCTAAAGCTCAGAAGAAGACCTACTCATCTGATATTTGATGGCTGCACAGCTGACTTTGATACCACCCCACTTTAGAATTGCCAATCTAGTTTCTCCTACTTTTACAAATAAACACACAGAAGTCCAGAGAGATAAAGAGAATTAACTGAGTCAATAAGTGGGAAAGTTGGGGCTAGAAACAGATTCCAACTCCTAGTCCCATTTCTTTCCACTATACCAAATGGCGATTTGCTATTACCAGTTTTTTTACAGTATTTTTTTTGTTTAATAATGTAATTATGTCTCAACAGGCAGCAATATTTATTATAACTAGAAAAATATTCCTGAAAGAGTGTTAAGAGGAAATCAGTCTATTAGGAAAGAAGGATAGATTTATCATGTTGTTCTAAGATAGAAAAACAAGCATGTCCCAAAGAAATACAAGTAATTCTTCAATCTATAAAGAAGTACTACAAGCTGTCAGTATTTGCAGTAGCACCAGATGAGTAATTCTCCTGGCTCATGGCTCACAAAACAAATTAACTATTATAGTCTACTAGTAAAGTAGTACCTGGATGCTAGTCTGGAGAGTCAGACTTGCAGTTAGCTTGCATTCTTTTTTTTTCTCATAATGGTAATATTACATAGAAAGGCAAAGTCTTCAGACTGACGACTTTGTACATGTCAGCATCATTAGAAGGACTTAAAATGGAATAATACTGGAGCAAACAAATAGATCCTTAAAGTTGAAGTATGTAGTTTTTCTTTTCACAGCATTCCCTCAGTAAACTCACAAAGAATCATCAGGACTGTTTTTAATGTCTTATAGGACAACCCATATATTTAGGAAAATTTCTAGAAGTACTAACAGCTGTCTGACAGCCTAAAATCACAGAAATGGGCCTAAAGTGCTTGGTAAAATTTATTTTTTAAAAGAAGCTGATAGATTCATTTATAAATGGTCTTAATAATAAAATTTATCAAATTTTAAATTGGTATATACTTAAATATTAAAATTAACTTTCAGATTTTAGCAAATAAAAAACAAACATCAGTTATCTCAGATTTCTTTGGTCTTCATGAATTAAGGTACACTCAATCTGGATAGACAGGCACTTCTTTAGAAGTTTGAGAGAGCTTTAGAGTCTGTCTCTCTCCAATCTCTTATTCAATGCAATAATAATGTGATGTATGTGTTCCCCAAAAACCCTGCTTTTCTACAAAAGCGTGCATTAAAATAATGTTGGAAAAAACAAGTTAGAGACAGATAGAGACAGACTGCTCGAACTTTAAGAAAGGTAGGCTGCCAAGTAATAGAGACAAGTGAAAAATGTATAAAGAACTTTGCAATGAGCTCTTCAAGGACCGAGCACGAAGCAGTGGATAGCTGAAAAGGATCGAGAGGAAAATGGATGACTTGAACAACACTGTATTCTCCTGTGCCTCATGGGTTTACTGGCTGCCTCAGATTACTCTGCATTACTAGCAGGTGAAAACCATTAACATCCTTGGAAGAATCATATGTGAACCAATATAACTTCCAAATTACAATGAGGCCATTTCCCTCACATGTAAGGAGAAATTTACCATTGACCATCCTATTTTGCATTAGAGAAACATGTTACAATGAAAAAGAGACTGCACAGAGTCCTATGCCATGCACTAAAAATACTATTCAGCCTGTTTAAACATTTTATAATTTTTAGTCAGTCTTGTCGATTATCAGCTTTAGTTATTGGGATAGTCTTCTCTTTTTGAGCCAAAATGTTCCTCATAACTGCTGGTTTTAAAGATATCCTCTGTAGTAACATAAAGTGCTTTTCTCTTGAGAAAGACTTTCAAATATTTGGGTAGAGCTTGTTCTTATATATATTAATATATGTGTGTGTAGCTTTTAAATGTATTTAGTAGCTTTAGGTAGGGTATAAGCAAAATTAAAATTACCATCTGGTCTGCTATAATTCACAATAATTTATGATTAGGATAACTTCTTTAAGTCTAGGCTAATATCTGTCTCGTATGTCTCTCTTAAACAACAGAAAAATCATTCCTAAAGTGTTGCTTATGGCTTCTAAAATGAATTCTAAATGATTGAGGTATGATACATATCACAGTCTTTACCTAAGTACCTGCTTCTTCATGCTACTTCCCTGAGATGTAGTCGCCTCTCGCTTCCCATACAGATCTACACTACATCGATTAGTACTTCATGCATCCTAATTCCTGAACTTTGTCACAAGTTATCAGCATTCAGTTCTTTTCATTTTCCTACATTTACTTAATATCTCCTTTGACAAAAACATCACTTTCTCAAATTCAAAAGATGGACATATTTTGAGTCATTCATTCACTCAACATATATGTATTGTGCATCTACTATGTACCAGACACTTTTCAAGGCAGTGAGAATACAGAACTGAACAAAATGGGGAAAGAAAAAAAAACATAATCTGTCCTTGTGAAGTTTTTATTCTAATGAAGGAAATAACAAGTAAATAAGAAAAGTATATGGCATGTTTCATTAAATATAAGATGCCACTGACTGTGAGATGCATCACTATTTTGTTTCCATTGTACAATGAAATTTAGAAGACTCCACAAACTGTCACATCCAATTTCAGAGGTATTCAAGTGTGAAAAAACATTTCTTAGAATGAGTGAAACATACTATAATAGAGAAAAATATGGCCAGGAGCTTTAGAGAGTTTGAAATTTTAATTAAAATGATCAGTCCTAAAGCGCAACAGTCTTCTGCAACTTTCACCTACCTACTGGACTTTGCAGCCTAAAGGTCATGAGACCATTCAAACTCAACACACTCAATATCTAACCATAAAATACCTGATATCAGTGAATGTCTTTACATGGATCACGTATATCTTTCACTCTCTTGGTTAATCAAAAGGTCCTGCCAACTCAATCTCTAAAATGTTTCCAGTCTCCCCCATTTCCCCTAGCCAGTGTCCACTTTTATGACTTTCATGTCATACACTATGAGTCCTCGTATATTCTATTAACTAGTCTCCTTCATTCAGTTTTTCTCTCATTTCTAATCTACATTTATTTCTGTAATTTTAAATCAAACCAAGTCATCCTTATTAAAAAAAAAAAAAAAAAAACTCCTAGGCTATTCTTTGCTTAAGTGAAAAGTTCAGTTACCTGTTCTTTGTCAATTCCCAGCACAGTTTTCGTTTACCATAATCTATTATACTTCCCCATCTCCCTTGCTATACTGCAAGTTCCTTGATGGTAAGTGCTATTTATCTTTGTATTTTGAAACCAAAACCTCTGATTCTGAATCTGGATTTTATTAACCACAAATTATGTCACTGAAAACTTCTCAGCATCTCTGAATCACAGTTTATCTATAGAAATGGGAAAAAAAATGAAGACTAAATGTGAAAACCAAGGGAAGCAACCAATTACAGAAGTTACAAGGGCTGATGTCATATATGGGTACTATTTCTATAATAAGAAATTTAAAAAATTGTCTCTTTAACTCATGAATGACTGATGTGTGGGACTGGGGGAAAGAGTGAAGGGAAAGGGTTGAGTGTATTTTTTGGGAGTAACAAAAATGTTTTATCAAAGACACTTTATCCAATCTAAAATATAGTACAAAGGGAAAACAATATAAAAATGAAAGTTAAAAAAAAAACTAATGTCTAAAATATAAAAATAATATAATTAATTCAATTTCTGATTACTAAAGTAAAAATAGAAACATTATAGCGAATTTAATTAAGAAATCAATTAAATTAAAAATAAGATGAGATATAGTATTAGTAGTAGTGAAATTAAAAACATAAAAGGAGATATAGACTATTTTATGATCTCTAGACAATTTTTAGATTAATCAATTGTTGGTAGAAAATAATTATATTATTTTCAAATATAATAATTATGTATTTTTGTTTTTAACACTACCACTGATAAATTGTTTATGTGATTTGCACAATTTGGTTTTATTGTACGAGCCAGCCCTTGACAGACTATTTTTCTACTCTTTAGCACTATACTCAGCACTATATAGAGTCAGACATTTAGGTTACATCTATTTGCTTTTTTCTTTAAGGCACTAAAAAAGCTATGCTGACCATAAAAAAGAACTTAGAACATTTGACATGTTTACCCAATTGTGTTTCTTAAAAATAAACTGTTGTACACAGCATAGCACTTCTACCAAATTTACCGATAATTTTGAGCAATATTTTTTAATTTACTATTTTTAATCAGCATAACACATGCACATAATTTTTAAATAGAACAGAAGGGTTCTATTACAAATAGTTTAACCCCCAGGAAAAAGCCCTTTTATATGACTGTTTAAAGTTTCTGGGAGTAACCTATACACCTATAAATAATATGGCTACAGGAACTCTTTTTATTAGTAATTATACTTGATTGCTAAGAACAAAACTCCTACATAACAGTGGCTTAAACAAATTAGGAGTGTATATGCACACCGTTATGAACTGAATTGTGGCCCCTGAAAACTAACCCTCAGTGCCTCAGATTGTGACTGTATTTGGAGATAGGGCATTTAAAGATAAGATAAAATGATGCTATTTGGATAGGCCCTAATGCAATGTGACTGATGTCCTAATAAGGAGAGAGTAGGACATACAAATACCAGGAATGTACATACACAGAGAAAAGACCCCGTGAAGAGGTAACAAGAAGATGGTCTCCTGCAAACCATGGAAAAAGGCCTTAGGAGAAATCACAACTACTGATACCTTGATCTAGAACTTTCAGCTTTCAAAACTGTAAGAAAATAAATATATGTTGTTTAATCCACTTGCTCTGTGATATTATGTTTAGATAGCTATCTTAGTTTGGGTTACCATAACAAAAATACCAAAACTTGAAAGCTAATTCCTTCTCTCATGTGCATCCACTCTACTCAACTTATAGTATGAAATGATTTGGAAAAGGGAACAGTTCAGTATATTGTATACATTCAATAAATATTAAATAATTGGAATATGTATTCCTATCATTTTATAAATTAAATATTACTATAAGTTATGAGAATAGGCCTAGGGACAATGTCTTTCAGTTATAGGAGTAAAGCCACTTGGCATTTCCTTCAAAACTGTTGCTAAGACTTTTTGCAAAACTCTTTAAACAGACATTTCTTGCCATTTCAGACCTAACCAGAGCTCTTGCAATGCCCCCAGTTCAATTTTTCTCCTTCTCCTCTACAGTATCCTCATATCCTTCAACAAGTCATTTTTCAGTAGGATATTCAAAGCTATGCCGGTACAAATATTTTTAAAAGCTTGGGCTATTTCAATCCTTATTTGGGAATTACAAAAATCTGGCCCATGTTACTATGTTAGTCTCTCAGCAATGCAGTTGTCTCTCTTACCACAGGAGAATAGATAAGGTGTGGGGCAGCGATTTCCCATAAAAATATTTTTGAAAATAGTATATGTGTCTACCATGCACCACATTACTCCTTTAGCTGTCAGAAAATTGGTTTAAATAGTCTATAACAATAGGATTGCAAAAAAAATTTAAAAAATAAATATCTTACTAAAAGTATTTTATAGCTTAATATTTTCCTCAAATGGTACTATATGTTATTTAAATTCTCAGAATTACTCTTAGAAATATTGTTTTATTTCCAAGAAATTTTAAACCGCAGTTACGGAGATTGTCTAAGATTTTTTTACTATTTAATGCCAACCATTCTGAAAAACATGTTTTTGTCACTCTCTCTCTCTTTAAAGATTGAAAAGGGACAGACAGTAGGAAAGACATGTTTTGAAACTTGCTTATCAGGCATAAAACTAATGATCCAATATCTTTTTTAATTCTCAGCGAATTTTGTGTATGTGATATTTCTTCATGAAAAACAATAAATATAATTAACAGTTTAGTTTCTCGCCTCCGTTTTTATTTGTGAAATGTGTTTGTTTTTATTTCTCCTACAAAAAAATAGTACTTCATTTTTTAAATATTTTAAGCTGTCATTAAAATACAAGAGAGGATAAATTATTTACTAAATTTGAACTCAAACTTCAATATACTAGCCAATAAGATAACAAGCAATATGTGTATATAACTTTATATGTATGTGTGTACGTGAGTGTGTATAAACATCATGGCAGTTTGGATAATAAAAACAAGAAAACTTATAAACATAATTTATTTTGAAGTTTGTTAGAAATATGAATATATTTGAAATTGTATCTCCCTTATTAACTCCTAGATATACTGCTTTTTCTAATAAACATTATACTTTTTATTTTATTTTAAATTAAAAAAATAAATTTTAAGTGAGGCGACCCTTGGTTGACTTTACAGATTGCAAGGACAGTGTCAGTTTACAATCCCTTATTATTTACTTTTTACACCTACAGCACCTGGTCTTCCTAGGTGGTCTCCCATCCAAGTACTAACCAGGCTCGATTCTGCTTAGCTTTTGAGATCAGATGTGATTGAGCTTGTTCAGGGTGGCATGGCTGTAGACACTATTATTTTTTATCAGTAGATAACTGGCTTCATAACCATGGCGGGGGGATTTCCAGAGTGACGGCATACTTGGTCTCAATTTCCACATTTGTAAATGAGATGGTAAGATGTTCACCTATAGCTGTAGCTATGATTATATATTGTTATTGACTAGACTTCTTAGAAGTATCAGATTTTTACATCCACATTTATCCACACAGCATCCCTAGAGGATTAGCCATCTATTATAATTACCACTAAAATATGTGTATTAACAACATATGAAATAAAAATAAATGATGTATTGAAAATGCTACTCATTTTACTCATTGAAATCTTAAAGAAAAAATCTGCTTTTCAGATTAATAAATGCATCAACAAAATAAAATAAACAAGGTCTACCTGCTATAAAATAGAGTGCATCAGTATCTGTTTCTTTGCCTCAAATATTTCCATCCATAAGGTACTTCTGCTTTCACATAATTTATTAATAGATTCATATATTCTTTCATTTAACAAATATCTAATGTAAACCTATCACTTTGCAGCCACGGTGCATGCTTCAGGGAATGCAACAGTGGCAGTATTCTATTTTCATGGTGCTTACAATATATTGCATGATATAGAAATGAATCCATTATTCAAAGATTGTATGTAGTATGTGAGATATGTGCCATGATGGAAGGGAATCTGATTCTTAGAGAGTAAAGAACAAATGGAACTAATTGAGACTAAGGAGCAAGCAAGGTTTCTCCAAGAAAAGAAAACTCAACTTGAGCTGTGAAGCATGAACAACTGTGAGATAGTAAAAAAGATATCACAGAGAGAACATTCCAGATAAAAGTGGAACAAGAGTAAAGACCTTGGGGAAGGAAAGAGCATAGTGAATTTCAGTAAGTTCTGAAAGAAGTTTATTACAGCTGGGCACAGAGCAGCATGGGAAGAAAGGGAGTTGATTAAGGCAAGAGAGAAAGGGAGGAGCAAAGCTATGCAGAGCCTTGTAACCATTATGAGGATTCTGTTCCCTACTTAGAGCAAAGATAATGCATTGAATAATTTGTGTCAGATTTGGGCTTCAAAATGATCAGAAAACAGTATGCAAATTTTTGTTGGGGTTTAGTAAGAAATGATAGCTTTAGATATGGTGGTGGCTGTGAAGACAGGAAAAAAAGATGGAGTCAAAAGAGGTAGAAGGTAACACTGAGAGGACTTCCTGATAGACTGTATATAAGGATATGATGAGGGAGAGAGAGGAGGTCAGGGTGAATCCTAGATCTATGCTTGCACAACTGCAGAAATACTGATGCTATTCTGTAAGACCACAAATGGTGAAAGAGGGTCAGGCTTTTTGGGATGGATCATGAGTTTGGAGGGCTTTAAGCATCTGTATCATTTAAAATCCATTTAGGAGACAGAAAGCAGCACACCAGGAGTTTCAAAAGAGAGAATTTAATATAAAAAAATGTTGAACTGGGTATAAAATTATTAACTAATGAAAGGATAAAGAAAAAATTTAAGAGATCACAGAGATGTAAAGTGCAAGAATGACTACTATCTTTCTAGCTGAGGGAATAAAGGGAATGCCAAGAAAAATGTAGGTTTTTAGAGGAGTCTTAAGAAATCTGAGTCATATCTGAGCAGGAAGTGCCTCAATTGGCCTGCAGTAAGTGAGAGGGACAGACACCTCTGAGAAGCAGGCACTGATAGCTGGTTCTGGTGCCTTTGAATTGAAGCTCTTTCTGCAAGTGTTGGAAAATATGCAAACTGGATACAGTTACTGTCACTTGATACAGGAAAGAAACTTTGTTGCAGGAGTGAAGAAGCGACACTGAGTAGCTTTAAACAAGTAGCAGCTTGTCCATCAGAAGCAAACACACACAAAGAAATAAAAATTGATTGATAGACTTCTCTCAGCCTTCAGTCTTTCCCTAATACCACATTTGCAGAGGCTAAGGGGAATCCTGATGGCCAAGAAGAAATGTGGTTTCAGAGTCCCAGCATAGTATCACAAAGTAGAGCATGGAAGAGTGAGTTTAGAGCTGAGAGGCAATAACATAATGCTTGACACGACATCTAAATGGAAATGACAATTAGGCCAGTGGATATATATTCTGGAACTCAAATGACGTCTGATGTATATCCTCAGCACATAAAAATCATGATGACTGGAGTAAGACTGACTGGGGAGGAAGAAAAGAATGACTCAGGCTGTATCTTCAGCAAATTAATCCCTGAAATAGCTGAAGAAAGTGATGCAGCGAATACTGTGAAGGAGTGAGCATAGTCAGAGAAAATAGAGCAGGAGGATACTGTGTCAAACTAAAAATTATGGAAGATACCACTTAATGACAGAGGGAAACAACCTTTAGCTTTTTTTTTTTTCTTTTTTAAATCACAGCTGAATGTAGGAACAACTGGTCCTGAAAATGTGTGAGTGCCTGGGTGGTTTTGTGTTTTGTTTTGTTTTTGTATTTGTGTGTGAATGTGTGCATGCATGTGTATGTGTTTGCATGCATTTGTTTCCTCTCTTAATCTTGAAAGGTGACTGTGTGCCAGTGAAATGCTAGTGTCCTGTGGACTATACAGACCAAGAGTCAGTGAGCCCTTCTCTGGGGTGTGCAGATGGAGTCCCGGCATTCCCTCATGGGCCCTAAATCTGTTTATACTCAAGCAATGGCAAAGCTGTGGTGCCGCGCTCCTTTAGCTGCAGGACATCCTCGGCAGGTGAGGGTGACACGGTCTTTGATTGGCACGGACATAGAGGAAAGTGGCGTTTGGAGGGCACTGTACTCACGTCTGCAGGAAGGGCAGAATGAAGACGATGGCTGTAGACGGGTGGTGCAAGGTGTCCCAAACCGACAGAATCAGGTGTTATGAGGCGGGCTCCCGCCAGGTGCTCTGCCAGCACCGCACACCTCATTCTCTGACCTCAGAACAGAACGGCACGTTCAGGTTGCCGCGTCCTTGGAACGTCTCCGACATCAGACTGGGGCCCCAGCGTTCTGTGCCAGAGCCAGCATGGCCGCCCGGGGGGCCCTCGGGAATCCCGGATAGCTAGAGGTTAGCGGCCCCACATGGGCAGCAATTCACTCCCCCATTACGGCTTCGAGTGGTGCCACCTGGTGCCCAGCGTCTGGTCAAGAGCACCGTTCCATACACCTGGCCGGGGCCTGGGACCAGGCACACTGCGACTGGCTACAGGGTGTCGAGGAACCCGAGAGCCTCAGTTATGGTGAGGTAGGTGGCATTAGGCAAACCCTTACGAGGAGCCTGGAGAAGCGGCCTTCGCGGTGAGGCGCGCACCGGCTTCTCCTCACGTGGCTCGCACGTGCCGGCGGCCGCGCTCCCAGATCCCGCGAGACTGGGCTGCCGCGAGGAATTGTGGGCTCTCCCGCTGCGCCTCACTCAGGCCGCGCTTGGTCTCTCTCCCTGAGGTACGGCCTCTGGGGCTGTGCGTGCCCCAGAGGAGTCTGCCGCCGGTCGCTGGCAGCGCCACAAAGCGGGTGCCGGTGGTAGTCATGGTGATGTCAGCAGAGGCCGACCGGGGCGAATCGAGAGGTGAGTAGAAGTGAGGAAGCGAGAAGTGACGAGACTTCGTGTGATTGACGGTTGTGAATGAAAAAGGCAAAGTGGTAGCTAATCGGAATGTGGAGGCATGAGGCTCTTCTCGGTGTGATTTTCACAGTGCGATAAACTTGACCGAGCTTATGCGTCTGTTCATTGGAATTATCTGAATGAAAGTGGTTACGCACAGAAGGGATCATTTCATTGGTAATAGAAGGCACCTGAGAAGGTAGCTGGGCCTAGACGTGTGAGGCGCGCGATAGAAAGGAGAGATTTAAAAAACCCACACTTGCCTATCGTTATTATTAAACAGTTATTTTTTAATCAGTGAAGGAGAAGACATGCATTAATACTGTATTTTATAATTACATGATTTCCTTTACCTGTGCTTTTTTTTTTTTTTTTCACGTGGATTAGAGTTACCATCTGGGATCACTTACTTTCAGCCTAAGAACTTAGTATTTCCTTTAAGGGATCCCTGGTATTATTAACACATTGTCTCTGTTTTTTATCTGGGAATGTCTTTGTCTTTATTTTGAAAGATATAGGGTTTTATTTCTTTGGCGATAGGATTCTTGGTTGACTGTTGTATTCTTTGAGCACTTTAACTGTGGTACCCAACTCTTCTGGGCTGTGTGGTGATGGATGAGAAGTCAACTGTTGAAATTCTGAACTTCATTGAGAGAGTTCACATAACCTTTCATGTCAATTTTGAAATGAACGTTGAAAATAGGAAGCACTGTTTCCTTTTGTTTTTAATTTTACACAGGTTGGAGGGCTACAGACCAAGCAAAAGAGTATTAATAGTTTTAAAAACATATATTTATTCAAACTTTTCCCATCAGCCAAATGATACAAATTTAACTTTTTAGACTCTTTGCAAGGTCGTGTTATACAGTGAGAAACAAACTAACAAAAATTATTACAAAACAATAGAAAATATTATATGAAACTGCTGAAAACAGTTTAGCAACATAGATGGATAAAACGTATGTCAATACTGTTTCCTAAAATTTGTTTCATGGAAGATTAGCGCTGCAAGAAGCTCATTGAGATAATTGCTGGTTAAATACATTTGGAAATTCTAATTCTTCAGTCTCCTTTGAAATTTTACAATTTTATATTAAAGGTTCTGCAAAATATTACACTATTAATTCTATTTAACTTTGACTATCCTAAATATTTTAGGAATCTATTTGGGCAATGAACACTTTATTCATGGTGTATATTCATATTTCGTGAGCTTGGGTTCTGTGGACAGCACTTTGGAAAATGTGCCTAGAGGGAATAGTTAAGCTATAGATTGCATATCTTACTACATACATCATCTGAAAAATAAGATTCTTTCAATGTTCCTGGTTTCACAGATTTTTCTTACTAGGTTACATGCAAATTTTTCTCTAAATCACTCTTCCATTTTGCTTCTGAATTCATCTACAATTAATCAGATAAATGCAAATATGCTCAAACCTTGAATAGATTATTTGTTTTGTGTGTGTGTGTGTGTGTGTGTGTGTATGTGTGTATGTGTGAATCCAGATACAGTACTTCATGTTATCTCATCTACCTTTTTCTTTCTCACTCCACTTGGCCTTAATGATTCCTAAGTAAAATAAGATAAATGAAGGTAATTCCACTTGAAAATAAACTATTGCCTTATGTAAGTACTGAGTACTTAGATATTCCACAAGGAGTAATTATTCTTCCATATAAAAGATTGCCTTTCCTTTTCCCTGCAAATAAAGACAATAGATTTTACTTACACAGTCACAAGATCATTCTCCCCCTAACTTCCTAAAGTCCCACTGATCAATGACAATACGTTGCCACTTATTTGGTCCACTTGCACTAAAGGTAGTCATAATGGTTTGCTCTGCCTATTTTCATTATGTCTAAATTGTCTTCCAAAGTCATCAGTTATTTTTTAACAGTAAAACCAATTACAAAACATGGAATTTTCACCTTTACCTCCAATTATAATATGCTGTAGAGATGCATGAAATTTGCAGATTCCAAATACAGTGATGCCTTCTTATTGGCAAAATGCAGTTTACACAACTAATTGGTTATTATATTGCAGTGCAATACAGGCTTGGCCCATATCTCTTATGTTGGCAATGCTGAAGTAGTCTCTTTTTGCACCCCTTTCAATATGTTTTATTATTTAAGCCAAGAGAATAGTCACTCAGTAGATGTTCTTGGCAACTCCAAGACACAGATGCTGGACTTTCATGTTTATCTTTATTCCAACAGGAGCAATATGGAAATAAGTGCCTAGTATTTTGGCTAGGAGCTAGTTAAGCTTTTTACTAGGCCTTGCTAGATTTTGTAGCAGCCACAGATTTACCCTTGTGCTAGTTACATGTTAAATGGTTGATAATTATTTCTGATTATTTTTGGTGGACTTCTTGCAGACCAATTTTAATTAAAAAGATTTATTTCATTGGACAATCCCAGTTATTCATCAATTTTATACTTTTGCCTACAATTTATGGTATTTATGCCCCTAAATTTTGCCATCCTTAAGAAATAATGAGTTAAATATAGAATAGAGAACTAAAATTTGAAAACTTGAGAAAATATTGTGACATGATAAATTAGATATTTACAATTTATTTAAATTATTTTTTAAAAGTCTGCTCTTTGGTATAATGATGAGACATAGTCTTGACATGAAAGATCATTCAGACCAATTAAAAAAGGAGAGATGCAGAAACACATTATTAGCATAAATGTCCAGTTGCCATAACTGATCCTGGTATTAGAATAAATGAATAAGTAATATCTGAAAAGGTGACCCAAGAGAAAAAAAGCAACTATTTGAAAGTTTGGTTATCTGAGCTATGAAAAAGTATATTAGCTAGAGAAAGTGGTGAAGATAGATTTACTGCATGGAGAAAGCGGAATGTGGGAATTTCAGATTATTTTTTATAATAGGCTACCTAGGTTTGAAAAGGTCTTATAAGTCATCCTGAGCAATGTGAAGTTTATGGCAATCTTGTAAGCAATGGGAACCAATGAAAGTTGTGGCAGTGAAGTTCATATATTTGTTTAAATTTTTTTGTGTGAGTATGGAAGACAGATTGATTTTAGGGGATATAAGCAGGAGATACTCCAGTTGAGAAAAGATTTCAGCACTCCAGGGTAGAGCTAATAAGGATTTCAATTAAGATAACAGTAGTGGAAGGGGTGATAATTAGCAAGGTTTCCAAAAATATCTCAAGGAAAAAATTATATCACTGAAGATAGCTTGTTGAATGCATTTCATGACACCTTTTTCCTCCCAATTCTGTGCTAGAACAACTTGAAAAATAAACCTAATGTGAAACCCAGGACTAAATTAGTGTTGCTGAGGCCTTGAATTATCTAGAGGAGAAAATAGCAAAAGTGTTCTGTTGTCTGGGAAGCCTGTTAAAGAACAGGGATGCTGCTCAAGACTGCTTGTACCAGTATTCTCAGAGGAAGAGTGCACTGTGTGTGCATTGCCAGTCTACTGAAAGAAGTCTGTCCTCACTCCTGTTTCCACCCTTTTACACCAGGAAAGTATGAGACTAGAGGGCCAATCCTCTTTCAGTTGGCTTACTAGAACAATCATTAAAAATATATATATTAATTTTTGTGGCTTTATCATGGTTGCAAAAGGCACCATGAGCAAAAAAACTTGAATCAAAGTGAAAATAAAAACAAAAATATATATTTCATTAAAAAATTAAGTGAAAACCTGAAGTATATCAAAATTTATGGTATACAGGTGAAACTTTATTAGAACTTTAGAGACATTTTGTTCTTAAAAAAGAAAGACAACGACGTAAATATATAACATGAGAACATGACAAACAAAGTCTATTAGAAATGGGGAATATCAATAAATATCTAATGAAAATAGAAAGGCATTATATTCACATAGTTTTGTAACTAATCATTATTTTAACTAAAATAACACCTATGTGTTTTAATCTATTAGAAGCCACAGAAAAATGACAGCTTCCCAACTCATTTTTAAACACATCATATCTCTTAATTCTAGCCATGTTAAAAGTACATAAAAATATATAACTTCATTTCTAAATATAAAGATGAAACTTCTAAATTTGAACAAATCAAATTCAATAAATATAGCAATATGTCATCCCTAGGTAGAGTATTCTAGAAATAAAGATGTTTCAACATTAAGAAACATAGCTTGTTATGCTCGTTAAGGTATTATAATTTAAGTTATCATACTAAAAAGTGAAAATATAATTTTAAAATACTTAATTTTCTAAAACTCAGCTACCATTCTTAATATGTTTTTCAAGTAAAATAGGAAGAGAAGCCTACCTAGTTATGAGAATGGATATTTTCCAAAAGTATCTGAAATATCATATATAATTGTAACTACTTGAATATTTCTATTCAAATAAATAATGAGGAAAAGAAGCCTACATATGATTATAGACCTAGAAAACTCAAGATACATAATTAAAATATAACAAGCAATCACTTTTTAGAATAAGTAACATACTTTGATAAGGCACTTAAATATACATAATAAATATGTAAAAGTCTATAGACTCTATATTAACAACCAATACTTTGAAATGGAAATGGAGGAAAAATACGAGACCATAGCTCAATAACATCAAAACCAAAAAATCAAAATAAATAAAAGAATGGTAGGTGGTCTAATGTGAGTATTATCACCACACTTTATTAAGGAGTAAGAAAAGGACCAGGTAATTAGAAATGTCATCTTTGTGGAAATAACTCATATTATTAAAAATACCAGTCCTACACAAATTAACCTTTTCGGTCAGACACCTAAATTGTGATTTAACTGTATAGAATGACTTTTAAGTTTACATGGGAAACTATAAGAGTTTCACAGAATAATTTGGGAAAATGAATGATAGTAAATGCAGATTTTCCCAGACGGATAGTTAAGTTCATTGATTTCTATCAAATTTTGTAGTCATAAGCCACAAAGCGAACTCTGGCAAATATAAATAGGAAATTCATTCACTAACAATACTAAGAATCACATATTTTATGGAAGAGAATAGGTTTGGAGGCCCTGCAGCCAGGGTCATCTGTCAAAACCATATGCGTTAGAGATCCCAGTAAGAAACCACTGCTGCTATAATAGGAGCAGAAACACCATAGCCAACATAGAAATAAGAGCATAGATATTTTTATATGGAACCCACAGAAACCTGGACTTGGATACCAAAAGGCTATGGAATAATTATCTATAGATAGATATATATATATAGATAGATAGATAGATACATACATACATACATACATACATACATACCTACATACCTACTTACCTACCTACCTACCTACCTACCTACCTACCTTAAGGAGTAATAAAGTCTTTGAATCACTGTAGTCCCTAAACTGAATGGAGTAGATATAGGATAGCCAGTGTCCCCAAATGACTGCCAGAATTGTACCTGTGTATTTCTCTATGGAGAAACTTCCTAGGACTCAAAATATTTTTTCTGTTGCTCATATACTATGTCTAATGCCCAATCAAAAGTAATAGTGTACATGAAAAGATGAGACACTATTACTGAAAACCTAGAGAAAACTAACATAATAGTTCTACAAGGGGATAATACTTTTAAATAACTATGCATAATACATATTAAAAAAAATAAGACAGGATTAAAACTTTTGGCAGAGAACTAGAAACTAAAAAAAAAATACATTGTCAATTTCAAAACATGTGGAATCTGCAAAACCTAAACCCATAGAAATATAGAATGGTGTCTGCCAAAAGGTGGGGGAAATGGGGACATGTTGGCTAAAGAATACAAACTTTCAGATAAAGTTTTGGGAGTCTAATGTACATTGTGGTGCTTATAGTTAATATACTGGTTTGTTTTCTTTGTGTGCATTTAAAATTGCTAAGAGAGTAGATTCCCACCACAAAAAAAATGTTCCCACCACAAAAAAAAGAAATGGCAATTATGTGACCTGATGAAGGTGTTATGGTGGTAAGCATTTTGCAACATATTAATGTTTCAAATCAACACTTCGTATACCTTATACTTATACCATGTTATATATGTCAATTTTATCTCAGTAAAGCTGGAAAAATACACTAACCGAATTTAAGAATTTAAGGTATGGATTTAGTAGTTTTTAGAAACAGCTGAATGACAATTAATGAATGGAAGAGAAGTAAGAATAAAATATAAAATATTCAAGAATAAAGTGCAGAGAAACTTAGGGAAGGAAAACAAAGAAATGAGGGTCAAAAATACAAGAGCAGAGAATATATAACAGGAAGAGAAGAGAATGAGGCAAAAGCAACATGTAAAGAAGTAATGTTTATATTTCCCCTGACAAACAAATGATATCAAATCATGTATTTAAGAACTGCCTGTGAATAAGAATTAGGACTTTAAAAATTGTTTATATGCTACTTAAACCAATGAAGCTAGGTAAATGGGTGACCTTAGTGCAGCCAGAACTATGAAGACAGATTACTTTAAAAGAGCAAAATAAAATAAACACTGATAACATTTTTCAAATGAAAAAGTCAGAAGACAATAGAACAGTAACCCCTGGGGTGGGGTTGGGGAACTGTCAGCCAAAAATTCTAGACCAGGAACAAATCACACGCCCTCAATTAAAGTAAAATAAAGAAAATTTTAGACCAACCAAAACCAAGAGAATTCTCCAAAGAGAAAGATCCCAAATAGAAGTTCCATAATGTATGAGAAAGAACAACAAAATGGATATGTAAGTGATGTACATAAATGTCAACTGTATAAAGCAATAATAGTAATGTCTTTTGGAATCATATAAAATTAAAATACAAAAACAATAGAACATAATTCCTTAGCATATGGAACAGCAGTTAGTGTTCTGATGTTCTTGCATCATCTGACAATAAACAAATCAACTCGTTTATATCAGATTTTCATAAGTCAAGAATAATAATATTTTAATCACTAAAAGAGTGAAATCTAAGACTACTACCTAATAGGGAAAAAATAAATTTTAAACAATATTTAGTTGATCAATGAGAAGGAAATAAGATATCAAATATAGAACATAAAATGGACAGAACAAATAGAAATCAGATTGTGAGGCAGTAGATTCAAACCCAAATATATCAGTAATTACATTAACTGTAAATGAAAGACTATTCTAATTAAATAATAATTATCAGTCTGGATAAAAAAATCAAAACCCATCATGTGTTTCTTGAAAGAAAAAACATCTAAAATTAAAAACACAGATATAAAGTAAAAGTATGGAAAACCTATACTTTTGCAAACATTAACCAGACATCATTTAACTATATTAATATCAGAAAAAGGCAAGTTAAGGCAAAAATCATTACTTAAGATATAGAAGGACATTTCATAAACATGAGGTGATGATACAGCACTAGAGAGTTGCTGCAAATAAAAATGAAGCTTCACTCGCTGCAGGTCACTCACCTCCTGCTGTGTGGCCTGGTTCCTAACAGGTCACTGACTGGTAGATACCAGTTCATAGCCCCTGGGAGTTGGGGATTCCCTGTGTTAAGAGGAAAAGTACTGGGATCTGGAAGATATTCAAGAATCAACAGCCATTCACATGTGTTCGTATGAGAATCTGATTTTTCTAGTGGCCGGTTTTCATTTTTGAAAGTTCCCTCTTCTCAGTCAACATGTTTTCAATGAACCCATGGAAATTGTCACTCAAACTTGATCAGTCAGAGCCTCATAGCCCCTAGGCCACAGTCATTGCTTCAGAGATAGTCACATTATCTATTCAGAGACTATAAATAATCATAAAAATCTTGCTGAACTATCTGGAAAAAAATGGCAAGTAGCAACTCTGGACTTGAACCTGCTGAGAAGTATAACTAAGTGCTACTGCCATCATTTCGCTAGTGCATTAAGTTTGAACCCAAAAAATTAATCAAGTCCTGAATGCTTGTATGAGCCATGAATTCAATTGCATTTGAATGCATCCTACCCTAAGTCTACTAATGA
Source organism: Macroglossus sobrinus (assembly GCA_004027375.1). Classification (NCBI taxonomy): domain Eukaryota; kingdom Metazoa; phylum Chordata; class Mammalia; order Chiroptera; family Pteropodidae; genus Macroglossus; species Macroglossus sobrinus. The sequence continues at coordinate 310,455 of PVKZ01000740.1, forward strand.
TGAGAAACCACCTTTTTCCAGCAAGTATTGAATTTATTTATTCTCTTATTTGAAGAATCGTAAGATACTCAACTTAGACTATGGTGAGAGAAATATAAACAGATAAATAAGAAAAAGACACATTTTCCAGATTGAAAATTATAACACATCATGTACAATGATATTCTGTACTGTACCTTATGTAGAAGTCATCTATTTATAGGTTAATTGTTGATATATAGCCTTGAATGTAGCATATTTTTTCTCCTGTTTCACCATTTCAAGCTTTTTATGTGGGGGCAATAAATAGCAAGAATCTGTCAAGGGTAGCACACAAGGGAGGATATTAGTGCTTAACTAGGAGACAAAGGAGAAGCATTCACTGAAGCTGGGTTGGAGAGAAAAAGCAGCAATAGAAGTACTGTAAGAGCAAGGAGACAGAATTTACCCAAAATATTTTTTGGTTGCAAGGGAGATCTGACTAAAATATCCATCATTTCATTAACTCTGAACTGGATAGCAAGGCAATATCCCTCACTCTATCAGTTTCCATGTGAATCTCTTCTAAAAACAGCATGCTTTCTTGATAAGGATGGTAGACTTTTGATCAGGAGTATAATATGTGGAATGTGCATGCTTACCCTTAATCTTTACTCCTCTCTTTCTCCCTTAGACTTACCTAAATCCAGATTCTCTTAAATTCCTAAAATCAGATTGGTTAAGTTTTGCTGCAGTGAGGATTACTGTAAATGTGGCTGGAACTTACAGTATATGGTTTTCTTCTTTAAATAAGAGGAAAAATATACACTAGTGAAACAAAAGGAAGAAAAATATTTGTCTTAATTAGCTTGGGCTACTATAAAATACCATAGACAGGATGGCTTAAACAACAGAAATGTATTTCTCATAGTTCTGGAGGCCAGGAAATCTGAGATGAAGGTGCTGACCTATTTAGTTTCTGCTGAGAACTCTCTTCCTGGCTTTTAGATGGCCCCTTCTAGCTGTGTTATGGAGAGAGAGCTCCTCTGTGTATCTTTTTATAAAGCCACTGACTAATCCCATCCATAAGGCCCATTCTAATGACCTTATCTAACCCTTAGCTCCTAAAGGTGCTATTTCCAAATGTCATCACACTGGGGGTTAGAATTTCAACATATGAACTTGGGGGTGCACAAACATTCAGTCCATAACACTGCTGAAAAAACATTTGGTAGAGGACTCCTGGACTTATTTAAATATTGACTAGAAGCAGAGATTCATAGGTTTTTTTCGCTTTCCTTATTCTGATTTGGCATCTTTGACCATCATGAGACAAATCTCTAAATCACTGTAGGTATTTGAGTGATTCTGAGGCTTAATAGAGTTAAAAAAAAAAAAAGCACCTGAGTTTTTAGGTTCCCAATTCCATTTGTGCAGACTCTTTTCCACGTCTTTGCTGCCTTCTAGTCCACAGAGTTTCAGAGAGTATATTGGACTGGCAGCCTAATTGTCTAAGTACCTTTAGCTCCACAGGTTGTAAGCTCCAAGCATGAATAAGGAAACTGGGGAGATCATTTTTCCCAGAACCTTTTAAATATTTATCCCTTGATTAACACTCATAATTATTCATCAATAACTTCAAAAAACAGAAATTTGAGGGAAATGATATCCTGTGTTTTATTTAGACATTCTTTGCATTTTGATTCCTGAAAAACTGTTTGAAGTCCAGGATGAGAAGGAGTTTTAGGATTTTATCAACTTTTAAAATATGCTCTTTCTCTCAGAAAAATTTCAAATATTTTATGATACACACGTACTAGCTCATCTCACTCCCTGAACAGCCAGCCTGAATCATGCTGCTTCATAGAGCAAGTAAGGAACATGTTGGAATCCTTGAGGTCAATGACAAGAGATGAGGGAAGAGAGATTATTCTTATTATATTCTCTATTTCATGCTTTTTTACTCTTTAACTCTACTTAATTTAAAATAATTTATAATTTATTAACATGCAGGAAAAAATTCAATAAAATGCAATAGAAAGAAGATACCCATATATATTTTTCTCTCACACAGCATCAGTAAAAGGCCTAAAGATAAATTTGGTTTCATAAGTAAATTTTTAACTTATACTTTAACAAGCATTAAAGAGTACCTGTCTCTTTGAACTTTTAGCATTTAAAAGGTATGAAACAACATGCAATACATTCTTTCCTGTTTTTAAAAAGTACAGTGTTCAAAAATGTATTTTCAAATCAGTAAATGGGCAACATTTTTCTGATTAAGACTAATAGAATTTTCCAGGTTTAAATCATGCCCGTTGAATCAAGAATACTGGAAAAATTCTGAGAAATTTAGATTTTATAAAGGCTTCCACATAGTGTACTCTTTTATTGTGAAATCAAACTTTATAAAAATTGTTTTAATCCTGAAGATTTGCTGGATTTTTATGTAACAAGTTTAAGTGAAAAAGCTAAATGGGACATTTTGAAAGAAAATAGTGCATGCTTTGATTTATATGTAGGAACATGTACTTTTAAATATATCATCACATTGTTTCTCACATTAACCCTCAAGTTAGAGAAATATTTTAAAGCTGGTTTAAAGTGAACTCTACTCTAAAATACAGAAATAAATAGCATATGGGATTTTATCTAAAGACCCTAAATATCCCATCTGGGACTAAATGGGCTGCTTTAAGGAAGTGTAACATATTATAGTTTCAAAATCATAGTTTTTCATTAAAAATGTGATAGTCATCAGCATGCATAAGGTAAAGTTTACTGAAAAATGCCATGACCAGCCTGAAATCTATCAGTGCTCGAGGGCAATGTATTGAGAGATTCTTAAAGGTATGTTGACAAATGCGAACTTCTGTTTTTGTGAAGATAAACATCATTCCTATTCTAAGGCAGGTTTAGTCCTTGGTAACATCCTTATAAAAGATTATTCATAGAAGAGCAAATCCATGTAATAACAAATACTAGTCGAAATGGAAAATTTAATATATTCCATCAATTCTACCTACTAGATTAGAAACAAGATTTTTTAATAATGTACACTAGATGTACTTTATATTGGTCATATAAACCACACTTTTGAATTTAGTTTTGGCTTTGCCTTTCTACATGTAAACAATAGCATTTTTAATATAATCATATGCCCTCTAACACATACTTTCTTACCTATCAATAAGAATCTTCACCAAGAGAGCAAAAGAAAAATCCTATTGTAATTTGCTCCTAGCATATCTGTGGAAAAGTTGTTTAACTTATGAATTGTAGATTACTGGAGTAAATAAGTGTTTCTGTCTCTGTGTGCGCATGCACACATGTATGTCTTTGTATGTATGCACATGGGGACATGTAAATGTATGTATATATCAGTACATATGTATGTTTCATTATATGTGGATTTATACATGTGAATACACACATGTTGTGTCAGTTATGGTCCTCTGGGAAACCTATGCCAAGATAGAATTAGTGGTATAAGAAATTCTTTGGGATAAATGTTTCTGAAGGATAAAGAAGAGATGGAATAAGGATGGGCAAGGGAGAACCAAGTGACAGTCTGGTTTGACATATGGGAAAGAAGAGAAGGAAGGGTGTAAAGGAAAGGGTGGAAGCTTTGAGGAATTCTATGCCAGGCTGGTGTAAGTTTCAGAGGAGAGATTACACATCAGTAGAGCTCTTCATGGCTGACTCCAGCGCTCCTGCCAAGCCAGCTTTTGGCTGGGAGCAGCCCAGGGCATTGGCCTCATTTCTATGATAAATGCTGATGGCAGAGCAGCAGAGGGCTATCTGGTCACTACTACTTTTGCAACAAGTTCTCTCTCAAAGGGAGATCTGAGTGTTGCAAGCCCAAGGCTGCCACATGCATGCACCTTTAAATATATATTTTAGATTAGTCATTCCTCAGTCTTTCTAAACCTGATTATTTATGACCTTCCCAACTTTTTATTTCTCCTGCAGAATTCTATAATAATTAAATGGATTTTTGAAGTGATATGCATTTTGAAGGGAGAAATTATGTATAACTAAAGATATTGCACATTCTTTTGCAATTTGTATAGTATAGAGGTTAATTAATGTATTGTTGAATAGTGTGAATAGTCCATTAACCATCAGAAACACAAAGGAGTGCTATTGATGCCTGTGGTCAGAACTGCTTAGACCAGAGTTACAGATTTCAGAAATCCAAATTGATTACTTGTGAGTCAAAGCCTCCCTCCAGCTGCCTAGCTCCAAAGAGAGAAAAAGGGTGAGTGTAGACAGAGCAGAGAAATTTGCTTTGTGTTGGAACTGGAATTTGCAAATTCACTGTGTGATAGTGCTACACGAAAGATAGAAGGAATAAGGAAGAAAAAAAAAAGCTCTTGTCATGGACTGAATGTTTGTGTTTTCCCCACATTCATGTTGAAGTCCTAAACTCCAATGTGCTGGTATTGGAGAGGGTAACCGTTGGGAGTAATTATATGTAGATGAGGTAATGAGGTTGAGGCCCCCACAATGAGATTAGTGTCCTTACATGAAGAGGAAGAGATCAGAATGGTGCTCCTTCTGCCACATGAGGACACACCAAGAAGGTGGCCATCTGCAAGCCAGGAAGAGAGTTTTCACCAAAACATGACCATGCTGGCCCCTGATCTGACTTCCAGTTTCCAGAGAACTGTGAGAAATAAATTTCTATTCTTTAAGCCACCCATTCTTTGGTATTTGGATATGGTATTCCAAGCTAAGGCAGTTCCAGGTCAGATAAGTGTGAGAGAGAAAGATGAATGAAACATTTCATTTGTCGGTACCTCAAATCATTTCTTGCAAAATGGAGATAACAGAAGTTTCCTGAGTCTGGTAGATTGCCAGAAATGGGAAGAAGCCCACAGCACAACAGTGAAATAGATTGCCAGCCTTCTGCTGACCAACAACTGTGCCATGGTCTACACCAATTGAAGAATGACAAAGTAGCAAGTGGGTGCAGGTTATTGGAGACTGCATTGGTCAGCAGTGCTGCTAGCTATGGCAATGTGTGTTTAAGAATCCCTTTTTCACCCAGTCTGCTGGCAACACAAGAACCTGAGCATGAGTGTAGTTCCAGGAAATGTACCGGGAGGAGGGAACTCTGTTGAGTATTCCTTACCTAGTTTGTGTTATTCACATACCATTGTTCTTCCCCTGGGTGGCGTCACACTTGTTTTAAGCGCAAACCTCTCAGAGCTTGTGTCATTGAGATGTTTTCTCTTGCCAAAGTGAACTGCTCAGAATTTCTTCTTACATTATCAAAACCCCCTGAAGAGAAAAACAACTCGTTTGTTCAATATTGTAAAAGGCAAAGGGTCCTTTTAGCATATAGTAATTTTGTTTTGCAGACCCATTATGGTTTTCAGTGTTCTTCCTTATATATTTGAAGATAAATATATGTTTAGAAAAAAATTAAAAGATGGTGGTATTCGGGCCTAGGAAGCCATGTTTTTGCTTTAGAATAGCAAAAATTACAAAAACAAATATGGAATGACAATTTATTGAGAGCTTTAAAAACTATATCACAATTGTTCAAATATAAAAGCTTTTTTTCTTCTAGGTCAATATATTGATTGATGTTATTTCATCTTAAACAGATCAGAGTATTTCTAAAACCTAATCTAACAGTCCTTTGAGAGCTTCAGAAAAAAAATTAAAATAATAAATTCTCAGCCTTGTATTGTAAAGCTGAGAAATCTTGACCATCAGATAAAGTTCAGATAAGCATCTGAATGTCAAGTTCTTATCTCACTGAACCTATTGACATTCACTAGTCTCTTCTGCACGTGTGATGCAATATGAAGTATGACTAGTGTGAACTTCTTTGAGCAATGAATAATTTCTGTTCACTCTGGTCTTCAGTGCTGATTAGTTCTTTTTACTCTGTCCTGTTCATACAAAGGATACCTTGATATAAAAAAAGCCTGAAAACATCTAGGGGGAAAAAAAAACAGAAGTATACAGCTAAAAAAAAAAAACACAGATTTTCATTAGTACACTCTGTCTATACATAAACCCATATATTGTCCCAAGGAGTGGATGATATATGTACCTATGTGAGTTAGTTCATTTTAATTAAAGGGAATGTAGCCTTTCAATCTATGGGATAAACATTCTAACAATAGGAAAAATGCAATCTGTCGAGACATATTTGAGTTATTTTGCAGTAATTGGCTTGGCAGCAGCTTCAGTCACAAATTTCTGTTTCACAGATTGTCCCCAAATGAATAAAGGTTTGCTTTGAAATGTAATTAATATTACGTTCAGCTGCTAGACATTCTCAGGTTGTCAAAGGAATTTGAAGGAGGTAGCTACAAAAAGTGAGCAAAACAAAAGTGAAACTGAAAAGTAAATTAAGTCAAATTAGTGAACACAAAGTAAACTAAACCAATACATAATGTCAGTGTCATGAACTAGACTTTTACCTTTAAGTTAGTTCCCTACAGACATTAAAATTATGAATACAGCTAAATAATTCACATAGTATTTATTGACGATTGCTTCATTTTATCATTTAAACCTGAGTAAGTGTAGGAAATATAGAAGCAATTTTGTTATCTAATAAAATGGAGAAGATCTGAAGGCAGAAGGTCTACACTTAGGGAGTCAAATCCCTGAATTCAACATGCATTGACCAGTACTACTTTCTTCACTGTAATAATTCATCATCTAGTTGCTCCAGACCTTTAAATAAATATTGTGTTTTACTGGTGAAGGACATAAATTCTAGTTGCATGTATTTAATTACTAATGTTTTAATTACAGCATATTTCCATATTTTTTATAAGCCCAACTATTCTGTTTTAGTAGGGGATATGAGCCTATGCAAAAACACCCAGAATATAGAGGAGCATAATTGCAGTTATTCATCCTCAGAGATGTCTTACTACCCTTTATATTTAAAACACCAAGGCCCATGACATTCCAATAATTAAGTAACACTAATTACACATACTAGTGCGATATTTTTAATACCTTTTCTCCCCGCCCCCCTATTGATTAGGGAATTTGTAAATACATTCGTATCTATTAGCCTTAAAAGTGTTGAATGTGGTAGTTAATATATAGTTACAAAAATGTTGCCATTTACAAAGAAAAACATGGTTTATCTAAGAATAAGCTTACTGATATTTTTTCAATCTGCTCCGCTGGCATTAGTTTCACCTCAGCCTTACAGTATATGTTATAAAGGTACAGTTGTTTCACAAATATGCAGAAATTTGATGTTTTCACAAAGTAAAGTTTTTGTTGAGATTCTTTTCTTCTATTTCCAAGTATCTAAAGTAATTGCAAATACTATTTACAATTAACCTCCTCTTTTGGTGACATATTTATAACTATCATGTGACCTACAATTAGTTTCAAGTTCTGATACCTGGAGAACTTGATAAAGAAGTTTGGAAAAGATATTTTGAAAGGAAAAAAAGAGGGGGGGGCAATTGGAACTGTGGCTTTACTGTATATCTTAAATCTGGCTGGAAGACCAGCTTTCAAACAAGCTGTTATGTTCCACATGGGAGTAGCATTGCTACAGTAAAATGCCAGATTTCATCCATCATAATGTCATGGCTCATATTAAAATGTCTTCAGGGACCAGAGGGAGGGATGGGCAAAAGACATCAAATCAATTTTCAGGCAATTGCTATGGTTTTCAGAAACTAAGCCCTATGTGATAGTGTTATGGCTGCACAAAAGGAGGTTATAAATAAGGTCCATGCATCAAGGGAGGAAGTAATTTAGAAAAGAAAGCTGATTTGACTTTTGTGTGAATCTGAACATATGGTTAGGGCACAGCTGGGTTATCATTCTATACATTCTTACAAGAGAAAAGAACCAAATCAGTGCTTCAGAGAAATTAGCCCATCACCAAGCTTGAAACCTTATGTCCCTTGGCTCAGTTGATAAGGACTAGAGGTTATTTTGCATTTAAGTTATTTAATTATAAGAAAACCTAGTCAAGCATCATTATTTGATGACCTTGTTAGCCAAGAACTAACCTCTGTATGGAGGTGTTTTTTCCTCTGAGGGTGGGAAAGAGGAACTGACCCAATTAAGACACCTGCAATGCTTATAGCCTTTCATAAGTAGAATTTCTTCTATTTTGAGCAGTTTATTGTTAGACTTCTAAGATGTAAAGTGCTGCAGCCTATATTTGGCAATATTGCCTCTACTCTGTAAACAGTGTCTCTTTCAAGAATTTTATCATCACTAAATAAGCCTTGCATGGAAAAATTGGAGGAGAACCTTGTGGAATTCCATGCATTAATATAACTGGGAAAAATGAATAATGTGACATATTTCTAGCAGAATAACAATTAAAATCTAAGTATTTTTGATGTTTTCATCTCCTATTGAAACTTTAATTATGACAACATAGAAGATATCTTCCTTATAAACTATAGAATCACAGTAAATCAACATATACAATAAAAATACTTCTATCAATGTTTCTAATCTATAACTTTTGCCATGTAATTTCAGGAAATATAGCTTAGTTAAAGTACTGATCTTTAAATGTTCAAATTGTTGCATGTTGTAAGAAGCCATGTTTCAGTTTCTTGATTACCAAAGTAAGTTAGTACATATCCCTGCCCTAATGGAAGGGATACAGTGGTGACATATTGATGACATATTAGCAACATCACATACAGTTATGGAAGATAATGTGAAAAATGGTACATTTTTAAATCATAATATGTCCAGAGATGATTAATAGGAAGCCTAATTTGAATAAGTGAGAAACTACACAAAGATTGAGAAAATAAACTGCCTCAAAATTTAGCAATAAGCAGCTCTGTTGGAAATAGTTCTTATATTCAATTGTACTAAAAAAATGTTTTTATGAATTTTCAGTTATGCTTTGTTCACATGCAAATTAGAAATTTCATAGACTCTTAGAGGTCAAAATCAGTCAAGAAGGCCAAATAATTTTAAATCAACATAGTTTTCTTGTTTTACTGGATATAAACAAGGTTCTATTAGTTACCAAAAATTAATGTTTGATGCACCATTAACATTAAAGTCATTTTTGCTGTGTTTAATTATGTAGTCATTTGTAATTTGATTTTCAATTTTAGTAGATTAATGCAATATAATTTTAGTCTGTGTTCAACAGAATAGATTCATTCAAAATGCATTTACTATTTATATATTTATTATTAATACAATGCATTGAATTAGCTAAGCTTAAGCTAGTCAGTCATTGGTTCATGAAAAAGAGGAATGGGAAAGAATGGAGCAATTTTTTAGGAGCTCTTGATAAAGTTCTCTGACCAGAGTGGAAGTAAATCGAGGACCTGCTTATTGGTCTGTAATTTTATTAGAATATTTATTCTAAGTTTTCCATAGGTAGCAGGAAACTCATAGATTATTTCAACTAGCACCATTTTACAAATTATTTTTCTGCCTTAGTTTTAAAATAATGATGGATGCATTAAGCCAAGAAGTATGTTTCATAGGTACTAGCTTTCCAAAAATGATGACACCTCATATAAATTGAAATTTTCATTTTAGTTTTTATATCATCATTTTATTGTTTGTAATGAACAATTTATACGTATAATATTTATTTTTAAATCCTGATTCATTCATTTAGCAAACAATTATTGAGAGTTTGCTGTATAAGATATTGTAAGTGCTGGGGCTTCCATAAGATTAAGAGGTATTAGTATTACCATTATAATTTATTGAGCATACCAAATATTTTACATATCGAATTTAGTTAATGCTCATGATAATACTATAGGTTAGTGACTCTTATTACTCCCATTTTGTAGATGGGGAAAGTAAGCCTTTGAGGACTTAAAGGACCTTTTTTAAGGTTACAAAGACAGTAACTGGGAAAGTAAATCCGGAACTTCCTTATTTTGAATGCTTGACCATACCAGCTCTCAAGGAGCCATGTGTAATGAGATGAGTTATTTAAAAAAAGAATATGTAAATTACACTGAACATCTTGGTAGACATAGTGAAAAAAAGCCACATTGGAAGTAGATCATGAACTTTTAAGGAAGTTTTCCTAACACTGCCACTGACATGCTTTTGAGAAAACTCCACAAATCTTTCTGTTTCTGTTTTTTTTCACGTGATACATGGAAATGTTTTGTCCATCTCTTCACTGTTGAGAAAATTCTGGAATGGTTGTCTAAAATCTCTCAAGTGCCTTTCTTTATGATAAATAAAGAACAGCTGTAATTTCTAGCATAAGCATGATCCTCTTGCCACAGTCCCATTTGAGCCTCAGGACTCTGCAGTATGTGTACGCCTACTAAACAGCATGTAAAAGATACCCATCAGTGTGGAGACGTGCTGCAACCTGTACAGTTTTAAACACATGACTTCTCTCTGTGAGTATAAGCCCCTCCAATTTACAACAAAACATGGTTTGCTGCCCATGATTTGCTTTTAATAAGCCAGTTCCAGTGAACAGTAATATGGCCATTAGAATAAAGAACTTTGAATTGAGAATCAAAACCAAAAGAAATTATAACAAGTGCCCAAACCATGAACTGAATTGAACATTGATATGTTAAAATAAAGGTAGATAAGTGGTTTGCTTATTTTAATGATTTGAGATGTGAGAGAATGTAGCTAAGCAGTTAGGAAGGCAAAGACTCTGGAGTTAGATGATCTGGTTTAAGTTATGACTTCACTGTTGGCTACCTAGGTAATCTTGGACAAATTGCTTAGTGGCTAACTTCAGATTCTTCAATATGTAAAGTAGGAAAAAGAGTAGTCTCTCCCTCATGGTGGTTGTGAGGATTAAGTGAAATAATGTACATAAACCCTCAGATGAGTGTCTGGAATGTAGTTAACACTTTAAAAAATAGGAAAAATCAGTTAGCTTTTATGGATCAGCAGTTTAAGTGAAAAGTTGTGACACCTAGACTTACTCATCTACATATGCTTCAAATGAATGGCTCTGCATCTGAGAGGCTATGGGCAGCAGAAGGAATGGGGAGCGTGGATTTAGGCTGTCAAGATAAATCCTTTGTGCCAGTTAAGAATTTGAAAATTAAAAGTTTCCCCCACCCAAGATGGATGAATGAATGGATGGATGGATGGATAAATAAATAAATAGATTAGGTAGGTAGGTTATATAAGGAGAGAGGGGGGGAGAGAGAGAGAGAGAGGGAGGGAGGGAGAGCGTGTGCGTGCACTGAGAGCTGTGGATCCAGAGGGTTGTCAAGTCTGTGAAGAGAACATATTAAAGGGCAGGTTGTTCATTCAGTAGGTATGACAGGATTTGGAAATCTTAGACACTGTGAATATTGGTGCTCATAAACAAAGACCATAGGAAACAAATACATATCAGCAAAAGCTAACAGCATGGATCAAGGTCAACAGTGTTATTTTTTCCTATGAATGTTTTCACACCGCATAACTTCCTGAGTTTAGGATTAATCCCAAGGAGAAATAAATATGAGAAGAACATTGCTGAGTATGATAGAGCATCCCTAAAAGTGCCTAGATTAAGTTTTAGCTGTGAAGCTGAAATGAAGACTGTAAATGGAAATTAATGCAGTTGGAGTCACACCAAGATTTGTGACTTTAGAAAAACAAGACAGCTACATGACAGTCTCCTATTCTCCTGGGCGTACATTCATTCACAATATTGCTAGTATACCTATTATAGTAAATGTTTACAATATTCATGTATTTTTTAACATGGGCTTTGGAATCAAATAGGCCTGGCTTGAAGTACCCAATTCTATCCCTTGCTAGTTAGTGACAATTGGCTACTCATCTTTATCAGACTCCACATACCCTCTTTATAATTTAGGGACAATAACATGCAGCTTAATGATGTAATGTGGGCACAGTAAGGCAGCTTACAAATTATAACACTCCAGTGCTAGCTCATATTAATGGTATAAACATGTAACTTGCTGTTTTCCAGATAAACAGAAACCATAATTCTAATTCTTTTTTTAAATTGAATTTATTGGGATAACATTGTTAATAACATAAGTTTCAGGTATACAATTCTGTATCCCCTGTGTCAGCCTAAATAGTACTGAGCTTTGTGATGTTGATAAACATTTACAATAGAAATTTTTTTTCTATAATTATAAATTTTCATGCAGTTCCCCTATTTGAGAAAGTAGACAATGTTAATGATTACAGCAGGACTATTGGACCATTTTAGACATACAAGGATGTATGTCCATCTTTTATTTAAGAAATATTTACATTACGAAAAATGTATAGTGATGATACAGACACAAAAAAATATTTGTTACCGTCAAGGAATTAAAATCAAACTTTTGCTAGAAAATTTAAAATTTTTGAATATTGTTTATACAAAGTATTTTTTCCTGTATCTTGCTTTTTATTATTTTAAGGCTGTAAGATTTAAATTAAAATAATTTAAAGAAGTTAACTTAATTTTTAATATTTGTTAAAAGATTCTGTACTAAGGTAGGCATGTTATAGAATAAAACCTTTCTAGTCCAAAATATATTCACTCCTACTAATGCAGAAATATTTTTATGTGTCCAAAATAGCAAATGTTTATTTTTCTTTATTTTATGTGTATACCTGTGTAATTTATTGTAGTTTTAAATAAAGTTTTATATTAATTTTCCTGTGTTAGAGATATTTGAAATTCACTGCAATATTTAAGGCTTTTGAGTTTTACAGATTTTTTTTTTAAGTCAAAGAGACATTTATTTCAGCCTTAAGTCAAATTACTGATTGCAACTACTCTACTGGAATGATAAAGCATTTAAATTTCTATATTGAATAAGTCACCATAGTTTTCATCTACACATTGTAACAATATCTTATTTTTAGATCTTGACCGATACAGTCCCCAGCTGTATCTGTGTTCCAGTCATAGAAAATACTGGTTTGTGCAGTACTTGAATGCATTTTTAATCATTATTAGCAAGATATTGGTTGCTTTGATAAGAAGCATTTTAGGAAAGAAGGTGGTTTTTAACTGGGAATGTAGCAGTTTTTCTTATTGTACTGAAAGTCCCACTTACATGCATTGGGATATGTTTTACATAACCTTCTTAATCTACAGAGAAGCAAGAAAATATGTGTATCACTTACATTCTCCCTAGGAAACTCAAAATGTATATTTAATATAGAGAATTTATAGAATACACTTCTCAGTTGTTGTTATCATAAAGGAGTGGTAAATCAGACATGGCTTAGAAAAGGAAGAATGATCGTTTCTCTTGGCTTATTAGTCATTGTCTTAAAAGCTGATGTTTGTAGGCAGGAACAAATTAAAGTATTGAAATAGGATCACATTGGGAACTCTCATTAGGATTTGCATTTCACAACCCAGCCTTCCTCCTATCCTTCCTCAGAATCACACAGTCATTGTGTTCTCCTCAGCTTGATGGCTCCTCAGTCCTCTGTCCTGCCCAGCAGCACCTGCATGGTGGCCAGCTCCTTGCCAGCAGTTAGCTCTACCCTTCGTATTATTAGGCAGAGTAATTTCAGTTAGTCTCTGATTGCCCTGTTTTCTCTCTGCATGCTCCTTCCTCTTAATTGTCCATTTACTTACCCTTCAAAGGCTTCTTTATACTCATTGTTTGGCCTATACTTGGCTTTCCAGTTTGGAAATTTTTTTTTCTCCTTCCTATTATCATGAAGCATGACAGTGTGAAAGACAAGAATATACTTTTGAGTCTTTTACCATAAACCTCTTAAAAGCATTCACGTGGATTAAAATGAGCAAACATACTTTTTTAAAAAAATGGATTGGCTTTTAGTAATTTTAATTTTGAGCAGCCAACTCTGATTCTGCAACTCTTGGGATTAGAACATTTTGTATACTGAGAATGTTTTCTTAGTCCATTAATTGCCTATTCCCTCTAATCTCTCAATCCTTGGATATTGCTCTATTTTCATCAACCAAAACATTTCCTCTCCATCTCATTCTTTCCAATATCTATAGAAGAAAGCAGATAAACTTGAATAAATATTGATTTGAAGTTTCTTTCAAGAAGCAAACTTTACATCTAGTTTTTCAAAAGCACCACTATATGTTATAAGACTAAGTTCTCACTAGACTATAAGTTCCATGAAGTCTGTGATTTTTGACTCATTTGTTCACTTGTCTGTCTCAGTGCCTAGAATTCTACCTGCCACATGGGAGGTATTCAGTAGAAATTTGATCAATGACTGAATCATTCTTCACAATCTGCCTAACTGAAATATAAACGACACATGAATGTTAGTGTATTATGCCCTTCAAAGTAACATTAACTATACAAAGCTGTTTTATGAATAATAAAAACTAGACCTAGTTCATTATTTTCTGTGTATTATCTGTTCACCATGAAAGATGTAGTCATTAAGAATAAACTGGAAATAAGGAGCACCAAAGAAAAAGGTATTTCTTGGGAATTGGGTTAAGATATAATTTACAAATGCAAAGGTACATTTTATCTTGACATATGAAATGTATATGTGCTTGTATCTACACAGGGGGAGTGAATGTGTTCACTCATTTTTTTCTGCCTGAGACCAACTGAGCATGGATGACAGACTGCTGATAATAGGATAAAGAAATTTGGTAGAAAACCTTACCTCTTTACCATTCATAGTTTATTTCGGAGCTTAAAAAATAAAAAAAGCTAAACTTGAGTACGTATGTTTGCATTTGCTGAATGGAAGTCAGTGGAAGATGGATAATAGGCTTCAGTATGTGCAATTGTACTTTGTAGGCAAATATTTTAAAAGCCATCCTAATGCATTTGTCTGGTAGGGAAGGAGAAAATGAGTTAACCAGGAAAATAGAAGAAGAACAGTGGACAGTGAGATCAATGTGTTGTGGGGCAGGGATTGGTGGAAGCCACTCTCTGCATGGTTGTAAGATCACTCCAGTAGCACTCAGCCACCTAATTTGTGACAGTAAGAGGATGTGAAGGAGACCACAGGGCTTTCCTGAATGCCTGAATGTTACTAATGGAGATGATACAATAAGTTCATGTGATCAGCCCTTCATTTTGAACTTTGAGGAGTTTGTGGGCTTAATAAATCTTCATAACCCTGGTCTCTGCTAGAGCAGCAAAACCTTCCTCAGAGTGTAGGACCTGCAGGGAGCAGTTCATGACTCAAATCTCTCCTAAAACTGTGCCAGGATCCTGGTAGAAGGGACTGAGGAGTGAAATCTCAAATATATGGCACTAATCTCTTATTAAATTATCTGTTGCTAGTATATTGAGGTTTATTAGTTCCTTTTAAACAGTACTGAGTTTAAAAGACAATGATAACTGGCAAGAGGCATATTTATTTTTATGCAACAAGTATATGTTTATTTTATTTTATTTTTTGAAAAGGAACAGCTGAAGAGATGATTTTAGGTTGAATAACAATTGAAAAATGGAACTGCAAGTGTATCCTATTGTGAAGAAAAGACCCCTTTGGAATGAAAACAGATCCTCCCATGCCACTTACTTGAATATCGATCCAAGAAGCATTTACTAGCCCAATGGTTCACAACCCAGTTGCAAGGAGCTTTTTAAAAATACTTATTTCAAGGCCTCACCCCAGGCCAATTAAATTAGACTCCCCTGCTGTGGAGCCCAAGAAATAGTATTTTTCAAAAACTCTTCAATGTGTAGTCTGAGTTGAGAAAAATTGATCAGACCCTTTCTAATCTATAACTTTTAAAGAAATAGTATTCCAGAAGTTTGTTTACAGAGTAGTTGTTTGCATTTAGGAATACATTTTCTCAAATGAACAATATTGTACACTGTAGTTAATTCCGTAGGCCTTTACATAAAAGCTTAATTAAGCCCAATGTGTCTGAACCTTAGTACTCTGCTAATGGAATTATAGAACTTAATCAACTTGTATACCAATGTTTCTGCAAAAATAAGCTCTAAATCCTAAAGAGTGGGGGAAGAAGAGAAACAGATCACTTGTCTGTATCCTGTAGGAGTCCCACTCTGCTCACCTCCTTCACTCCCTTTCTTATCTGCCTGCCCTTGTATCCTCTGTGTGGGGGTTTGAGGGCCCCAAACAGTTTACCTCTCTTGTCTCTGCTTTTCTTCATCAGGTAAAAATTAACCTGTCAGCTTCCCTCCCAGAGCAATAACAGCAGTGCTGCTTCCAGCCAAGACCTCCTTTCTTCTCAGGATACAGATTTAGGACAGATTCCACCCCCCCCCCACACACACACACAAACAACCTTGCTGTGAGTGAGTGAGTGAGTGAGTGTGTGTGTGTGTGTGTGTGTGTGTGTAGTTGTTTGTTTTTTCTTCCTCTACATTTCTTTCTGCCTTTTTTAAAGTGATAGAGTCATTTATTTTCTGCTAGCAATGTGAAACAGTCAAGGGATAAAATGATTTTTTTCCTATACTCATTCCTCCTCATCAAATTTTTATACATAGACCTTGAATGCACAACACCCATACATATAATTTGTCTTCCACAATAGAATACTTTGAAAGTCTAAAGGGTACTAAATAATTGCATTGGGACAAAATAAATGAACCAGGACAGCCCTAGGTAAACACAATGTTTATTTGCCCAAAAAGTGGGCCTTTGGTCACTCAAAAGATTGAGACAAATTTATTTGCATTTCATCACAGTCAATGCTGGCAAGGGCTTTAAAGTGTAGGAATGAAATTGAGTATTAATCTTATCAAGGGAGGAATCATATTAGGTAGTAATACTTTCATCTTTATTTTTCTCTTTGCCATCCATATTGCTACACTAGTCCAGCAGCACTGGTGTAGGGTGACATTCAGCAGTGAGATATGAGTGGATGGGTGAGTAAGCGGAGGAGGAAGGAAAAGACCCATCTAACAGTAGTCTGAGTGAAAGAAAATAAAGTGTCCGGAGGAGTGATGAGAGACAAGAAGTGAATTTTATTAGTCACTGAGTCGCTGAGAAATATATCAGCTCTTTTAAAAGAGGGGCTTTCTTTTGTGAAGGCTAAAAATGGGTTAGAGAAATCAAAATGACTACTCTTCATACAACCTGAATTTTAGAAGAGAAGAAACAAAATAGAACCCCAGGTGCTTGGGAGTTTTTTATACCACTGGCCTTTGTTCAAAAATACTAAATTTTAATAAGCTGAATTGTTTTTGCTTTCTGTTATCCAGATGTCTTCTCATGCCACTTCTTTCCACTTCTGTGCTATTGGTTGGCATCTAGTTAGTCAAACCAAGATGGCAGTAAATGACACCCCCAACTTGACTGGGAGAGAGACCTTCTCCACTTATGTAGCTGTCTGTCAGAGGACATCTCTACTCCCCTCTACATAACAAAAAAAGGAGTTAGGGAAATCAGTATGTAAAATTTCAACCTCATGGCACATTGATTTTTTTTGGATTGATTTATTTGTCCCTCTGGGAATCTCATTCATATGCCACTTGGCAGAGGTACTCAACCTTATGTACTTGGATTTCGAATGCCTTCAGTTTTTGAACAGATTGGCAATATGTCCAATATGATTGATCTTGTCATTATTTTCTTTCATTTTCAAATTATGATATAATGATTGATTTGATCCCTAGGGAACATTTGAAATTGAACTGACTTACTCCATTTTTTTTATCCCATTTCCTCACAATGCTCTGTTTCTAAGACATCTGACAACAAAAGCAAGTCTTTTGGCCAACACAAATTAATACCAGAATGATATTTAGCAGATACTGTCACTTAATATGATTAGAAATAATCTGTCTTAAAAACCAAATAGAGTTTTTATATGTCAATTTTATTAAATTTCTAATGAAAATATTTCAGATGAATAGAAACATCTAAATTGATGAATGTGCAATATTATTTAAAAGTAGTTATTAAGCCGTCCTAATCGCTAGGCACTTTAAACTTTGCAGATATTTCATTTTCATCGTCAGTACATGAACTGTAGTTAGAAATCACTTAAGTATAGTAATAAGGAAGGGTTGACATGATTATGTATACACAAATGAGTAGGAAGTAAGGCAGAGAGGATATGGGAAGGCTATCTGGGGAGACTGTCAGTACTTCAGATGAGACTTTGTAGTTACCCTAGACCAGGGAAAGGAAAATGCTGTAAAGCAATGGACTGGCTTGAGAGAATTTTAGAAAGGAAAAATTATTGTTGGGGATAAGGACAATATTGAAAATGATATTATTTATTGTGTCTTACATAAGTAAATGGTTAGCAGTTCCATTCAGAGATAGGGATCTTTGAAAGAGAGCCAGATTGTGACCAGTTTGAAAATGGGTGATTCAAGGAGTGATAATGTGCCTCATTTTAGATACACTGAGTTTGAAGTGCTGTTTAAAAAACCAAGAGTACCATAACTGCATTGTTGGACATATGGTCTAAGCTTAAATGAGAAGTTGGGGTGAAGATTATGAATATGCAATTATCTGTGTACAGATAGTAATTAAATCCAGGGGTGTGAAAGATAGCCTCTACAGATGGAGAGTGAAATGAGACGATGAGAGGCCCCCGCACTGTGGCTGGTAGGATGCTAACATTTAATGTTAGATGATAAAGATAAAGCTTGACAAAGGCCTAGAGAATGAGTGGCGAGCATGGTAGGAGGCACCAGGAGTGAACTGTAGACTCCGGACTCCGGGCAATTATGGTATGTCAGTGTAAATTCATCGTTCGTAACAAATACACCACTCTGGTGGGGAATGATGATAATAGAGGAGGCTGCAGGGGGGTGGGGTGAGGGGACAGTATATGAGAAATCTCTGTACCTTCCCCTCGATTTTGCTTTGAACCTTAAACAACTCTAAAAAATAAGTCTAAAAAAAATTGGAGGAGACCAAAAAAGTGTTGAATTAGATATCCAACATAAGAGAATGGCTTTCAAATCTGAGTCCATAATGTAAGCTATTACTGAGTAATGAGGTAAACTGAGGACTGAAAATTAACTGTAAGTGGAGAGATGTGAACAGGTGGGAGAAAAATTGAGAACATTGAAGAATGCAGTATTAGATACAGATGTATTTAGTATCATATATCCCTAAAGTTTTATAATCTATTTTTACATTTCACAGCACACTTGTGAAGGTATTTCCATGTTGTTAAATATATTTCTAACAATGTTACCATAATTTATTAAATGCATTTCATGTTGTTGGTCATTTAGTTTGATTCCAACTTTTTGCCACTATAAACACTCTTATAATGAGCCCCCTTATGGCTCTGCATTTATCAATATAATTCTGTCCTTTGGCTACATTTCTAAAAGTATAATTGTTAGGTGAAAAGTAGTCCTATTTTTTTAAATATAGTGTCACACCATCACTGGAATGTTATTACCAAACCAGTCAGGCTAAGGCTGCATAGTCTTCTAATGTTTTCCTCTGAGTGAAGTAAGCTTAAATGATTTTTTTTTCCTCTTGATTATCCATATTTGGATTGGTCTATACATGCCTCTGAGACTATTTTAAGTTGAATCACAGTATAAAACCTTACTTCCAGAAAACTAACATGTTAATATTTAGTTAGCACTTACCATGTGGCAAGAAATCATTTTAAAAAATAGATGATAGATAAGATAGATAGTAGTCATTTAATTCTTATCTCATTTTTTCTTTTTATTATTTCTCTTTAGATACTAAGTAGATATAATAGAGTTAGACTAATCTTTTATTGTAGGTTGAGTGATTTCCCATGTTCAATTCCAAGGAAAAATTCTAGAGGACATATACTTAAGTAACAGTGAAATCCTGTAAGGATGGAACAAGTGGATTAAGCTAGGGTCAGGGAAGAACAGTAGAAGGGCCTGTGTTTTCTGTGGAAATCTGGAGGTCAAAGGATTGTTTGTATAAAATTTGTATTTTACCATGTGTTTCCAATGTAATATCCTTTCTAATCTTCAAAATAAACTATTGGAAAACATGTTTTCTGCTAAGGAGAAGGAGGAGGAATCAGATAAGAATAAGGAGAAGGAAGGGAGGAGGAAGAGATGAAGAAGTTGAAAAGAAAGAGGACTTGCTCTACTTAAGGTGCATTAATTGTAAAGTGGGGAAACTTTTTGAAATGGTATGGGATTAAGCAGCATTTTTCCAACGAAGAGAACTGGCTTAGAGTATGAAAGTTTCTTCTGAGAAAACGCATGTGTATTCCTAGGTGGACAGCAAAGTCATAAAGCAGGCAGGTGGCTTTCACTACTCTGTCTGCATCTGTACCTTTCCTTGTGGGAATTTATAGTATTAGTGATAGAGCCACTTGGAGAGTAAGACAAATAAGATATTTTGGGTGGAATAAAGATAAGTACTAAGCTTTTTGCCAACTACTTAAAAATTGAAGGAATTTCTAATACAATCTGTCTAAAATGAAAATTAAGAAAACTTAAACACAATCATAATAAATTAGGTGTGTGGTCTTTATGTTAATTATAGCAAACACATTCTGAGATTACCTTCTGAAGAAACATCTAGTTGATTTATGGTAAAATGCAATGTTTCATTGTATGCATCTTATTTTGGTATTATCAGAACTATCTTAGCCACATATGCATATCTCTTGTCTTTCCTTCTTAGGGTTCAAAGTCAGAAATGATGTCAGTAGTCATTTCAAACTTTGGAAACTGCCTTTTTGGTTTTTATTATCATCCTACAGCATGTTATTTTATTTGTCGCACATTTCTGTATTGGTTACTTGTTTTAATCCAGTGTGCTTCCCATAGTTACTTTTCTCTACTAGAATTCATACATGACTCCTAGGAGCCAGGAAGTATAGGGAACCACAGATTGGGATCATTTTAACTTGTCTGTAAAATGAAGGTTTTTTAATTAAATATTTTCTAAGATTCCTTCCACTTTGAAAATGATACGATTCTCATTTCATCTCTTTGCTCTTTTTGTTTCGATAGTGCTGCTTTTACACACTTACAATAAAAGTGTGTGGTATATAGTTCCTGATGTAGAATTTCAGTTTATTTGCACCCTGCTGAGAGCTTTACTGATTTGCAATGGGATAGAATTCAGGTATAAGTCACTCAGTAACAGAAATTGGAAGTTGAGTCTTATATGTATACATGTGCTTCATCTCCTAATACTAACATTACAATGAAATGTGCTATTATTAGTTCCATAGTGTAAATCAGCCTGATCACTATTTATATTACTCATTTATATAAGCATAACATTATAAAGACGTTTCACCTATATCTTGCATTTTCTTCAAAGAAGAAATTCACTGTAGTTTAAATTGCCATTCTCAGTTTGAAATAAAAATAAATTGGTTGTCTTTCATCTGTACATTCATCTTGTGAACATTTGTTGGCAGAGACAGACTTCCTAACATAGTGAATGGGCTTGGTTTGCTTCCAAATAATGTTCTGTGAAACTGAATTTCATAATTTCAAAAAGAGCAGAAATAAGATGAATCTTATCTTTTCTATCCTGAGAAAACTAAATTTGTTAATCCTCTGTACCACAGAGTTGAATCAAAAGATTCAGGCTTGGAGAACTTATAATTCCAGTGTCTGGGAACACATTGTTTCTGATTTTCATCTTTACTATATTACTGACATTTTAAGTGACCTGAAGTAAGTAACATAAAATGCATCATTTCCCTTTAATAAGTGAGTATTACAGAGGAGCCTCACAGGGATTTGTAGAAGTTGTTAATATTTTGAGTCTTAAGTGTGAAGGGTTTTTTAAAATTGCATTTATTGTGTAATCAATTTAAAAAAAATTAAGAATTAGGAACGTGAGATATTTTACAGTATTTCTTCTTCTTACTCCTTTCTCTCTTACCACCTCATTTTATCTCTATGAACCATATTAGAGGAAAACATCAGTAGATAAAAGTACTGTGAAAAATATAAACTATGCCATAAGTAAAAAACTTTCTTAATATTACTTATTCCTGAGTATAGTATAATTATTGATCAAAAGCTAATAATAGCTTAAATAGAATTAATAATTTTGGTAGCGGCTGTCCATTAAGGATGCTTCTTGTCATAATATCTCCTTTGGAAAAATCATACTTTTTGAGAGGATGGTGGTATCTCTTTTAAAGTAAATACCTAACCTTAGTGGTTAACTTTGGTAAGTCACAAAGGAATTAGTGTATATGGCTTTATCAGCTATTTAAGACGGAGTTCAATGGCACTGGAATCTGTGTCCTTCTAAGTCATGTGGCAGGTAAGAATGAGGATTCATTAGAAGTTACAGGAGGCATCAGACAGCCCAGCAACAGCCCCCTTGTCTATATCCTGTAATCTGTAAAATTATATAATTGTGTCCTTTGTATGAGGATAGTCTGGGCCTGTGTGTGGTCACTATGCTGTGGCCACCATGTCCTGCACCTTTAGGGAAAAGGCCCTCTTGTTACAAAATTAAACAGCTTTTTTTTCTTTCCCTATCTTATTAACCTTCAGGTGTGTTGGATACTTTCTGTTACTTCTTGACCAAGAAGCACCACTTTACTTGGCTTTCTGACAGTACAGTCTTCTGTTTTACTCTTAACTCTGTAACTGCTTCTTCTCAGGCTTCCTTATTCTTAAATTCCACATACTCTTCCTCCACAACCTCATGCCCACAGGATATGCCCATTTTTTGCTAATACCTCCAAAACCTGTGAATCAAGTGCAAATCCCTTTCTTCTGGTGGATCTCCCCTTCCAATGGCCCATCCACTTTGATATAATGCAGGCACTTCAAACTCAAGGTGAAGGCCCATTAATCTAATCCTGTCTGCCCTCTTGCCCTCTACCAACTGTGAATTTCCTTTTGCATTCAGTATACAAATGAATACTGCCTGACAACACGGGAACACATCTTTGTGACCTCCTTCTCCACTTACACCTTGGCCAGTCTGTCACTGAGTACTGTCAATCCTTCTAAGTTCTTCTGGAAGGCAGATTAAAGACTGAGCTCTGGAGCAAGACGTTTTGGTTTCAAACCTCAACTTTAGCCTTCTGGGAAGGCCTGAGTTTGAATTGATTTCCTCTTTAAATTTTAATCTCAATTTTAAATAGAGAAATAGTATTTATATTATAGGAATTGTGTTTATGTGATAATTTGGTGAGACAGTACAGGGAAAGCACTGGGTCTGGCCTGTGATAAATACTCAATCTATGTGAGCAGTTCTTATCAGTCCCACTCTCCATTCTATGCCACTCCTGCCCTCCAACTGTGGGCATTTTACAGGAGGGTCACTTCAGTCCTTTCCCCATTACCTGCTCAGGCCTCCTTCAAGATCCAGTCTATTTCTACTCTGCAATGAGTGGTCTTTCTAAAATAGAGCGATGCTAGAGCACTTCTCTGCTTAATACCCTTCATTTATTTTCCATTGCTTTTAAGATTTCATCCAGTTCAACACTGTGCATAAGCTTCTTTATCACCTGATACCCCAGTTTTCAATTTCAGTTCCCACAATGTACCATACTCTTTCTTTCTGCCTCATCTTCACACATGCGCTTTTCAGAGTCAGGAACATTTGCTTCACTCTCTTCCTCATCTAGGGCCAGTTCTGTGCATCCTTCCTCTTAGTCTTTTTCCCTGATTTCAATGAGGTGCCTCTGCTGCGTGTTCCCCTGGCACCAGCATTATTGTAGCACTTAATCTTATGGGTCTGAGATTTATTTTAAAACAATCTCTGTCCTGAGACCATTCTGGTCAGCTTCTATCTCCTGTGCCTAACCGCTGTGTTATGCAAAGCAGCATTATCATATACAGAATAAATGGCCTGCAGGGGTAACACAACTTGTTTTCAGCCGTGTTCCCTTCATTGGACCTCCAAGGTAGAATTTCCAAAGATGAGTCTTACTGATATTCCCAGGAACATGTATGCCTTGTGCCCTTGAAATTTCATTTTTTTTTGTTATTCTCATCTGTTAATGTTGTCATTTTCTTCTTTTGCAAATGAGAAAACTAAGGAGAAGAAAGTTAAGTGACTTTTAATCATTCATCTAACTTGAAAATGGTTGTCTTGCTACTCGTTCACATTATTAGCGAGGAGAGAGAGAGAGAGAGAAAAAAAAGCTTTAATTAATATAGCAGGCTTGCAAAATCTGAGGAACTAAGGACGCCCCTAGCCTGATGAACAGATTCAGACCTGAGTGACTTATTTTTGGGTTTAGAAATCTGGCAAATGAAAAAGGCAGAGTCACCAACAGTGTCATTCTGTACTGAAAATTGAAAAAAAAATAGTGCCAAATTCAACAGCCTTTTGCAAGCATCGAGAGAGGAAAAAGAAAAATCAGTCTTTTCAACAATATCAGTGCATGTATAGAACAGCATTGACACAAATAAGTCAAAATCACAAGTATTTAAAAGATGTTTTCCTCTAAAGAATAATTTATATGCTTTAAATAATTCTAAAGTATAAAATAAATTTGTTTGAACTGCACATTAAGTATTTTTTTCTTAAAAATCCTCAAACTTGATTTGAGGATACATTTTTTATTACCTAATCAAAAGAGAATATTTTAGATATTTTTCAGCTCCGTTAAACATCAGCTCTGACTAAAAAAGTGTATGCCTAGGTGGGTGTTGATTAATGGTGCTAAGAACACTGTGTAGGATTTTATGCTAATTACCCTTTATACCCTAACCCGTGTCAATTTTAACAATCTAAATTAGCATTTTCTCCAAGGACTCAGGAATGTGAGAATTTTGAAATTGGCTCAGTAAGCTGAGTTAGCAGTGAGAAAATTGAGATGGTGTATATTTCTATATTAACATCTGCTGCTTGTTCAAAGCATGATCTTTTCAGAATGATGAAGATATTGGAAAAAAGATGGAAGAGATACAGCATATTATATATATAAAATTGTAATATTTGACATTGTCATCAACAGTTCCATGTAATCATGGCTGGCATGATATACAGTGCCTGAGAAATTGATTGCATTTGGCTTCTTTGTTATTTTGGCGCCGTATAATAGGACTAGGAGAGACATTTGGTTATGGAAAAAGATCAGGTTAAATTCCAGTAAAAATTAACTTTTATTTTGGTTATTTTTGATATAGCTCATATAGGAAACAGGCATTTTCAGATAGATCTTCTTTTAAAATAAAATAGCAAGTGTCTTCAAGGAGGAAGATTTATAACACACTTCTATCTTATAAAATGGGATGTGGACTTAGACATTTAAAAATCAGACGCAGTAGTTATCCACTTCATGGAGAACATTATTCATCACCTTAATGAACTCTTCCATATTTGTGAATTTACCCAATTTCTGGTTATTATAATAACCTGTAAGACCTAAGATATATAGAACAATATCAAGGTGAAATTTTACTTGAAGAAAACCTTTTCAACTCCTCAGCTGCTATGAGTCAGGTAGAGCCAAGTTGTACACATATTGTTGGTGAAATCTTAACCATGGAATAATTCTCAGTTCACAGTTGAATATGCCCAAAACACTGACTTTTTCCAGAAATCCAGAATCTGTCACTGCTTTGTAAGAGTTGAAACCTGGAAGCACATTGATTTGAATGATTAATTAGTTACTCTAGTTTCCCTAGCATTCCGAGGAATACTGAGCGGAGGGTTTCCACTATATTCCTCTAAGTTCTAGCATTAGAAACAAATTTTAGAGGGAACAGCTGCAGAGAAGCAGCTGCAGGCCACCGTCTGGAAGGCAGGCTCTGCGTGGAAATGGGCAGGCGTGCTTGAACAATGCGCAGTTGTGTGGCCTTCCTCGTTCCTCATTCACCTTCCCTTCTGAACAAAATCTCTTGCTGTTCTCTCTTTGCAATATCCTTATGGTCAGATCTTTCTTTCCCCTTTCAAATTATCTTCATAAATCCTAACAATATTGTGTTCATAGCCCTATGGATTGTTTTATAGAACAGTCACAATACAGGGCATTTAGGTCATACAAAAATGCTTAATTCAAGACCCATTTTAAACACTAAATGTGAGCATATAGGGAAGGTGAATTTGGCTATAGTATTTTAAAAACATATTAATTTGTAATAATTCCACTTTAGGATTACATTTCTGCTATGTTATATGTGCCAAGATTTTAAAAAACTTTTAAAAATGATTTTTGCCTCATTTTATGATAACTTTTGTAAATGTGAAGCTTTCCTCGCTCCAATATTGTCTGTTTATCCTTAATATTTTATAGTATGCTTTTTACTAAATTAGTAGCATATCAAGGTGGTAATTTGGCCATCTTCTTAGTGCTTTTATTGCATCTACTATATGTTCCAGCCTTACCGATTTCTAGCTTGTTCTCAACACAATGTCTACCACTTAACTTATGTTTGGAAGACATTTTCATAGAACATTAAAAATACTTTAAATTGTAATAGCAGATTATTCAAATAACAGCACAATAATCACCGAAATAACTCAGAATTTTGATGTTCTTAATAACAGTATTTTTCACAAGCTACTAACAGTGTACATGACCAACACAATTTCTGTTTACCAACTAAATTGGAACCACAAAAATGTCAGCGCAGCCTACCAGGAGCTTCAGAATTATGGAGTTCTTAATTTTTAAATATTATGGAACTTCTATTTCAGATGAGTCCTAAAAATGATTATATCAATATTTTACTTAATATCATTTCAAATACTAGGAATAATAATGAGAAAACTCTGTGTAAAACTCCTAACACTATCTCTGACACAATGGAGGTGCCCTGAGTGTGTTCCTGAATTTCACTCTCACTGCCACACTGCCCTTTCCTTCTGTTCATACTTCTTAGCCCTTCCAAATGTTTGTTTCTCCTGTCATTAATGCATCTTTTTGATCTTCTTTTCCTACACTGCACTCACTTTTTGGGCCATCTCACATACTATTACAGTTTCAAAAAGTTCATTGTCCCAGTGATTCCTGAAACTATGTCTCTGTACCAGATATTTCCCACTCAGTTTTTTTATTTATGAAGCATCTTGTACATCTTACTGGATTCCCTTCAGGAATCCCAAATCCAATTGTTTTCACATAAATGGTGTTTAATTTTGTCTTGATTCCTCTTCTTTCTAATATGATGCAAATCTTGTTAATCCTAAATATTACTTGAATCCATCTTTCTTTCTTCACTATCATCATCACTGCACTAATGCAGAACCCATTATTCCTTCTAGTTCATTCCAGCAGCCTCCTGAAAGGTCTCCTTGATTCTAATGATCTCACTCTTGCTCACCTCATGCCAACTTTGGAATCACTTTGCAACCAGATGGATCTTTCTACAATGAAAATATAGCCACACAACTCCTCTTGCTTAATTCAGTTTTAAACTCTTTATTACTTTTATGATATAATTCAGTCTCCATTGTATGACATCTAAGACCTTTCATACTCACTTTCCATCCGATGCCTTTGCTCATTCTTTTCCCTTTGCCTGGAACAAGCATTCTCTCCTTCTCAGGCTTGTGAATTCCCATCTATATGCAAAGACTCGGGTCCTCTAAAGAGCCATTCTTGATACTCCACAGGCAGAACTATGCTCCTTGGAATCTTATATATTCCATAATGACAGCATTTAAGCATTTGAAAGAAATGTGTTGCAAGCAAATGGTTGCAATTGATCTAATGAGAGCACTTTGAAAGCAATATCTACTTCTTACTCATTTCATTTTCCCAAAGTCTATACAGGCAGAGATTTGTTTTTTGAACAAACGAAAGACAGAAAGAATGAATTAACTTGATTCCTTTCTACCCTGATCTTGGCAAGCTAAAATGCATGTGATGTCTTCCTATTTTTACTTATGTGCTGGGGGCTGCTAGGTATTCTAATAGTAATGAGTTTGGCCCCTGTCCATTCTTTCATTAAAATAAAGTAGGCTTCCTGCCAAACCTGGCTTTAATCTTAAAAATTTCTGTCTTCAGAATAAACTTTTGCCCTCTCTCCTAGCCAGAAAAACTTCAATCATTTTGCTTTTATTTTGAGGAAGATTTGTGCTATCATTTTTATATATAAAGATTCAAAACCTCCAGGATCTTATTAAAAACTGCACCATCGACTTTATAGGAGATTTCATAACAAAATCATTCCAAATAAATACCAAAATATTACTTAATGTAGTCATCCTAGTTAGACATCAGAAATCAAGTTTTTATTACATGCACAAGAGATTGATACCTGTATTGTGCCTAATGGCCTGAAGAATGCAATGAAATGACTGAATTACTCAGTATGCCACATATCTCTAATGAGGAAAAGTTGCACATCTACAAACTACATTTTTCACCATTTTTGCTTAATTTGAATTATATTCAGAACTGTACAGAGCGTTGCCTTCATTTCTTTCATTGAAGCATTTACACGTCTGAAGTTGAAGCTATTTCTTGCAAACTTGATCTTTATTAAATATATCTGATTTACGTTCCATAGGCTTGAGAAAGGTCAAATTAATATAATCATAGTTTCACTTTCTACTGGCATCTGTTATTCAGCATGGTACTGCTGTTATAAATAAGACTTCCTCCTAAGTAACAACATGGTGTCTTCAATTATATTCAATAACATAAAAAGATTCCAGGTCCCATTCCAATCAGGTTCTATGTCTCTGGCATGTCACATATGGCCCTTTTTGAAATTTGTTCTAATATGTCTTTATATTTCAAAGAATTATGCGTTGGAAGGTGATTTATAAGAAATTCAAAGAAGAGCACAGAAAATAACATACACTAATGAGATGCAAGAAATTGCTAATATGAACTGGCTTTGAATACTCCCATGCTTGTATGAATAAAACCTGTGGTTTTGTAGAAGTCTGTCTCTTTCAGTTACCTGTGCCTATCTACTGTAACCTATCTGCTTGTAAAAGCTATTGAAACCAAATAAAATGTCAGAACACTTGGTGGGTGGGCTATGAGTGATGCAAATGCAAAGATTTTATACTTGGAATGTAAGCAACAAAATCTCAAAGTGAGTATCAAAATTTGAAAAGTTGCCTACAAATAGTAAAAAAAAAAAAGATTGGCTTCCACTGGATTCTAGATTTTTTAAACTCCAAATTAGTTTTCCTTTTGTAAATATGTTATTTTTGCATTGTATTTTCTTACTGGTTCTTGCATTAATATAGATAAATTATGAATTTTCTCCTTATTTACCTTGGAACAACTTTATCTTCTTATAAAACTTTTACAGTTTCTCAATGTTTTTCAAGAGATTGCCTTGCATGTTTTCCATATCAAGACATATCACTTGAAAATAATGGAAAATTAGTCTTTTTACTTTCAGTCTTTTTAAACCCTTTGCCTAAAACAACCAGAATAATAAATGCTAATACTAAATACAGATATCTGGTTCTTGTTCCTGACTGTGAATAAAATGATCATATCAGTAAATATACATTATACTTGTTACTTTTGATAACTTTAAAAGAATATTAAAGTTAGTTACTTCAATTCCTATATGTTGTCTTTCTATTCTTATTCTATCCTATATGCTAAATTAAGAACAACTGAATTTTAACAAGTACCTTTCAACAATTAGTGTAACAGTATATTATTTTCCCTTTGACCAAAGAGAAGAGTAAGCTATAAAAATAATAACAGAGGAAAGACAGAAATATGTATAGGGTAGAGAGGTCCTGGACAGGAATGGTGGTTAGGAAGACTTTTATATCGGTGATTAATTGGATGCCATTGTTTTTTCTAATTAAATTTATCAGGTTGACAGTCATTAATAAGATTATATAAGTTTTATATGAGCAATTCTATAATACATCATTTGTGTATTGCATTGTGTGCTCACCTTGCAGAGTCTACTCTCCTGTCACCGTATATTTGACCCCCTTTGCCCTCTTCATCACTTCCCAAACCCCTCCTGCCCTGCCTATTTTTTGATCAACAATCTAATTCCTCAATATATAAGTGCCATACTGTTGATTGCAAAATGTACATAATCATCAGTGGAATAAATCTTGCAAGATATACTTGCTTAATAGAGGGAAAATCAGAAGTAAAAGTAAAAAAGGCATAGAAAAATCCAGTGAGCAAGTAATATATATTTGTTGGGGCAAAAATAAACAAAAAGGTATAAACATTAAGCTTTGCCCAACTACTTCAATAACACTACCACCACCATCTGCACCCCTTCACCCAAACAGCAACATCACTTTTAAAAAAGGCTCATGATGAGAACATGAACATGAACTATGTCAACCTGAATTAAGAAGAAAATTATTGACTTTACAACTGGAAACTAATTGCAACGTTAGCTAATTTGCTGGACGTGCTCCCTGCTACTCTGTTTCTCAAGTAGAGTGGGGGGAGACAGAAATAAAGGGAAACCATGAAAGTCTTATATAATAAAATTATGTTGATGTATAGAACTCAGAGCCCAGAAATGAGAATGTGTCAGTGATACCAGAAAGTATCCCACATACCTAAATATGCTGCATATCTAACATAACTGCTATAAGCAGGAATAATATGAAATGAAATGGACCTCTGGAGCACTGTGTCCATTTTTTAGAATAAGAATTCAGTTGTAACTAGGGGAAAAAAAGATCTTCAAGAATATGATGAGGCTTCAGAGTTGAATTGGTTTCCTAGAAAGAATCTTTGTCATGCTACTGGGTACTTTTAGCCAATCGCAATTATTTCATGCCCAACAGACAGTATAAACCAGAGAAGGTAATTTTCACTGCCACTTGGCCAAAGCCTCATATAATTTGCTGCCACTGCCTAAGCTTTCATTTCCTCGTAATAATGGGGCCTTAATCCTGCTGGTCACAGGCACGGTGGAAGTTATTTATGATTTCTAAAGCACCACTTCAAAGAAGATTCTAGAGAAATAAAAAACATTGAAAAAGCATGTGCAGACCACTTACTCTCTGCAGGTCTTCTTTTCCAGGCTTCTCAGGATTCTGCAGTTTTGGACGTAGAGTATTTTTCAATCAGTTTTTTGTTGTTGTTGCTCAGCTATGTCAGGGATGTATTTTCTGTTCATATACATACTTCAACTGTTCTATACCATGTGTCTAAAATAAATGTGGACACAAATTTGAGACGTACATGAAGTATAATAGCATGGGTATAATTTTGGAATCCCACAGCTAATAATGTGTAAGACTATACCTAAAAATGCACTATAAAAAATACTAGACTGTTCACAAAGAAGTCTTTTTATTAAGTAAATTAATTTTGACATTTAAATAAAATTAATTTGACTGTGACATCCCATCATACTAGCTTTCGAGGACATTTTTAGTTATTATTGTGGCTTTCTCTCTAAAAAAAGGTCAGACTCAGCTAGGATAAAACCCAGAAATGGGAAATGAATGAAATTTCCAGTTCATCATGCTTTCTGCTGACATTCATTTTTTTCATCCTTTCCTCAAATAATTCTAGCATTCATAAGTAAATAGCATAGAACTTAAGAGTTCAAATTCCTCTAGATTTAAATCTAAACCCTAGAATGAAATAACTGGAAA
This sequence comes from Macroglossus sobrinus, assembly GCA_004027375.1. Classification (NCBI taxonomy): domain Eukaryota; kingdom Metazoa; phylum Chordata; class Mammalia; order Chiroptera; family Pteropodidae; genus Macroglossus; species Macroglossus sobrinus. Next base: position 341,724 of record PVKZ01000740.1, read on the forward strand.
GCCTTAGGTGACTTACTGAATTTCTCATTCTCAGTTTTAGTTAAGATAGCTTAGTAGCACATTGTGAAACTTCGTAAGTCAGTCCTATGGGCAGAGGCAGCAGATGGAAACAATAAAGAGAAGGTCCTTTTGATGGAGAGATCTAGAGGACACTGTGTCAGACAAAGAGGAGAACATGACAAAACCTGAAGTGAAAAGAGAATTAAAAATAGAATTAGAGTGAAAGGGTCCTGGGGTAAATGTGGAGAATTGGGCAGGAGCTAGATTGTGTAGGGACTTTAGGTAATGGTCGTTATTTTAAGTGAGAACTTGACTTCAGAAATTTTGAAAGAATACCATAATCTAATTTATGTTAAAGAATAAAATCTCTTTTTTAGAATAGATTGGAGAAGGGCCAACATGGAGAACATTAGGAAGCTCTAGCAGATAGTAAAGAGAGTGGCTGTCTAGGGTAAAAGCAATAAAGATGACAAAAGTGGATAGAAAATGAATTGGAGAGAGAAATGACAAGACACACTTTGGGGTTGAATGAGGAGATGACTGGTGGGGTGAAAGAAGGGAGGAATCCAGAATGACTCGTAGATATTCATAATTGTCAATAAACAGAACACAGGAGAGAGACTATCAGGGAAAACTTTATTTTTTTGATGAGAAGGTTGTTGAAAAACCAAATGTTCCACTGACAATGCATCTTCATTGTCTAAACCTAGACTGGACCCTTGAAGTTAAAAGTATCATTAGAGAATGATAGGATATATGAGCCTGGGGACTGCAGGATTCCATCACTTGAAAAGGATCTGGTCATGATTTTTATTACAACCTTGCCAAGGAACACTACCAGGGTTGCTGGGTCCCCAAAAACCAAGACTCACAAACTGCTCCCTATTTTGACAGATGGCAGCTTCTCCTTACTTTGGTTTTCAGTTTCTTTCTTAGCCCTACATGGCTAAAGGGGATTTTTGAAAAGCAACAGCACATAGTTCTGTGTTTCACATTGCTCTTAACTGTTTGAATGAGGAGAAAGAAAATTGAAACAAAAATAGGAGAAAAGTAAACACAGCTTAATATTGCAAAAAATTTATAGCCACTTTATAATTTTCTTTATTTCCCAGATTTCAGCAATTAATATATAGCATCTATGTCATCAAAAATGGAATTATTCTAAAATTTTTAAATCATCTTAGATTTTTAGAGATTTGAGATGATAAGGCATTTTTTCATACACATGGACACATACGTACAAACAAAATAGCCATACAATTTACTCACTTATAGACAAATATTTATTGTCTACCAACTAAATGGACAAGGCTAAGCTGGTGAGTAGGGAATGCAAAATAAGTAAAAAGTGAAGTGAAGGGACTGATCCTATGTATATGATTACAAAAATTAGTTGGTAATTCAGATTTTTACCATTCATGTTTTTAAACCCAGACACATTAAAACATTTTTTTTGAAAAGTTATATACTTCTCCTGTCTTGTCACCATAAGCGTTGCAGAGACATTTAATGTTTTTCTGTTTAAATCATTAACATGTTTAAATCACACATATAACATCCCCTTTAAGCACTTGTCAGTGATGTAGAACTCATTTCTTCCAAAAATATTCTTATATTGCTGAACATATTAGCACCCAGTACATTTTTTTGAAAGAATGAAGGGGACCCAGTTGGCCAGCTATTTTTTTATATCTATAAAATTTGTTAAATTCAAAATTCTACCTGAATTCTGTCTTTTTGGTGCCAGTATGTGAATAAGGTATTATAATTGGGCAGAAAGAGGGGGTTTGACAGCAAGAAAAAAATAAACAGAATTAAAATATCTGAATTGATTTTTTTTAAATGCAGCATAAACAACAACAACAAAAAAGAATTCTAATCCTGAATAGTATTTTTTAGTGAGTTAAGAACAGATTTGGGAGGTGGACTTCTCATTATCATGCTTCAATTCAGTAGGAATTTGGGAAGATGAATTCAGAATTCTAGTCAAGGGAACTGAGATTTTAAGGGGTTTCTATTCCAGTTGATAAAGTTGATAGCTGCAACTTAGTATCCATGTAGAGATCACCCTCATTCCTGACTTTGTTTGAGATATGTTGATGCATCGAATTCCTTTATTCCCTCAGAGGATTTTGCTATAATATTTTCAGTTTTGGTCATAGAGAGTTTTATTTTTCCTCTGAGAATCACTTAAAATGTTTGTTTATTCAGTAATTACGTAGTTCATTTATTCAATGATTATGTGATTCATTCTAGTTTATTACGTAGCACCCATCATGGGCTTAACGGTGTACTGGTTGAGCAAAACCAGAGATTTTTCCTGCACCATGCTCCCTTGCTTATATTCTAGATAAAGAAGTAGAAGTAATTCTAATAGTGGTATAAACAAAAGGTATTTGGCATAAAGAGATTATGTAATCAAAGGATTTTAGCAGCATGAGATGCCAGGGAAGGCTTTTTGGAGGAAGTGGCATTTGTATTGTGCTATATTTTAAATCTCCAGAGGTGCCCAAACACAAAATATGAACAGTTGAAACAAAGAAATTTAAAGTTAAAGTTATGTGATTCTGGACTCAAGTCATCACTAAATAATTCTAGGATGGCCATCTAATTGAATAGGATAGATATTTAGTGACTATTTATTATGGCTTTACTCTTAAACTGTACCTTTGAACAATTGACTTAAATTGTCTCGGAGTCTTTTATTCATCTCTGAAAAGAAACAAGTGAGTTTGAGGACTAAATGAGATGATACGTAAAATTGTGGATGCACAATAAATAGTAGTTATCTTTTACTTTTTTTTCTGTGTAGAACTGATACTCAGTCACATATTTATTCAATAGCTACTTATAAACTCCTGCAAGATGCTAATCTCCACGGAGTCAGGGATCTGTGTTTCCATTGTAGAATTCTCAGCAGAGAATAGTTGCTGGATTCTGCACGTATCTGTTCAATAAATATGCTTATCTATTTATTTGCTTTAATATAACAGAGTCAGGCACTCATACTGAGGATGGAATCTTGAAATGCATAAGAGGAAAAGTAGAACAATATTTCTGGGACAAAAGTCATAGCAACAAATAGAAAGCTGGCACTTTAAAGAGGCTTGGGATATGAGAAAACCTGTAGAGATATTGCTACACACACCTAAATTGCCCTACTTTTGTTAACAGGATATACTTTATTTTGAACTTGATTTGAACTGCTTTTTAATATAGTTATTGGTTCTGGATCAACTGGCACAATATCTCTGGACCTGTTATAGTACTATATATACTACACACACACACACACACACACACACACACACACACACACGTATGTGTATATATATTAAATACAGTACTGTATTAGTACTATATTTTCTATACTGATTTTTAAAAACTCAGAAAATGAAACCCTTTTCAAAATATTTCTATAAATACTGGCAATGATGTTGTATCCTGTCTACTTTATTGTTTAAACTATTTTCTAGTCTTTTAAGTCATGAAATAAAAACATATTGGAGAATAGGAAAGGGCAATCCAACCAATGTTTGTTATAGCAATCATTTTCTAGGAATAGGTTACATTAAACATATATAAGACCAAAGATTATGAAACACCAGTTCTTAAAATGATGTAAACGAATTATTTAAGAAGTAAAAGTGGTAGTTGAGAGGATGGCTTTCACCTGAGGTTTATACTTTTACAGTGTATGTTTTACAAACAGTATATTTGCTTACTTGCATAGTTACATGATTATAACAAGATTTATATCCTTACAGATTAGTAAGATGTTTCCTAAAATCTCTCCATGGCAATGATCTGAGATTCTTTTATTTTACCCCTTTAGGAAACAGAGAAGAAATTGTCAGCACTGTCCTTAAAATGCTCTTCAAAATAAGTGTAAAATATCCTTTTTTTTGGTTGAACTCTCTTTGGGGCTTCTTTATGTTGTCTTCAAAATATGGAGGTTAAAACAAGATGGAGTATTTGAAAAACATCTGGCCAATTGTAGTCATGTAAAAATGGGTGCCTTGCCCTTGAGATCTAAGTTCCAAAGTGCCTGTATATCATATTACTGTCTACTCCAGTGATATCCAAATGGAGCGTGGGCTTCCCAGGATATACACTGAATGATTTATATGGATGTGAAAAAAATTTTTAAGTTCTTTTTAAAGGACACATTAAAATTAAAGTATAATTTGCATCCATAGAAATGTACTCATGTTAAGTGTACAGTTTGGTTAGTTTTGACAAATGCATATATTTGTGAAACCCACACACCTTCCAAGTCGTTGAATGTTTCCATCACTCAACAGTCATACCTCATCTCAGGCAACTGCTTTTCTAAAGTGTATGATCAGACAATAGTTTGGTTTGATTTCAAACCTCAAACAAATGGAATGGCTCCATATTCTTTGGGTCTTGCAATGTTTTTCATACAACTTAGTGAATAGGTCCAAAGTTCTTCCCTGTATTGCTGAATCGTATTCCATGCCTCTATTTGTCATATATTTACAATTAAAATATTAGCATTTAAGTCTGCCATTTTGTTGTTTGATTTTGGTTTGTCACAGTTACTGTTTGTTCCTGTTTTCTCATTTCTGTCTTTAATGGGTGAATTGAAGTTTTATTATTTGTTTTAACATTCTACTGTATGTCCTCTTTGACTTTTTATAAATTTGTAGATAATTATAAATTTATAGGAAGTTCAAAAATAATAGATCTTGAAACCATAACCTGTTTTTGTTCAATGAGGAATTCTTCTATAACTATAGCATAATTTAAAACCAGAAAATTGACATTAGTCAATCAATATAGTCATTTTGTTATCTTATTCAGATGTACCAATTTTTCATGCACCAGTTTCTGTATTTGTGTGTGTGCGTGTGGTCCTTTGCAGCTTTATCACACATGTAGATTAGTTTAACCCCCACCACATTTAAGATGCACAACTGTTCTATCAGCACTAAGATTCCTTCATGCTACTTTTCTGTAGCCACACCCTCCCCCTTTTCCCTGTATCCCTAAGCCCTGGTGATCACTACTGTGTTCTTCTATTTCTAAAATGTTATATAAATTAAATAATACAGTATGTGACCTTTTAAGACTGAATTTTTCATTCAGCATAATCTCATTAAGAACCTTTCAAGTTGTGTTGTCTATAGTCCATTTCTTACATTGCTGAGTAACATTTCATTGTATGGATGTGCCACCTTTTAACCACTCATCCTTTGAAGGACATTTCGATAGTTTCAAGCTTTGAGCTATTATAAATAAAGATGCTATGAATATTAATCTTCAAGCTTTTGTGTAGATATAAGTCCTCATTTCTTGGGATAAATGTCAAGGAGCATAATTGGTGGGTTCTATGGAAAGTGTAAAACTGCCAAACTATTTTTTGAAGTTGCTGTGCTGTCTTAGCATTCCTAGCATTGATACGAGAAATAAGATTTTCTCATGCTCACCAGCATTTGCTGCTAATATAAGTTTTTAAAATATTTAGCTTGTTCCGATATGTATGTTATACTTCATTGGGATCTTAATTTCTATTTCTCCAGTGGCTAATGATGCTGGACATATTTTTACGTGCTTATTGTTTTGTTTGGTAAGATATCTGTTCATGTCTTTTGTCTGTTTTCTAATTGGATTTATTTATTTTCACTGTTGAGTTCTGAAAGTTCTATATATATCCTAGGTATGAATCCTTTTTCAGATATTTGGTTAGCAAATATTTTATTGAAGTCTATAGTTTATCTTTTTATTATCACAGCATGGTATGTCTTAGAGCTAAAGTTTTTAATTATGATAATTTTCTTTTTTTTTTTTCTCTTATGGCTTATGGTTTTGATGTCATGTCTTCAAACTGTTCACTGAATTGTAGGTCCTGAAAATCTACTTTTTTCTGCTAAAATTTTGGTCATTTATACTCTATACTTTACATTTAAAGCTAAGATCCATTTCAAGGTAATTTTTGTAATGATATTGGGCTTAGGTGAAGACTTATTTATTTATTTTTGCCTATAGTGCTTGCTTTAGCAAGATTTGTTGAAAAGATCATTCTCCCTCCATTGAATTACTTTTGCTCTTTTGATGAAAGTTAGTTGACCATATTTGTGCAGGTCTGTTTATGGATTATCTGTTCTGTTCCATTGATTTATATATCTGTCACTCTACTGGTACATTGTTTTGATTAATGTAGCTAGGGTGGTCTTCCCTTACTGTGGTTTCACTTTCCATGGTTTCGGTTACCTGTAGTCAACCAGGGTCTGAAAGTATTTAATGAAATATTCCAGAAATAAACAGTTCATAAGTTTTAATTTGCATGCTATTATTTAATTCACATGTTATTATTTTGAGTAATCTGATGAAATCTCATACCATCCCTCTAGAGAGATATAAGTTATTCCTTTGTCCTGCATAACTATATGGTATATATTACCAGCCTATTAGTCACTTAGTAGCTTGCTAAGTTATCAGATTGACTGTTACAGTATTTCAGTGCTGTATTCAAGAAACCCTCATTTTACTTAATAAGGACCCCAAAGCACAAGAGTAGTAATGCTGGCAGTTTGGATTTGCCTGAGAGAAGCTCTAAAGTGAAAAGTTGAATACTGTACAATAAGATATTTTGAGAAAGACCACATTTATATAACTTTTATTTTATATTGCTGTCATTGTTTTTTTTTAATATTAGTCATTATTGTTCATCTCTTATTATACTTAATTTATAAATTAAACTTTATCATAAGTGTGTATGTATAGGAAAGCACATAGTATATATAGAGTTCAGTACTACCCACAGTTTCAGGCATCCAGCAGAGGTCTTGGATTATATCTCTGCAAATAAGGGGAAACTACTATATATATACATCTTTAAATCAGGTGGACTGATTCTTTTTACTTTGTTCTTTTTTTCAAAATAGTTTTAATCATTCTAATTTCATTACTTTGCTGTGAGAAATTTCAAATGATTTGCCTATACTTACAAAACAATTTTGATGAAGTTGTAATAGGAGATACAGTGAACCAGTATGAGTTTGGAAGAGAGCTGACATACTTCCTATATTGACTTTTCAATCCATGGACATGTTATATCTCTCCACTGTCAGTTTTCCTCTGCATTTTATAGTTTTAAGCATATCAGCTTTTTACATATTTTTGTAGATTCATACCTAAGTATTCCTTTATCTTTTCAAAACACAGCTCATTTATACGATATTCTGTTTCCTTTTTCACTGGTTTGTACTCTAATCCTTATTATTTCTTTCTGTGTGCTTTGTGTTTATTTTGCTTTTCTTTTTCTAATCTCAAGTTGAAAGCTTAGATTATTATTTTTAAATTTTGTTTTAACATAAGCATTTAGCACAATACATTTTCTTCTCAGTATTGCATTAACTGTATCCCACAAGTTTTATTCAGTTCTGTGCATGTTTTATTTCCCTTGACACTTCTTCTTTGAACTATGAATTAATTAACTTGCAGTTTGGGGGTATTATGAATAAAAATGCTATGAACATTAATGGACATCCACATGCAAAAAAAATGAGTCTAGACACAGACCTATCTTCCACCAAAATTAGCTTAAAATGCATTATAAGCTTAAATATAAAACTCAAAACTAGAAAATAACATATTGGGAGATTTAAATGGGTGGTTTGGCAGTGACATTGTAGATACGACACCAAAAGCATGGTCCATGAAAAAAATTAAGTTGGACTTCATTGAAATTAAAAACTTTTGCTATGCATGATTCACTGTTAAAAGAATGAAAAGACAAGCCATACAATGGAGAAAATATTGTCAAAGCACATAATAGATAAAGAACTGATATCCAAAATATACGAAAAAGATCTTAAAATTCAACAGGAAAACAACTCAGTTTCTAAAATGGACAAAAGATCCGAATGCATACCTCACAGGGGAAGATATACAGGTGGAAAATAAGCATGAAAGGTGCTCCACATCATATCTCAACAGGGAATTTCAAATTAAAATAACACAGAGGTAGCACTACACATCTATTAGAATGGCCCAAATTCTGAACACTAACACCACCAAGTGCTGGTGAGAGTGTGGAGCAAAAGAAACCCAATAATTGTTGGTAGGGATGCATAATTGCACAGCCACTTAGAAAGACAGTTTGGCAGTTTCTTACAAAACTAAATATAGTCTTGACAAACAATACAATGATCACGTTCTTAGGCATTTATCTAAATGAATTGAAAACTTAAGTCTGCAGAAAACCTACACATGAATGTTTATAGCAGCTTTATTCATAATTTTAAAAACTTGAAAGCAACTAGGATGTCCTTCAGTTGGTGAAAGGATAAATAAATTGTGGTATATACACACAATAAAATATATTATTCAGTGCTAAAAAGAAATGAGCTATCCAGCCATGAAAAAACATAGAGGGACCTTAGATGTATATTGCTAAATGAAATAAGCTAATCTGAAAAGGTTTTTTCTAGTGCCCCATCTGGAGTATATTGCATCAGTCCTGAAGTCTTGAAATCCCTAGCCAGTCTGCTTTATTCTCTCCACATTTCAGTCTTTCTGTATTTGTTTCTTGTTTATAACCAGGGTGTTTTAGTTGTAAGAGAGAGGAGTATTATGGAATAGGGTTATTCCAAATTAACCAGATTTTGAAATGTTTCTATCAACTTTTTAGTTATACTTTTCTTACTAATTTTTAATGGCTGCTATTATAATATACATCTGTAACCTGTCATGGTCTATCTTTAAAAATTATTCTGCTTAATTAAAAATTATGTATTTTGTAATATTTACCAATATCCTAATATTTACACTCTTATTATTACTTTTAAATATAAGTTGTAAAACACATTTTTAAAATTTTAGTCACTAGTCATTTAAAGAGATTTAAAGATAACTGTATAAAATAGGTAAATATTTTAAGTTCTTTATATTTTTCAATGTATTTACACTTTCTCATATTTCTATTCCTAGGAAACCAAGAAATCTCTCTCTCTGCTATTGATTCTCAGTAACTTCAAGAACTTTTTTTTTGCAACTAGTGTCTGCAGGAGATCAATTTTTTCAGTTTTGATAAGTTTTAAAATGCTATATTTTGCCTTCGTGTATGAAGAATAATTTTTCTAGATATAGAATTCTAAGTTAACAGATTTTTTTTTACTATGTGATTTCATTATCTTCTGGCCTTTATTGATTTTGGTAAGAAGACAGACATCATTTTTTTGTTATTCCTCAAGATTAATATGCCCTATTGCCTTTAACTTTGTTTTTCATCAGTTTGCATACAATGTATGACTTTCTTTGCATTTGTTCACTTTGGATTTGCTTAAATTTCTGGGTATTTGGTTGCTATCTTGTATCAATTAAAACATATATTGGCCATGTGTCTTTAGATATTTTCTATCCCACTCTATACCTTTTCTCCTGCTAGCCTAGTAACATATACAACAGACTTTTTTATATTGTCCTGCATATCTTGTGTATTCTTTTCCACTTGTAATGCTTTTTTTATCTTTGTATCTAAATTCGGGCTACCACTCTCTCCTCAGTTTAGAACCAGAATGCCTAAAGAGTTTCTTTAATTTCTTTTGTCCACCTTCAGAATTCAGAGGTCCCCATGAACCTGCACTTCAGGTGGCAGTGGGTCTCTCACCTTTTCTGCCTCCCATAATCATGATCATGACTACTTAGTGAAGGCCCGTGGAGACTATTTGTCAGTTTTGTTCAAATTCTATTAGTCTATGGGTATCTAGAGAATCATAAACTATAACCCAGCTTATTCTTGGCCTAGAAACTTCATTGAAGTTCAGCTGTTTTATCTTTATCCACATCGGTGATAGCTTTTTCTTGCTTACAATGTGCTATCAAGAATGATGGCAGCCATAGGTACATTCTTGAAGGGACCTTTTATTTTCAGTTTTGGTGCATTGGTATCTTTGCATCCTTAGCTCTCTATTGTACAAAAAAAATGGTTTTGTAGATTATCTTGCCTGATTATCATTGTTATATCGGTACTTGTATTCTCTTGAGAATTTCTATATCCTGTGTAGAAGTAGAAGCCTATTTTTTAATTCTCATTTTTCTTTTTCATTTTGCAAATGTTATAATACATATATATTACTATATAAGCAAAAAGCATGTAGGTGTCTACACAATCTTTTTTTGATGGATGAAGTGTATAATACCAAAGTTTGGATACAGTATTAGTCAGAATATACTAAACCATACATAGATAAACAAACTCTGAACTGTTAGTGACTTCAATAAACATAAGATTATTGATGGTTTATAAAGATTATTTAGAAGTTGGGGGATGATTTTCTCAATAACTCAGAGTTCTGAGATCCTTCTATCATGAACTATAGAAAGGCAAACTTTTTGTATTAAACTCTTTTTAAAGAAGCAAGACTCAAAGTCATTATATCATTTCTGCCTACATTACTTTAGTCAGAGCTTTATTGCATGGTCTTTAACTGGCAAATAGAGTCTGTGTTTCCAAAAAGAGAAAATTGTGGTAAAAACAGCCTTTTCTCTGTCAAACATTAATAATAAATAATAATAATAAAAAATAGGGATTCTATTCTTAACAATGAAATTACATGGCTTATATCTTTTTTACTTTTTAATTATCTTTTTTACTTTTTAATAACCTAACGAATTTTTGTCAACTGCCCTATTAGCATGTGTATGTAGTTATAGTTCATAAAATACAGTTTCTTATTTTTAATATCTATTCAATTTCAACCTGTAGGTTAATAAATCAATTCTTTAGTTTACCAGTGTATTAATGGTTCTTATGATCTGCTCTTAGCAAAAACTTAGGATACATTCCAGTTGAACATTCAGTTTAATAACTTTTAATAACTAGATGGAGTTATCACTAAGAGATGCTAGGTGTTTTATTAGATCTTTTGGGGTTTATATGTGCCTTCTGATTCACAATGTTTTTAAAAATGTCTGGAATTAATCAACTTGTCCACTTTTATAAAGGTCAAGAGTTTTTAACCACATCCTGTTCCTTCCTCAGCACATTTATAATCAAGTGCAACATATCCTAGGAAGAGAGCATAATAGGGACTGGATATGCGGATGTAGTTATATGTTGCTTTATGGATAGGTAAAAACACCTCTATTTTTTTCCTCTTTATCCTAATAAACTGTAAGCTCCTAGAGCATAGAAAATCACCTGGCCCACCCTAGGTGTTTAAGAAGTGTCTAATGAATAAATGCTAACCTAACAGAAGCATGTATCACTGAGTATTATAATAATGAAACATAGAAAGAGAAAAGTGGTATCTTAGGTCAGCTCTTCAAAGCATCTGCAAGTGATTTATTAAGGATGTCCTCTGAAGGGAGTAGGGGACACAGGGCAGGTGAGGAAATGAAATCAGGCAAGGGTATGATTTCAGGCAAAATTCCAGTCTCAGCCTGATTCTGGCATGAGAGACCTAGAACATAAATCATGCTTCAGGATTTTTCCTGACTGGAGGTCTTTACAATGGAATGTCTACTGATATACCAGTTTTAATTTACAACTGCCACTAATGCTTTATCAGAAGATAGTAAATATGGACCTTCCAAAATATGTTATATTATAAATATTTGTATTCTTATAAATATTAATAAAGGTAACCAAAGAATATACATTTATCTCATTGACTAAAACAATAAACTTGCCTTTGACCAAACTAGTAAACAGATTTTTCTCCTTAGATATGCAAGGCTTTTAAGAGAAAAAACAAACAAACAAACAAACAAACAAAAAAACAGCCTGGAGTAGACTCAATTCCAGTCAGTCCCCAGTCAGCTTAGTTTTAGAATTCTGATTTCTTACTGGTGATGAGCTAATGCAATTACGTGCCTGGAGCTTGTCATTTCCTTCTTAATAGGCTTCTGGGTTTGCCTACAGCTTCCTTAGCTGGAGAAGACTGTAATTCACTTGACATCAGTGTGTTATTTATAGAAAATTGGCTCAGGAACTGCAACCTATATAAAACTGGGCTCTTTTATTTCCTGTATGAAAACGTGTTGCTGAAAATTTATGTGTTTGAATTTTAAAGTGCAAGTTGACATGCTGCTTCCCTCTTTATCAGGTTAATATTCCATGTTCACAAAATTGTAAGACAAGTTTTAACTTTCAAAGTTAGTTCTCCCACAAGAGGTTATAATTAGTTTTTGACTTTGCCCTTGTCACCTCTATATCCTGTTTCATGTAGTTTTTTCTTTCAAAGGCTAGTTTTTATTTCACCTTTTTCTTAAATACAGAATTGGGTTTGGCTTTTAGCTGAATGATTCTCTGTGGCTGACACACGGCTAGTAAATTTACTTTTGAGTTGTATTTACTAAACTGCTATAATTTTTAAAGTTAATAATTACTAACTACCATTTTGTATTATCTTCATTATGTCTTTGTATTATTTCAAGATATATTTAAAATTATGGATCTCAGAACTTAAAAACTTAACAAATATTATAAAATGAAGAGATTCATTAAAATCATGTTGAAATTTCTATGTTGATTTTCTTAAGATTGATCATAGTCATTAAACCAAAGCATTACTTTCAAAACATCTTTTTGTAAAGTCAGATAATTTTCTCTTACCTTCCTTGTGTAAGTGTACCTAAATGTCCATAAAATGTCCCTAACATTCGTGAAAATGTCTTCCATTCAGATTCTTATTAACATAATTCTGATATTGAGACCCCAGATTTTGGACTTTTAACAAGATTAAAGTCATTCTATTCTCAATTATAAATCTTAAAAGTATACAAATATGAACATCTCTCAGCCTAAATTTATTCATCTATAATTTAGAATAATAAGAGCACTTAACCATGGGTTTGTGGAGATTAATGAGATAATGACTATAAAACTGCTTGCCTTATAGATAGTAAGGACTTGTAAATGATAGCTATTATTATTCTAGTCAAATTAACCTTTAAATGAAAACAAAATTTAAATTCTACTCTTGCCACCATGATCTAGAAAAATAACATCTATTTCTATATATTGATATAAATATATTTTACTATATTTTTCCAAATTCCCATATCCTATTGACACCCTTTCTTCAAGAGCAACCCATTGTTTGTTTCTGGCTCCTCTGTCAAAAATTATTTCTCCAAATATGCATGAGTTTTTCTCTGGGCGTCAGTTCTGTTCCATTGGTCTATGTTTGTTTTTCTGCCAGTAACATACTGTTTTAATTACTGTAGCTTTGTGCTGTAATTTGAAAACAGGGAGTGTTTGTTCTTTTTTTTAGGGTTGCTTTGGCTATTTGGGGTCTTTTGTGGTTACATACTAAGTTGAAAATTTTTTGTTCTATTTCTGTGAGAAATACCATTGGGATTTCTATAGGGACTACATTAAATCTATATACTGCTTTGGTAATGTTGTCATTTTAATAATGCTAATTCTTCCAGTTCATGAACATAGAATATCTTTCCATTTCTTCATCTCTTCTTCAGTTTCTATCCATGATGTCTTATTTCTAAAATAATGATGTGTCCTGCAAGATGACTAGGGCATAGATCAGGTCAAAGTATAATCCTCCAAATGACTAACATGCCCTATTTTGAAATACCACTGTTTTTCTTATCATTTATAAAACTAGCCACACTTTTTAATTTTACATCAAAAACAAAAATTATTGCAATATCATATTACTGAATTTTACTGCTTTTTGACAGCATCCAGTTCTGGACAGGACCCCACTTCCCTTATCCTTCTTCAGAATCATCTAGCACAAGTCCAGACCCTAAACATTCTATAAGGAGCCCTTCGCATCTCTCATTTACTGAAACACACTTAAGGTTCCATTAGAGTGTGTTCTCCGTGCTGTAGCAACCAAATGAAGCTAACTGAACTTTATGTGACTGCTAATATGTCCTGATGGCTGTTGATTGGTGGGCTTCAAATATGTGATATCCCCTGTTCCTTTAAGCATGATGTCTGTGTTTACATCTGGGGTTTTAATTTCTTTCATGGCAAATTTCTAAATCTCCGTAAGTGATTGAGACGCTCACTTCTTCAAGCCCAAATCCATGCGTGAATTAGTGAATATTGGAGTGTAAGCTCTGCTCGCTATGTCACTGACAGCAGATGACTCTTGTTTCTCATGACCTTGCTTTGTTGAAGTCATTTGGCCTGTGAACAAATGGGAATGAAGGGCACAGGGGTTTGTGGGAGGGATCCACCAGCCATAGAGTAGGTTCCTTTAACAATGTGTTTTCTCTTATTGCAGAAACACACACATTCTATGCAGACGTAGCTTCAGTTGGATAAAGGAGATGGTGTTTTAGTTTTGTTTACTCTACCTTATCAGTTCATACACTTTATTGCTTTTTTTCTTTTCTCTGTGAAAGACCAAGGGTCATTTTTACTTTTTGCTGGAGTCTTATATTTAATATCTTTCTTAGGCTTTCCTTCCAAAGTCCCTCTATGTAGTCTTCCAGGAGTGACACTGATGGGGAATTTTCTATACTACGGCTGTGTTACACTCTATGGAATTAGCACATGAAAAAATTATATAGAGAATTTATCAAATTGAAGACTTCATTTCCAAAGCTCATTCTCTAGTATTTCTTCATAAATTTTGATTTTTCACAAGTCATGTCGACTTAAAATGCAGTACTTTATATAAGTTTATCCTTGTTGATATATAGGGTTTCTTCTAAGTTCAGCATAATCTCTTGTCAGCAAATTCTAATTGCTACAAAAATTTATTTTTGAAATATCTATTTGTGTCTTTTATTGTGAATTTTCACTCAGGACAATATTTTATGGCTTTGTGCTATTCTTAGTATGAAAAAATGTACACTAAATATTGGAACATTTTAAAGCCTTTTTCTCCTGTAAGCTTGCATTTTGTTTTGATGATTTAATCATCACAAACTACAAAATCAAAATATCTGAGGCTTGTAGTAAAGGAGAGAAAAATAAGAAAAATATCAAAACCAAACAACAAAACAGCAACATGGCAACAGGATTTATTATGATGGATAAAACAAACAACCTGTTAATTAAAGACATATGTTGATATTCAAAAAAATGATTACATTTTACATATTCAGATATTAGAGATGGACAGTGGTTTGGATGCAGTTCATATTTTTCTAAACTTGACAAAAATTTTGATTTATTAAAATGCTCTGGTATTGTGCAATTTAATTTTTTAATATTTTAATCTACTGGGATTTTTTTATGTTTAAATTCAAACCCTAAAAGTACTTTGAAGAATTGTTTCACAAATTCTTTAGCCCAGGGTCATGGTTAAAGTTCATTTGCATATTTACCTTGATGAAGTACTGCTGTCCCCGGGGGCTGAATTTACACAGATGCTCTAGAGTGAGAATGAGGTTAGAATTTGGAAAGAAATACCAAGTACCCTGAAATTTGAGTTTGTGAGCTTCCAGGAATGAATGACAGACCCTTCAGGTTAGTTGTCTCAGAAGAAGCGTGGTGCTCTCACTGAGTGCTAGAGTTTTTAAAGAAACTAAGACATGTCCGTCATTCCAAATGACCATGTTTCTTCAAATCTAAAATACTAACCATTATAAAATAAATTGTTATTTTTTTTGCAAAACTAAATCATTTGCTGCTGCCAAATTGTGGGAAAATATTTCTTACCACTTATAGTTTTTATTTTACGCTTAATCAAAGAGTTACTAAATTTAACATAGATTGATTATTTTTTTATTACTATTGTATCATTTTTATATATACATAATGGAAAATATAAGAAAATTAATTAGGGAGTTTTTTAACTTTATATTCAAAATTCAATTTTTCTAAATCAACCTGAGACCCAGAGGCATCAATATTAGTAGGTTTTTTTTAATCCTCATGCAATATAATCCTCTATGTCATTAAGATTATCAGTGCAATATTTCTTATATAATTCTGCACTATATCTTTAATTTCCAGACTATCACCTGTTCTATAAGCCGAAAGACTGGATTTTTGTTTTTAACTTGCCAGAATGCATTGATAGTAACAAATATATTCTGACTACCATCTAGCCACCGGAAAGTGTAAAATATGTCTCAATTTCAGAAATGTTATACTATTTTTAAAAGGTGAATTTTAGAATCAGTGAAGTATAGTGTTCGTTCTCCTTCCTGACATATTTACATAAGGTGTTGTGATTCAAAGAAAGAAGTTCCAGACATGTGAATACATTTATTTAACATGCAGACACAGGAAAAACAAGCAAAATGAAGCCCTTTAGGTAGATACCTTGCTATTCGGCCTACCTTCTGGTAGAATCTTGAGATAAAATTCTCTAATAATTAGCTTTGCAAAGGCCACAAAAAATCAGAATTTCAACTAGGCCTCCATTTCAAAGAGTGAGTGGTTAATGTGAATTACTTAACGTTCTTATACACTATTCAGACCAAGATGCTGGTGCTTCTACAAAATTTCTATCCAAAACATATGTCTTTACATCATTAAATTTCCACAATTAAAAAATAATTTTTAACATTTAGCATGCTAACAAAAATAACACTGCTGCCTTGGCATATGTATATCCAACTAGAGTACAAATGTTAACTAAATTCTACAAGGTTATAATTTAAAGACAAATTGCATATTATCAATGTGGAAGAATTGGAAAGAAAATTACAGACATTACAAAAGATGTATAATTTGATCTGTGTCTTTAACAAAATGGAGATTCATTGCTGGTAGATACGCCGCCTTCTTTAGCCTTGCTTCTCTAGTTCGCTAAGTACTATCAGATGTTGAATATATTGCTTAAAGATATTTCTCTCTGACTCTTTTTTAAAACTGCAGTCAGTATTTTAAGAAGATAATTGCTCCCCTTTTCTGTGCACACAAGAGCTATTTTTAGTACATGTGTACCTAAAATATATGTTAGAAAACATATTTAGCATAAATAAATACTAAATAAATGGCCTGATATTGTAAATAGCTTACTGAGGATCTTAAATAAAGAACCAAGGTCACCAGAGCACAGCACTAGATTTCTAAGATTATTTTTATCTTTCCTATGTTTCTCCAAAGTCATCTCATTTCATTAACATTAACGACAGGGCTCTTGAACACGGGCCATACACAGTAAAGCAGAGAAACTACTGGGAGCATGTGGTCTGTGACAGGAAGCTATACTCCAAGGAGCCAAAGCCTTCAATGGCTTCCACCTTGGTAATCACAGATGACAGAGGGTCTGGTGGAGCACTACTATGTCCTTCCAGCAGATTCAAAGAACACCTTCCTTTTTTTTGCCATTGAGAAAGAGGAACTTCAAACCCTACAAAACATGAACATGTTTCCCCAAATAACCTTATGTTATGTGTATTAGATTGTTCTTGGGACACACAATCATTTTTGACAACGATAGGTTATTTATATTTCTGTATATATAAATTTCCCCCCTGGGATTGTTGAAACCAGCATAGTAACCTTGGCCTGGAGAGTCCTTGGCTCAAATATAAAGATAGCATAACTCTGTATATTTACAGTAGGAGCTGTCTAGAAGCCATTGCCACTAGACATTTACTTGTAAGGGGAAAATGCCCTCATTCAGGGGAAAGCAGACTGGTCTTGCCTTTTTCTGCTCAGTAAGCTCCTTTTAAAAATATTCCTAGTTTTAATTACCACAAAGCCATGGATTATTCATACATTCTGAGTTCTCAAAGTAGATATACCCACTTTGCAATGATTTCTTGGTCAGCCATTTTTGTTGTTATTTCCCTCTAATGAGATGCTCTATACAATTTCAGACCTTTTTTTCTAACAGCATTCCACATTTTTTACATCAGTTTTTTTCTCAAGATGTGATATTTGTTAAAACCTGTATTCTTAGACTCCTTATACTAAATGAATCAGAATTGCTCTAAATTAGACTCCATAACAGATTCCTCTGACACTACTTCTTCCCACTAATGCTTAAAACTGCTTTACAATCCATTTTCAATACATCAGTTGGCTTAAGTATGGAATCTATATATTCTACCACTAAAATATACCCTTATTTTATTCACTCCTCTGCATATATCTCGTCTTTTCTTAGTCACATGGCTAAAATAGCTATTTAATCTAATTTTATTTTCTACATTTATGTTTGACCTTGCTCATTCCAATCCATTCACTACACTGTGGTTCTGAACCGGGGACAGTTTGGCCTCTAGGTGACATTTGATCATGCCTGAATATATTTGGTTGTCACAGTTGGGAACATAGGGCTGTTACTAGTGTTTAGTGGGTAGAAGCCAGGGATGCTGCTAAATATCCTACACTGCACAGGATATAATACAACAAAGAATTATCCAGTCCAAGGTATCAATAGTGCTAAGCTGAGAGATCTTTACTGTACAGTGTCACATTCCTACCCTTTATCTGTATATCCACTATATCAGTTTCTTTAAGTGGGACTGTCATAGTACCTTGGTTACCTTTGTTATACAGCTTTTTTTGTAATATTATTTTTAAAAAATTTTCATAATCTGCCTTCCCCTCAAGAATATGAGCATTTGATGCCTAGCATCTACCATAATAATTTGTACATTGTAGTTGCTTAATAAATTTTAATGATTAGGTAGGCCAGACTCATCTATATGTGGTTACATGTTTGGATAATTTAAAAGAAGCAATATATTAAATCAATAGCTATGCAATTATTAATTGTATTACTCCTTCAAGGGCTTCACAAAATGCTAGGAAAATTCTCAAAAACACATTTTATATTCCATTAAATGACTATAGACTATCTTTCATAATAACTCAGAATGATCTACTATGGGTGATAAGAATGTGATATATCTATTACTTTTTATATATGAACACAGTTCATCTTCATTGTAGATTGAAAACAATATGTCAAACCATTTTAGATCATTTCCAGTTAAGAGAGTCAGACCTGTCATAGGTCTGGTCTGGGAATCAGAACAGCAAGTAATAGAGTTAGAAAGAGCCCATCCATCCCAGGCTGTTGAATGTCTTTGAGTGCAGGGAAGTTGGGTATTATTATTTTCATTTTTTAAATGATGTATCTGAGTCTACAATTATATCCTGGTCCAAATTCACAACGGTGATCGATACATTTCTAAGACAAGGTTTAAATCCAAAACTGTCATTTTATTTCTGTAGATTATCAATGCAAATTTGTTTTGTTTTGTTTAAACAAGCTAATTATTTACTTCCCCCTTAACATTTTTTCCCCTCTCTTTAGCAAACAATATGATATAGTACAAAGATCACTGACTAGCATCAAAAACCTATGGATTTGAAAGGCAGTTCTTACTAAGTGCCCTAGAGCAGAGATCAGCAAACTTGATTCTCTAAAGGGACAGACAGTAAATAATTTCACCTTGTAGGGCACATAACCTTTGTTGCAAATACTCAGTTCTTCCACTGGAGAGAGAAAACAACCATAGACAATGTGTAAACGGATGGTCATAGCTGTGTTCCAATACTAATTATAAAAATAATTATAATTATTTGTGGTGGGCAGATTTCAACTATAGGCCATAGTTTAATGACTTCTGATGAAGAGCAAATTACCTTCTTATCTATAAAGTGGAGGCACTAGAGTTTAACTCATAGGTTTGAAATAACTCAAAGTAACAGATAATGTAAGTAACATACCTATGAGATGATGTAACGCATTATAGACATTAAATGTAGTTATCGTTATGTTGGAGGCAAGGAAATTAATGTTTAAGCTGACTCATACAATATTCTTTAGGTAAGTCTATGAGAGAGAGTTAATTATTTAAGTAACAAAAGACTGAGATTGTAAGGTTACTTCAGCTTTAATGATATTCATTTCAAAAGTTTTCTATTCAAAGCTCTATATCTTGAAGATTTAGTATAATTTTTCCCTAAAAGAAGAATAGGAAATTTGAAATTATTATTCTAAAAAATTGCTGCAGAAAGCAATTGGATTCTCTAAGTAATTTTCATCATTACAAAACAGAAAAAAAAGTGTAAGTTTATTTTATAAATTGTTCTCACCACTAGTAATTACTGAATTCTTCTTTAATGGCTCATAATGAATTCCATGCATTTGCTAAGAATTATTTTGCTCTCAGAATTATGTGGATTAATTTATGTATATTTAATTTAAAAATTAGCATCACTTTGGGGATTCGTTTTTGTCCCCTCAACATTTTATGAATAAATCAACTAGCTTTTTGAAAAATGCATAAATATATAAAATACTCTTTAGCTTATTTGCTTTTGTAAATAAACAACATTCACAGATAACTGAACTTTTCTTAACTTCAGTATGCCAAAATTTTAACAAAAATAAAATGCAATTGTGAGCAGATTACATGTCTAATACTTCGGTGCTTCTTTTATTATATAGTGTAAATACAAATCTGTCTCAATTTAAATTTTAAAATATTTTCTCTTACCTCTAAAAGTATCCATTAAACCAATGGATACTTTTCAAAGTAGATATCTTCTGAAATTGTAAAAAAGAACATAACCATTTTAAAGCATTCAATGATAAGCACCAGATATAAATACTACACAGTTTACTAATTTTATACAAGTGTCTATTTCCAAAATGCTTTACAGTCATTCACTAGATCAATCAAATTACATTGAGTAGTGAGATATGCCCGTACTTCTAGTCTTATTTTAAGGATGAGGAATTGCTTTTTCATGAAATATAAACATTTATTAGATTTTCTGTTTATTAACATGTAAAAAATGTAGATAGATAGGTATAAATTTTTATTAGATTTTCTATTCATTAGCATGGACAAAT
The DNA here is from genome assembly GCA_004027375.1 of Macroglossus sobrinus. Taxonomy (NCBI): domain Eukaryota; kingdom Metazoa; phylum Chordata; class Mammalia; order Chiroptera; family Pteropodidae; genus Macroglossus; species Macroglossus sobrinus. The sequence continues at coordinate 362,450 of PVKZ01000740.1, forward strand.
GTAGATAGATAGATAGGCAGATTGATTGATTGATTGATTGATTGATTGAACTCTTGAAGATCCTTTCAAAATCCTGCATATGTATGGTTAGCTGAAATTATATGATAATGATTTTCAGATTAAGGGTTTGTTTCTGTGAAGATTAATTTAACTAATTATATACTATGGAAACAGACTGCCACCAAAATAATTTATATCTTAGCTGTATATTTCAAGAAAACAAGGATGGAGCAGCATACATTTTTGTTACCACTGTTGTACAAAACTAAGCTTACCTAAATTAAACAAAAAATCTTCAAAGTATGAGTGGTTGGACATTGATTTTTGTGCCTGTGTAATAGATCTACTTGATATCCTGTCCTCACATTCTTTTATTTCTCACATCTTGTATATTTGGAACTATCTGCAGATAGAACAACTCCATTCTACCCCTATGTATTATGTAGAATTGAGTCAAGTGAAATGGAAGGAGCTTTAGGTATTTCTTAATTGTCCAACATCATCCTTATAAGTCTTGTCTGAGTATCTGGTACACACCTGGGGAGATGAGCGAGCCACACAGAGACATTGCTGTCCTTACGGTTATATCAACTTAAGCAAAGAAAGTTTCTGGGGCAGTTTACTTACCAGAGATAGCTTAGAGCCCACAGAGTCCAACAATCTTTCTTAAAGTAAACAACCAAAAATAAATAAGCATAAACTGTAGGATATTATAAAATGATTTCCAAAAATGTCTGGAGGTACTAGATATGTTTCTCAACAGTTACGGATCGTATTTCCTATAGATCCTATTTTACCTTCCCCATGTATGTTTACAAAGTAAGTCATCAAAAGTCTTAAAACTTACTCTACATTCAGTAATCTATTTTTATGGAAGTAAATTTTATTCAAGTAGAGAGTCTTCTTTGACGTCCACTTACATTAAAAAAAACCTCTGAATTACTAATAAAAATAGAAAGACTTTTGCAAATATAATAATTTACACATTATATTAGCAGTTCCACAATTTCAGTCCTCCAGAAGTTGACAGTTTTATTATGTCTCAATAATTATTGACATCTTCTTTGCCATGAAGTTCTAGAAGGCATCATTTGCACTTATGATCCCTCCTTCAAAGGAGACAGTAATTCATCCAAAGTAATTTTGTTAAAGCATAAATTAAATAATTTAATGATTTTCTGTTACCTTTTTAATTCGAAGCTTATTTTGAATAACCAATTCCAATAGACCCATATAATTTTTTCTTCGAAGAACTTTAAGAAACTTTGATTGTAGAGTTTCTTCAAAACCCATTTAATTTTTTTTATGAGCCTAATTTTTATTATAATCTACCTAGCCATGATTATTAGATTTTTGCTCCAGACACATATTGCTGTATAGCAAGCTGTCTTGAAATTGAGTCGTTTAAAATAACAATTACTTATTTTGCTCACAGGTTTTCAGTTTGGCAGGTTTGGTAAAGACTCAGCTCTACTGAAATCCTCAGCTGAGGGCTGGGGAATCTGCTTCCACTTTGGCTCACTCATAAAGCCAGAAGTTGGTAGTTACCGATTGTTGTCAGAATCTCAGCTAGGTCAGAGGACTTAGGGCCTCTGTTCTACTTGATATGAGATTCCCTGTGCTTCTTTTCTGGCTTGTGTTCCAAAGTTGAGCATCTCAAAGAGCCAGGTAGAAAGTTGTATTGATTTTTATGATCTAGTCTTCAAAGTCACATAGCAGCCCTTTTCCTATGTCTGTTGGTGGAGGCAGTCACAAACAACTATCTATTTTCAAGGAGAGGAAATTTAGATGCTACCTCTTTATGAAGGAGTAGCAAGGTTCTGAAAGAGTATGCGGGTAGTAGATATTATTACGGCCTTTAGGGGGAAAATATCTACCACACATTCACTATTATCGTTAAGACAACTGTTAACCCATTTGGGCAGTTAAGATGTTTTGTAAAAACTGTCTGTAACTTTTATATTCTGAACAGCCCTGGACTTTACTCTCACTCAACTCTGGCCACCTAAAATATCTTTTGTATATCTTTTGCTCATTTAATCTGAGATTTAGTGCAAAGTATATTTGTATGATCTTATTGTGTAATCTAAAAAAATTCGAGGTAAATATCTGATGAAGCTCTTGCTCTAATGGTGGTGGGGAAGTCATCAATAGGCAAAACCCTCTGTGAAGAGAAGAAAGAATGTGTTGTTCACAAATCTCTCTTGTGACAAACTATGTGAAGAGCTTGAATATTACACTCAATTAAGTAAATTAAATATCTGTTTAACTATTTTAAATCTGTTGCAAGAGCTTAAGAATCTTGAGTTTAGGCCTTTGTGTAGTATTTTACCACTTGGCTTCCAACATCAGGAGAGGGAAGATAAGGGGAGTATCAATGCTTATCAGAACATAAACATTCTGATATCACAATACAAATTCACCATGACATTAGACAAAGCAGCTTTCAATTTTCTAATCTATTCAAGCAAACTGACTAATACCAAGAAAATAGCAAAGCATATTTACAAAATTAGCACACTATGCCCAGCTGTGCAAGCAGTGGAATATCTTTCTAAGCTGATGAGCTCATTTTTTCTCTTGATTCAGAGTGAATTTGATTTCTCCTCTGACTTAGATTGGCTCTTTAGGCCAAAAACAACTTCATAATTTAGTGTACCGATTTCTAAAGTGATGGCTGAGTACCTTCAGAGTACTACTGTATTTGAAGCAGAAGTCTTCATAATATAAAGAATATTGTCAGCAGAATTAAATAATAAATAAATAAGAATTTTATAAGGAGATTATAATTATACAGGTTGACAGATTCTTGAAGTAGAATCAGGGCAGAAACCCCCCAAAGGCACAAAAATTTAAAGGTCACTTATCATAAAAGTCACTCACTTCCCTTTAAGGCACTAAAACATTGTTCAGTACATCTTTCTTATGATAGTTTAAGCAAACTCTCCAAAAATAATTAATTCTAAGCCAGAAAAATTAAGCAAATCATTTATATTTTAATAATATATATTTAAATTTTCTTTGTGAAGAAAAAAGCAGACTTTATTTAAAATATAGTAATTGATTTATTCTGTCCTATAGATAGGACATGTATGTACAGTATAAAGAATACTAATCAGCAAATACATGTGTATGCATTGTATCTAGTTAAATAAATAGAACACTGTCAATATTGTTGAAAATCCCCTGTAGGCATCTCTTGGATTTTATCCCAGTCTTCTTTCCTCTCTGGAAATAATTACCATCTTGATTTCGTGTTAATAATTGTCTGTAGAAATTAATTTGATGACTTTTTTGTTTACTTTTGCTCATTTGTAGCCTAGATAAAAATGGAATTTATACACATACACACATACACATTTCTTTGACTTTTTTTCTTTTAACATCATAAAATATGTAATTTATTTGTTGTATTATATTCCTTTGCATGATTGCCAATTGTGCTGCTGCTGGCATTTGAACTGTTTTCAGCTTTTGGTCTTCTAAATGATGTGACTGTGTACAACATTCAATATGTCTTCTGATAGATATGAATATATTTTTTTTCTTTTTCAGGGTACACTTGGAAGGTTTCATTGGTTCTATTCCAGCAGCAATCAGAAACAACATTTTTGCATCCCCAAGCTTCAAAAGTCTTCCCAAAGGAGGGATACTGGTGTCATGGTTTTCTCATGGGAACCAATCCAACACTTGGAGATGCCTTTGTGACAAACTGGTGGTTCTGACCTCATTGTTTGGTCTCTTCACCAGAGGAGTGGGGACTAGCACACTCACTGCATCTTTACAATTTTGAGGTAAGAACTGAGCAAGACCTTTTGTTTAGCAGGAAAAAAATGCTAGTTTTCATAAGTCTTTTTCCTTGCAGAAGTTAGTGACAGAATTATTCTCTTACGTTGCTCACAAACTGGCCCACTCTCATCCACCTTTGGTAGGAAAAGTATTGGCATCCAGAGAGCAAGTAATTAGCCAATAGAAAATATCCACCAAGTTGTTCTTAAGGTTGAAAGTCCATGAAATAAGTATAAGAAGCTGCCATGCCTCTGGGGCAGACATCTTCTCAAGGTGGTAAGCCTGGACCAGGATACATGGGTGGTAAGTACAAGCTGCAATGGTGCTTCCCATGAAGTTTAAGTGCGAATATGAGTTTCTTTAGGGTATCCACCTATTAGTTGTTACCAGTCGTAGAGTGTATATCTGTTCAGCTTTACTTAGTAATAATCAACTGCTTTCTGAAATACATATAATTTACACTCTTACCAGCAAGGTATATGTGTTTGTTACTCTACACATTTATTATCAACTTTTACTTTTGCCAGTTGCTGTGCATGATATTATAACCTATTGTTGTTGTCATTTGAATTTCCTTGATTATTAATCAGGTGAACATTATTTTCACACTGTTTATTCCCATTTATTCTGCAAAATGCCTATTCAAGCCCTTTGTTGATTTTTCTACTTGATTGTTCTCTTTCTTTTTGATTCACTGAGGTTCTTTCAGTGTTCTTAGTTGATCTCTTCCAAAGTTATAGCTAGTATTTTTACCCTCTTTATGGTGATGATATATTTGATGATATGAAGAGATAGTTTTAAATTTCTCTGAAAATGTAAAGTTTTGTCCTCAACTTGTTTTTGTATAGTGTCTGAACTATTATTAGAATTTTTTATTTTTATATAAATTTTAGAATTTAGAAAAATAGTGATAGTATTGAGATTGAAATTGTATTGAATCTAGTTCAATTTGGGGGGAAATTGACAGGAAGTAAATATTTAGTTTTCCTATTCATAAAAGTGTCATGGTTTTTCATAGTTTGAGATTTTTATTTCTTGAGGGTTTTTTTTTACAAAATTATTTATACTTAAATCATTTATGTATATATAATATATATTTCTTAGTTGCTGCTGTTATGTTATATTTTATTAAAATCAGTTTTTGTTTTTATAAATGCAGTTTACTTTTGCACAATGATGTAAGATGAAGCAACATTGCCAAACTCTCTTTGTAATTCTACTCATTTGACTTATAGACTCTTTGAATTCTATGGCATCTCATGTGAATCTTTTGTAGACATCTTTTACTAAGTTAAAGAAATAGCCATGTATTTTGTTAGATAAAAGTTGTTTTATACCTTGAGTGGATGAATTTTATTGATTTTGCTACTTTGGTTTTATTTTTTATGTCTTTTGAAAGGACTATGTGTTTTGTTTAGCTATAATCTATTAATGTAGTGAATTACATTGATAAATACTCTAATATTAAATCACTTTCACTAATAGGATAAACCCAACTTAGTAAAAATGTAGTATCTTTTTAATGTACTTTCAGATTTTTTTCTCTCTTTTTTCTTTAGTATTGATGAGTAAGATTGCCATGTAATTTTATTTGATACCAAACCAGTTTTAATCTGTTATCAAATTTACTAGCATCATAAATAGAGTTTAGGAGGATACTTTAATTTTTCTTAACAGAATTATCTGTTTTTCTGTTATTGCTGTTTGTTTTGTATAGCACCAGCCATCAACTGGATTTACTTGATGTTTATGGAATAGTTTATTTAACAACAAAATACATATTCATTGCATGCTCATAAGAAACATTAAGCAAGAAGGTCACATTTTGGGCCATAAACACACCTTAGTCAATTTAAAATAATAGAAATTATATAAAGTACTTTCTTAACTCAAAATGGAATTAAGCTATAACAGAAAGATAGCTGGAAAAATCTCAGAATATTTGGAGATAGACATACACATTTCTAAATAACATATGAGTCAAAAAATTTTCAAGAGGAATGTAAAAATATTTTTAACTAAATAAAAATGAAAGTAATAAAAATTAATAAATAAGTGAAAATAGAAATAGGAAATCAATAGAGAAAAAGAACAAAAGTTTAAATTATTTAAACATATTAATAAATAACATAAATCTCTAATCAGTCTAACAGGAAAAAAAAAGAGAAAATGTTTTTTAATGATACCAAAAAGTAAAAAGGTCATTTATGAACTCACAGGCATTATAACAATAATAAAGGGACATTGTGGACAGCTCATTGCTCACACACTTTATAACATTGATAAAATGGAACAATTTCTTGAAAAACACAGATGACCAAGTGTTGCACAAAGAGAAATAGATAATATGAATAAACATATTTATTAAATAAATTCAATCAATAAATAATAATGTTACAAAAAAGAAAGAACCGGGCACAGATGTACCCAGAAATCACTTATGGAAGTGATTTCTCTAAACATTTATGGAAGAAATAACACCAGTTCTATATAATCTTGTCCAGAAAATAGAAGCAGGAGAAACACTGCTTAACTCATTCTGTGAAGTCATTATTACTCTAATACAAAAATCAAAGACATTAAAAGACAAGAAAACTATAGAGTAATACATCTTATTAACATAGACATAATACTCAAAAAAATATTAGCAAATCATACCCAACAATGTATAAAAGTAATTATACAACATGACCAAGTAGAATTTAGTCCCATTATATAATTTCCATTATACAATGTTTGACAGTTCATTAATGTAGCCATAACATAGCAAGCTAAAGAAGAAAGATCATATGATAATATCAGTAGGTACAGAAACAGTACATAATTTAGTAACTGTTTTGTCAACTCTCAGTAAACTAAGAAAAAAGAGAAACTTCCTCAGCTTCATAAGGAACATCTACAAAAAGTATTCAGCTGAAATCATACTTAATTGTGAAAACCTGAATGCTTTTCTCCTAAAACTGGAAACAAGATGAGGATGTTGTCTCACCATTCTTATTTAACATCATTTTGGAAACCCTGCCTAGCTCAATAGAACAAGGAAAGGAAATAAGAGTAAGTAAATTCTGAAGTTTATACATGTCTTTGTAGAAAATCCAAAAGGATCAACAAAAATTCTTCTAAACCTAGTAAACAATTAGAGTGAGGTGGCAGGATATCATGTTAATATAAAAATGTCAGTTGCTTTCCTCTGTATCAATGTGCAGGAAAGGGTCACCTAGCAGTCCTAGGTTACTCAAATCCTGCACTTTCTGATTAAAAGACTGTCTTTAAGACTAACAATTGCTTGGCTCTTGGATTATGAGCTATGAAATCTTGGAATAGTTGCCTAAGAGTGCTTTTCAATGACTGAGGTCTGGAGTCAAGCCACACTTATCGGATTGTTTATGCTAAAAATGTGTTCTCTGGTGAATGTCAGTTTTTGTATGTCTGAGGCTTTAGATCAAATGGTACCAAATGGATTAGATATTATCCATGCTAGCAAATAAGATTTATGGTGAACAAATGTTTTGCTCAGTGGAGCTGGAATCTGAGTAGCTAAGGTCAGTCTAGCTGGCACTGCATGCTTATGGGACTTACCTTTAATCAAACACTGAACACCAAGCTTGGCTGGCCTTCCTTGGTTGGCAACACTTTGCACATATTCTCACATAATGTTGCTGAGAAAATGAAGTGCATCTGTGTGACTTCAGTAGGCAAGCACACCCTTGAAGCTTGTGCTTGGTTTCTCACAACTTCCTCCCTATGCTCCTTTGCTAAGTTACTGTGTATCTTTTTGCTATAACCATGATTAAAACAACTTTTTCTGAATTCTGTAAGTCCTTGTAATAATTTATCAAACCTGAGTATGTTCTCAGGGATTCTGAACTTAACTAACAATGAAAAATTCAAATATGAAATGAACAAAACACCATTTACATTGGCATTAAAAAAGAAAACAGAACTATACTTAGCATAAATCCAACAAATATATAGAATATCTATATGCAGAAAGCTGCAAAAGCTCTGATTAAAAAAATGTAAATTAATATTTTAAAAATATTTTTTGTTTATGGATAGGAAAACTCAATGTTATTAACATGTCATTTCTTCCCAACTTGAGTTATAGACTCACTGTATTCCCAGACAAAATCCCACCAAACTGATTTTAAAATTTTTGCAAGGGAAAAATAACCACAATAGTTAACACAATACTTAAGAACAGCAAAGAGGACTGATAGTACCCAACTTCAAGACTTACCATAAAGCTGCACATTATGACAGCATGTAATCAAGATGACATGATACCAGTAAAAGAAGAGACACATAATAGGGAGCTGAAAAGCAAGCCCACAGTAATACTGTCAACAGAACTTCAATGAAGGAGCAAAGACAACTCTGTCGGGGAGAGGACAGTCTTTCAAAAATTATGCTAGAACAATTGTACACCCATGTAAAACAATGTAAACACTGAATTTACACATTTCACAAAAATTAACCCAGAATATAGACCTAAATGTAAAATGTAAAACTATAAAATTTCTAGAAAATAACTTAGAGAAAATCTAAGGGACCTTGGTTTGGTGATGAGATTTTAGATACAATGCCTAAAGCATTATTGATGAAAGTATATATGAAAGTGTTTGGGAAAAGGTGCTCACCTAAGTAACTTTCAAAACAAAAGGAGTCTATAAGACTAAAGGCAAGATAAACTGCAATAACCCACTGTACTTTAGTTGATTATCCCAGAGGTTACAGGTATACTGGAACTTAGCAGTTAAACATGGACGGTGAATGGTAGGGGCCAGGTTTCTTCCTGTCAGAGTGAAAATTCATAGATAGGCAAGGAGAAGAGTCTAGAACTGGAATTAGGAAAATCAGTAAGAACTACTGTTTGCTTTAATATAGATACAGATGGTCACACATAGATATATCCCTAGGTATGTGTATATACACTGCTAATGTACACATTTTGTATATCTTTGTTCTGTTAGCTGAGAGGGCCTAAAACAATAAAATCTCATTAAGAATGAGAATACGTCTATCATCCAGATCTTGGTTTCTAATACCACTCTCCAGTAAAAGGATTTAGGGCTCTTTGGAGAAATGACTGATTTTAAGACTAGGGCAAGAAATATACAAGATGAATTTGAGCATTTTGTAGAGCCAGAAAGTCAGGAAATGCTAATAAATAATTGTGCACACACAGAAACAATAATGGACTATGTCAAATGATATAGCCAGTTAAATGATAGAGCCAGTTAAAAAGAATTCCCAATGGCCTACGCTGGAACAATTTAAGGAGCAAAATAAAGTTGTTTTTGACTGTTAACTAAAGTATGAAATGAATATTCATGAGTTCAAACTGATAAAAATTAAGCAATTGAACAGATAAATATTTGGGAGAGACAAATCTCCCATTTGGAATTATTCAAATAATTGATATAGATATTCTGCCCTCAAGGAAATGGAATATTTCTCCCACTCCTTACTCATGTTATGAATATAGCTGCTTTCTTTCAAAGAGTACAGTATGGAAAGAGAGACCATAAATAGTAATATTAGAGGAACCTGAGCTAGGTGATAAAGTCAATATTAATAGTAATGAATCATAATAATAGTATTTATCAATAATATTTGTCTTATTCCATTAGGGCTACTATGACAGAATACCATAGACTGGATGGCTTATTACATTTATTTCTTACAGTTGTGTAGGGAATCCAAGATCAAGTCACCATCAGATTTGGTGCCTGGTGAGAGCCTGCTTTCAGATTCATACACCAACATTTTTTTTTTCATGTGACAGAAGGGATGAGGAAACTCTGTAGGACTCTTTTATAAGAGCACTAATCTCATATATGAGGGCTCCCCGCTCATCACTTAAGCATCTCCCAAAGGCCGGGCTTTGTAATGTAACCACATTGAGTTTTAGGTTTCAACATAAGAATTTTACGGGGACATAAATGTTTAGTCCATAGCAGTATGGTACAATGAAAATGGCACTTTACCTCTGTGACTTCCTCCTCCAAACCCATAACCCCATATAATCATGAGAAAACATCACGACAATTTTCAAGGGAGGAAATTTCTTTAAAGTACCTGACCAAGTTCATTAAAAAAAAAAAAAATGTCTGAGAAACTATTACACAGTTGAGAGGAGCCTAAAGATAATATGTTATCCTGGATGGGATCCTGGAATAGAAAAAAAGGCATTGGTGGGGAGGGGACAAAAAAATAAAAAACTAAGGGTATATGAATAAATGATGGACTTTAGTGCATAATAATATATCAATGTTGCCAATTCATTTATTGTAATAAATATACCATACTAATGTAAGAAGTTAGTAATAGCAGAAACTGTTTATGGGAGTAGACATATGGGAACTCCCGTTTGTTCCCAGAGGAACTGAATTTATAAAATATGGACAAGTTCAAGCTATACTTGAAGTTATGGTGAAAGCAGTTTGGGAGACATTAATTGATTCAATTCTTAGTCAAAACTGTAGATTAGCTAGTTTTCCGGAGAAAAATGGGGAAAGAGACAGCTGGGAAGAGTCTTCCTAAATTTATAGGGATGGGCGGGGGGGAGAAACTGTCAAATACTGACCTCTGGAAATATCTTTTCAAAGCAGTGTTAATTTGAATAGATTAGTCTGTGAAGCAATTTATGCCAAATTGAGCAATTACTTGGCAATAAGGGGACTTTGTAGCTGTGTGTGTAATGGAAACAGACAACTAAAGAGAGCCCTGCCTAAAGCACTGTCATCTCAGTGTATCCTGGTGTCAGGGGTGGGGCAGTGATGAGTATGTGCAGGAAGTAAGTACTAAGAATTGTACAATATATCATCTAAAATATTTTTTAAATAAAAATATGAATGACAGAAATAAGAATGTATAATCTACATATTGGGGGAAAAATAAGTAAAAATAAAAACTTCCAGTAAGAGTAACCAGATGCCAGATTTAACAAAGACTTCAGTGTAGCTATTATAAATATTAAAAGAAAGAAAAGAAATTATGATTAAAGATGTAAAGGAGAGTATGTCGTCTATATAATATCAAAAAGAGGGTATTAGTTAAGATATAGAAATTATTTTTTAAAAAGCAAATAGAAATTCTAAAATTGAAATACACAATAATCAAAATGAAAAATTCACTAGAGCGTCGCATCAGTAGATGTGAACTGCCAGGAGAAAAATTTAGCAAACTTGAAGAATGATCAATAGAAATTATGCAGTCAGAATAACAGAGAGGAAAAAAGAATGAAGAAAAATGAACAGAACCTCAGAGAAATATGAGAGACAGATGTACAGACATGTGTAATGGAATACAAGAAGATGAGAAAGGTGAAGAAAAACTAGTAAAAAATAATGGCTGCCAACATCCCAGTTTTTTTTAAATATATTAATCTACACATGAAGCAAAATACATATTATTTTCAAATGCACATGGACTACTCTAAGGGTAACCCATACACTAGGCCATAAAATGATCCTCAGTACATTTAAATGGATTTAAATTATACAGATTCTGTTCTCTGCTCATAATAAAATGAAATTAGAAATTAGAAATTCATACCAGAATAAAATTTGGAAAATGCACAAATATGTAGAATAGCAGATTACTAAATAGCATTGGGCCAAAGGGAATATTATAAGGGGAATGAAAAAATGTTTGTGATAAATGAAAATGAAGACATAACACATCATTACTTGTGGTATACAAATAAAGCAGTACCTAAAGGGAAATTTATAGGCATAAAGACTTTTTATTTTAAGAGGGATCTCAAATCAACTTAACCTTCTTATTTAAGACACTGGGAAAAGAATAATAAACTAAATTCAAAGAAAGCAATGGAAGTAAATAATAAGGATTAAAGGGGAAATAAATAAAATTACCTGTAGAAAAAAATAGAGAAAAATAAACCAGACTGAAATTTACAGAGCGGCAAAATTGAAAAACCTATACATAGACTGATGAAGAAAGAGAGAGAATTTAAATTACTAAAATCAGGAATAAAAAAAGAACATTATTTCTCATCTTACAAAAATAAAAGAATTATAAGGGAATATAGTAAACTGTATACAAACAAAATAGATTACTTGGATGAAGTGAATATATTCATTAACAAACTACTGTCGCTGAATCAAGAAGAAATGGAAAATTATAATAAGACTATGTCATAGTCTGTTGAACTGCCATAACAAAATACCATAGACAGGCTGGCTTAAACAACAGACACATTTTCTCACAGTCTGGACTTCAGAATTCTAAGATCAAAATGCTAGCACGGTTGGTTTCTGATAAGATCTCTCTCTCTGGCTTGTAGGCAGCTGCCCTCTCACTGTGTACTTACGTGACCTCTTCTTTGCGTATGCATGGAGAGAGAGTGAAGTCCCTGTTGTTCCTTCTTATAAGGACATATTCTATGTATCAGTATCCAGTTGTTAGGTCAACATTAAACCTTAATTACCTCCTTATAGTCTCTATCTCTAAATAAACTCACATTGGTGATTAAGACCTCAACATATGGATTTGGGAGATGATAACACAATTTATTCCATAGCAGCTTATAATAAATAAAAGTATTTAGCTAATGATTAAAATCTGCCCAAAAAGAAAAGTCTGTGTCCAGATGGCTTCACTGGTGAATACTACCAAATATTTAAAGAAGACTTAACAGCAGTCATTTACAAATTCTACAAAAAAAATAGAAATGTGAACCCTTACCAAGTCATTCTATGAGGCCAGTATTACTCTGATATTGAAACCAGGAAAGACATAAAGAAAACTATAGAATAATATATCTTATAAATACAGACACAAAAACCCTCAATAAAATATAAGCAAACCAACTCTACCAGCACTGTAAAGGGATTATACACTATAACAAACTGAGATTTAGCCTATGAATGTGTAGTTGGTTTACATGCAAACATAAGTTAATACACCATATTAATAGGACAAAGTTTATATGATTATCTCAATAAAATGGTTAAAATTTGTTTTTACAGTAGTCAATATTTCATGATTTAAAAATAAATAAATAAATAAATAATAGTAATACAAGGAAACTGCCTTGACATATAAAGGGAATTTAAAATTTACAGCCAGCATCATACTTGGTGGTGAAAAACTGAGTTTTTCCCCTTACATGACAAGTATACCTATTCTTAAAACTTCTATTCAGCATTGCACTGGAGGTTCTTGCAGGGGAAATTAGTCAAGGGGAAAAAAAAAACATCTAAATTGGGAAGTAAGAAGTAAAACTGTATCTAGCTAATCTCTGTTTATAGAAAATCCTCAGAAACCCTACCCCCCCAAAAAAATCTAAAAGTAACAGATTAATTAACCAAGGTATCATCTACACAATCAACATGCAAAAAAAAAAAATCAATTACATTTATATATACTTACAATGAACAATCCACTTTTTAAAAAAATTTAAATTATTATAGCATTAAAATGATTAAAATACTTAGTAAAATGAAAAACTAAAATGCAAAACATATGCTTTGAAAACTACAAGACTTTATTGAAACAAATTAAAGATCTAAATTGATGGGAAGATATCACATATTCATGAATGAGAAGACAAGATAGAAAAACTCCCCCAATTTATGAACAAATTCACCACAATTCTCATAAAAATTCAGGTATTTTATTTGCATAAATTGACAAACTGTTTCTAAAATTCATAAAGAATATTGCAGCACCTAGAATAGCCAACACAATCTTATAAAAGTAGAACTAAGTTGAAAGAGTCATACTAATTTCAAATCTTAGTACCAAGCTGCAGTATTCAAGACAATGCATTACCTGCATAAGCATTGGCATATAGATTAGCAGAATAGAATTGAAAGTCCAGAAATAAACTCACATTTACTCTCAGCTAATTTTCAACAAGCCTGCCAATACGATCAGTGGGGGAGTTAATAGTCTTTTCAACCAATGGTGAAGGGACAACTTGATATCCATGTGTAAAAGAATATATTTAGACCACTGTCTCACACCATATACAGAAATTTTATGGATCAAAAACCCAAATGTAGGGATGAAAACTATTAAAATCCTGCAAGAAAATAGTTTAAATCTCCATGACTTTGCATTAGATAGTGATTTCTTAGTTAAGACACGAAATCACTAGCAATGATAGAAAAAATAAATTGGATATTATCAAAATTGAAAACTTTATGCTGCAAAGATTATGATTTTTGACACCTCCAGAATGGGAGAAGACATTTGCAAATAATATATATGAAAACAACTTGTATGTAGAGTATAAAAAGAATTCTTAAAACTCAATAGTAAAAAGGCAAATAGCTCAAGTAAAACCTGGGCAAAAGATCTAACTCATTACTTCTCTAAAGATACATAGTAACAAAAAGCATGTGGAAAGATGCTCAATATCATTATCCATGAGTGGAATGCAAATCAAAACTAGAGTGATATCTCATTGTACCCACTAGAATGGCTATAATCAAAATGACAGGTGATAACTAATGTTGACAAGAATAAGTAGAAATCGAAGACATCATACATTGCTGTTAAGAATGTAAAATAGCACAATGGTTCTGGCACACAGTCTGGCAGTTCTTCAAAAGATTAATGTTAGAGCTACCATGTGACCCAGCAATTCCATTCCTGGGTATAAGACCTAAGAGAAATGAAAACATGGCCACAGAAAACACTTGTGCATGAATGTTCATAGCAGCATTATTTATAATAGCCAAAACATAGGTCGGGGGGAACATTCATCAACTGGTGACTAAGTAAAATGCAGTAGGTTGATATAATAGAATATTAGTCAGCCATAAAAAGAAATGAAGTACAGATACATGCTACAATATGAACCTTGAAAATGTAAGTGAAAGAAACCAGCCACAGAGGACCACATATTGTATGGTTTCATTTAAATGGCAAATCTATAGAGATGAAAATACATTAGTCATTGCCTAGGACTGGAGAAGGTTAGAAATTTTGGCTGAGAGTTACAGGAGTTCTTTTTGGAATGATGAGCATATTCTAAAATGAATTATATAGTTGCACAACATCATACAAATACTAAAAGTCATGAAATTGTACACTTTAAATGAGTGGATTGTGTGACATGTGATTTATAGCTCAATAAAGCTATTATAAATTGTGTGCCTAGTAATAGATAACATTTATTGGAAACTATAATATGCTGGGCATAACTCTAAGATGCTTTACATATAACAAAACTCATTTACCCTTAAAAAATTCTTATAAAATTGGATTACTATTCTCCATTTCCAGATGGACCAACACACGCATAAAAAAGTAAATGGTATGTGCAAGTGATTGTGATACTCAAGAATGCCACTGTCTCTTATCATCATGTTATACCATGGTTTTTAAAGCTCTGACAAGTTAATGTCAAATATGAAAATTATTTGCAACATTAATGACAGCCAGTTTTTAAATTAACTTATAAAAACATCTTAAGTTGAAGTAAAGGTAAAATAATATCACAAATTTTAATTGTGCATCAGAAATTAACAGTACTTCCAAAAAAAGTGGCTAAAGAAAAAATAGTGGCAAAAACATTAATGTACATTTACTTTAAAATATAATCAAAATAATGCAAGTTAACCAAAATTAATGTTATTTTACATAAACAATTGACAAACATTGAACAAAAATATTTATCAAACTTAATGTAGACTACTAATAAGATTGTAATTGCCACAGACCTTCTAGAAATATGTTTGTAAATATTCATCAAAAGATTTCAATCAAACATGAACTCTGACCAGGTATTTTTAATTCTAATAAGGAATTATTCAGAATTGTAGCCATGGTCATATTTAAAATTCTATATATCTAATATTTATTTTTATCAAAGTTAACTACACAATTATTTGGCCCCAATGTGTATGAGTAGTTTAATAAAATGAAAAAAAGCTCAATGTAATCCCATATATTAAAAATGTTAAATTTTATATAAACTTTGGTCTTAATATTGATTTTAAGGGGAGAAAATAAATTGATTGATTAGTGTATATAGCAGAGTAGAGGAGTAGAATTTCATTTTTTTATACTTTTATTTCAAAAAATTTTCAAAAATCAGGGTTTATTAGCCTTCCATTGAACAATATGACAGAATCACTGAAAAGTTATTTAAGGCAGCAATTCAAGTTCATTACTATTTTATTTATGCTTACATATGTTTATAAATATAATCTCAAAGCAAAATATAACCTAACTTTTCCAATGTTTTTATATATTGAAAGGTCACAGGAAGTAAATAAGCTCATTTGATGAGAATTTATTGGAGCTGACATTGTTCTGTGTGGTGTTTATAATAATCAGAAGGCTAGCTTCCCTCTCAGTGATCTTGTAAACTAGTTGTATAAGTAAGATGCAACAGAGAAAGCAACTAAAACTTACAGATGACATAGAGTCAACTGTTAATGTGAGTGGTTGATTTAAGTACAGTAATCATTCAGAGATAAGAGTAGTAGAGTCTAGGAACCTTTTACAAAAAAGTGTGTCATCGAGTTAGAGATAAATTAATCAAACAATAGAGTAAGTAGGCTATGCTGAAGTGGAAGTAAGTGATTAGCATATTAAAAGTTACAGAGATGGGAATAAATATATAGTATATGGAGAACAAAAAGGAAGTTGAACAGATACTGATTTTATTCCAGGTATATTAAAATTTTTATTTAAAGTTAGGTATAGAGAATTGAGTGGCAAGATTAAGAGTTTTATTTCAAAGTTTTTTAGTTTCTTTTTATGAAATAACCATGTTCAATAATGGGGTAAAATTGATTGTTAAATGTTCTGGGGACACTTCTGCTTCTCAGTTTCTAGATGAAGTTGGAAAAAAAATGGGAAAGGAAGTAAAATTCCTCCCTGAATAATCAAATACAATCATAAGATGCAAAATATTTTCTAGCCAATATCTAAAGTATTATTAAGTACTAATCAGTAAAACTTGGGGAATATTTATTATACAAAATTCAGTAACAAGATTGGAAATGTAGGTTAATGCTATTTATAACCCAAACCCCCGCCCCGCAAAAAAAAGTCTTCATTCTTTATTTCTGCTTTACCTAGACCAATGCAAGAGCATATGTATAGGTTTTTTTCTAGAGTTAGGATTGCTAGATAAAATAAAGGATGCCCAAGTAATTTTTAATATCAGATAATAAATATTTTTATTATAAGTATGTTTTAAATATTACATGAAACATACTATACACATCCAACATTTAATAGAATTGCAGCAACAGCTCATTACAGAGCTTTTTAATAACATTAGTTTTTCTTATCACATACATATTCTACCATACAGAGATCTTTGCAAACCATTAAAGCTTAGGAATATAGGAGGAGAATTAATATATTCTTTATAGATCATAAATAACATTTTAAGTCTGTTATTAAATTGTTTTAGTACAGTAAGCGTAGAGTGTGACATGTAATAACTTTCATTAAGTTCTCTGTAGAATAAAGAAGGCATTACCAAAACATTTATCCTGAAAAAACATCCTGTAATCTCCAAGTGTAAAGATACTCAAGCAATAGTTAAATTATGCCTAATTAAACATTTAAAAAGCTCTCCAATAATGATTTTATTTCCTGTCTTCTCATTTAAACCAGGTGACATAAATTTTTATTGAGATTTTACTTTATAGAAATTATATCAATTAACTTTAGTATGGCTTTCATTGGAATTTTTCATTTCTGAGAGACTAAAGGAGATGTCAAAAGCAATAACATAAATGCTAGCTTCAGTATGTGGCCTAGGTTAACCATATTAAAAATATTATAACCCAACAGTTATATCTTTAAAAGTATTTGATGTTTTATCCTGTAAAGGTAGAAAAAAACAAAATGTATCTCAACTGTATTTGTATACCCCTAAATATCACTAAAGAAAAGCATTTTTATATTTGTAATACAGCTTTATGGTACCAATTTAGCTGAATGAATGTTTATGTATATATCTTTTATGGCATTCTCACTTCAGAGAATTACGTATAACTTGTTTGTGTAATGCTAAGTGAAAAAGAAAGTTTTGTGTTTTTTTTTTTATGATAGTAAAACTTGCTATTAAGAATGCTTAATCTTATAAGAGGGCATGGATCCTGAATGTAACCAAAGTCACAACTCAGAAAAGGTAATATTAGACTTGAAAATATATGAGAAACACTTGTGAAATGTGGAACCAATTTCAAAATCACATTACAAGAAAAAGGAAATATAGGAGTCATTTATCAGACCTCCAAATGCTGTTTCAGCCATACAGCAAATACTCAGCTGTAGGGATAATTGCTAGTGATCCTCCTATTTCTTTTTGTTCTTACTTTTATGTTTTATTATAGGTATAAAAAAATCCACCTTCTTTGTGTGTTAGGCAAGGGCTGCAGGAGATACTAAGCACTTGGTGCTGTCTCCAAGGAATGGACCACTTTCCCTTTGAATTTAGACATTTTTATTGGTTGCTGAAAGCAACAGGAGTTTTAGGACTGGTTCTGTGGGAATCCTGTCCCTGTTTTATTTTATACATTTTTTTTCATTCTGTGCTACATTAGTCTATTTCTTCCTTTTTAAGTCATGTGGCTCTTACCTGAAACCTTGCCAAAAGGGAAGGACAAAATGAAGGATCTTCTGTACTTCTCATCACATTATATCTTCTTTTCTGAGTCTCTGACCTTGACTCTCCATAACTCTGTAGAACTTGGGACAGTAAGGGCTTGTTTATCATTGCTCTAATTTCTCCAAGTGTATGTGGACCACTGGCTTTCTCAAAATGTTAATAAACACTAAGTAAAAGGAAACCCAGGGTCAAATTGATCTGGGAAATATTTGAAAAGTTATAACAGGAGTATTTTTAAAGTGTAGAACTTCGTAATTCTTTAACTTTCGTATTATATATGCTTTTATATTTTTATATTTTAATATGCTAAAGTACAGTGTGATTTCCCAAGTGGGAGGCATGGTAAGCAGAGTTTCAGTATATGATGTAGTACTGTTTTCTTGGTGAACATTTGCAGAACTGTAGGAGTCATATCTCTTTGACTCATTTTATGTTCTAATAGAAGTAGGTGAGAAAAAAAAAAAAGTAAACACTCCAGCCTCTTTGTTGTTAAATGAAATAACTGTTTGACTGCATCGGATATTTAGCTGTCTTACAGTCTTTGGACTTACAGTTCCATTCACCAAAAATGTTTTTCCCTAGATTTGCCCATCACTAACTTGAGCTGGATCATGAAGTTTATATTCTGCTTTAGTACATACTGGTAAATAGTTTTCCAAATCATAGAATCAGTTCACCATCTCACCTGTAGTATATGAGCATGTCGTTCTACATCTCCAGATTTTGTATTTATTGCCTATTTGAATATTTTCTGTTCAAGTTCTTGGCCTATTTTTCATTAAGTTTGTCTTTTCACTCTATAAGTAATAGTTTTTGATAGACTGGCATTTTTAATTTTGATTTCTTTCCAATTATTAATATTTTCTTGTTTGAGACAACTTTACTTACCCTAAAAATCATGAGAAGTTCCTCCTATGATAACTTCTAGAAGATCCATTGTTTTTTCTCTCACATTTATATTATATTCTGTCTGGAAATGTTCTTTGTGCTTAGTTTGAGGTATAAACTGAAATACATTATTCCACAGGGATATCCAGTCAACATTTATTGAGCGGACCATCATTTCTCTTCAGCTGTATCCGTATACCTATGAGTTTGATGATAATATTTTATTATTTATTTCTCTATTTGTGTTTATTCTTCTGTAGCTTTGTAATAACTTCATTATATAATAGTCTTCCATTTTTCTTCATCTTGATTGTCTTGGTTCTTCTTGGTCTTTGATTGATTGAGATTGCATTTATATTTGCCATAAAATTAATTTGAGAAGAATAGTTGGCTTTATAACATTGAGTCTTTAAGTCCATAGGTATTTTTGGTAAAGGTTTCTGGGTGTGTCTGGATGTGCCTCTGGAAGTGATTACCATTTGAATTAGTAGACTGATTATAGAAGATGGGCCTTCACAAATGCCAGCGGGCATGATCCGATCTGTAGAGAGCCTGATGAGAACAAAAAGGGGAGGGAAGAGGAATTCACTGTCTCTGCTGGAGCTGAAATATTCATTTTCTCCTGCGCTCAGATATTATTGCTTCTGGTTCTGTGGCTTTCAGACTTAGATTGGGCCTACTCTTACCAAGCAGAATATTACAAGAGCTCTGAGCTCATCTCCCAGCTCCAGCTAAGGGCAAGAACTGAAGACTCTTCTTTTTTAGAAATGTGTGGAGTTTGAACACATTTCTAAATGTGTTCTGATTAAAGGAGTTAATCCTTTTTGTGAGGAGAAGGGCCAACATTATCTGATGGTTTAGCCTGAGAATCTGGGAGAATATACTGAAATGAGAACATAGTGAGAGAGTAAGTTTAGGAGAAATATTTGGTTGTCATGGTAAGACTTGTTGAATTTGAAGGGACTATTGAACCTCCAATAGGAGGTGTTATTTAGGAAGTCAGATATAAAAGTCTGATTTGGTAAGAGTTTTAAGCAAAAGATATAGTTTTGAGACTTATGATCATATAACCATGAGAATCTGTGTTCGTGGAGGTACTGAAAATAAATAACAGAGGGAAGAAGATCAAAGACTGAGCCCTAATCTATTCCAATAACAGAGGTCAGGGGTATGAGAAAGCTAGCAAAAGAGATAGAGAAGAAATGTCCAACATAATCATTTTTTCTTTTCATTATTAGCTAAGAGAAATGAACTCACTGTTCTCTGTACATATAGATAAAGTGATTCTATTAGGCTAATGATAGTTATCAAAGGCACTAGTTAAGAGCTTTTATAACCAATAAGATACAAAAGACTAAAAAGAAATGTAAAGAAACAATGAATGAGATCTACAGAGAGATGGGCAAAGCACTCGCAGTTTCCATTGTGTATTATATGTAGAAACTAGAGAGCATAATAATAAAACTTACTGGTGAACTCACCAAGGAATTTAATAACTAAATCATTATCTATGCCAATGAAACTATTGGTGTATTTTCTTCTGATTCTAGGTATCTCTTTAAGGCAACCACTCTTCTGAATTTTGTGTTTACTATTTCCCAGCTATTTTATAAAACAAGTTTACTAAACACTACATAACTTAAAATATATAAAATTTGATTTTGCTTGCTTTTATTTTATAAAAATATTATACTCTCATAGTCTTTTGAGATTAGCTTTTTAAATTTGATATTGTTTTTCAACTATCATTTCCAAGATTTATCCATGTTATTCCATGTATGAATATATGCCCATTCTATGTATGAATGTATGTACTTTCTCTGCTGAATAAGATTCTAAAAATTTTTAAACATTTTTATTAAAATGTATATTTTATATGTTTTTAGATTTTCACTATTTTACATAACATTGCTATATACATTCTTGTATACATGAAAACAATTTAGCTATTTAAAGAATAATATTTAGGGTATATATGTGTTCATCTTTAAGGATCACTACATACAAAGAGCTCGTTGACAAAATCAAACTTTTAAATTATGGAGGATGTATATATTTTTAATAACTATTTGTCCTCCAACTGATCAGTTCTTTTTTTCCAATAATTTCCCCATACTTGCTTATTCTTTGAAATGAGCTATATAATAAACATAATAATAAACATTTTTTCCATAACATGTTAAGAAAAATCCTTAATGACAATGAATAAATAGGCACTGATATACTTCCCTGGTGTGAGTACAAAATGGTATAACCTCTAGGAAGGGAAATTTAGTAAAATGTAACGAAACTAGTTTTCCATTTACTTTTTGACCCAGAAAACTCATTTCTAGAAATTAATCTGAGGATGTTTCTCTACAAATACAAATACAAAAAAAAAAAAAAACAACATGTGAAACATTATTTGTATAAACAAAATATTAGAGAGGCAATAGTTAAATAAACAATGGCATATACCAACAATAAAATGTTATGCAAATGTACAGAGAAAGAGATATAGGGTGATAAGATTAAAAAAATTTCTATAATTTAGAATTGAAAAAGAACGTGTTAAAATTATATAGCATGCTAAATTTGTGTAAAAACATAATTTTTAGATGCATTTTGCTTATATCAATTAAAAAATCTATAAGAACATATGAGAAACCAGAATATAAAAAGAATATGAAGGATAGTTAGAAAAAGAATGGAAGAATAGGGATGAGAGTGATACTTCCATGAATTCATATGTTCTATATTTTTAAATTTTGAAATGTAAATGTTTACATATTCAAAAAGTATTTAAAACATTAAATAATAATATAAAAGAACTACTTCCAATCATGTTAAATTAACAGGTTTTCTTGCCCTGAACAACTGCTTATGGAAAAATATGAAATAACTGTTTTCAGAAATTGGATAATAGGCAGCTTAAGGTTGTGACCCTTGAAAAAGAGGAAATAAATGAACAACTCATATGTTTACTTGACTTCTTCCTGGAGGGACATTTTAGTCTTCTGTGTAGAATAAGAAGAATCTCAAGTAGATCTTGATGATCTCATTGAGTTAAGGTAATATAGATTGGCATTCCGGGAGGCTGAAGTAGATGGAATTTTCAGAGCACAATATCATAGAAAAGAGCCTGTTGCTAAATATTAAGTTGCAATGTGAACTATGCAGAGTGAACCTCAACAAATTTAGGCAAAGAACTACCAAAGAAGTCAAAGCAAAACAATTTCTAGAGCTCTCTTAAGGCTCTTAGACTTTGAGTTCAAACAGCCTGGAATGAGAAATTGTTTTGAACACCCTGGGTACTCAATAAACAACACAGAAAGGTCATAAGTTAGTGGTAGAGATAAACTTTTTTCTAGAGTAAAGGCTATTCAAACCCTGACCTAAGTATGTTTTAAAGCACAGTTGAACAACTTAATCTTCAAGCAGTTTAAGTGTCTGACAAAAAATTTCCTTTTCTTTTTATCTTTTGACCTTTTTGCCCATTTATTCTGACTCCTCACCCCTTGCCTCTGGCAACCATCAATCCTTTCTCTGTATCTGTGACCTTAGGTTTTGTTTTGTTTTGCTTTGCTTTGTTAGAGTCCACATGTAAGAAAGATTATACAGTATTTGTCTTTCTCTGAATGACTTATGCTTTTGAAGTCCATCCAGAATTTTTTTATTATTCATTACAGGAAGACAAAAGCATACACATATTCAAAGAAGTAAGATTTACGATAATCAAGAACAAGAAAAACTGCATAAAAAACAGTGGGAAAATGTGACTCAACATGGAAAAATCAGTAAATGATAGAAGACCTATAGGGACAGAGAGGACTTATAAATCACTACTATAAACATACTCAAGGATTTAAAAGAAAATATGAACATAATGAGAAAATTTGCAATACAGTGAAAATTCACTAGGTATGATTACAAGGAGAGGAGATACTTCAGAAGCAAGGTCCATATGCTTGAATACATAGCAATAGAAAAAATCTATGGTGAATTTAGAAAAAAAATGTTCCTTTATTCAGAAAGGAATTAAATTAGAAATCAATAACAAAATATCTGATAAGAAATCATAAATTCAGAAATTAAATAGAACTTTTTAAAATAACCTATGAGTAATTCTGAAACTTTTTTGTGTATATTTTAAAACTGAATAAATTAATGTAGTGAAATTTTGCTATGAGAGAAAGAAAGTTCAAAGGCAGAACACTGAGGAAGAACCCTATGGTATTTGATTTGAATACGAGACATCATTATGAACCCAAATTTCTTAAACTATACATTGTAGTTCTATTCACAGAGCCCTAGTGTGATGGCCTCATATGCCATCAAATCTTAACCTTGACTAGTCAGTCTACAAAATCTAACAAAATCTATATTTTGATTTCTAAGCAAATTCCTGTCTTATAAGGAATTTTTACTCCTTGGAGAAATAGCTTGTTCCATATCAAGCTGAATTTTGAACATTCTATTGATAGGGAGACATCAAGAGAACATGAGTCACCTAGAAGGGGCTCCCAATGCTCAACTTTCTGACAAATCATGTATGAAAAAAACCAATATTGTGATATGAATGGCATATATGTGTATAATACAGGAGTCCATAATGATAGAACCAAAACAAAAAAAAGAAAAAAAAATGAAATGCCAGTTGGTAAATATAAATTGAATGATAGAATTAGAAAATCACCATTGTGGAACTACCAGTCTAAAATATAATTCAGCTAATCAAATGTTTGCTAAGAGCATTGGATGAAAAGGTGTTGGGTACAAAGATATTTACATCCATAAAGTGTAATATAAATAATTTGTAATATAAAGTAAATATAAATAATTTGAAAAGGCTACCTTTGTTTATATTTTTACATTATGTATTATAAGTTAATACATGAGTAATGTATTAACTAGAAAGGGAGAAGTTACTTTTATAATTTCTGATAGTTGCCACCTTGACCACTTACTATTGGCATTTACAATTGCCAATAATGTGACAGATTCTCATCGTGTCTCCCCATATGATGTGTTGGGAAGTATGTGTTACCTATATAGTCATCTTGCTAGAATATAAACCTGGGAAGAATTAAGAGGAAGCAATCAGACAAACCCAAGGATATTCTATAAGACAGCTTTTCTGGACTGTGTAAAACTTTCAGCATCACGGACAG
Organism: Macroglossus sobrinus; assembly: GCA_004027375.1. Taxonomy (NCBI): domain Eukaryota; kingdom Metazoa; phylum Chordata; class Mammalia; order Chiroptera; family Pteropodidae; genus Macroglossus; species Macroglossus sobrinus. The sequence continues at coordinate 386,891 of PVKZ01000740.1, forward strand.
CAGAGGAGTTGTTTAGATTAAAGCCCAAGAGTAGAGCAGAATCTTTGATTGTATCCTAGATTGAACAATAAACATAGTTTTTGGCAACAAAGGATATGTGAATATAGAGTGTGTATTAGATAATATTTTAGTATTTTTGTTATGTATCTTGGCATTGTGGTTGTGTAGAAGACTGTCCTTATTCTTAAGGCATGTACACTGAAGTCTCTACGAGAAAATTGTCATGCTCAAAGCTTACTTTCAAATTATTCAGTTATGCACCATATCAGATCTAGGAACATGGAGAGACCATCCATATATCAAATGAATACTGAATCACCTTAGACATCCATTTTGATATTAAGTTTACGTGGCCTTCCACCATGACTGCAAAGAAATATATGGGTGTTTTCTGGTGTGTATTAATAAGAAACCTTGGTTTATAGAGATTAGATAATTATATATAATATTCTGCTGTGTTGATTAGTTCAGTGATGAATATAAATAATTTTAAAAGGCTACCTTTGTTTATGTTTTTACATTATGTATTACAGGCAGTAAAGTGAAGGTAATGCACTTCACTATAGATTTAAACCCTCTTTAGTTTTATGTGCATCCATTGAGTTTTACGTTTTTTTGCTTATTCACCCCTCCCCATTCAGTCTACCAGAGAGTCTATCTCTCAAATGTAGTCCACATGTAGTTTTTTTCATATCAGTTAAATTCAAGTTCATCTTTCCAGGGCACAGGCCAGAACCTTGGACATCTCTTTTTCTATCAAACGTAACAACTCTACCCTCAAAATACATCTGGAATCTAACCATATTTTACCATCTCAATGGCTTCTGTTATCTCTCTGAGCTCATTTCCTCATGTTCTCCCATCTTTCATTATGCTCTGTGTCTCCTGGACCCCTTACCAGTCCAAGAACTTGCCCAACACTTTGCTTTGGGGCTTCATGCTTGCTCTTTCCTCTGCCTGGAACATTCTCCCCCAGGTATCTACATGGCTTACTATTTGACTTCTCTCAAGTTCTTTCAAGTTTCTACTCAAAAGTCACTTGTCTTGGCCACTTAGTTTAAAATTGCAAGCTTCACAGTATTCCTTAACACACATCCTTTTCTACTTAATTTTTCTCCATGAAAAAAAAATTCCTTTTAATATATGATATGATTTTCATATATTTTTAACTGCTTGTCTCACCTCATTAGAATGAAAGTTCTATGGAAGCAGGAAGTGTTATCAGTTTATTCATGGCTACATTCCTGCTGCCTAGAACAATGCTAGCATATTAATAGGCAGTAAGCAATAACTATTTAGTAAGTACATATTTATTTGAATACATCAATACATGGAAATGTTTTGTTTTTAAAATCAATATACCTAGACTCCTATAGACTTCAGGCATAGGAACAATCTTAAACCAGACAATCAGCTCTATAGTAAATGACAACATTGCTCTGTAGAATATGCAGGTAATATGTTATTCTTCACTTATTTTTATTTTCTGTTGTTAGAAATTGGCGTGTAATTTAATAAGAATTTTAATAATAATCAGAAAAACAAGACAGAAAAATATTTTTCAAGGTCATAAGTGATCATAGGAAATTTACCATAGAGATATTAACGTCATAGGAAGAAACATAAATCAAGTAACACCAAAAATATGCCAGAATAGTTTAATCCAGAATTTTTGTAATTTATTTAAAGAATTGTGATATCATTGTTTCAACATATAGGTCTGAGCACCTACTGTGTGCCAGTTGCTCTTCTAGGTGCTGCTAGTACATTGGTAAACAGGACAGAACAATCTCTGATTTCTTATCAGTTACATTCTCACTTGGGGTTTTCATTCCAGTGATTTACAACACAGTGGACATAGTCTACTGTTTCTAGAATAAATTACCTTTGTTACCAGTAGGAAAGAATTATTTGTCACAAAATTATTATCTGTTATGTTTCTATTTGAAGTAACACTACCAAACATTATTAAAGCAAAGCTATCTGTATGTGTGTGCACATATGTAAACTTTCCAGTTAGAGAAATGACACAGGCTGGTGCACCATCGATGGATACAGTTATGTAAAACTCATCTTCCATTGACAAGTTATGGTGATTTAAAAATAAGTTAATACCATCTCCTGAGAGCTTATGGTAGTCTCTCTGTCTCTGAGAAACTTGAAAAGTAACAGGCAATTCACCACCCTTCATTGGAGGGGTCACCAAGCAAATGAGCACAGAGGCTCAGCTGCGGTGCCTTCCAGTCCTGTTAGAATGGTTCTATCAGCAATACCCTGTCACTGAAGCAGCCCGAGATATTAGAAATATAACTGCTGTGAGCTTTCCCTGACAGCACACAAGAGAAAAAGCATTTTTCACTGAAATTTCAAGGGTTACAAAATGGATTTTGAAATCAAAGGCATAGTGTGGGTAAAATTTTCTTTAACTCTCCTGCTGAATGAGTCAACACACATTGGAGTCATCGAACCATAAGAGACACCTCACCCTTCAGAAAGAGGACAAATCAGGCACTTTTATGAAATAACATAAGAGCCATTATTGGTAGCATTTGGCAGAAAGGAAAAAATATAGGTGCTTACATTTTGCCATCTGGCCTTTAAAAAGGAAGGAAGCTGTTTCCCTAAGAGGTGTGGTATGTCCTGGTTGGTACAGATCTGTCTCAATTTTAGCTTTATATTTCCAACACAAGAAAAAAGCTTTCAATTCTATGCCCTGAAATCTCAGCTGATTTTTTTTTCTTTTGGAGAAAAAAAAAAAGGTAAGAAAATCACATGTTATCCATGCTTCAAAAATAAATTATTGCTACTGTGTTTTGTCTGCTAGTTTCTCATATTTTGAGAGCAATAAAAAAGCATAACCTATTGCTTGAGCCTTGAGCTTGCTTTCTTTATAAGATAGTATTTTGTAGATGAAGGAAATCTTTCTGAGAGTATTATGAAAAAAGTAGATTCTTCACTTTTGATATTCTTATCAGTCTATCATGAAATCTCTTGGTGAGTCTGCACCTTTATAGCTAAATGCTTTACTACAGACAGATGAAGGAGGTACTTATGTTTGATTGCAGAAAGAGACCCTAAGAAATTAGAAGTGAATTGTCATTCTGGTGCATACTGGCAAGTCTGTGTGCATGGCTGTGTTGGGGTGTTAAGGTGCAACTGTGCAAACCGTTATATCTATAAAACATATTTCCAGAGACAATCATACTGCAAGAGAAATTTACCCACATTATGACAAGTTGTCCTTTATACCGTCTAAAAGAGCAGATTGCTTTTGCTATCAATACAGAATTTAACTATTAGAACTCATTTTCTATCAAATAGAGGCTGTAATAGTATGTTCTTTTTATATATTCTTCAATTGACCATTTTATGAAACTTAGATTCCAGTTCTAGTAGTTAATATCTGTGAAATATTCTGAAATTGGTTTGGGTCTTTTTTCATGAGTGATGAGTTGTTTTTATAATGCATAATTTCCTTCCACCCCCCCCAAAAAAAGAAGATAATACAATTTTATTTACAAGAAAATGTCAAGAGAGATCAGTGTTAATGCAATTAAATTGAAAGCCATAGCTTTTGTGGTACTGCTTGACTTCGAGAAACATCATGGAATTTATGTTGGCATCCTTGTGTCATAGGTATTTGTATAACTTCGTTTTAAATTTGTACCATAAGCACTGACGTTAGGCTCAAAGGGTGTTACAGAAAGCCAAGAACTGATTACTATTAAATAATACATTTCTGACACAAATGCTGGGTTCCATGTTTCTCTGGTTGGCAGGGATAAGTGTTTACTTCAAGGGCTGGAGAAAATATGAAGTGCCCTGTGCCTCCTACAAATCATCTCTTTCAGCCACTAGGCTCATTAAGCACAGTAAAGAGGGGAACTGAAGGGCTGGAGCTGCTTACCCTGAAGACCAGGTCCAAGAAAGCTGGTCCCTAGGTACTGCTCTGAGCTTTTTTATAGTGACATCAGCGATTCCACTTTCAGTCATTTCAAAATTCTTGCATTTTTCTGAATGTGCTGTTTATTCACATATTTTTGCTTTACTTGTGCTATTTTTTTGGCTTAGAATTTTCTTCTCTTGATTTATCAAAAGGAATAATAACTTTACTTTGTAACTTCTTCTTCTAAAATAATACTTGGAATATTACATCTAAAATAAATGTATAGTACTATATAATTCAAACCTTTTCTGGGTTCTTTTTATTTTTTCCTTATATTGTTTGAGAACAAATTTAATGAAGATTTTAAAACAATTTTAAGACAAACATGAAATGTGTAATTTTTTTTTCATGCTGAACTGACTTTGGGACAGTTAAATTATGTTTTTGTCATTGTTGCTTATTTAAAACTATATTTTCATTTCACTTAGAACAAGGCATAATTTTTTTTATTTTTTTTATTGTAGACCTAACCAGAAATGACCATACCAAAGGGTCCCTGTATTTTTGGTTTCAACAAATAGGCACTTTTAAAAGAAATATATTGACTTTTTTTTTAAGAATATTGGAATTTTATCAATTCCTTGTGGGTAAACCCACTAATGCTACCCCATAGTTAACTATGTATTAGAGGTCTTCTCAAGATTCATCTTTGGTGTTAGATCTTATAGTCATGTCATGTAGTCATATTCTCTAGTTTGAAGGTTATGATTATTAATCAAAACTCATATAATGTGAGATGGTGTGGTTGTAAATATGAAGCAAAGTTTATGGGGGTATGTGCTATTGAATGTTTGAGTTCCCCCCACGTTAGTATGTTGACACCGTTTTCTCCAATGTAATGCTATGTATTTGGAGGTTGGGTCTTTGGGAGGTAATTAGGTCATGTAGGTGTAGCCCTTCTGATGGGATCTTATAAGAAGAGATACTAGAGAGCTTGCTTCCTTTTTCTCTATCTGCCATGGGAGTATACAAGGAGAGGATTGCAGTCTTCAAACCAGGGAGTGTGCTTTCACTAGATGATGGATCTGCCAGTGCTCATTATGGACTGCTCAGCCACCAGAACTGTGAAAGATAAATTTTTCTTGTTTAAGCCACTTAGGATATGGTGTTCCTCTTACAGCGGCTTGAGCTAACTGAGACATATTGCAAGATCTAACTTATCCACAGATAGAGATATTCATCAATGCTATAAAAAAGTATTATTTGGAGAGGAGAGCTCTATTAAAAGACAAAAGTATATATAAGATTGGTGCTGATATCAACTCCTTCAAAATTTCTTTGGAGGAAACTTGAGCCACACGGGAATGCCAGTAGCATTCTCAATATTTCTATCTGAGAGGGTGGAAAAGTCCCGAATTACATATTCCATGTCCAGAGCCTCTGTGAGCTTTACCAGTGCTATTTAATTATGTCTACCTCATTCTATCTAATACACCCATGGTTAGTAGAATCATCTTTACTTTATAGACTAATAAAACAAGAAATACAAAAAATGAGACTTGGAGGTTACATTTTTTTTTTGGAGATAACAGAATAAGTGGCAGAGTCAAGATTCAAAACCAGAGTTTTCAATCATTTCCACCACTTCCACACTCCCTAGCTCCAGCTCTAGCTTTATTTATTTTTTTTTTGTATACTAAGAGTTAGGAATGACTGTGTCAGGCCATCTAAGTGCTCTGCATCTGTCAGTCCTTCCAACAATTGTGTATGGCAAGTTCTGTTATTCTCTTCATTTTACAGAAGTAGAAACTGAAGTACAGAAAGGTGCTTCGCTAACACCACACATTTAGAATGTCATGGAGTCATGCAGTCCATTCTATGCTTTTAACCACATATATCAGTACCACCGTATGTTATACTATGTATGTATGTATGTATATATGTATGTCTGTATTGTCTGTTTATTCCATTCCAACTATGATTTAAGCTTCATGAGAAGAGATTTTTGCCTTTATTTATTTATTTTTTTTTACTTCATTGCCTTTTTCAGGACCTAGAAGAGTACTTACCATATTGAGAACTCTTAATCAACATTTATCGAGTAAATCATGCTGACTCTTTTGGAGGCATGGCAGGTTGATGTGAGAGATGGGAATTCTCAGGAGTTAGGCCCAAGATAGCTTAACCTGAGATGTTTGGAGTGAAGTGTTTTTTTCTTTCACATGAGTCATCAGGTATATCTTGGGAGACCAGATAAGAGAATTCCTGGTTAATAAAGTTGCTCATCCTCTGAATATAATCAGTTCTTGTATGGGTATCTAATTAAAAGAATCATAACACCTCCAATAGCATATTTTGGTTGGACTCCTCCAGATTCTTTTTTAATGTGGGTCTCAGATGCAAAAGTAGCTTACTTTTGAATATAGCAATTTGTAGAGGCATCACTCCAATCACATGGCATTCCACCAGTGTATCTTCCCACTATCTTCTCTCCGTGTATATTTCTGTGGCCAAACTCTTCTTATAAAGACATCAGTCCTTGAATTAGGGCCACCCTAAATCAAGTGCAACCTTATTTTAACTTGATTATACCTGCCAAGCCTTTATTTGTAAATAAAGTCATATTCTAAGGTTTTGGGTAGATATGTATTTTTGGAGACAATATTTAACTCAAAACAATCTCTTTTTGTACTACAGTTATATTGGGCTTTATACCTAGAGAGTAAGAAATGTTGCCACTATCCTGCTCCCCAAGATTCAATTTATACCTCCTTGGAGGTGATATCATCCCTAATGAAAAATGCATGCTCTAAGACAATGGCAAGCCAAATATGGTCTGAAGGTCATGTGGTGTGTCACTTGCTTTTGTAAATGGTTTTATTGGCACATAGCCATGCCCATTTATTTCTGTATTGTTTATGGCTACTTCTGTGTTATATCTGCAGGGTTTTGCAGTTGTCACAGACACTGTCTGGCCCACAAAGCCTGAAGTATTTACTATCTGGCCCTTTACAAAAAAACATAATGTTTTTCATGTCCAGCTTTAGAACATCAGGACTGAGAATTAGATGTAAAGAAGTATTTTAGTTCACAGAGTGACAACTTATTAATATATTGTTTTTATGATATCATAATATTCATAGGGCCTAGGGTATTTTCATACTGGGTGTTCATTACAGTAGAACAAAGGAAAGTCAGCAGAGGTCAGGTTAATTCTAGGAGGCTATTTTGGTGGAAGGGTGTTTTTGGATATTATGAGCTTAGATAGAATTGATCAGATCAAAGGTTTTAATATCAGGAGAAGCCAGCCAGTCTCATAAAGCACAGAGGTTGAATGTAGAGTTGGGTGTTTGCTTAGATAAGAAATAAGGAAACTTGGTTTAAAAAGGCAGGTGGAAATTATGAAGCAGAAATAGCTGATATTAAGAAAATAATTGCTGAAAAGTAGTACTAATAGCTTATAATTGTATGAAATGATATATTTTGCCTGACATTGTTCTAAAAACTATCAATATATTTACTCATTAACTCCTCAAACACAATGAGTTGAAGGTAGTTATAATAATAACTATAATACTAATTATAATAACAATATGAAAAGTAATATCAGCAAAAGGATTTAACATTTATTGACCATCTATTTACTATAACAAAATGAAACCTCAGGAATAATCCCTCAAGACAGGCCATATATTTCTACTTTACAAATGGGAAACTAATGCATGGAGAAATACTTGCACAAAATTACACAGATATACCCAGTTAGTGGCAAGGCCAAGACTTGAACCCAGGTTTGTCTGACACTACAGTGGATTTTGTTCTGTATTTCTTGAGAGGCACACCATGAGTATAGACAAGACAAGCAGAATCCAAGACCAGAAAGTCAATAAAAATAGAACAAATAGGCCAAAGAATGGAAATAGGGAAAAATATTGTGATTTGTTTTTCTAAAACAGCTTTTCTTTCTGCTTTGCTTTTGTCATCATCATGCTCTGCTTGGGCTTCCAAGCGCTCACAGGCATGTTTTTGCATATACTGACAAATTCCAATTAAAAGGACAGTTAAAGATATAAGCTTTAAGATGATTCTTAGGAATAGTCACAATCTTTTTTACTTCTGATTAAGTGACATCTACTGAAAAGATTTAGACTGATGGAAGTTTTAACTGAAATAGAAATACTGGACTCTGCCACACCATCCCAATCTTATCAGGAAGAAACTAAAGCATTAGTGTTTCATTCCATTTGTTTAACAGGTATTGAATATCCGCACCATCCCTGCTATCTGATCTTGCTCTTTTCTGTTAGGCCAAGACAACAATCTCTGCTGAGCTAATCCACAAGGGGTGGCAGAGTGAGCAGTAAGGGTTTCCTTACTGGTATGTGATAAGAATACCTATCTTATAATATGTTTAAGAGTATTAAATCAAATAATACATGTAAAGCATTTGAAGGACCACTCGGCAAAACAGTTCTCAAAAACAGTAAATTCCCAAGAACAGCTATTTAAAAAAAAAAAAAAAGAAACTAAAAGTAAAAGAACAAGCTGGGAAATCATCTGGGTCAGAGAAACCAAAGTAAAGGGAAGTACGATGAAAGCCTAGAGAGAAAACAGGTGACGTGTTGCTATTAAATCTTTTTGTTTATAGTCTGAGCCACAACCAACTGTATCTGAATCTTCTATCATTGCAAATTATCTTCTACAGAACCCATCTATAAGTGCAATCTGGCATAGCAGTGGTAGATAATTGTGTAAAAGGATAGTGTGAGTGTTCAGGAAAGTACAGCTAACATTTTCTAGAACAAAGAAAAATAGAAATTTATATTTAACTCTCCTCAATGAATGCTCTTTCAGTGGATTATTTTAGATGACATAGATAGAATTTTCTGTTTATGTACTAATCTGTGAGTTTTGTGCTATGTAGTAGGCATTTAATGATTTCCCAAAGACATTCAAGTTCTGATCTCAAGACCTATGAATATGTCACCACACATGGCAAAAAGGACTTTGTGGATGTTACTTAGTTAAAAATCTTGAGATGGAGAGATTGTTCTGGATTACTATTTGGACCCAGTGTAATCACAAGGGACCTTACAAAAGAAAGGATTCAAGAGAATCAGAGTCAGAAAATTTGTAAGACAAATCAGAGAACTAAGGTGAAACAGCCTAAGGAGGACTTAACTAGCCACCCGGGCTCTGAAGGTAGAAGAAAGAGTCCTCGAACTGAGGAATGCAGGCAGCCTCTAGAAGCTGGAAAAGACAAGGAAATCAAGTATCCCCTAGAGACTCTAGGAGTGCAGCCTTGCCTTGACTTTAGCCAAGTGAAGCCCATTTTAGACTTCTTTCCTCAAGATTGTAAATTAGTAAATGTGTATTGCTTTAAGCCCAGGAGTTTATGGTAAGGAATGGTAGGAAACTAGTACAAGTCATCTTCTATCTCCCAGTTGTGTCAACAGACATAATGTCCTCAGCCTTCTTCAGTATTCACTTAGATATCTCATGACTCTTCACAGCCTGCAATACAATTTATTATATTAAGCAGGAACTTATCAAGTGTGATAGTTTTGAACAGAATTAAAGTCTGATAAGACTAAGATTGCCAAATTATTTGCCACAGTAGCAGTCTCATGTACTTCTTTGTCCAGATACACTATATGGCAGACCTGGATGCATGCACTGCTTCTAGGACTCACCCTGAAGGTCCGCCTCTATCTTTTATGTTTTTCATGGCTGTATACACATTTTAGGATGCAAAGTGCTGTCAACCCTATTTCTCTTCCAACACCACATGCTAAAAGTTATGAATGGAAAGGAAATAGGAAAGGTGGAAGTAGGTGGAGATGAGAATATAGAAAGATGTGTTTCTGGCAATTTCACCATTTATTTCTCTCATCAAGGGATAGGCAGAAGTGACATGGGAATCATTGGATTTCTGTTTGGTGTAGTCACCATGCCCCCAAATTGTGGCAAACAGTAAAGGAAAGCTGGAGACTAACTTAATTCATTCCTCAGTAGACAGAGTATTCTAACTCAGAAGCTGTTGCTTTCAATCTCAGTCCATTACGACTCGGCAGAAATTCCTTCAGATATTATTATAAAGTCTTTTGCAAGCCTTTGTTCCCAGCACACTTGTACATTTTTATCCTTTGAAAAAAATTACGCATTCATGGAAGGCTGAAAAGTGTATCAGTCACTGTTATAGCATCTTAACCTACAGTTACTTCATTTTATTTGAATTTATTTTTAAAATCAGGAGAAATAATTGTGTCCATAGCAGAAATTTACATGAAATAAGTCTGCTAAAACATTAGTATTTGGACCATTGTGTCCAAATACTCATATCATTCCACACATTCTGCAAGCATTATTATATGGGAAACTTGTTATCACATTCCTGTACTTAAAGCAAAATCAGGTGTGCAGTGACTTCATTTTTGACTACTCCCAAAAGCTTTCAATTCTGCAAAACAAACAAACAAAAACTAGACAAGTTAGAATTCTCAGGATTTCTTTGCCAGAACTGTGGTATGCTTGCCCCATTCCATACCATTCCATTCCTCTATTACGGGCTTTCTCAATCCTGATACAAATATTATTTTGAGAGGGAGATAATTAATTTCTTGTTGTGGAGAGCCGAGCTGTCCAATGTTTTGTAGACTGTTTGTTTAGTAACATCCCTGGCCTCTTCCCACTGGATGCTACCCAAAGGTGACAACCAAAAGTGTTTTCAGATATTGACAAATACACCTAAGGGGTAAAATTACTTCCAGTGAAAACCACTGCTAAATGAAATTTAGAATAAAAGATAAATGATAGTACTAGGTCATGATTCCATTCTGACATCATCTCAAAGGTATGTTCTAGCCACAGAGAACATGCCTATTAGTGAAATGAGAAAGCTGTTGTTAAGCTCTGTAACACCTTGGAAAATAAACAAGGTTCCCCCTGGAAAATGATTCCATTTCCCCTTTACTTTGCTATAGACTGAGAACTGACACAGTGGTCAGCGGAGATGTGTGATAGTTTTGTATTGTCAGAACAGCAGAAGTGAAGAGATGTTTCAGGGCAGGCTCTGGACCAGACGCAACAGTGGTCATCAGCAGAAGTGAGTCAGAAGCTACAGAAGCATTAATGGTGGCACTGGGATATAGCAAATTACATAGAGACAGAAAATGACTAAAGCTGTTTGTAAGGCACCTAGACTATAGTGGCTGGTCGAATCTTAAAATGGCCAAAGTGAGCCTAGTTTCAAACTGAGCTTAGGTCTGAAGAAGTGATTTGTAGGAGAATCAGTGCTAATGGTGAAGGAGCCCAAATTCACATTGACAGTGAGGACAAGTGATTCAGCTCCTGAAATAGACAAGCTATATTTTAAGAGGTGGGAGAAGCTTCCATAAAGAGGGCTTAAATCTTGTGTAGCTAAGTATTGGGAATAAATAGCAAAATCTAGACATTAAAATTAAAACAAGTTCATTTGAATTCATAAGCTAGTAAGAACTAGGAAAAGTAGGGTTATGTGCAAATTAGTAAACTATCATTTAACTTGAGTTTCTAGGCACCTTATGTGCTGTAAATACATGAATTCTGTAGTTTACTCTAGCAATAAAAAACAAAGTCCTAGAAGAATTTTAGTGACTATTATACTTCGTGACTACCAAGAAAAACTCAAAATTGATTTAGTCATATGTTTTTCTTTCCTCATTTTAATACATTTATTCTTAAATGAACTTATGGTTTTATCCTATCAGTGTCTGTTTGAAGTTCAATTGGTTCTTTGAAGGTACAATGCAATTATTTATCAGTGGTTATGTTATTCATGAGGCTTGATGTACATAGTTTAATATATGATTAAAGTATAATGATTTCAAACATGGAATATTAAAATGTACTAAAGTGTTCAGATAAGTTAGGAAAATCATTAGCTAATCAACTTCACATAGCACACAGTGTCAATTATTTAGTGGCCCAGTAGGAATATTTAATAACTTGTGCAAATCTTATAATGCAAATGGTAGTAATATGAGACTTCCTAACATGGTGTAGTAATTATACATATTTACTTTCTCTCCTTTGAATGTCATTAAAATGACAGTAAGATAATAATAAAGGCATACATTCACAAAGGCAAAGAGAAAGGAGAAAAGCAAATAGATAAGTAATTTTAATTATACAAAGAAATTTTAAATATACAAAGAAAACTTAAAGACATACATAAGAGCAATCACTCTTTTGTTTAGAGGAGGAGGTTCTAACTTGGGTGACTACAGAGGCTGATAACCAATATGAAACATATCTGCTTTTTTGCCATAGAATCTCCCAAGTGCTCAGGAATGTACTCTGGAGTGTAAGTCTGATGCTAAATTAAAAACATAGGGATTGCTTAAAACAAGGATTTGGATTGATTAGACCAGACAGTTCCCCCCTTTTAATAGTGGGAGACTGAAAAAAAATGAGTGGAAGACTTGTGATATGAGACACAGAATAGTGAGCAGACATGGGAAAAGACATGGAAAGGAAGAGACAGGTGTTGAAAATAAAGATTAAGTAAAAATCTACATAGACAATTATGCATCAGCTCTTTTATTCTACTCATTTCTAGAATGGAAATAGCTGGAATTGTAGCTCAGCTGAGCCAGGGTGCAACATCTGAGGACTAGAAAATCTAAACTGTCCCAGAGAAAGGGACTTCTGTATATTAAGAATTGTGTTTTATCTTTAATAAAACTAGATATCACATATTTACACTACAGTAAACCCAACAATCGATAAGCCTTAATAACTTAGAAAGTCCAATTATATTTTAATGTCTCTTTAAAAAGGATTCCCCTTATAAAACTGGAAAACACACAGGAGAAAACTTGGATGACCTTGGCTGTGGTTTTGCCTTTTTAGATAGAACATCAAAACATGATACATGAAAGAAATAATAGCTAGATTTCATTAATGAAAAACTTTCTGCTATATGGAAGATAATGTCAAGAGAATTAGAAGACATTCTGGGGGGAAATATTTGCAATAGACACATTTAATAAAGGATTGTTATCTAAAATATGCAAAGAAAACTTAATAATCTACAATAAGAAAGCAAACAACCCAATTAAGAGATGGGTTAAAGACCTTAACAAACATCTTACCAGAGAAGATATACAGATGGAAAATAAGCATACAGAAGATGCTTCACATTGTATATTACCAGGAAAATGCAACTTAAAACAACAATGAGATATCATTACACACCTGTTAGAATGACCAAAATCCAAAACAGTGCCACGACCAAATGCTAACTAGGATGTGGAACAATGGGAAATCTTATTCATTCATTGCTGATAGGAATGCAAAATGATACGGTCCATTTGGAAAACAGTTCAACAATTTATTATAAAACTCAATGTACTCTTACCATACGATCTAGCAATATTGCAACTTGGTATTTATCCAAAGGAGTTAAAAACATGTCCAGAAAAAACCTGCACACAGATGTCTATAGTAGCTTTATTCATAATTGCTAAAACTAGAAAGCAACCAAGATGACCCTCAGTAGATGAACAGATAAACTGTATTATACCTAGAACTCAAAAGTATGTACTGCTAGATTCCCAGGTTTTTTTGAGTATTTCTTAGCATAAATTAAAAAAAATATGCAAACCATATTATATTATTATAAACTATCAAGGCATCAGTTTACAGAAAGATAAGCAGAATTATCTTATGAATGATGCTAGAGGTTTACTATCAACACACATAGATGGTACATTAAGTCACAGCTGAATTTTTGTGCAGTTTTCCTTTTCATGTAGTGAATGAGTGTAGGATATATAGTAAAATTCATAGAAGATTGCACAATAAATAGTACTTTATGTTCAATTAACAATAGGCCATCTTCCTGTTCAGTCTTATCTTTTTTTTTTTGATAGATCACATATAATTGAGCAAATACTTTGTTTTATAGAGTAATTCAACATTTCTCTTTATCTTTTGGTTTTTAGTCATATCACCATATTTTCTATATATGTTATTAACATTTATATGAATTACTATTTTGTTATCTGATTAAGTTCTGAGGGTATAATGTAACAGAAAAGTAGAGTTGTGAAGACAAAGTAAAAAGAAAAGATAAGAAAATTAAGTAAATCTAGTTTATAAATGTAGCAGAAATAAAAAACGTGTAAGTGCTGGCTATCCTAGCAAAAATGAAATATAAAATATAAAAATAATACCTTTAAAAATAAAAATACAACATACTTCCAAGACTATTTGCACAATATGAATTTTAATTTTTTAAATATTTTTATTTACAAATAAACACCTTAAATTTAAATAATTAAAAAATGAATCTTTATATAAAGAGCAAAATTTATGTCCACCAGATATTGCCTAGAGTTCTGGTAAAAACATTATGATTCATACATTGTATATGCATATAAGATTTAAATATACACTATTTAGAGCACAGAATATTATATTGCCAGTGAAGATTTCAGTATTTATAAAGCCAAAAAGACCAGTTTAAAAGCTTGGTAAATATATTTATGGACTTATTCAGGTTGCAATCTATTTTGCAAACAGCAGTTCAGTATGAAATATTCTAATAAACTTTAAATGTGAGTGCATAACCTTACTTTCTAGTATAATAGTAGTTTAATGAGCAAATTTAGAGAGTTTTAAAACAAATATATCACAGAGGACTTTGTTTTTTCTTAAATATGTGCAGTGCATTCTATAATAAATTGAGGCTATTAAATTAAGTTAAAGTAATGTAGATTTTAAAGATTCTTTTACACCAAAAGGCCATTTAAAAAATGTGAATATAAACCGTCTGAAAACCAGAGCTAATTTAAGGATAAAGAATTGTCATAGAAATGTTTAACAACTATCGCAAAGTCACACAATGGATTTTCTCAGTCAGTATTAGAAACTAAAGTTTTTGTTATCTAGAACATTGTTTAAGTAAAACTGTTCCATCCTTATTTATAATGTGTGTATTATAAATCCAACGTGTTCTTCAATTTTCATTTCTTTATCTTTTGAGTTCTCAACAAAAGTATATTTCTCACCTCCCCCAGGAGTAAAGTGAGGCAGATGAGAAATGAAATGTAGGTAGATGATGCATGCCGTTTATAGGCTATTTCCTAACCTTTCCCAAATAGACCTCCATGCTAGCTGTGTGCTTTTCTCTGCAGAAAGGATGGCAGAACCAATAGTAGAAGGAAGAATTCTGGGTGACTGCATCCCCATTTTCTATTCATTCTGCTTACCCACATTGTACTCTGATGTGAGCAAGAAATAAACCTTTCTTTTCAGAATTGTTTATTTCTGAAAATAGTGACCATCCATTTTTTGACAGAAAAAAAGTTCTTTTAAAATTGTAATAGAAAACATATTGCTTAACACCCACTATGAAGGCTATAAGCAAAAAAAAACAAACAAAAAACAAAAACAAAAAAAAAACAAGTACTGGCAAAGATGTGAAAAAATTAGAACCCTTAGACATCGCTGGTGGGAATGTAAGCTTATGCAGCCACTGTGCAAAACAGCCTGGCAGTTCTAAAGTTCAATAGAGAATTGACTCAGCAATCACACTGCTAGGTATGTGCTCAATAAAAAAGAAAACATGTCTATAGAAATACTTGCAAATATTTGTAGCAACATTATTTATAATAGCCAAAGTAGAAACAACACAAATGTCCATCAACTGATGAATGGCTAAAAAAGAATTGTATATCCATACACCAGAATACTGTTTAGCAATAAAAATGAAGTACTCAGTTATGCTACAGAATAGATGAATGACAAAGACGTACTGAGTTAAAGAAGCTATGACATATTATATGATTCTATTCATTTAGAATATCTAGAATGAGCAAACCGATAGAGAAAATAGATTAGGGGTTGCTTAGAGATGAAAAGGAAGCTGGGGAGGGGCACGGGGAGTGGCTCGTAATGGTATGAGATTTCTTGAGAGGAGAGGAAAAAAAATGTTTTAAAATTAGATTATGGTGATGGTTGTACAACACAGTAGATGCACTAGAAACATTGAATTGTGCACTTTAAGTGAGTAAATTGCAGTGTGTGAATTATATCTTAATAAAACTATTTTTCAAAAAGTAGGGAAGGAGATGGGGAACATGCTCATTTGTCCGGATGCTAGCTGCTCCCTGGAGTACAAGGTGTTGCAAAGCTAACATTTTATTTCTCGTCTTAGACTTAAGAGAGATTTCAAATCAGGAGTTTTTGGGCTTCAGTTTTCTGTTTTCTATGGTAACTTCTCAGGTGAGAAACCTGAGAAAAAAGAGAAACTATGGTCTCTCTGAAGAGAAAGAATGTTCATTGACAAAGTGTCCAGAATTTAAAGCTTAAGTGTGGGATGTGACTAGTAGGGAATGTCCTATGGCAGTGAATACAAGTTTGCTTGTAGCAGCAGTGGGATTGGAATTTAATTGCCAGATTCTTTGTTCTTTTACCCTTAAACTTTCAAGAGAAATCTGATATTGATGGTGTTTTGGGAATATTGAAAAAAGAGTGGCAGTGTTTCAAAAATTTAAGTTAATGACCAGTGGTTAAATAAAAGGTTTCCTCACTGAGTTGAAAGCTATTATTAAAACTGGAATAGTGTGGCTTTAAATTGGACCAACTCAGAAGTAAATATGAGTCAAACTCTTTTGTAAAAAATAGGATTAAAATAGTATTATATTTGTCTAAGTAATACATCTTGATAGAATTAAATATGAATTTGATGCAGGTACAATTCTGCACAGAATATACTCAGACCTGTGACAATATTTAGTTGCTAGAAAATGTGCTATATTGGGCATGTCCTATTGGTTTTCAAAGATATTCACTTTAATAGAGTAAATTAACAGGGATTTAGTCATTCTTTTAGTCATATTTGATGATGAAATTGGAGCCTTTAATGAAATTTATAATCCAGATTAGATCATGTGATAGATATATTCTGAATGTGGCCCTTCGCTGTGTGCACATGCCTGTCTCTCATCAAGGAGTGAAATCTGTTTCCTGCCCCTTGAACGTAGCCTGGAAGCGTGACCTGCCTTGATACCGTACCCAGCTTTTAAGACCTTGGCAGCTTCTATTTTTTCACGGTACAACTAAGTAGAATGTCATGATGTAAAGAAGCTGAGCTAGACTATTCAACGATGAGACAAGAGGTGGAGAGAGAGAGCCCATATGTGAATAAAGCCTTCTTGGATCATCCAGTCTCATGCAGTCATGTAGCCACCTTTTAAATTCAGCTGAATAAGTGCCCCCAGCCAATGCTCAGTGGAGCTGAACAACCACCAAATGAGCCCTACTTGAGTTCCCAACTCAAAGATTTATAAGAAATAATAAATTATTGTTGTGTTGTTTAAAACCACCACATTTTGGGGTTGCTTGTTAGTCAGAAATAGATAACTGAAACAAAAATCGATAACCAGAAATAAATTGGCACCATAGCAAAATTCTAAAGCACGTGCTAATAGCCTGGTAGGGAGGTGGGGTAAAGCCTGAGGAAAAGTGAGGAGATTGTTAGTGGGGGCTAAGAATACAGGGAGAAAAGTGCTCTCAGAGGGTAGAGAAAGGATATACCCCT
Organism: Macroglossus sobrinus; assembly: GCA_004027375.1. Lineage (NCBI taxonomy): Eukaryota > Metazoa > Chordata > Mammalia > Chiroptera > Pteropodidae > Macroglossus > Macroglossus sobrinus. Next base: position 404,365 of record PVKZ01000740.1, read on the forward strand.
GCTGTGTCATAGGACGGGAAAAATATAGATGATAATGCCTAAGAAATGTGTGAAGCTTATACCTAAGAGATTTTCAGGTAGAACATAGCTGAGTAAGTGATCCCACCTAACACCAGGTAAGTTGTGCCAAGCTTATTCCTATGCAAATGACTGACCACAGAGTTACAAAAAAATAAATTGTTGCTTTAGGCCACCAAACCCTGGGATTACTTGTTAGATAGCAATGGGTAACTGATACAAGCTATCAACAAATGCCATCTAGAAGAATATTTCCAAGATGCTGGTCTCCAAGATTGGTCTAGGATCATAGGCGCATACCTTCAAAGTTTCAAACACAGCAGGTACTTATAATTTGCAAAACAAAACAAAACAAAACAAAACAAAAGCAACATAAAACTTTTCGAGGTAGAAATAAATTGTGATTTAGATAGTTCATATCCATGGTCATATTTCTTAGGCAACTTATTCATAACAAAGTCTCTCCCATTCTTTCATTTTGAAGAACTGGAGAAACTATATTACAGGTACACTTAAGCCTGAGAAACATTCTGAAGGGCTTTGGGGCAGCCTGACCCTGTTTCTTTAATTTCTTGTGAAAATCTTTTTGATTGTCTGTTTTTCTTTGAGAAGAGAATAAAGTGGTGCACGGTAGGTACTACTAGACCTTTTTGCCTCAGGCAAAATACATGCCCAGGAGTTGCTTCCTGCAGTTGTGTTATATAAATGAGTTTCCTAGATAATGATCATAATTTTCTCCATGATTGCTCTCAGTAAAAGGGAAAACCAGAAGTTAAAGGATTTCTCTAGTCTCCTCTAACTTATAATTTGTCCTGAAAGCCGAAATAAAAGCATGTCCCAGATGACACAGTGGTAACCCTTTTCCATCAGATGTTCCTGTATTTTAAGTTTCTTAGCTGTAGAACCTAAAGTAAATATGCCTGTTCTAAAGAAAAGAATTGACTCAGTGTTTGCATTTGTCACCATAAATTTATTTCTGATTATGAAATTATTTTCACTTTTTTTTAATGAATACATAGAAGAAGAAGGAAGAGATGCAGAGAAAGGAAATGGAGGGGAAAAGATCCAGATACGCTGCTTACTCTTTTTCTCTTTGTTTGTGCTGTCATTAAATGAAAATTAGGTCTGCTGGTCCACTCTTTGGTCTAATTACTGTTAGAAAATTAAAAATGATAATAATAAATCTGCTTCTTCTCAGACCACTCATATATAAATCTATGAAAAATAGAGAAAGCCCGTATTACATTCTGATTCTCATTTTCTACTTATTTAGAAACCAATAATATAAAATATTTTCAAAAACATGGTACATAAGTTGTCTTTACATAAAAAAGTAAATATTACTTTAGCATTTGGTCAGTATATATTTTAGGAGATATATTTTTGGAAAATGTAGTGTTCTATGAAAAAGATGGCCAATTAAATTTTAATTTACATGCCACTCTGATAACGGGGTACTGGCCCCAGCAAGGTTGAGTTGTAGACCTATCTTTGCTAGTGTGAAAGAGTATCATGATTAATTATGTGTACAATAGCTGTAGAGAGATAATGGTGTAAAGAACATTATTTCTTTTATGTGAGTAACAACTGAGCTAGACATATAGAAAACAAGTCATCAATTTTAACCAGTAGGAAAAAATGGATATTCTAACATGAAAAAGCTTACAAATGCTTGCTTGTTGGAGTGCCATAAATTTTAACTATTTTGAAAAAAAGCAAAACTACTTTTACCAAATGGCAGATATGGCAACGGAGAGATTTGTGAAGTGTGGTGCTTTTTAGATGAATTTGAAGATTATCATATTTACTTATACCTAACTCAAAATGACAGTATTGCAAATGACTGAGAGTCCAAAAATATATTTGATATGTAGCACAAACACAGTTGCAGATGTTGATACAATGTTGTTTTAATATTTGTTCTGTGAACTCTGAGAAAATAAGTAGGATGATATTCTTTGAGGAGTATTTCCTTATATTTAATGTATTTACATTCTTTTTAAATCAGACAATGTAGGAGAGAATACAGAATTGCCAGAAAAATTGAAAACAAGATTTATAGGGAAGAAACGTTCTTGATAAATGAGATCCAAGAAAGAAAAAACAGAAGTAAGAACATAGCTGGGGGCGAAAGGAAGGCAAATGCATGGAAGGTAGTATATACAGTTTTTTTGTTCAGCATGGCTACTTTGAGAAAATGGTAACAATACACACACATACACCAACTCACAGATTCACTCAATAGCAGATAGGTACATATGATGGGCAGCAATGAGTGTTGAATAGAGCATGGTCTGTGAATATTCATAGATACAGATAAGCATAATTCATAGAAATGCACAGCTCTTATGGCCATTAATATGCAGAGAAAAACCTTTAAAATACAGCAGTGTTGAAAGAGTCTGCCTTCATCAACATCTCAGAGATGTCTTGGAGAATAAGAAAAGAGCTAACAGTATGTAGCAAAAGAAAGCTAGAAAAGCAAGGATCAGGAATGATGCATAAAACAGAGTACAAGTGAACCAACTACAATTGGATTAGCGAAACATGGCAGCGCCACGCCTGAGGAGCTGGGAGAATCTTCTGTGAGAGATTTTGAAGGGATTTTCAGGGAGCCTCAAAAGGATTGGTTCAGATGCTATGAAATTCTTACACGATGGCTGCACATCTTTTGAGTTGCACTTTTTCCTGTGATTTATTCTCACAGCAAAGTGAAACTAAGTTGCTCACAGTATGAATATAAAGTTTTTCCTGCCTACAGTTCTCAAGAGCAGCCTATTGGAGGCCTTTGAATATTTTCAGCTTATGCAGACTTTTTATAATAAATTGTGTTTTTCATGTTAAAAAGAAAACTTCAAAAGAAGGTGTTAACATAATTGAGGTATGATAAGTTTGACAGTAAGTGTCATTATCAGAGTTCCACTGACAGCTTTTTGAAGTAAAAAAAAAAAAATCTTTCTACATAGACACAAAACCTCTTACGGTGTTTAAACAATTTCACCAAATATATTAATATTCTACAACTGCCCCTTCATTCTGAAGGTTACCCAAGTGAAATGGTTTTCATGATATTTGGGCTTTTTAATCTCCTGAACAAAGATGCAGTACTCTCTGGTATTCAATATAGAGAAAATACAAAAATTTAAAGGATGAGATGAAAGATAAAAATATGAAAATAAGTTCTCATGTTTGCCTTTTGCACACCATTGACTCACCTTGTATGCACAATAGGATGAACATCCTCCACTTTAAATATCATTGCGACAAGTAATATGGAAAAGATGGATAAATAAGAAATCAGATAAATCTGTTACTCAAAGCTTTCCTAAGTTTAGCATAAATTAAGATGTATTTTATAAATGAATTATTCTTACTTTTAGCCTTCCCTAAAAATAGAGTATCCCATAATTGAGAAATTAATCACCTTTAATACAGGATGTTAATTCTCATATACTGAAAATTTTAATTCTTAGAGCTTTCTAGATTTCTGCATTTTGTTTTGTAAATAAACTGTTAGTGCAAATGTCCAATAAAACAACAAAAACAAACAAAAAATCTTTAAAAGAATTAAGTACTGATGTGTTGGCAAGTAGATATTGAAAGGAAAAATATGTCAGTAAAAAAAAAAGGCAAGAGTGGAACAGAAAACAGCAAACTGAAATTATGTTAAAAATATCTGCAGTTAGACCGATCTTTAAAGCAGTATACATGACTTTGGAATGTCAAGCAGAAAAGGGTTAAAATTCACCAGGAAATGAGATGTAGTGCAGAGTCTTATGATAAAATTTTGGCTCAGACATATATTTTCCCACAAATAGTATCTTACAAAGGATAAAAATTAGTGAAAGTTGAATTTTTAAAATTCATTCTGTACATATAATTTCTAAATTGGATACGTTATTAGGAATATTACATTTAGAATTTGCAGCTATGAACACATGAGAACAAAGCAAGTACTAAAAGTAAGACAAAAGAAAATTAGTAAATTAGTAAAGAAAATTAGTAAATTCATCTGTTATGTAAGTTGCCTTAATAGAGTGGCTAACTGACCTGATGAAATCAACCAATTGCTTTGGCACAGTCTTAGAATATGTAATCCGGTCTGCCAGTTTATTAATTTTTTCGTTATTTAGAAGATCTATGTGAGTTAGTATTCCATCATATTTTGTCATTTTCCAAATTGAGAAATTTAAGTGATTTAATTATTGTCCCTCATGGCTTAACTTTCCTTTTGCCTGACTCCTTTCCCTGATCTTACAGTATAAATAAATATATATATGGGAAAGCCATCCTTAAAATCAGAGTAATTCTCTAAAATAATGACTTCATCATTGTAATATATTCCCTCTATTAATATATTAATTCAACAAATATTAATTGGCATTGTGGATCTACCACTTTATTAAATGTTGTTATTATTATTATTTTACTTTACCAGCCTCACAATAAAAACTGGGAACTAAATAACCAGAAAGTTAAATAAAACATGGAATAAAGGTGTATAATTGAAAGACTATAGTTTAGAAAACTGAGAAAAATCTAGTGGTAAGTTTGTACATATACATAGATAACTAAAGGAATGAGCAGCTAAAATATTATGGAAATAAGTCAGATTTAGAGAACATACAAATATCTGAAGACATCAGATTGAGTCATGACTCTGCCACTTACCACTGTGTGACCTCGGGCAAGTAACTTAAAATTTTTTAATTTCAGTTTTTGATTGATTATGCTGGAGAGAATAAAACATTCTTCCCAAGCTTTTTGTGGGAAGTAAATAAGGATTTCTATTTCCTATAATAGATAGGTTCATATTTTGGAACAATTCTCCCACTAAAGAAACTTAGGAAATGTTTTCTAAATCAAGATCTAGAAGACAGCTGAGATGCAGACAAGCGAGTTTGACATTCAGGGTTGATTTTTCCCCTGGGGATGTTTGCCAGTCTGGAAAAGAACAGTGAGTATCTGAGCACCTAAGAGTTTTTTTGTTCGTTTTGTTTTGTTTTGTTTTGTTTTTCTTTTACATATTTCCAGTGTTATGAGAGTGAAAGTCTGAATACAGAGGTAGCCAAAGTGTAGGTTTTGATAAATCACATGTGCTTTGTATTTGGAGCCTGAAAGTTGCACAATGGGAAAAAGAAAAAGCAAAAACGCAAAAGAAAATAGAATTGTCCTAGTAGGGACTGAAACCCAATTTCAAAAACTTCTAAACTTACAGGTGGAGAAAGTAATCTCTAACTGTTCATGCTCCTGTGTGTTTGCTGGAAATAATTTGAAATCTACCAATCTTAGTCTTAATTTTTTTTTTAGAAACAAATGTTTCAAATTAAGATTCTGTCAAAATTGCAAAAAATAACTAGGTACATAAAAAGTGAAGTAAATTGTAAACTATAAATATCGCCACACACACACACACACACCAATACAGGTTTAGATTTTGTAGTTATCAGGCATAATAATTCATAAAATAATATGCCTGCTATGCTTGTTGAGAATATCAGAGTATTTCAACATTATAAAAAAGGACATAGAAGATTTCTAAAAATAACAAATGGATACACTTGAACTGAAAATTGAAATAACTCAATTTAGAATATCAAAGGAAGGCTTTAAAATCCAGTTAAACACACTGAAAAGAGAATTAGCAATCTGGAAACTCAATCAGAAGAAAATAACTGCAATGAAGCATGTGAAAAAAATAAAAATGAAGAATAGAGGATAAGAGACATAAAATATATAGCAAAAAATCCCATAGATATATAATATTGCAAAAACATGCAATATAAACAGGGCCTTCCATAGAACCCCAGAGAATATTTTTTTGTAAGTTCCCTTTTTATATAAGCAAATGATTAAGGTTTTAATAAAGAATTGATAGGTTCATAGTGAGTTACTAATAAATATTTAGAATAATTAATAGAAAAGAGGCACTTCTGTACTTGTTTCTTATGCAATCATTGTATGTGAATTGTCTTTATATAGCATCCAGGACAATTTCTTTCTACTCAGGTCTGAGAACCATCTCCTAATATTTGTTTTTTGCCAAATATATACTTCCTGACTAACTTTATATCTCTCACTGTGTGAAAAGTTAGTACCTTAATTTTTGTCTTGGCTCTTTTGAAACTCATAGTATTGAAATAACACAGATTTTTCTGGCCTCTAAAGTTCTCCAATACCAATTATTAAATGCATTACTCATGATGGTGCTCATTCATCCCGCCTCCCACTGATATTTTTTCAATGAGTTTCTCAAAGTGCTTCATTGATGATGTCCACTAACACAAGTCTTACCCAGAATTTGAAGGAAAGTGTTAGTAATCATTGTTTTATGCTCACATTAAATTTATAGTAGCTTAAAACTAGACTAGCACATCTTGAACTCTTTAGGCCATCTTTAAGAAATTTCTAAATGTGATCCCTCCCAGTGTTGATCACACCCCCATCTTCCACATGTGGAGGAACAGACTTAAAAGCTTTGAGAGAGAATAGCCACAGCCACTACAGAGGACTGCCTGGCACATACCACAGGGCCTATGGAAGAGGTGGGTGACTTCTGTGAGTGAGGTGGTGTGGGGTACACAGGGTAAAGAACGCCTGCTGACACTGCCTCTGCGCTCGGGTGCCACAGATCAGAGGTAGCACCTCTATTAGATCAGGGGTAGGTGTGAGCAGATGCCCTCATCCACATACATGGGCACTGGGCCATTGGTAGCTCAGAATCCTGAATGTGTACCATGTGCAGTGTAAGAGTCACTCAGAATTATGTCAGTACCATTCTGGCAGCCCCACAAAAGAAATATTGCAGCAGGAGCAAATCATTCAGTGGGCTGTCCTCTTGAACTGAGCTCCAGGCACAGGGTCCAAGAACAACCACATAAGCAGAAGTTCTAGAGTTTCTTGGGGGATCTGATTGACTCACATGTGATACAAAGGGTCAGAGAGTGGCACAAAGGGGAGAAACAAAACCAGAGTCCATGCAGGTCCCAGTCCAGGTTTTGGGCATTCTGCCTAGTTGCCACAGAGATAGATTTAGAAAATCTTAAGGAAGACATTCCAAAGCACAGGGTCCCTGAGACATGGACTTCAAGCATAAACCTTGCATTCCATGTCTAAAGGGAGTAATAAACACATACAATGGGATGCCAGAAAGAGAATAGAGGCAAAATGAAGTAGAAGCAATATTTGAAGTAATATGATAAAAGCAAGTATAAACCATGAAGATATATTGTTTTATGTCTACTGAATTGGCAAAAATTAGGACATTTAATAATATCATATGTTAAAGAGAATGTGGATCAGTGTGAACTCACATAGCAGATCAAGTTTAAAATTGGTAAAGCCACTTGTGAAAACAGTTTGGCATTATCTTTTAAATATGGAAACGTATTACCCTGTAACTCAGTAATTCCACTCTTATGTATGTATGGAGATGCTCTTATGTCTAGGCGTCAAGAGACACAAACAAGGAATATTCCTTTAGCATCAATCATAATTTCAAAAAACTAGAAACCACCTCAAGGTCCAAAAATAGTAGAATAATAAAGCAATGAACTAGAAGTAAGATGCAAGTTGGAGAAGGATATGTAAGTCTTGGTTTCATTTTTATTAACTTCAAAATGTGCTAAGACTAAACATTATATTTAACGATATATTTATTATTGATAAATTGAAAATAACAAAGGAATGATTTTTACAAAAGTTAGGATAATGTTTATTTCTGGGAGAACAACACGTATGGGATAAGAGGGATATAGGAAAAAGCAAGATGGTGATAGTACTTGTATTCTAATTCTTAAGCTGTGCTGTAGGTTTGTCTGTACTTGTTTTATTACTATGCTTTTATAATGTCTATATTTATTCTTTTGTATGTACAAAATATTAGCATCAATATTTTAATAAGTTATAAGAATGTGAACTGAAGTATTTATAATGAGAATAGGAAGCCCATAGTATGTCTTGAAATGTACTAGAGTCTTCTTGATAAGGATTTTGCTTAGTAGTATAATGTATTAAACCAACATAAGGGTGGTTGGAGTATATGAGCTCTAAGGAAACTTGAAGATTCTAGAAACTAACTATGAAGTAAGGTAATGTGATAAATGTTATGAGGTATATACACAATACCACTTACATCTTAATCGTGAGAGATGATAATCATTTGGGAGACTACAACAAAGTTTATTGGAAAACTTGGCATTCGAGATTCGTCTTAAAGGAAGACAACATAACCAACAGAGAGGGATTCAGAGTATCTTCTAATAGAAAATGAAAAATTAAGAGTACAAGTGAAAAATCAGTTGATGTCATATTTAGGGAATGAACTGTCGACTGAACAGACATTGATTTTGCAAAACATCAAAAGTTCCTGAGAGAGGGTATGGGAGTTATGGTATAAAAAATTAATTTGGCATAGGTATTAGGATGAATGTGACTTGTGAGTGACCTGAAGTAAGAAGACCTATTAGAAAGCAATTCCCCCCGCCTCCAGGTAAAACTAAGCACTCCAGTTGGAATGGTGGTAATGGAGAGTGAATTCTTTAAAACAGTGTAATTGAGAAAATTTCCAAAACATATTTGCAGCTCTGTTATTGATAAATAGTCTAGTGAAAGCTTTGATTTTTCTCATGGAAAGGTTAGAAAGACTAGCCCATTTATACAGTAATTCCCTAAGCATAGATTTTAGTGACAACCAAGAAACTGGTATGAATGAATTTAAGCCCCAGTCTGATGTTCCTAGTATCAGATAAACTTATTTCTGCCCTAGTTTTTGTTTGTTTGTTTGTTTTGCTTGTTTGTGTGTTTTAATGAGGGACTTCTTGGTTTACTAGTGTCCATTATAATTTTGAAAATTATTTAAACCCACAGTATTAGTTTAGTTCCAGTAGTCTAAAAAAAAAAAAAAAAATCTTGGAATTTGCCTAGAGGCCATGAAAGATGAGTTATCTAAAAAAGGGCTAATTAAGAGTGTATATTTGCCTCAGACTTCCCAGAATTATGGCAGAGAAGACAGCAATGGTTTTCTTTTTTAATGGGAATTTTTCAAATGAATAGATGCTGTCTTTTCTGATGGTGTCATTGGTAAAATTATTGAGGATTTCAATATTAGAAATAATTGTCCTGACAATACTGGAAATAATGAAATAGTGAACCATAAGGGAGTCTTGGTTTAAAAACAAAACAAAACAATATCTTAAGATGTTTTTCAAAATACCAGTAAATGTGTGTATATGCATGTGCACATGTAATATATGTATATATACACATATATACATATATTCAGATTATATATGTATTTTCTATATATACTTAGGAATTAGTTATTTTTATTGCGATATAATTGATATATAACATTATATCAATTTCAGGTATACAACAAAAGGATTTGATATTTGTATATATTAGAAAGTGATCACCACAGTAAGTCTAGTTAATGTCCATCACCACAGAAAAATAGTTAAATTTTGTTCGAGACGTTCCATGATTTGCTGTCTGCAAGCTGGAGGCCCAGAAAGCCAGAGATACAGATTGAAGGTCTGAGACCTTGAGAGCTAATAGTGCAGATTCCAGTCTAAGTCTGGAGGTCTTCAAACCAGAATGCCAAGGACAGGAAAAGATGAATATTTTATCTCTATAGTCAGGCAGATGTGAAAATTCAACTTTCCTAGACCTTTTTGTTCGACCAAAGCCCTCAGGGAATGGGTTGGTGCCCACTTACACTGGGGAGATCTCCTGTTTGCCTCAATTCCTCAGCTCAAAAGCTAATCTCTTCTGGAACCACTCTCACAGACACACCCAGAAATCGTGTTTAACCAGGTACCTGGGCATCCCATGGCCCAGTCAAGTTGACACAAAATTAACCATCACAGTCAATAAAATTTCCTGTTAAAAATGAGCATTCTCTTTATAACTAGAAATTAATTGTGCTAAATTTTATGAACATTTAATGTCATTATAATATATAATTTTCTCTTTTCCCCCTTGAACATATTTGTCACTTGTTAATAATACATATTTATGCTCAGTTTAGATAACAAATACAGAAAAATTTTAAAATAATTTAATCACATGGAGAATAATACTAAGAACATTTAGGTCCATAGACATGCTAATCTATAGAGCAGTATTCATTCATTAACAATACTAATTGATATTTTAGTTTCTGCCAAGCCATATAGCATATGTTTCGAGTACCTCACTAGCCTGCATTCTACTGGAGAACACAGAAAATAATCACACAATCGCCTAAAAATATGCCTAACATTGAAGTTGTGATGAGTGTTATGAAAAAGAGACAAATGTTATGAGAAAATACAAAGGGGCATTTGACCTGTCGAGGTAGGATAAGTGGGCTGTGATCTAAGAGAAGAATAGAAGGTAACTATTTTAAATGGCAGAGAAAAAGTGTGTCACGCAGAGAGAACAGCGTGTGCAAAAGCCTTGGGCAGCAGAGGAGAGACCACTGAGGATGCAGTGTAGAGATCTGAACCAGTGTTTGTGAAACTGTCCTGCATTGGAATTTCCTGGAGGGAAACTTGGCCCTGCTTCTCTGCAGGGGTTTAGGATTTAGCAGGTTTGGGTGGGGCTTTAGAATTTGCATTTCTAACACATTCCTAGGAAGTGCCTCTGCTGCTGGTCTGAACATTTGTTTTAGGAAACAGTTGATCTCTAGAAAATGTGGTATGGCCTGAGGCTCAGTAGGAGCCAGGCCACTTAAGAGGTCCTGTTAGGAAAATGACTCTGAATTCTAAAGACAACGGAAGGTACTAAGTGCTGTAAGCTGTGGGTTGGCATGATGCTATATATGGTTTGATTATTTCTTTCAATACTGGCATGGCGCATGAATGAAAGCACTGGGAATCAGTTAGGAGGCTGTTGCAACACTCTCTGTAGGGCTGATAGTAGCTTGAATTTTGGTAATGGTGATGAAGATAGAAATGTACATATTAGAGATATTTTTGTGATGCATTAGATATGAGTGGAAAGGAAGAGAAATACTAAGAATAACTCTAGATTGCTGGCTTTCATAACTGAATGGTTGGAGGAGTTATGCACCAAAATGATAATATTGGGACATCAGAGATCACTTAATTTAGTTCTGATCAGGTGAAATTGAAATGCCTTTGGGATGCCCAAAAAGGTATTAAGCACGTGGTTTTGACTTACCAGTCCAGAGTTCTGAATGTTCAGAGACTTAACTGGTACATTCAGGAATCACCTATAATTTGGTTGTCATGAAACTGAATTGGTCTAGAAGGAGAATGTGAAGGAGGAAGAGAAAAAAGGACTCAGGACAGGAGGCTAGAGGAGCTCCCACGTTTGCCAGCCAAGCAAAGGTGGTGAGCCAACAGGAAGAGAGGTAACATTGACAGAGATGTGGGAAGAGACCAGGAGTATGCAGTACCTCAACATTCAGAGGAAGAAAACTGTCCAGTAAGTTGAAGACTTTTCAAGAAGTGTATCTAATGATGGAAAAAATAGAGGAAATTAGGAACAAGGGTGATTGATTGATTGATTGATTGATTGATATTGGAGAGATAAGCATGCTGGAAAGCTGGTAGGATGATCCTATTCTGCGAGAGAATTAACAGTGGATCTCAGATATTACATTCTTTCTGTCCACCCTACACGTGTGCACACATGCCCACGTGCATGCACACATGCACAAACACATGTTGATTTTGCTGATGTAAAAAGGGTACGTAGTTTTATGAAATTGCATTTTATTACAGGTTTAGTTGAATTTTTTTAACGTACTACTTATTATCCATTTACATTGCTTTTTTGTGTATAAATTGCCTATTAATGTCCTTGGTGTGTTATTTTTCTATTGGAGTACTCATTTCTTTATTGTTTTATGAAAACATATATAAAAGCTACTTATTTATAGTTATTCATATAAATTATTTTTCCATTTAAATTTATCCTTGATTGTTTATGTTGTACAAGTCCTAAAAATGTCACATAAAATTATCCATCTTATCTCTGACTGGTGCCAATCTAAGAAATACTTTTCCCTCATCAAAATTACATAAATATTTACAAATAGCTTATCCTAATCATTTTTTACCATTTTATTTTATTTTATATCAGTTTCAAGTGTACAATACATTGGTTAGACATTTCTATAGTTTATGAAATGATCCCCCTGATTACTCTCTCACCTGTCTGGCTCTCCACCTAGCCATTACATTACTGCTGACTGTATTCCCTATGTCTTGCTCCCCATTCCCATGATCATCTATCAACTGATTTGTACTTCTTTAACCCTTCACCTCTTTCTACTAGTTCCTTGACTCCCTTCCCCTCTGGCCATCACCAGATTGTCCTGTACATCAGTGATCCCTAACCTTTTTAGCACCAGGGACCAGTGCTCCTGTGAGAATCTAGTGCCTGATGGTCTGAGGTGGAGCTGAGGTAGTGATGCTAGCACTGGGGAGCGGCTGTAAATACTGATGAAACTTCACTTGCTCTCCTGCCTCTCACCTCTTACTGTGTGGCCTGGTTCCTAATAGGCCAAGAATCAGTGGCTGAGTTATATTTCATTGTATATAGGAACCATAACTTCTTTATCCAGTCATCTGTTGAAGTGTATTCATGTTGCTTCCATAGCTTAGCTATTGTGAACCGTGCTGCCATGAACATAGGGGCACATAGAGTTTTACGAATTATTGTTTTGGTTTTCTTTAGATAAATACCCAGAAGTGCAATTGCCGGGTCAAAAGATAGATCCATTTTTAATTTTTTGAGGACCCGCTAAACTGTTTTTCTAATCATTTTAATACTTTTTTTTTATGTTGAATCTAGGTTATATTTATTCTTCAGAAGTGTGTAATAGAAATCTTGCTTATTTTTTCCCCTGAATTTTTAACAAGTTTTCAAGTACTTTGTTTTTTTTAAAACATCTATTTAAAATGTCTAAAAGGTAATGTCAAATGTCTGAACTTACTTTGTCGCTTTAAATTTTTCTGTGTCCACGTCAGTGTACCTATGCTCTTAGAAGAGCCCACTCAGCAAAGTTGACTCAATTCAAAGCCTGTATATTCCTTCACAGTTATTTTTTTCTCTTAGCCCAATTGAGGTACTAAATTTATTTCCCTTAAAAGAGAAAAACACCTAGAAAGTTGACCTAGATTGTAATAACCCATCTGTTTAAAGAAATGTGCTACATGGAATATTCTATTTGTTCTGATTACCCATTAGCAATTCAGAATGGATATAGGTTATATAAAACTCCTTATATTTTGAGTCTTGGTGCTTCTAGAAATTACTCCTTTAGAATACCTTTTGTGTAACTAAATAATAACAATTTGTTATGGGACAATGATGTTTGAATTTCAAGGACACAATGCAAATGACATATTTTTATCAATCCTACTTAGACATGTCGCATTCACAATTTCCTTTATTGTCTTCCTTAAAAAGTATAATATTTGAAATTACACAATAATAATAAACAGATGCTTATTAAGTGTAAGATCCAAGAGTTACAGATATGTGTAGAGTGGACTGTAAAAGGCCACCACTTTTGCCCATCCCCCTTCTCTGATGTATATGTGAAATTCTTCATGACTAACATATAAACGCATATGCTTTTTGCATTTTTTTACATCAATGATATCAATGTGAATACATTTTTTACTCAATAAGATGTCTTAAGGATTTAGTATGTGAGTAAGACTAAGTCTACCTCATTCTTTTTAAGGGCCACATATGATAGAGCATCATAAGTTAACTAAATCCGTAAGACAACATTGATTGATTTAGGTGTTTTTTGTTTTTCCTTTCTCTATATAATGTTACAACAGATGTGCAAAGATGCTGGACTCCTCCTGACTGGTGTCCTTATCTGAGCATAGCTTCTAGTGTCAGTCACCTGACGGCAGGCAGCCTCTGCAGTGCCTGGCCTTTCACTGCCTCTCTGACTCATCTTCTTTGCTTCTCCTCACTCACCTGCTCTGGTGTTTTTGACGTCCACTGAACACTGCAAGCGTATTCCAGCCTCAGCACCTTTACCCATATTGCACTCTCTGGAACACTCGGTCATCCAACAGGTGTATGGATTTTTTTTTCCTGGAAGTTTTTCTCAAATGGTGTCACAGTGAGGCCTTACTTGGCTGTCCTATCTAAAATCACCAAAACACATCCTTAATCATTTGTAACCTCAGTCTCTGCAACATTATTTTTTCCCTTAGCACTTACTACCTTATACGTCATAGGTAATATTTGTGTCTTATTGGTCTCATATACTGCCTGTTCAACCTGGGCAGGGGCAAAGATTTGTCTCTTTTGTTTCTGCTGTATCTCTTCTGTGTCCATATCCTCTAGAAACTCTTCTAGCATATAGTTGTCTTTCAACAAATATTTTTTAATGCATGAATTTTGTTCAAATGTGTGCATTTTTCTATAAAATAGATTCCTAGTAGTAAAAATTTTAATAGGAAAAGTATGGTTATTTTAAATTCTGATGGTCCGCTAATATAATGTTAATTACATTTACACCAATAGCTACAAGAGTGACCATTTCTTTATATCCTTGCCAATAATAGATATTATCAGTCATTTTAATGTTTGTCTATTTAATAAATACAAATGATATTCATTGTTAAATATTACTTATGAAAAAAGTATTTATTTTCTTATATATTTAATTCCTTTATATTACACTAATTGCTTATTTCTTTGCCTTTTTTTTAAATTTAGAGATAATTGTATTTTATTTGCTTTGTTGGAACTCTTTACACATCTTTGGGTATAAGTCCTTTGGTTAAAATATAGCTTGTAAACATATTCTCTGATGATGATGCATAATTTGAGTATTATTATAGTTTGTTTTTTCATAAAGAAATTTCTGATTTTTATTTATTTAGAATTTTTTTCATCAATTCATTTTTGTATGTTTCTTAGGAAAGTGTCCCAAGTTCAAGGATATAATTTCTTTTCATGATTTTATACTTTTACATTTTACATTTAACTCTCACGTGTGCCTGGACTTTGTTAGTTTTGGTGAGAGTGGCTGTGTGAGTGATATAATATGGCTTCTTTGCTAAACATTTATGATTGAAATGTTATCTCAAAATGATATTATTTCTTCAGTATACTTAAAAGATATTAGTTGTCAGTGTTTTCCGAAAGAAATAAGTGTACTTCTATTGAACATGTTTGGATATTCAGAGGCACTGATATTACATATACTATGGTAGGACATTATATTTTATATATATTTGAAAAAAAATATTAAAATACATTCTCTCTTGCTGGATATCATGCTTTTGACAGCTGAACAGAACTTCACAGAGCCAGACTGGCCATTAGTACTTTGATTTTTACGATTCCTTTCTTTATTTAATAGGCCTGAAATATTGATTAACATTTACTGACTCAATTCCAAACACTTGCTAGAGGTTAGGGAGAGCCCAGAATGAGCTGTTCACACTAGTCAAGCTCTGAGGTGTAATGAAATTTCCCACAGTGCCTGTCAACTTATCCTCTGCACAGGTCATTTCCCACATGGTCTGTGGTGTTGAAAGAAGCCATTTCCACTTCAAATATTCTGTAGACAATAGGGAAAAGTGATATGGCACAAATATTGTGTTCTTTAACCTGCTGTGGAGAATTGAATAGACTCCATTATAAAGTGATGCTCTTTTGAAAGAGCCGTATCTGCCTAGGAGCGTTCATGGGCTACTCCAAAGACAGCCACGATATTTCAGGTGGACTGCGGCATTTCACCAGTATTTGTTTTTCTTCTCCCCTCCAATTTCCAGGCACTGGGAATTCACAATTGACTAAGTACAAAAGTCATGAGCATTTACTTCAATTTGTTGCTCCTACATACTTACTGACCCAGTCATGTGGGGGACTGAGCTCTAGTTCCTTCTTTCTGCTTTTCAATTCCCCTGCTGCCACATTTAAGGAATTCAGCTAAAAAACCTTAGAAACAAATTCAGGACTTATTCAGCTATTCTTAAGATCACTCTCATTTCACTGATTTGGAAACTAGTAGTTCATTTCATTCTTCTCAAGAAGTTGTATCATTTAGAATTTTATGTTTCAATGTCTGAAACATATCATCTTTTCCTAGATGATATAAAAATATACATGTGATTAAGTAGTATGGCTATGGTATAAATTCTGGAACTCACACAGAGTAAACGATTTAAAATATGGATCACTATTTGGGATATCTATAAACAATTTCTACATAAGGGGTAGCTAATTAATGTCATACAGTTTACAACTCAATAACGTCATTTAGTTAAGAGAGGAAAGATATTAAAGAATAACTCATCACAACAAATAGAATTTGCTTTATCGGAAATAGTTTAAGAGGGCATTTTTATGTCATTAGGGAGAAACAAACTGACTCCATTATTTTAAAGTGCGTATGCATGTATTTATGTGAGAACCACATCTATTCGTTTAAAAAAACTGTCTGGAAAGATTAAGAGGAGCTGTACAAGTGGTCTGTGCATCTTTGCTTTCGTTCACACTGTTTACTGAATGGCATACAGTCTGACAGTGAATTCGGGTGTTTGTGTTTAGTGGTTTTTCTTCCTTTCCTGGACTTGGGGGCTGGGCTGGATCCTCAAAGTTAGAGGTGAGTTGCGGGCTTTCTGATGTCATGGCTGAACGAGTGTTGACGTCCATCTACCAGAGTGTTCAGGTCTCATGAGATCTATGTTTAAAGATTCAGTTAATAGTAATCCAGGAAGGTCAGAAAATCTAGCAAAAAGCTCTTGAAGATACAGCCCCACAGAGGCAAAAACTAACAAAACAACAAAATATTTTGCCTGAGTGGCATGGGCTCATTGTCACTAGCCCTTGTAAAGAAATGACTGTTTATAAAGCAGTTGAGCACCACTTCTGCATTGAATTGGAACAAGAATGTAGGAAACACAAAATCATGAATTTTCTGAGAAGAGGGACATATTTCCAACATAGATCAGAGTAAGGAAAGATTGGGAAACCATGATTCAAATAGCTATTGGATACCAACCCCTTGAAATGTGTATTGCTTGGTTTCTGAGGAAAAGAATCCTCTTGCCTTGGTGCCTACTACCTATGTTGCCAAGCTGGTCGTATTCTACTTGGTCCCCTCCATAATGTTTAGCTGAAGTATCTTCAATTTTAGCTTGATCAGCACTTCCTAGGGGTGTTTGCCAGCTTACTTATGCTAATAAAAAGAAATCTATGTTCCAGATAAATATTGGTTAAACAAAAGATGTTAGAAATATTCAATTTTTCTTCCTAAGGAAGCAAAGTTTTTCTTAAATACTGATGTCTGAAAAGTGTAGACTTCTTGCATCAGCACACTAAAACAAACAAACAAAATAGAATTAACACAAATGAATAAAGAAAGAAATAAAAACTATCCATCATTCTCAAGTTATTTTTCTCTACTGACATTTTGCCTGTGTGGTATTTGGACTTGCCTATAATACAGTCAATGTAATTTTAAGTATGTTGACATTATCAGAATCTAAGTAACCCCTGGCTATACTTATGCTATGAGCATAAATTCTAACTGTTTTGCCATAAGCAAAATTCATAAGTAGGCTTCAATTAGATGATTGGGCATAGGTATATAAATCAAATATAATGAATGCAAATTGGTAGTGTCAAATGTATTTAGCCAAGAATAGAAAAAGGTAGGAGTTGAATTTTGTTTATTTTTTCTTTTGAGCTTTTTTTTGTTATTAACTAGCTTTAGAAGTGAGTGAGCTCCCTTAACTCATGGGGTGATAGTGGCAGCAGTGATGATTGTGCCAAGGGAAACTAGATTTCAAGATGTATAATCTTCTCTATACACTTACTCACTACTTATTCCTGTGGCCCAGGGCAATTATCTTTTTCCTTCCATATCTAAGTCTCTTCATGCCCATAATCATCAAAAGACAGAAATAGACAAAGGTCATATTCTGGGAACCAGGGAAGTATAGCGAAAATAAAAATACCACTATAGATGCTTTTAGGAAAAAGTCTTATCTTTAAACTTTATCAGCACTGCAGCACAGAAAAGTTTACTATTATGAAATCACTCTGGCACTGAGTTAGACATAAAAAATAAAGCAGATAAGATATATTTTTAGTTGAAGGGAGTTGATAATGTATGGTTGTTTATTGTTATCCAAGGGACAATCTTAATATATATTGAAATAATAAACAGCTTAGAGAAATAAACCGTTTAGAGAAATCTGTTAAGTTTTTCTTTTCAATTAGATTTGTACTTAGTAATGTAAGCCAGACCTTCATTATAAATGGGGGGCACATTTCCATGGTAAAATTCATGAGGGTAACTCTGTGTTAAACATACAAAAACATACTTCTGTAGGATTTCTCAGAGCTTTTAATATACTCTCTAGGAGGGAGGGTAGAACAAAGAATTTCTAAAATTTACTGGATCATGGAACATATTTTTTTCCCACAAAACTTCTATTTATGTCAAGGTGCATCTTTGTTTTACAGAGCAAAGTTTAGAAAAGGTTAAAAGGATTCATTCAAAACAGCTGTTTGATTTCACCCGTGTTTTCCAGGAAATCAAAAGTAAAAAACTAGAACAAGTTTTATATTGTTTTGTTATGCTTAGTTTCTTTTATTCATTGCTTTTTCTTCATCTTCATCTTTTTTGGAGGAAGGTAGATTCTTAAGTTATTTATCTATTTTTTTGTTGTTGTTTTTTTTTGTTTTGCTAAAAGAGCTTTTTAAAATATGTTTTATTTGGGAAGAAATCACTGTGGGTTTGCATTATTGGAGAAGTTTTAAGGATAACACTTGCCTTTAACTATTACAGAGACCTAAAAGGATTGTATATGGAAATATCATGTATATCAAAGATATTTCTAAAATGAAAACTGAGGACAAAGCAAATATTAAACACATTCATCTTTTTTTTTTTTTATTTTTTTTTTAGTAAACCCAGATGAATGGTAATAGAATAGAAGGAAACTGGATCAATATGTTTTCTCTGGTCCCATGTACTTCTTATATTCCATAACCCTCTATATAGACTTACTACATAATAGATTTTTGTCTAGACTTAACCATTTGCTGGGTGAAGACTTCCAGCTGACTTCCCGTTTGACAGATATAGCTTAAGAATTTTAAGCATGTCTGTCATATTCTCTCCTCTTTTGCGCAGAATAAAAAAGGAAATTTTTGAGAATAACAAAATCCAAGGACATTATATTAAAATTCCATAAATATCTGTTTCATTGAAAGCCAAAGTAAAAAAAAAAAAAAAGTATTATTTCAACAAGAATGTCTCTTATATAAGGGAATGAGTGCCCATGGGAATTCTTTATATATTACAGAAGACTGCCCATGCTTAAGGTAGAACAAATGTTGCCTTTGAGTTAGACAGAAGACAGCTGTGCTGGTCTCAGTTAAACTGAGCTATGCTGGGCAGGCTGAGTAATTGCCGGGAGAATGCTAAGGGAGTGATGCTTTTCTAAACCATGCATTTAGGTATCAATTTGGATGTTTTCTGCTTGTCCATAGTGGTTTTATCAGAATTAATACCATGTGTAACAGGATCCATAGATATAAAATGGCCATAGGCTCTTGATAAAAGTAATTTGAGAAACAAGGAATGCAAATGATGTGATGGCTTATGTGGCTCCCAACCATGTTAGCATCATCATATGGATAGACAGCATCTGGGTTCTACAGAACATCTCCCCAGAGCTGGGCAAGGGCCCCTAGCTGTCTGTCAGAGGTCAGGGAGACATCTGTGCTCAAAGTCAAGTATGGCTCCGAAATATTATTTTCTTTGTTAAACTGAGAATTACCAGTTGTTCTTGTTTTTGTTGTTTCTAATCCAAGGATTCAATATAATTGTTCAAAAGCTAGATTACTTAAATCAGACAGGTGGCCAAAAGTGAAACTCAGGAGAGATAAAAATAAAGGTGACCAAATCCAGAAATAGTTTAAATGAAGAGACCAAGCCTCCCAACTCATCATTCTGCAAGCTGAAAGGAGTAGAGTTTCATTAATGTTCAAGTCTTTGACATTAGACAAAGAGCTGTTTCTGGTTTTGTTTTGTTTAAAGTCAAGATCACTCTCAAACCAATGAATGAGAGAGAGCACTGGTTATTTTGTTTTATAAAATAAGCGTACTTAGGCTCTTAATTCTTAGTTTAACATATAAGTAATAAATCTAGGATATTACATACCTTCCACCTTATTTCATCAGTGATGTTATGCACATTTGAACATCCCAATGAAATAGAAATTAATCCCAGTGAAATAAAAATTAATTCCTGAAGGGATGAAAAGCTAGAGACTATGATCTAGGGGGATAGAAGAAAGTCTCAAAAGAAAGAGAAAGCCAAAAGGCAAGATGATTGCAGCTGAGGTGGCAAGGCAGGGTAGGGCGGTAGGAAGTAGTGTCAGAGTCTGCTGTGATCCACCTGTAATTGCTGTCTCTGCTATTTATGCACATGCATTCCTTTAGTTGTTTTAGCTATCCCTTCCACTCTTTTTAGAATATTTTTATAGCTCTGGAAATTCTTTTACACATAGATTGGCTCTGTTTGATTTTATACATCTTGCACATGTTCTCTTTATCCTTTTCCTATAGGTTCTTTATCATCTTTTGTCTTTGGTGGTATTTCTCCCAACCTTTAATTCAGTAGTCGTGTTTCTCTGCTGTTCTAAATCTCAAATATTTTTTTCTTTAAAATTATAAAGTAATTGAATTGACATATTTTCTTAAGTTTCTTTAGAACTCATCTCAATTAATCAATGGTTTCTGCTACATCCAATATGTCTTTTTTAGAAAGCTGAATTCTTGTTTAGCAATATGGTGCTTTCTTTTTGACCCATTTACCTTATAATAAATGTAACAAATTTTATCGTCTTCTCACCTAGTGGGAAGGACTGCTAGGCTAGTTTTTGTTCAATAGAGACACTTTCCAGAAGAAAGAATTCTGTCTGCTTTGTACTCTCATTTCTGACCTTTGTGCTGAGAGCTCTCATCTGATCCCAAAGGACATTCCGTAAAATTCCTGACTACACTGTCACCATCCACACCAGGAATTATGCCAATGTCTAGGTTTTCTGTGCATGGCAGTGAAGGAAACATGACCAGCCTTCCACCAGTGCATTTTTGCAGAGATGTTCTCTTTTCCCTTAGCTTATTATTCTTGATCCTTCCAAAGTAGTGTTGTTTTAGGAGTGTTCGGATTTTGTCTCTGTCACCTCTACTTATTTCTAATTAGCCCTCTCTGCTTCTTTCATTGCATTTCTGTCTTTACTCCATCTAGTAGACACTTCAAGTTTCTGACATGTTATAGTCATTATTCTTTATTCTCAGTTTTTCTTTAAGGTTATCAGTTGTGGAGGATGTTGAGGGCTGAAGGGCTGCTAGCTAACTACTGCCAGAACTATTTGCTCCCTTGAAATCAGATGATCCCATTCATTTCCTCTCTTTCTTCTCTATTGGCTCTGTTATGGACTGAATGGTTGTGTCCCTGAAAAATTTATATATTTAAGCCGTACCTCCATGTGATAGTTTGGAGATAGAGCCTTTGAGCAGTAACTAGTTTTAGATGAAGTCATAGGAGAGGATCCCTCAGGATGGGATTAATGTCTTTGTAGGATAAGACTTGCAAGAGCCTACACTCTCTCTTCTTCCCTGTTATGTGAGGGTGCTTCAGGAAGGTAGCTATCTGTAAGCTTAGAAGAGAGCTCTCACCAGAACATAACCACACTGGCACCCTGATCCCAGACTTCTAGCCTCTGAAACTATAATACATGTTAGATGACATGTACTATGTAAAAAATATAGCAATGAAGGGAATTCAGAGGGGGGTTTTGATTGACAAAGTGACGTTTGCACAGAGAATTGAAAGATGGGAAGGAATAAGGAAAAAGGAAGTCATGTGAATACCTGGGAAATGAGTTGTCTAGGAAGAAGGAGCAGCAAGTGTAAAGCCCTAGAGATAGGAACATGCTTGGTGTGTTCATGGAATAGCCGGGAGGCAATGGATGTGGAGTGGAATGAGATCAACTAGTAGGTGGGGAGCTCAAGGAGATAATTAGCACCAACCTAATTTCCCTAAAGCATAGTAATGGTTTTGCATCTTTGCTCAAAACCTTCAATGATTTGTAATTGCCTGAAGAATAAATTTCAGGTCCTTTACTATGACATTAAGAGTCTTGCTCAAACTGGACTTTCCAATATATTTAGTCTCATTTCTTCACCCTGTTTAATTTTTCACTCTGGTTACATTCACCATTTTCCCAGACAAATCTATGTACATTCCTAACTCTTGGTGGCTCTTCCATAATTCTATTTACCTATTGAAGCTGATTTTATCTTTAAAGATCCAGTTCAATGCTACTTTCTTTTACTTGACATATTCCTCTAATGACCCTGGGTAAATTTAATCAGTTTAATCACTCCTACTTCTTTCTTCCATAGCACTTTCAGTTTATCTGTATTGAAACATTGATTTAATTATAACCAATACTTTAATAGTTATATGGTTTTTTCTCTTAAATTATAAGCTTCTCTGAGTCGAGGCCCACTGCACCTATAATCTATTCATTTTGTTGGCTATTTAGAGGGAACTCCAAACCAATTATTTTTGTAATATTTTATAAAGAAAATAAATAAAATTTGTTCCAGATTTTTTAAATATTTAATTTCATAAGCAAAAGTGTCTGTAACCAAGTGATGGATCAGAGTTCTTTCCTTTATGATGCTGCATCCCCACAGGCAGTTTCAGCAATGTGAGTTCTAACTGACTGCAGATTGTGGGCTTTGGTGGCCAAGATGATTCACGCTGAATTGCGCACTGGACTACCTGAGGTTCCATTGTAAATAAGGCTATTCATAGCCCCTGTCTCTTAGAAGCCTGATTTAAAAATCTGTAACATAATGAATCATTCAAAGTCTTCATAGTTTTAAAAATTTTTTTATTAGAGGTAGCTTCAGGAGTTAGTATCTGAATTACTGTAACAGTGGATGACCTCAAAGATCTATTATTCACAGCTGCCAGGTAACTAAGGATGATAATAATTTAGATGGACTGAAAATAATTGGAAACTCTAAGGAAGTACTTAAGATACTGGAGGAAACACCTGCCACTTTTCCAGGAAAAGCATGTTTTCTGAAGAATTCCTGCTGCCTGCTATTCTCACTTCTCCTGTACCTAATATTCACCTAGAGTGGAAAATGTTTGTATATGATCTCATGCCTCTGTTCAAAAGGGGACAGATCTGTCTTCAGAGATTTTGGCATTGAGACTAGGAAAAAATCAGCACAACAAAATCAAGCAAAAATTCTTGATCTTAGACCTTCCCATCAAAACCTTTTTCTTCCCTATGTGAAAATCCACCGTGATGGGCTGGATTGGACACATGGGAATGTGTAGATAGTTGTCCCTATCTGCAAGTTAGTTTTCAGATAGGAGATGGCATTAAGTTTTTGTCCATGCAGTTTGAGTTAGTATTTTATGTCATCCATTTTCCACTATTACATGAGTCTAGCTCAAATTTCATTTGCAAATTTGACTGAAGAACTGTCTATGTCATGGAAAAATAGAAAATTGTTTTGAAATGGTATTTGTTGAGAATAGGGAAATACAAAAGAGAAATAAAGCCATGAAAGAGACAGCGTTGTTGCATCCATGCGACTCCTCTAAAACCTCTTCTAATCTTTGAGGACACATTCCCACACACAGAATGATTAAGAGACATCAAAAAATGTATTTGAAATTCAACAATAGTGGAAAGAAATATGTTGTCCTGGAGTTTTATTCAGAAAGGTATTAGCTTTCTTTCACAGCAAAATTAAACAAACAGGCTGTTGACAAAAACCAAAAACCAAAAAAACATAAACCTTATTCCAGCAGACTTAACAAACTAAAATTTGTTTGTGTCTACAAACTGCCCAAGGATAGTCCAATTCATATAAAAATGAAGAAATTACCTTTAAAAATTAATCGAAAGATGATCCGTATAATTTTGAGAGTTTGATCCTTAATTTGGGACTTAACACAGAGGAGTTATATTTCTTTTTTAAAAGCCTCTCATAATGTTTCACACACAGTGAATATAAATTAAGTAGAATTTTGCAGGAATAAAGCTCATTGAAAACATTAAAAAGAAGTAACTGAGATAGAATAAAACCATGAGAGGCTCTCTGAACTAGAATTAGTAATGTGTTATAGTGTTTGTTATATTCTTTAACTTCTCTGGGACTTAGTTTCCTCCAAAAGGAGGTGTTTGAAAGAAATGTTTTCTACACTATTCTCAGCTCTGGAATTTTATTTTTATAGAACAGAGAGAATGGTGTGGGAGACAGTGATAGTATGAGAGAGAATCATAAGGCAGTAGCATCAGCATCATCTGAGAGTGGTCAGAAATGTGCATTCGCTGGTGCCACTCCGGACCTACAGACACAGACATTGTGTGGACAACAGGGCAGACCTTTGGTTTTAGCAATGTGCCTGCCCAAACTGAGGACCACCTGTCTGAGGAGGAGGAAAATTTAATGGTGGAAAATTAAAAACCTTCCCTCTAAGATTAGGAACAAGGCAAGGCTGTCCACTATCGCCACTGCTATTCAGTATAACATTGGATGTTCTAGCAAGTGCAGAAGGCAAGAGAAAGATATAAAAGGCATCCAAGTAGGAAATGAAGAAGTCAAATGGTCACTATTTGGGGATGACATGATCCTCTATATAGAAAACTCTCGACTCCACAAGAATACCACTAGAAACAGTAAGCAAATACAGTAAAGTTTCTGGACACAAAATCAATGTCCGAAAATTCGTAGTGGTTTTATACTCTAATAATGAAGTGTCAGATAAAGAAATGGAAAAAAATAATTCCTTTTGCAATTGAAACAAAAAGAATAAAATACCGAGAAATAAATTTAACAAAACATGTGAAAGACCTATATAATAAAAACTATAAGACGCTATTAAAAGAAATTGAAGAAGATAACAAAGAAATGGAAAGATATTTTGTGTTCTTGGGCTTGAAGAATCAACATAGTCAAAATAACCATATTATCTAAAACATTATACAGATTTAATGCAATCCTCATCAAAATCTCATTAGCATTTTTTTAAAGAAATAGAACAAAAAATCATCAGCTTTGTATGGAAGTACAAAGGACTCCGAATTGCCAAAGCCATCCTGGGTAAAAAGAATGAGGCTGAAGGCATCACTCTGACTGACTTCATAGCGACAGTAATCAAAACAGCGTGGTATTGGCAGCAAAACAGATACACTGACCAGTGGAACAAAATTGAGAATCCAAAAGTAAACTCATATTTATATCGGCAAATAATTTTTGACCAAAAAAAAGACAAAAACTTACAGTGGAGAAAGGAAAGCCTCTTCAATAAATGGTGCTGAGAAAATTGGAAAGTCACCTGCCAAAGAATGAAATTAGACTGTTGTCTATCACCACACACCAAAATTAACTCAAAAGGGATTAAGGACCTGAATCTAAGACTTGAAATAACAAAATGCATAGAAGAAAACATAGGAATGAAACTCAAGGACCTTGGACGTAAAGAGGATTTTGTGAATTTGACCTCAAAGGCAAGGGAAGTAAAAGCCAAAATAAATGAATGAGACTATATTAAACTAAAAAGCTTCTGCTCAGCAAAAGAAATCATCAACAAGGTAAAGAAACAACTATCTCAATTGCGTAGCAAGCAGTGCCTCCGATAAGGGCCTAATATCCAAAATATACAAAGAACTCATATGACTCAATAACAACAAAAAAACAAATGATCCCATTAAAAAATGGGCAGAGGACCTGAACAAACACTTCTCCCTAGAGGACATACAAATGGCCTACAAACATATGAAAACATGCTCAATATCACTAGCTATTAGGGAAATGCAAATCAAAACCACAATGAGATACCATCTCGCACCTGTTAGAATAGCTATATAAACAGGACAAGTAATAAATACTGGAGGGGATGGGGAGAAAAAGGAACCCTCATACACTAATGGTAGAACTATAAACTGGTATAGCCACTATGGAAAGCAGTATGGAGTTTCCTGAAAAAACTAAGAATTGATCTACCATATGATCCAGCAATCTCAATACTGGGTATTTACCCCAAAGACTTGAAAATTCACATCCAAAAAAAATCTGCACACCGATATTCATAGCAGTATTATTCACAGTGGCCAGGACATGGAAGCAACCAAAGTGTTTTATGATAGATGATTGGCTAAAGAAGCTGTGGTACATACATACAATGGACTATTACTAAGCCTTAAGAAGAGATGAAATACAGCAATTTGCAATAACATGGATGGACCTCGAGATAATCATGCTAAGTGAAATAAGCCAGAGTGAAAAAGTAGATAATCACATGATATCACTTATATGTGAGATATAAACCTAAAAGCAACAAATGAACAGGACAGAGACTCAGAGACATGGACAATGGACTGATGGTTACCAGAGGGTAGGGGGTGGGGAAGGAGGGGAAAGATAAGCAGGGTAAAGGGAGTCAAATATAAGGGGGAAAGGGGAGGGTGAAGTGGGTAAAAGGGATCAAATATATGGTAGTTGAAGGAAACGACTTTGGGTGGTACACACACAGAAGAATATATAGCTGTCAAATTATAATGTACACCTGAAAATTATATAATTGTATTAAGCAATGTTACCCCAGTAAACTTAATAAATATAAATAAATAAATAAATAAATAAATAAATAAAAATACTGTTTGGATAAAACGTGTTAACTATTATCTGACTGAGTTATAATCTTTTTGTAAAAAGCACAGTATCTGAGAACAATGAAGCAAGCACAATAAAACAAGGTATGCCTGTACATGGTTTTGCTGCGGTTCCAAAAACCTATAGCTAATGTTAAGCGAGGACTCACTGTAATAGACCAATCTTGCTTGAACCTGGACTTAACCTGGGAAAGAATTTTGCTAGAAGTAGACGGTTAGGTGATCTTGACACTGCATATATCATATCACTGTTATTTTAATGTTTTTCACCTCAGGATATTGGAAAGAAATTGTTCAGTGGTTGTTGGTCTGATCAAGGGGTTTTGTTGCCATTTGGTGGGCTTCCCACTCTGGACCAAGGCCAGAGAAAAATGTATATTTACTGCATTTGCTGTGACTCCATCACTACACATCTCAGTGCCCAGCACTTCATCAGTACTGCTGTAGTGCAGAGTCCCCCTTTTCCTGGAACTTGTTGCCCCAGTGCAGTCCTGTGGCAGCTCTGATGAGCTCTGCCATGCCCATCCAGGGCCGACAGATCCTCAGGGTTCCATTAGCCCCCTACTCATGTTTGGACCAAAGCCTCTGGACTCCAGCCTCCAGCTCACTCACTGGCTCATGCTTTTGTTCTTCCCATCTGATTATTTTGTTAGTGGCATAGATGGAGTTCTGCAGATGTAAAGCAGCCTCCTTCAGGAATGCCTTCTAAACCTATGCCATTTTAATTTACTTTGGGAAGAGCTATATGCCCCGATAGCATGTTCTTTCATATTTCATGTCACATCTGGTTACTTAAGGCAAAACATGTTACTGTTTAGTTGTTCTGGGATTAGGAAAATAAAACATAGTGTGTAAATACGTACACATACATACTCATCATGTTTTTGTAGCTAAGGTCACAGCTTAGCTACAAAAACATGATGAGTATGTGTGTGGACATGTGGATGTATTTTCCTTTCTGTTTTGACAAGAACCAGCTAATAATAAGGCAATTCAAAATCTTAAAAAAACTGAAGAGGTAAAAGAGGAAAACTGTAATATCTTTTGTGAGCTATATCTACCCCAAGGCATTTATCATAAAATGCACTTTGTTCCCAATTACATCACTCTGGCAGCTGGGATGAAGAAGCAACCACATTGGGAAATTGTCAGACACTATCGCTAGCTTCTTCTATTATATCGGTTTTATCCTTTTTCTTCTTCTGATGAGAAAACTCATGGTTCAATTCCATTTGAATGTCAACAATAATAAAAATATAGTAAAGGCTTCATGAGCAAACTTCGGGGGAAAATAATCAAAGGACCAGTTATTCCTATATACTCGCCTAAAGATATATAACTCTGTTTGATGTGCACATACAATTTAATATGACCTTCTACAAAGCTAAAATAATCAGAACAAGAAAATGCACCATTTGAAATATTTGGGAACAAAGTTTTATATCATCTTTTTATTTGAAACTTTTCAGAACAATGGCATTCCTGGAAAATATAGAAATAGTATGGCTCACATTTTGATAGGAATGCATGATTCAGAATGTCTTCTTGATGTCTTTCAGATTGTAACGGGACAGGAAGGAAGACAATAACAACTGTTTTTGTTATGGTTCCCTAAAACAGACTCCTAAATGTAATTTAAAGAAGATAAATAAGACAATCCTAGGTCATCAGTCATTCCTAATGATCACTGTTATTTTAACTATGAGGACACAGGGACGGACACAGGTGAGCAGCAAGTCAGAGACGACCTCATAAGTCAGTTGTAGCAGATGAAATAGCTTCCCCAAGGCCTCTTCCTCCTGTGCTTCAGCTACTGGCTTGTGTGAGCTTTTCCTTTTAGTTGTGTCTGGGCTATACCTTTTTAAAGCATATAATAGATGCAGCTCAGCAGGGTTTGAATGTGATTAGACCCAAGTGAAGCACCATTAAAAACTGGAGACGTGTTCGAATGACATGACATTTTGAATGAGTGCCCAATGCAGACCCCAGTATGTTTGGCTTTGTGTTTGTAGTTGTTTCTTTGATTCTTAAACCAATTTCTTCTCAGAAGAAAATGTGCTTTCCTGAAACAGCTAATAGGATGCTTCATAGGTCACATGCTATTTTCAGGACCAGAGAAGAACAGCGTGTGTTATGGATGAAGTGAAAAATATCATTGCTGAATTTCCCAGCCTCTGTAAGCTCAGGTCAAGGCATCACCTTTGATTTTGCTTTCCAGTTGTTATTAAGTTTTCTCTCTCTCTCTTTTTGTTTTTTGTCGTTGACTACCTTGTAGGCTTTCTCCACAAATCAACTTTGATGTAGCCACCCACAATCTCTCTTTGCACTTTAAAAGTATAATTGGCTAATAAGCACAAACCATCTACTGCCTGTTGGGGTAGAACTTGGTTCTGTGATTCCAGTTCATTGCAACAATCTCAGTGCAATAGACGCCTATGCTATGCACAAAGCCACATGCCAGCCACTCTCTGAAGCCTTTTAAACTCTATTTCTAGATTATGTCTTGATCAAAAGCTTACATGTTATAAGTCCTCATCACATAAATGTAAATGAATGTATGGGCATGTTTTTGTACAAATTGGCTTTATACTTTTAATTAGTTGAGCTGAAGTGTTTGGGACCTGTGTTACTGAAACTATTGACTAGATTATCTACAGTATTATTTCTAACTATTATAAAGGGGATGGGGGGAAGCTTGCCCATATCATGATTAAGCTTTAGAGAATTTACTTAAGAGCAAAAGGCATTACCTTTAGAGCTGTTACTATGAAAGACTTTAAGGATGAGTTGACTATTAAATTTATTATAAAGTTGTTATTAAAATGCACTGTGGTAGTCAACCAAAAAAGTCATAGCATGATCAGATAATAATTAGAGGAAGACAACTAGAATTTGTTGACTACCATTTATGTTCTATGTTGCTCTAAGTTGCTTCCTTCTACAGTTCTTACATCTAAAACCCATATTTTAGAGATACTGATAATGGAGTCAAGAGCATCGATTCAACTTTTTACACACAAATCAGGAGGAAAGCATGAGCACTCTTGATACCAATGTAGCTTTCTCCAATACTGTGTGTTCTCTCTCATCATCCCTGTTGTAGATGAGCCTAGTGGGATTCTTATTTGAAACTTCATTTTATAAATACTTTCATCCATTCCATCTCCAATTACAGATTTATTGCATCTGGAAATCACATATTTTTATTATTTGTTTCATTCTAAATAAATCAGAATGACCAGTCACATGAAGATCAAAAGCCCTATAACTTGGGCTATCACAGCGTATCTATACATGATTATAGTATCATGGAAATTACATAACCTAAAGGAAAATCTTCATAGGTTATGGTGTCAAAGATCACGTTTCTGTGTGCTTTCAATGTGTAGAATTCTTCTAGGTAAGTGTAAAACGCTACGTATGTACAGAGAAATTTTCAGCTAAAAACACTTGATACTTAGTCTGCATTTCAACAGGACGTGTATGAACAGATGTTTATTTCAACACTTCATCAGTTGAGCCATCACTGTATATTTGCCTAAAAAGTAAGAAGATAACTGTCTGAAATGGGTGAAGGAGGCAACAATGAAAGACCCAATGTTACCCAGATTGCTTAAGAAAATATAGTCAAAGAAGTTTGCAAGAATAAGTAAAAGAATGATTAGCAGTACATTTTTTTTTATGTAGGTGTTCTTTTTGTGTTCCTCATTGAATAGTTGATTCTTTGAAAGAGTTGAGAAGAGAATTCAGCACTAGTATTAAAAGGGCCCTAATTTTAGGATTTAGGAATATTCAGGATGCAAAGACATCTTTGAAGGAAGAGATATACTTGACTTGGCAGAAAAAGGGGAAATGAACATTAATCCAGTACCTATGTCATGTTAGTTATATAAACAGTTCCATGCATAGCATTTTATTTAACACGTATAACATGGATTTGTTTTTTGTTTTATTACTTTTATTTAAAGAGTTGAAATTCAGAAAGTTCAAATAACTTTTCATGTTCACAAAACTAATAAGGGACATATGTGGGACTCCATGGTATGTAATTCTCCATTCACTGCATCAGGCCCCCTTCACAAAAAATTTTAGAGCTGATTTTACTTAGCAACAAGAGGTGTGGGACTGCTTTCTTCTTAGAGTAACAAGCTCGATGGGTAGAGCAGATGGAAGAAAGTAGAGAAAGCTACAGTTAGAGTCAAAGGTGATATTCTAAATACTTAACACTGCATAGTAATTTATCAGAAAAGATATTAACATCAAGCAACTACAGAGATGTGCCAGTGCCTACCAGTTAAATAAACTTCCTCAGCTGTATATCAGCCTTGTTTTTAAGGCCTATAAGTTAGTCGCTCTCTTCAGAGAGAGCAAATGCCGAGGGTCAAAATTATGTGCTGTTCTTTCTTTCAAACCTCTGATGAGACAAAGATAGATGGTTTATATTAGCTGATATTTTCCTCATTGTCCTACTTTTCTGTTCACTCTTACTCAGTATACTTCTTTGATTTGTATTTCTTTATTCATCTCCACGAATATTGGCATCTTCTATATCCCCAACTTCTGACCTCTTTATTTGTATTCTACTTACCTTCCTCACTTTGGAGACCATCATCCTTTCCTGAGGACAGGTGACTCCCGACTCTTCCAGCTCTTCATTTCTTAAATCAATCATACCCACTTCTCCCACCATCAGCCCCACAACAGACCCCCTGCTCCTCCCTATCACTACTGCCAGCACTATGCCACTTGGAGATTGTTCACCCCTCTCTCACCTTTAGATCCATTTTCTGCCCATGAGCAATATATCTTTTTTCTGCTTTGCTCAATGTTTACATCAGACCTTCGTGTCTTTACTGTCAGAGCTTTTGCAATCCCTTGTCATCACTAACTTGGATAATTTCAGTCGTTTCCTAATGTGTCTAGTCGTCTCCGCCATTACTCAGCTACCTCATCTTCCACACTGCGACAGGAGAGCTTTCTTGAAAGCACAGGAACAATTAGGTGACACTCTTCTTCCCACTTTCCTAACATTCATTGTGACCCACAGGTGAGTTTGTTTAGATTAGCTTCTTTCATTTTGCTGAGAGAAAAATTAGTTCTAACATAAAAAGCTGTGGGTAATGTTTCTGAAAGGATAAGGAAATCAGAAATTTTACAGCCATTTGCCAAGTAAAATGCATCTTAGCAATAGCAGAAAGAAAACTTCTTGCCTATAGAAATTAATCAGGCCCCAAGTTTTTAATAATTAAATGAGGAGCCTTTTGCAGAGCAAAATTGGAAATCTAGTAGAAAGAAAAATATCAGGGCAGCACCTCTGAAATTAAATTTAATTGAACCAGATTAGCTGAATTAAAATTGATTAGCCCAAACCTGACATCATTATGAATTTTAATAATAATTAATAATGTTTATTGAACACCTAGTTGATATAGGTTAAGACACAGTCCCTTTCCTTGAGTTTATCATCTAAGTTAGAGAGGGAGAATAACAGCCTTTTTAAAAAGTAAAAAGGAGAAATGGACCTCAGGGAAATGAATTCTAATACAACTGACTCAGGAGAATAGCCTAGTATTTTAGTGGAAGCAGGCAAATGAACTGATTGTTGGATTCTTTGTAATTATTGAAGGGATGAGTAAGGCCCTGGAACTTTATTCTAAAAAAAAAGGTAGTTACTGGTGAGGTGGAAAAGTGTTTGTCAGTTTTAGTGAAAAAAAAAAAACACAAAAACTAAGTAAATAAGATACAAGGTATGAAGAACCAGGAGGAAAAATGCATATATCATTTCATGTGGTGGGGAATCCAGGTTCAGTAACTCTCTTAATAGTACTTTCTTGTATATATTTACAATAATTCAATCTTCCTAATCATTAATCATGACATATGGTTGTACATAGATTCTCTTTAAATTTTTTTATTAAAACTTTTATTTTTTTACAGCAGTTTAAAGTTCATTGCAAAATTGAGCATAAGGTACAGAAATTCTCCATATACTCCCTTTCCCCACACATGCATAGCCTCTACCATTGTTACCATTTCCACCAGTGTGGTACATTCATTACAACTGATGACTCTGTATTGACATATTATAATTACCCAGAATCCATGGTTTGTGTTACAGTTCACTCTTGGTGTTCTACATTCATAGATCCTTTCTATTCTGTTTCTAATCTGAGAAGATTCAAGTTAATCTTTTTATGAATTTAGCTTTTAATACTAGCTTTATTAATATCTTTGTTTTCCAATAGTCATTATTTTGAGGCATGGTTAAAAGCAAGTTGAATTATTTTTTTTACTGCTTATAAATGCCTTGAAAAGCATAATTCCAAAGAATTCTGAGAGTGTCTTGAGCAATGGCAGCATCTTTGAAATAAGTAAATAGTTTTTCAGAATGTTACATAGAAAAATAAGCTTATTACATAGTCCAGCTTTCAGAGATAAACATAAACTTCCCAGGAATAGATTTTCAATTGCTAATATCTGCCTCTTCCTCTTTAAAGATCCACTTTGTCATGAGAGGGGTAAGCATTCTCTTTAACGTGATCTCTTTCCTCTCTCAAATCAGATTGGAGAGAGGAGATGTACCTTGCCTTTCCCCAACTTGGCTGATGATCTTTGAGCTATTCCTTGGGGGGAAGATGTCAACAGTTTATTCATTGTTGGTGTCAGCCATTGATTTAGGTAGATGTTCCCCTCTTAAAAAAGGAAGCCTTTAATAAACGAGATATATGATGGCCATGTGACCAATGTCATGGTTCTGTAGCATGCACACTTCCCTTTATTCTTCCTAAGAATAAAGATGCACTGCCCCACTCACAAGGGGTTCCTTAAGGACACATAAAAAAAATAACAAATTGAGGCTTGTAGGAGAAAAAATATGCATCTCAACAAACACATCATGATTTCTCAGAGCAGAGAAATATTGTTTATGTCAGAAATGTGATGAACTAATCAAAATTGTATGAAATCAGGTATATAAATCATGAACTCTTGGCTCTATTCCCTCCCAATGTTATAGAGATTATATTTTTTAATATTAAAAATAAATACAAGTAACATAGAAGAAAATCCAGATGATTTGGGCTTTGGCAATGACTTTATAATAAAACACCAAAACCATACTCCGTGAAAGAAAACATTGATAAGTTGGGCTTTATTAAAATTAAATATGTTTTCTCTGTGAAATACACTATTCAGAGAATAAAAAGATAAACCACAGACTGGGATAAAATTTTTGACAAAATGATTGGCATTTGACAAAACCTATAGAACTGTACCATACAGTGAACTGAAGTATAAACCATGGTCTTTAGTCAGTAATAGTGTATCATTGTTGGTTCATCAATTGTAACAAATGTACTACAAGATGTTAATAGGTAAAATGGATATATGGGGGAGAAAGAATATATGAAAACTCTGCATTTTATGCTTAATTTTTGTGTAAGCCTAAAACTGCTCTAAAAATAAAGTCTGTTAAAAAGTAAAAATAAATAAATACACTATCAGCTCCAACTCATGAAGAACCCTAATATTATCATAGTCAGTATTCCTGTATTTTCCTAAACCATCTATGCTTAGGGTCCTCATAAACAATAAATGAATTATGGTAGGGTAGATGTTCTCTATCAGAAGTGTTAGTGATTTAGTCTGACAGAGGACATTTTTATTAGAGTTAGGTTTTGTTTTGTGTGTGGGTGTTTGTGTCTAATCTGCTAAAACATATACTTGCCAAATGTTTTTACCTACTAACAGAGTACTCAAGACATGTGATATTACCACACTAATATAATTTATATACCAATTTATTTTGGTTTGCCTTAAACTACGAAAGCAGGTTTAGTACTCTGACTGTGGAATTGATAGTTGAATGATCAGTAGGATCTAAGCTGATCAAACAGTCCAGCATCCAGTGCTGTCCCAGTGAGCCAGGTTCTTGTTGTCTTCCATATATACTGGCTTCCCAGAAACTTTACCTGAATTATAAAAGGCAAAAGTTGTCAAAAAGATTTGGCAATATAAAGACCATGTGAACCTCATAAAATGGTCCTTTATAGTGAAATAAATAATGAGGTAAATAGATTACAGATAAACTATAAAATCACAGTGGCTTAATGAACTAGAAATTATTTTCTTACTCATATAAAGGGTACAATCATTGGTATGTATTGGGAATGAGCTCTAAGATCCACACAGTCATTCAAGGACCCAGTTTGGTGAAGGTGTTATCATCTTCAGTGTGTGGCTTCAATACATTATGTGTGTTGCTATCCAAACAAAGGATAACAAAAAAGGAGTAAAAGTAGCACATGGAAAGTATTCTGGGACAAGTCCATACTACTTCTCTCCATATTCTATATGCCAGAATTTAATCACATGGGCATATTGAAGTACAAGAGAGGCTGGGAAATATGAGAGTAAAGAAAATTTCTTGATTATTAGTATAATCTTCTAAGTTCATACATTTGATTTATTATATATATTCATTAAATGCTTGTACTAAGAAGATAGGAATAGAATGGAATGGAAAGAGAAAGTTAAGGCAACCTTACTAAAAGTGGGTGGATTTCTTCCCCAACTTGTTGAGGAAAGACATCTTAAGATTTTTTTCTATTATTTTAAGTTCCATCAAATTTTTTTCTTTCCCAGGAGAGCTAATTTCTCACTGCAGTCTTGAGTCATGACAGATAATTAGGAAATCTGGTCAGGCTTTTACAGTGCAATTTTTCTGCAATTTTTGTATTGTTATAAAATAGCTTCAGGGTAGACATGCATATAAAAAAGAATAATAAGAGTGAGAGTGCATTAGCCTAAAGTGTAATTTTATTGTTTCCATCTGTTGTAATTATGAAAATAAACTCTTTTGTACTCTGATCAGCAGGATAAGTCATCAGAAAGATGCCTATGTCTTGCAACGTATCTTGTTACATGTTATAAATAAGAACATCTTATCTGTGTGGCTTTTTTTTCTTTTTCCTCTAGGAACAGAGCCATTGCAATCTTCCCATTAGAAGAGTCATATTTTTTCCCCAAACCAACATAGCTTGAGGGAATAGTATTTGTTTCAACCAAATCATTACTGCATATAGGATTTAGATTTGCATTTGCATATATTTCCAAGGTGACTGAAAAAAGCATTATTTTAAGAAAAGAACAGTTTAAATATCATAGCTTGGGATATGTGTTTTTTCTCTACATACTGATTAAGAAAAGTGTATATGCTTTATATCAAGAGTGTTACAGTACTCTATGAGCATCCTTCAACTAAATTTTATAGTTACATTCAACAAACTTAAGTTCTGTTCTTCTTCTTTCACACAATTATATTGTCTAAGCTGCTGAAAGTTTTTCTTAAAGTATACACTGATTATTTTAGGATAATAAGGAGTGATGTCATTACATTTAAGATCAACTGCCTTAACTCAAAGTTTATCTCTAATTTAAGGAAGGGACCTACTTTTGACACTGATGATGTAAAAAATAAAATCCAAGGTTTTACCTACAGCATCATTTTTTCCTTTCTTTAAAAAGTTATGAGAATTTAATGGATTATTGAATACTATCTTGTTGTACAATGCATGCTTAATAGACTTCCTTTTTTGGCAGTTTTGGTTTTACAGAAAATTGAGTAGAAGAGTTTTCCCCCAGACGTGAATAGCCACTCCCATTATTAGCACCTCCAATCGGAGTGGGACATTTCTTACAACTGATGAGCCTGCACTGACACATCATCACTCAAAGTCCATAGTTTACTTTAGGGTTCACTCTTGGTG
The DNA here is from genome assembly GCA_004027375.1 of Macroglossus sobrinus. Lineage (NCBI taxonomy): Eukaryota > Metazoa > Chordata > Mammalia > Chiroptera > Pteropodidae > Macroglossus > Macroglossus sobrinus. Next base: position 440,877 of record PVKZ01000740.1, read on the forward strand.
TTGTAAATTATGTGGGTTTGGAAAAACATACAATAATATGTATACATTATATGGTATCATACGCAGTAGTTTTACTGCCCTAAGAATCCTGGATGCTCAACTTATTCATCTCTCCTTCCTCTACAGTCCCTGACAGCCACTGACGATTTACTATCTCCATAGTTTTATCTTTTTCGGCATATTATATTTTTGGAATCATACAGTATGTAGCTGTCTCACTTTGGCTTCTTGAACTTGATAATATGTGTTTAAGTTTTTTCCATATCTTTTTATGGCGTGATACCAAGCTCATTTATTTTTAATGCCAAATAATTTTCCATTGTCTGGATATACCACAGTTTACCCCTTCACTTACTTACAAACATCTTGATTATTTCCCAAGTTTCAGCAATTATGTATAAAGCTGCTGGAAATATCTGTGTGCATACAGTGCATTTGTCATTATTGCTGGGAGGTGGTGGGGGATAGAAACAAAAAAAATATTTTTAGATTTTTGAAAGGGCTCTAGAAAACACATGGACCTTTGATTCTCTCAAATCTAACTTTCAGAAGTCTCTTTTTTGCATTTTGTCTTATTAGTTTTAAGTATATGGTACATTGGTTAGACATTTATATAGTTTATGAAATGGTCCTCCCAGTTACTCTTTTACCCTGACTCTACACACAGACTTGACTTTACTGCTGACTACATTCTCTGTGTTGTGCTGCCCATCCCCGCGTGATCATCTATCAACTACTAATTTGTACTTATTTAACCTTTCACCCACCCCTTCCTCCCAGCCTCACAACCCTCTTCCCCTCTGGCTATCACCAGATTGCTCTCTATATTTGTGAGTCTGTTTTGAATTAGTTTGTTCTTTTCCTTAGGTTTCAAATATAAGTGAAATCATGTGGTATTTCTCTTTCTTTGTCTGCCTTATAGCATAATTACCTCTAGGTTCATCCATGTCATTGCAAATGGTAGGATTTCACTTCTTTATGGCTGAGTAATATTCCATTGTATATACAAACCATAAGTTTATCCAGTCGTCTGTTGATGTGCATTTATGGTGCTTTTACATGTTGGCTATTGTGAATAGTGCTGCCATGAACATAGGGGTGCATGGTCTTTACAAATTATTGTTTGGGTTTTCATTGGATAAATACCCAGAAGTGCAATTGCTGGGTCAAGAGGTAAATCTATTTTTAATTTTTTGAGGACCCTCCAAACTGTTCTTTCATAGTGTCATTGCCAGTTAGCAATCCCATCAACAGTATATGAGGGTTCCCTTTTCTCTGAATCCTCAGCAACATGTTGCTTTTTTATTTAATTTTATTTATTTTTAGTGAGAGAAAAATAACCAAATCTAATTCTATACATACATATAGGAACCTCACACAGATGAGAGGTTCAGAGACAGGTAAAATGAGGTATATATGACATTCTGAGCTAAGGAATGGGGTAAGAGGTCTGAGACTTTAGATGTGGTAGACAGTAACTAACAGGACATAATAACAAGAACAGATGTTTAATAGATGTTTATCCTGCCCTATAGATAAGTCATAAAAATATTATCTCCAGTAATAAATCTTTTAAAAATGTTATTGTTAGTTTCAGATATCAAATACATTGGTTAGACATTTATGTAGTTTTTGAAGTAATCCCCTTGATTATTCTGTCTTCCTTCTCTCTCTTCACATAGCCATTGCAGTAATGATGACTGCATTCCCTATACCATCCTTCCCATCCCCATGATCATCTATCAACTACTAATTTGTACTTCTTTAACCCTTGATTCATTGATGGTAATCATTCTAACAGATGTGAGATGATATCATTGTGGTTTTAATTTGTATTTCACTGATGATTAGTGATCTTGAACATCTTTTCATATGTCATTGGCCATCTGTATTTCCTCCTTGGAGAAATATCTATTCATGTCTTCTGTTTATTTTTTAATTGGTTTGTTTGTTTTGTTGTTGTTGAGTTGTATGAGTTATTTTATATATTTTTTGATATTAACTCCTTATCAGATGTATCATAGGTGAATATCTTCTCCAAGTTAGTAGGTTGTCTTTTCATTTTGTTCATGGTTTTCTTGGCTGTGTAAAAACTTTTTAGTTTGATGTAGTCTAATTTGTTTATTTTTTCTTTTGTTTCCCTTGCCTGAGGGAATATACATGAAATTACTAGTAGCAATACCAGTTTACTGCCTATGTTTTCTTCTAGAAGTTTTATGATTTCAGGTCTTACATTTAAGTCTTCATTCCATTTCGAGTCTATTCATGAGAAGGTTTCATTTTTTTGCATGTACCTGTCCAATTTTCCCAACACCATTTATTGAAGAGACTGTATTTACTTCATTGCATATTCTTGCCTCCTTTGTCATATATTAAATGAGCGTATAGACATGGATTTATTTCTGAGCTCTCTATTCTGTTCCATTGATCAATGTATCTGTTTTTATGCCAGTATCATGCTGTTTTGATTACTGTAGAGATGTAGTCTAGTTTAATGTCAGCATGATGCCTCCAACTTTATTGTTCTTTCTCAAGATTGTCATGGCTCTTCAAGCTCTTTTATGGTTCCATATAAATTTTTGGATTATTTGTTAGAAGTCTCTTGAGAAATTTTTTTGTAATACAGATTTCTTTACCTACTGAAAAAAAAAATATCCAGGAATGAGATTCAGGAAACTATTTTTAACAAGTTTCTTCTGTATCTCTAGTTATCAGCCAGATTTGGGAACCACTGCTCTGGGCAACTCATTAATTTTAGGGAGCTAAGACACACAGAGCTTGTCATACAACTGGGAAGTGGCAGAGTCTGGGCCAGAGTGCAAAAATGTTCTTATTTTTAATCCCCAGATGTTATAGTAATTAGAAATACATTAGAAATGTGATAACAGGTTTTTTCTATTGAGCATGTTAAAAACTTGTTGACTTTAAAGGAAGGCAGTCATGTACTTTCTCTATGTTAATTCTATGTGAAAACTCACGCTTAATTTAAGGTGCCCTAAATGGACTTAACCTCTAGTAGAATAGAATATTGTAATTTTTTTTCCTTGGGGCCCCCTGGTCAGTCCTTGCAGACTGCTTAAATGTTTTGATTTTCAGCATTTCTCAATTTAGGGTATTTGAGCAAGTGTGCCACTTGCAATTCTCTGAAGACCCTGACATGAGTTACATTTCCAGGAGAGTACACACTGAGGGGAAGAGCCGTGAAGAAGCCAGCTAATAGCTTAATGGAGGTGTATTTAAGGTGCTTTTCACAGTTTCGTGATTTCATATTTTTCTCTGCAAAGAAAGCAGACAACACCTTGCTGTTCTATCTGTGCTCTTATCCCCAGACCCCCAGATCTCATTATTGTTTCGTTTTATTGTTTTAGCTAACTTATATGATGAATCATAAATGTGATTTTTAAAAATTTTATTATTCTGTTTACAGCTCTATAGACATGTGAAAATAGGATTAGCTTTAGAAAATAACGGAAAGACCAAAGGGGCCTTCCATCTCAAATAATTCTGTGTAGGTTCTCTCAGAGTGGATAGAGAATTATCAGTTCCTCCTGCCTGGGCGCCTCAAAGTAGGAAATGACTTACTGGATAATCAAAAGTATGAAATTATGTAATAGCTTTGTGACCAAAGTGAATTTAAGGGACAAGCAGTTCTGAATGGTGCAAAATACATTTTTAAAAAATTTGAATTATAATCACTCTTTAGCTTCCTCAGAGGGGTGAACCATATTATAAACAATTTACATGACAGGTTTCAGAACTGCCATGTATGGCTGTGCAGGTTGTGAAATGTACAACTTCTGAGTGCCATTCACTTAGACTGCAGTGTAAATGATGCCTCTTGGGGACAATACAGGGAACCTGACTCCTATGTTTAGGCAAGAAAGATGGGCTATAGTGAGAAATATGAGTACCCTGATTTCTTTAACGACAATGACTAATGTTTATCCTTGATGATCTCTGTCTTCATTCCAAACTGGTTATTTGTAGTGAAAGCTTAAATAAAATGCTGCTGCTTCATAGAGATTTCTTAAACTTATTTAGATAAAACAGATCCGATTCATTATTGTAAAAGTGGCTACCATCTTATTTTGCATAACTGGCAAATGAATGATCTGATTTAATGGAGGATCATTTAGACTTTTTAGAAGAAACTCCTTAAAATAATACTTTCCTTTAGAGTTATCTTGAAATATATTGTTTTTAATTCTTCCTGTTGAAAATTAGGTAACTTCAGAAAATATGCTGAATAGTCTGGCTGTTATATTCCTGTGTGTGTATGTATATGTGTGTATTTATTTACACAATATATTCCAAATATTCATATATAGTAGCATCTAGCCAGTGTTCCATGTAGACATTTCCAAATGGGATCTTTACAGTATGGCAAAGCAATACAATTTTTGTTTTCTATAATAATACAATTATTTTTTTATGAATGAGTGAATCAAATTGACAGATTGTACAGGAATTTATTTGTCATCCAAATCTTTCTGGACACATTTATGTTATAATTTTTAGACTAATCTTCATAACTATCCAAATATTAAAATGGAATCACCTGCAGCAGTAGATTAGGGTAGGGAGGCTTTCAGATATCACATCTTCCAGTGGAATTAGTGGTTCCAGATTATTTAGAATGTGGTTGTTTGGGCATAAAGTTTTCACATGAGAATTCAAATTAAAATGAAAAAAAAATCTTTTTATGAAGTTATAGATAGGTATCGTGATTCTAGCTCTAAACTTGGTCTTAAATAAAAGTAAAGGCTAATTTATATTGATTATATATACCCTTTTTTACCTACAAAGAAATTATGGAGATTTAACAAATTGCTGATGATAAACTAGAAAACTATAACTGAAATCCTATGGCAAAGAAGCTTTGCAGGCATTAGGTAGAATGCTATGATTAATATTCTTTAAGGAGTGTTTGGACAGTTCTGAGCAACCACTAAATAAGATTTCAAGGCTAAATATATGGTACCATAATCTCAAATTAAGCCTAACAATCTTAGTGTCCAAATTGATTTCTTTATCACTATATATAATAAAGGCATAATGGTAGAGGCATTCGTAGGGTTTCTTGGTTAACTTAGTGGAAGATGGAGTCTCATTGTTGTTCTTACTAGTTTTGTTTTACTTTGAATCATTCAATGCTTTTGCTGCATAGATGTTATGCATGCTGAGAACAATGATAGCTTAGGTAGTAAGTGATAGCAATAGCTGACATTTTATACCTAAGTTTGGCCATGAAGTAAAAGGTCACACACCATAGAGTGAAAGGTCATTAATAAGAAGAAGTGATTTCTAGTCATGTGACTGGAAATGCTTAATATTTTGGAAAGTTTATTTTTAGCAGGTGCTAAAGTATCCCAGCTATGGATAACTTTTGTGACAGGAGAACCAGGTAAAAATGTACTAGCCTCAGGAAGGCCTGAAGCTCTTACTATATTTTTGAAGTCAGCACATAACTTTCTCTCCTACATGAAATCCATTCACCCAAATGCCTAACTAGGAAAGATACATTTAAATTTGACAATGTCTTCTTTTTCATCCTACACCTTCCACAAACATTCCTATCATTTCTACCTTATAAATGTCTTCTTATTTATTAGAAGATAAAGTAATCATTTAGTACCACTAAATCTTAATTTACTAATAGAATCAGCAAAACAGTTTGAAATATAAAGAACTGCTTTCATACTCACTGCCACTGCCCATTTTCTATCTTTTAAAATCCAGTGAGATGACCTGATGGTAGTGGATCTTTGGGTACTATGACTCATTAGGTTAGGCAGGTAACATGTGAAGTGATGTTTATTTTGTTGTTTGTTTATTTAATAACAGCAGTGGAGGATTCATGGCTTATATAGAAGTGTTTGCAAATAGTTTACATGAAATTTATACCATCCCATAAAATCTCTCAAGTTGCTTTCTAAGATAACAGTGTTTTTACTCCTCTCGCCCACCCCATTTCTTTTGTCTTTAAGACTCCTTTAGTGCTTTTGTGAAACCCTCTGGACTCAAAGTCAGACACATTGTTTTTTACCCTAGGATCTTGTGTTTATGATTCCTCAGAGCATCAAACTGAGTTCAGAGTAGTCCTGAGCCGTAATATCTAGAAGACCTGTCAGAGCTAGAGCTCATTAAGTATGCTGGAAAGCAGGATGGAGGCCTCTCTGTTCTGTCCTGGTGTCATCTATTCCTGATAATAATAGAAAACTTCACTCCACCGAGCCATGTTATATCTTGTCAACTGGGAGAAAATTAAACCTCTAGTTTAATTTTATAAAAACATAAAATCAAATCATGGCTTATATGTTTTACAGATATAACTGTAGGAAAGGAGGGAGGAGGACATTTGTGTGTTCATTACTGTCCTGGTACCTGAGAAAGACACAGAAAGTGAAAGAAGGACATAGAAAGTAAACTGGGCACATATATAGTCCTTATGCAGATCAGGTATTTTTAGCCTGCTTTACAAGTCTGCTCCAAGCAGCTTAGTCGATGACCACTTTTCTGGAAATGTCACAATATTTCCAACAGCTCAGATAATAAATTTATCAAAAATAGGTCCATATTAAATTTATGAACTCTTGTTTGCTCCTGATTTTTTTCTTTTATTATTCTATATATAACATATAACATTATGTAAAATACGATATTAATATTATATAGTACATATTATATATAAAATATATATACAATATACTGTATTTTTATTTTTATTTACTTTATTATATGTATATATTATATAAATAATGGTACAGAACTATAGGGACTAAGTAAAATATATCATATAAATATGTAGACCTTTAGAGTCATATCGCTGATAATTGTAATAACCACTTAGAGAATCATGCCTTTTCATTTTGTAAGCGATTGAAATAATTGTAGTAATTCTACTGAGAAGTGCCTTTAAGGATGTTGGTTGCTCCTATAATTGTCAGTACCCATGTTGAGCTCAATGGGCACACAGAAGTAATGAGTAATATTGGAAGCAAGAATTTCCAACTTTTAGACATTTCTAATGATTAGACAAATAATTCTCCCTTGAATCTGTGGCTTTACTCTTTGGATAGCAATAGAAAAGCTTACATTCAGTATGTGATGATTGAGGAATACCTACATACAAGTCTATTAACACTGAACTATTTTAAGATTTGAGCATTAGTTGTGTTAAAACTCAAAATTAAATGTATAAAACAGTATTTTAAATATGGATTAAAGAACTTGCCTCTTTTTTTAAAAAAAAAGATCTTAATTATATGAGAATACTAGTTATTTTCATTACACAAGACTAGGTTGTATAATAGAAACTCATGGAAGTTGGGATGCAGAAAATTTCCTAATGTTGACTGATTATACAAACAAATGGATTTATTATTGCTTAAAAATGGCCTTCCAATAAAAATGCTTTTGGGTGAGACTTTGGCTTGATTAGCAGTTCAGCTAGTCTATAACATTTACAGGAGAGAAGTAGACACAAGATATGGAATATTGTAAATCGTTCTTTTTTTAAATTATTTTTTCTATCTCAGTGGTCTCTAGAGCTTAAAATATTTTATCTTGATTGAAATTTTGAACACTTTCTGATAATCTTATTTTGCCTGTTGGGCAAGATTTCATGACCCATTCCTAAATCCATTTCTGTTGTTCTCCCCAACAGAATGACACTGGCAGACACATGGTTAAAGAAAAAAAAGAAAAAGTGTAGAAACGTCTGTTCTAGAATTCAAATAACACATTTTTTATTTTGTGGGGGAGGAGATACTGAGAGGAATAAGCCTTCTGAGTCCAAAAAATAATCATTTTTCTCTTTTTTAAATAATAATTTTATTAAGAATATGCTTGAGTTTCAATTTTTATTCTACTTTCCCCATATTTAGTTGTTCTTCATTATTCATCTATTTAATCTACTTAATCTATTCTGATAAACAATACTTACAGAAATAACAAATTATTTTGGAAACTGTATGTGAACATTGAATTTTACAAATACTGCAAATGATTTGTTTTGTGGGATACATTTATATTATGCTTAATCATGACAACTGTCTTTATTCAAAATCTTCAATCTGATGAAAGCAAAAAGATTGCTGCTTAATATACAGAAGAAATGTTAATTCCTTAAAAATTATTTCCAGAGTACTAGTAGACAATAACTAAAGTGTGATCCAACGTAGGGTTAATAGAATCATTTAGTGTCGATTATATCATAATTTTGCTGTATGTACTTCGTGTTTCAGATGTAATTTATAATTTTATCCATACCATACTTTAGTGATATCATGAAGTACTTTTATAGATAAAACAAGAAAAATATATACAATTCCATTCTTTAAAAAAAGAAATGCATCATATTTAGTTTGTTATATGTCAAATTCTTGTTTTTATCTGTGCTTCTTACCCATAAGTTTTAACTTTTTTTAACTTTTGGTGGTTTCTTTCTGAAAGAGAAAGCTGAATGGCAGTCTTCCTTCAGATGTAAGTAACTGGAAAGAAGAATATATTTCATATCCAAAATTCATGACTCAAAGAATAACAAAAATAATTCATCCTTTATAAAAAGTACTAAGCCTAAACAGGAATATTATCAGGTGAGCAATAAGTTATTTCTAATAAAATCAGCCCTGGCACCCTGAAGAGTATAGAGTATTTGGCCTGCCAAAAATGTCTTTTCAGCTAGTGAATCTGTGACAGAAAGTGAGATTTAAGGAAAGTCTTTTTCTCACTCTGGAATGCTAGCATTTGTCCACATGGTTTGAAACTCAGTATATTTTATCTCATTTGAAAAAATGTTACTGTTGTATTATGCTATATAGTCTTTAAGAGCCATTAATAATATTTTTGTGTATTCCATTAATTAGACAATGACAAAAAATATTCTGAGTGTTCAAACATAAAATCTGAAGACATTAGAAGGTATTGTATAATAATATACTATCCATCTAAGAGGACAATTTCAGAATAGAAAATGAAGTCTGTCACTAGGCTGCCCCACTGGAGTAAGCTGACATTTTTTTTTTTTTAAGTATTTTACAGCTCCCTGAAGAGCTATGAATCCTGGGTCTGCCACAATAGATTAAGCAGTTGGTTCACAAGATAAGAGCTCTACAGGGAAAACATTTAGGCTCCAATTAAGTTTGGATGTCGGCAAAACTAACTGGAAAGAAGTTCCATGGTGCCAGCCAATTGGGTAGGATTTACAGTGACTGAAGATTGCTTGATAAGTGCTAAAATTGCAGGTCATCTCTAAGACTGTTCCATCTCTGAGCTGAGCATCCATTCAATTGCCCTTTAAGTGTCACGCAATTATTTTCATGGACTCTTAAGAGTCCTGCCAGGTCATCTTGCTACCTTTCTAACAAATTCTAAATATCCCTCACAAATACTAACCAGACTTTATTTAAATTCTTCCAGTAATGGGGCACTCATTACGTCAAAAGGTAGCTAATCTTTGTAATCAATTTTTTAAAGGTTCTACTTTATATTGAACTGATTTTTTATGCTTTATACCAAACCGGTTATACCTTAAAGTTCTAATTAAACATCTTCCAACACAAAAGAAAGCAATACATACATACATGAGAAAACCTCAAATGTTTAGACATGGTAGGGTTCAAATTTTGGCTCTGTGGGAACTTGGGATAATTTAAAAAGAAAATTCTCTGCCTATATTACTTCACTTCTAAAATTATAAGGAATAATGAGAATACTTATAGGGTCAGTTAGAGGATTAAATGCCTAACACACTGTAAGTACTTAACTAAATGTACACTTTATACTTCATCTTTTAATTGCCCCCTCCTTATCCCTGGTGCTAGAGAAACAAAATTTCTCTGAACTTACAGAGTTTTCTTTGTAATGAAGAAGTCAGAAAATGATTATGCAATAATAAAGAGTGCTGAGTGCTCTGAGACTTACAGTGCTGGGGGACTATTCAAGTGGGCATCTAGAAATAGTTCCTGGCAGAGTGTAATTTAAGCTACGAATTGAGGAATGTTGAATTGACCAAATGAAGAAAATGAAATTAAAATGTTTTAAGTAGATGGAATAATATGTAAAAATAAACAAATAGGTTAAGGGGAAAACAAAAGTTTTAAAAATAAAGGCTGTTCAATATGGCTTGGATATAGTGTGTCAGGCTAATAAAAATATTAATGATATAGCTAAAGATTTAGGAAGAGGTCTTGTAAGCCATGTTAGCTGCTAGAATAATGAAAAACTATTAAAGGAGTTTTTGTTTTGTTTTGTTTTGTTTTTAAGTGATGAGATGTATAGTAAGGCAATAACATGAAGATTTTTCAGATGGACCAACGCATTAGGGGAGAATGAAGTTGTCAAAATTTACAGATCCAGGAGTGCCCAAGTGGGATACATCTTGAAACAGTTCAGGGCCATAACATATACACTATTATCTATAAAGAAAAAAATGTCATGTAACCCATATATCCCATTTTTTCAGGACAGTCCCAGTTTGTACCTGTAGTTAGAGCATAATTAATCACAGTTCCCTCTTACTCTTTCATAATTGTCCCAGATTAAATGAAAATTACATAGTCATTTTGCCTAATACTCATAAACATTGAATCTTAATTTATCTCCCATTCTATTAAAGCCCTTGCTTGAGAGGGCCTACCTTTTTAAGCAGGCTCAAACTTAACCTGTTAACTGTAAGAAGTTTTTTTTGTTTTTAATTTTCTGTTTCAGGAGTAATATTATGGGGTATAATTATGCAACTCCTTTATTCTCTTCCCAGTAAGCTACTGAGTGGAAGGGAAAAGCTTTCTATGTTCTAGTAACCCTTTATTTGGCAATTAGATAGTCTTTCTTTCAAAGAAGGAAAGTGTTCTATTGTACCAAACTGATTTTTCCTTTTAGTATTTGGTGCTGAGCTTTCCACAGTAGAAATAGTCACTGTCTTGGGAAATTTGGCTGTACTGAGCAATGACTGAGTTCAATTGGGTTCAGATGTAGCCAAGGAAGAGGTGGCCAAAGCAAATGGAAAAGCGCATCATTGGAGAAGGCCCTATGTTTTGGATAGACATTGAGATAATGACAGTCTTTAGGGTAGGAAGGAAACCAGAAGTCTGGTGTTGAAGTCTTAATAAGTTAGGAATAGTGACCAAAGTCTTCAGATTACAGCAGTGAAAAAGGATGGGGGACAGTATACCTCAATATGTGTGCTGCACAGAGCCGGGAATTTTATATAAGGAGTGAGGAGTCATGACCTAGAAATAGAGGCAGAAGAACTCTTCAGCCAGACCCTCAGAAGTGTATATTCTATCTTGTGCAGTGAGCTGAATTTTGGGAACACTAAGAGGTGAAAAGAATGTTTCATGAAGCAAGAGGATGAAAAGGAATATATTAGTGAAGATGCCATATAACAGGAGAAAAGCTGGAGGGGGAGGCGAGCAGGGGGAGTTTGAGAAGAAGAGAAACACAAACCACAATGAGCAGAGGATTCTGCATTTCTCCCTCAGGTACTGAGCGGGAAGAACAAAGAGGCTATTGTGCTGCACTTAACTGCTCTTAAGTTGTAAAATAGCCAATTACATCAAGTCCCCAGGGAGGCTGGGGCTGTGGCCATAGTCCTGAAGTTCTGCAATTCTGCAGGATGTAGTTGGGCTCCCTGGGGTAGGTTTGACCTCTGCAGAAATTCAAGGCTCTGCAGTGTAGGGAGACTTCTCCATTGAAAAGAGTAGCGGTTTTCTAGCTTTAAGTGTGTGTGTGTGTGTGTGTGTGTGTGTGTGTGTGTGTGTGTGTGTGTGTGTGTGTGTGTGTGTGTGTGTGTCTGTGTCTGTGTGTCTGTCTGTCTGTATCTGTCTGTTGGGGGAAGGGAGGAGTATCAAGAAAACTGTCCAGGGTTCAAGGATACAGGTAAACAGTTACATGGAGTGTATGCAAGGTTCGCAGGGATGTGAAAGATGGATTTGGGGGCAAGTCAAGGGCATGATCTCTAAAGTCAAACCTGGGTTCAATTTCTGCCTGTACAGCTAGCTGGCTATGGGATCTTGAGCAGATATCTTAACTCTAAACCACAGCATTCTTACATGTGAAATGGAGGTGATAGTAATAATCCTTCTCTTAAGAGGTTCTTGGGATAATTAAAGTATAACAGATATAGAGAATGCTGAGAAGAACTAATGGCACATAGTATACTGAGCAAACATTAGCTATTATTCTTGTGGGAGACTGTGTAAAGGGTGTGAGTTCCCAGACTGGACGTGGGTCAGTGAAGGATCCTTTCGTTTCTCATGCTTGGCTCTGTCATGTGTGAGAGGCTTATTGAGTTGAACAGAAAAGCAAGGAGCAGTGAGGTCCTCCAGAAGTGAATGTGTAGCCTAACAAATGGAGAAGTGAGGTTTTTTTGACACTATGGAGTGAATGCAAAGATGTCCGTAATTTGCTACAAAGTGGATGTAAAGGCGGGGTAAAGATTTGTAGAATTTTACAATTTACTCTTCTCCTTTATTACTAATATTTATGTAGAGCTTCATAATAAATGGTACATTTGTTCCATCATTTAACCATTACAATACTATCAACTTAGAGTAGGGTTGCTAGCATTATTTAGAGATGAAGAACCCTCGTTTTAGAAAAGATAAATAATTGCCAGCTGTTAAGAGGCAGAAACAGAATTTGAGCTTAAGTCTTCTAACTTGAAGCCCCATCTATTTTCATTAAGATTATATTATGTACATAGAAATGGTGGTAGCATTTCAGATCCATTTCAGTTTTGGGTGACATCTAATGCACAGCATCTCTCAGGGATAGTTTACTCTGGCACCCTCAATGGTAGCTTTGCAATGATCTCTGTGTGTGTGGAACCTCAGTGAACTTCTCTGCCACCCAGTGGGCCACAGAGCACCCTCTTGAAGAAAGTCTGTATTTCAGTCCAAGGGTAGCAGCGGGGCAGAGTGATGGGTTCTCATAGATGGGATTCTTCCTGTGTTAGGTATTCAGCCCTAGCCCTACAGACAATGACTACCCATATATCTGCTATTCATAGATTCTTTAGATTTTTGTTTATGCCTTAGTTATTACTTCTGTATAGTTAATATTTACTTACATTACACTTTTTTCTGTTTAAAATAATAAGTGGTTTGTCCCTCCTGATTATATTCTGACTGGCAATACAAAGGCCCAGCTGAGATTCTCCTACTTCTAACATCCACAGTTGGACCTTAACCTTGCTTACCTGTGACACTTTGCTGACATCTGTTATGAAGCTTAAGATCATTATTGTCATCGGCATTGTTCTTGCTACTGCTGCTGTTATTTGTAATACCTGTCTTACCCATCACATGATGAGGTTAAGAAATAGACTATTTCCGTTTGTCTTAGATTTTTTCCCATTCCATCCCAACCCAGGCACCTAACACAGAGCTGCATTCAAAATGGTATTCTCAACAAATATATGTCAATACAATAGAGAAATGACCCCAAAATCCATATATATCAAAACGGTGAAATTGATAATGTTCTTGGGAACTGAACACATCATTTCTAGTGCAGGGACATAAGTCCAATGCTTAGTTAACCATTCTGACTTCACACACAGCATATTATACAGGCTATACACATCTCTTAGACTTAATTCCCTGCATGCCTATTTCTCCACAATGTCTTTTTTTAATATATAGAAATCAAGGAACATTCGCACATACAAAATCTATTCCATGCTTGGTTGAGGATATAACATGAAATGCTGTCAATTGACCATTGAGAAATGCTTGGTTGCCCTGTGGAGTCATCTGACCCTGACTTGAAAATGTTCAGGAGTAAATTTAATAACACCAGAAATCCACCAGCTAAATAAATGTTTCAAGGTACCTGACAAGGTACCTGACAAAATGGAGGATACCCTTTTTGGTCCATGTAGTCTGGATTATGTCAGATTTCCATAGTTGGTGATTTTCTCTCTGGGAAATTTCCAAGCTGATTTTCAGAGGAAGACTAATGACCCTGGCAAAATGAACACAAGTGATCCTCTTTTTGCAGAGAGGGCCTCTAAACTTCAAGTGTAAGACTCTTACATGCACGCGTGGCTTTGCGCCCACCCGACTACTTATTGAAGAGTAAAAGCTTTGATTACTTTCTCTTCACTTACTCTACCTTAAGGAAATGGAATATAATGATTCGTTAAGGTAATCTTGAACATATTTAGAAACTATTTGTAGAAACATCATAGGTTCTTGATGTTGAGAGTACTGTATGTGTGTGTGTGTATCTTTTTTACCCTTACTGATCTGCAGATATTTACCCTAACCCATTTTATTTGTCATGAGGAACTTTCCCCTGGTTTAAATTTTGACTTTGTATTTGCTCAGTGCCATGGTCACAGATTGCATAAATTAACCCATATATGTATAGAGTATGGGTTCTTCATATGTATAAATCTAAATTGAAGAGTCAGCCACCAGTTGGCACATACATGCTATTGGATGATGTATATCTCTTATATCTGCCCTCTACCCTCCTCCCCATTTCTACTATATACTAGTAAATTTTTTAGCTTATTGAGGTTAGGGACTCTGTTATAATTATCTGCAATCCTCAGTAGCTATAATGGTGCATGTCACATAACATGTATTCAGTTGATTGTGTGTTGGATGGGTTACCTCATTTTTTTAGTTCTGTGTTGATTGTAACAGTGTGAAACATCTTTCAGGTAACAGACAAGGTGTCAGTCCCTAAAACAGCCAATGCAAATGTTTTTGCCCCCAAATTTTATCTTTAATATAATAAACTCTCCTGTTAACCTTTTTTATGGAGATAACTGTGAAAATATTACTAACTTTTGAATATTATGAGCTGGACACATGGTAGTATTTTCCCACTGGGCTAACTAGAGGCCGTCTTTGTAGTTTTTAAAAATGTTCTTTAGAGGAAATATCCTTCTAAAGCTCTTATTTCAACTTCCTTCTGTCCTTATCTGCTTCAGAATAGTTTCCCTGATATAGAAGTTCATATTTTACAAGTTGAACCTTATTTGTTATGTCCTGCCTATTCTCCAATTCTCCATGGGCTTTAAAAGAATTGTTATTTTGTCTTAGACCTGATTGGTGTTTATAGCACCTCCCTCTCACATATTATTTGCAGATGTTATTAATATTTGGTTTCTTACTCACTCTTGGAACATTTGAAAAGACATCACATTCAAATAGACCTCACACCAATATTTACAGTCCCTCTGGTGTCTCCTCCCCACTCGAAATGATGTCGTATCATTTATCATTTTTCCTTGTCCTAAGTGCCTTGCCAATTTGAGACTCATGAAGCAATGCTTTAAACAAATATGAACTCTAAATACCTCAATAATTTCAAGAGGGAAGGGCCTCTTTATGTTGAAATAATAAAATATCATTTCCCCAATGTCCCTTTCCTGGGCCCTACCCCTCGCACTATTAAATTCTTACTTTTTATTTAGAAACAAAAATTTTCCAATCCCTGGTTACCTTCATTGCTGACTGTCAGAAATTTCTTTTTCTTTTTAATTGCAGAATAATTTATGTAATAAAAGAGTTTTCTTTGTTTATTTTATATATGATTATATGTATAAGATTAAAGTTGAATTAACTGGCCGATGAGCTATGGATTACTACCGCTCTTGTGTTTTCTGAATACCAGAAATAAAATTGCTTCTTTTTTTGTTCTTCAACATATCATCTACCTGATTCTGGAAGCCTTTTGAAAAATAATTGCCAGTGTTCCAGTAACTTCATTAGCTAATCCCTTAACACCCTGGGTATGTCATCCAGAGCTACAGACATGATACAATTCAGTAATCTGGGAGGAAATTGGGGTCAGATTCTTTGCAGCATTTTAGACTTTTTTTTATTTTTTGCTTTCTTTGCTATTTTCATCAAGTTCTAGTTTTTTCCCACTGTCTACTTAACTCCTATACACACAGATTTCTCATACTTTGAGTTTTCTCTCACGGATGTGTTTTCTCAGGCTTTCAACACTTTTTGGACTTATATATAGCACCTCTGTTTCTCTAACTAATTAAGTAAACAGTTTCACCTTTTCAGCCACTAACATGTTATCAGTAAAGAAGATATTTGATGTGTCAAGTTATTGTGAAAAAATTCTGTTCTTTTGGACAGCATGCTTAAATTTTCCCAAGATGAGAAATAAAATGGATTTTTTTTTTGGTATTACACCACATAAATATCATGTGATTGCTCATACAGAAACCTTTTACATATTATTCTAAAAAGTTATATTTTCTTGCTGGCATAGTTTTCAGTGTTTTAAACCCAAAACTATGAATTATCTTTAGCACTATTTGAATAATAAAAAAAAATTAAAATTAGTAAAACAGCCCAGACTTACCTTGTTATCGAGTAGTTGGACACATTTTAAAAATAACATTGTTTTTATACACATACATAAGTAAAACTCATGTTCATATTAGGTGTATGCCTGTAAGCAGGGTCATCTGAAAATACATGCTCATAAGTTATGAATCTACTACACACCGAAATATTCCCTTAATATTAACCTTCAGAGTGAAATTTAAAACAATAGTATTTATTTGAATATTTTTGCTGAAATTTTTTATTGTCTAATCTGTCTAAGCTCTAGAAAAAGAACTACTTGGTTCTAAGAAACCATTGGTGGGGATTTTAATTATTCTCTTCTCTGATGTAAAAGAAGCCTGAATAGAACTGTCAAAACAACAAAGAGAATAACTAGTTTTTGAAATATATAACAACCTTATTCAATGATCTATACTAAAATCTATAACATAAAATTCCCAGTAAGGTACTTAAAACTATGTCATCAGTCTAAAAGTATCCTCTCTATAAGAGACAGAGACATAACATTCTAAATATGAAGAATTTCTGGATTTTCATAAACTTGCCAAATAACTTTTAAGTAGTAGTACTTGTTTAAACTTGGATGGCCTTGTGTTATAATCTTATAATTACTATATGTTCTTCTTTTTGAGAAACGGAATTCCATTTTAATATGGTTTATTATTCCTAATCTCTTAAACTTGAATAAGAGTCAGTTAAATCATATGATATAAAAAATCAATCTCTGTGTTAAAAATTGTTAATTTTATAATGTTTTTTTAATCTTTAATCTTAAGGAACATATTTTAATTTTATTAAAGGAAACAAAGGAATTTGTTTAACCACTAATGGCAATAATTTGGGGTGCTGGAACAGTTCTTTTAATTTATAAAAACTACCTTTTAGCAAAGTTTAAAGGTCACAGTAAAATAGATGGTGAAGTACAGAATTACCATAACATGACCTGTCCCCCACACATGTACAACCTCTCCCCGGTCAACATCCTACACTAGAGTGGTACATTTGTTACAATCAGTGAACCATATTGGCATATCATACTCACCCAAAGTCCATAGTGTATATTAGGGTTCTCTCTCGGTGCTATACATTCTAGGGATTTTAACAAATGTCCGATGACACATATCCAACATTTTGTATTATACGGAATAGTTTCACTGCCCTAAAAATCCTCTGTGCTCTGTCTAGTCATCTCTCTTTCCCTCATAAACACTGGCAACCACTAATCTTTACAATGTCTCTAAAGTTTTGCCTTTTCTAGAACATCAGATAGTTGAGTAATACAATATATAGTTTAGATTGGTTTCTTTCGCTTAGCAATATGTATTTAAGTTTTGTCCATGTATTTTTATGACTTGATGACTTTTTTTGTATCAGTGCTGAATAATATTTCATTGTCTGGATATACCACTATTTATCCATTCACCTACTGAGGAACATCTAGGTCACTTCCAAATTTTGGCAATGATAAATAAAGCTGCAGTAAACATGTGTGTTCAAGGTTTTTTGTTTGTTTGTTTTCAGTTTATTTGGGCAAATACTAAGCAGGATTGTTGGATCATATGGTAAGAGTATGTTTAGTTTTGTAAGAAACTACCAAACTGTCTTCCAAAATGGCAGTACCATTTTGCATTTCCACCAGTGATGAATGAGAGTTCCTGTTGTTCCGCTTCCCCAGCAGCATTTGATGTTGTTAGTGTGATGGATTTTGGCTATTCTAATAGGTGTTAGTGGTATGTTATCATTGTTTTGATTTGCAGTTCCCTAATGGCATATAGTGTTGACCATCTTTTCATATGCTTATTTTCCATAGTGTAGATCTCCTTGGTGAAGTGTCCATTCAGATATGTTGTCCATTTTTTTAAATTCCATTGTTTGTTAATTGTTGAGTTTTAAGAGTTCTTTGTGTAACTTGGATCCAGTCCTTTATTAGATGTACTTTTTGAAAATATTGTCTTCCAGTCTGTAACTTGTCTTTTCATTCTCTTGAAATCATCTTTCACACAGCAGTAGTATATAATTTTAATAGAATTTAGTTTATCCATTTTTTTCATGGACCATGTCTTCATTGTTATATCTGAAAAGTCATCACCATGCCTGACATTATCTAAATTTCTCCTATGTTATTAACTAGCAGTTTTATAGTTTTTCATTTTACATTTATGTCTATGATTTATTTTGATTTAATTTTTAAAAGTGTAAGTTCTGCATTTAGATTCATTTTATTTTACCTGTAAATGTCCAGTTGTTTCAGAATCGTTTGTTGAAATACAATGTTTTCACCATTGTATTGCCTTTGTTCCTTTGTCAAAAATAAATTGACTGTTTTTTACGTGGCTCATTTTGGGGTTCTGTACTTTGTTTCATTGATATCTTTGTCTGTTCTTTCACCAGTACTTCAGTAGCTTTATAGTCTTACAATAAGGTAGCCTTACTGCTCTGTTTTTCTCCTTCAATATTGTGTTGGCTATTCTGTTTTCTGTTTTTTCATATTAACTTTAACACCAATTTGACAATATTGAGTCTTTCTGTGATCATGGAATATCTATTTAATTTGTTTCTGACATCTTTCATCAAAGTTTTGTAGCTCTTCTCATATAATTTACATATTTTGTTAAATTTATAGTTAAGTATTTAATTTTAGAGGTACTAATGTAAATGATTATGTATTTCTAATTTCAAACTCTACTGGTTCATTGCCGGTATGTAGTAAAGTGATTGACTTTTGTATATTAAACTTGTATTTTACAACCTTGCCATAATTGCTTATTAATTCCAGGAGTTAATTTTTGTCACTTCTTTCAGATTTTCTTCATAGAAAATCCTGTATCTGTGAACAAGACAGTTTTATTTTTTCTTCCCAATCAACTAGTCTACTGTTTATTTTCTTTTCTTATCTCATTGCATTAGCTACGATTTCTAGTACAATGTTGAATAGCAGTGTCTAGAGAAAACCTCCTTGCCTCATTCCTAATCTTAGTTGGAAAATTCTGAGTTTCTCATTGTTGGGTTATGATGTCAGAACTAGATTATTTTTTTTGCGGAGGGGTGTTGTTGATTTGTTTTGTAGATATCTTTTAAAAGGTTGAGAAAGTTCTTTATTTTTAGTTTGCTGAGAGTTTTCAGCATGAACTGGTGTTGGATTTTTGTCAAATGCTTTCTCTGTATCCATCAATATGATCATATATTTTTATCTAATTTGTTGATGTGATGAATTGCATTAATTGAATTTATAATGTTAAATAAGGCTTGTATACCTGGAATTAATCCCACTTGGCTATGATACATGAATATTCTATGTGTTAATAGATTCAAATTAGTAAAATTGCTTGAGGATTTTTGTGTCCATGTACATAAGAGATATTACTCTGTAGTTTTCATGTAGTATCTATGTCTGGTTTTGGTATTAGGGTAATGTTGCCTTCTCAGAGTGAATTAGGTAGTATTTCTTCTGTTTCTTTTATCTGAAAGAGATTTTAGAAAATTGGAATGAATTATTTTATAAATGTTTGTCATAATTCTGCAGTGAACTCATTTAGGCCTGGTGTTTTCTTTTTTTGGAAGGTTATTAATTATTGGTTTAATTTCTTTCTTTTTTTTTCCTTGTGTGAGTTTGGTGAATTATGTCTTTCAAAGAATTGATCCATTTGTTACAGGCTATTAAATTGAGGGCAAGAGTTATTCATAAAACCTCAGTAGGTTAGATCTGGTTTAACAATTTCTCCTGAAGAAGTGGACCTATTTAAGAATAGAATGTTTGGCATAAGCAAAATTGTTCCTTTCCTTGCCAGAAGCATGAGGGGATATTTCTCTAATGTTTACTTTGAGGACCTAGTAAAACACCAAAAAATAAAATTTACAAAAGTATAAGTCTTCCCTGATTACTGGGTCCCCTAGAATTTTTAACACTTGGACTTGTCCACACTGAGCGTCCAGTATTTCATTATTTTTGCTACCTAGCACTGTTTCCCACCAAATCTTTCTTTTCTTGTGGGTTTCTACCCCAGTAATTTGTTACTCTGTGTATTTGCCTGTCTCTTCAATTTTGTGGCAGCAGCTTGCCCTTTGACTTCATTTCTCTGACAGAACTGAGGAGAACTGTTGGGTTTTGGTTTGTTTCGATTTTTAATTATTAGGATAGAGTGGTAACTTCCAAATTTCTCACATGCTATACTAGAAACAAAAAGTTAGAACAGGCTTTTTTTTTTTTTAATCTGGTTCTTTAAATATGCTGAAAACTCTAAACCTTCATTTCTGGTGTCCTGTCAAGAGGGCTCTCCAATTACTTTCTAGAATACACTGAAATGGAATGATGGAATTCCAGATGACATTAAAAAACTTCTATGTAAATACCAAATATTGATTAATAATCAATTGGAAAACAGAAATGAGGATAATTATAATTGGACCTGCTTAATATGTATAGAGTATATTTTCCATGACAAGCTCTCTGCATTTATTATATGATGATTTTATTAAAGATAATAAAGCATAAAATATATGTATTATTATTCTCTGGTAAGGAAGCAGAGATTTGTTTACTTCTGAAAGGCTCTTGTGAAGACTGGACTAAAAGCACCCCAAATTAACACTACCATGTTGGAATTCCAGAGAATCAAATAAAGAGTAGTATTGGATTTTTCCCACTAATATGTAAAGAGCTCTTACTGTGTATTCAGTGCTGTGCTATAATGCTTTGGGGAATATAGCAATATGTAAGATAACGTTCTTCCCTTAGGGATTGACATTCTTGTAGGAGATACTCAGTATAAACTAAATATCTATAATCCAGAATAAAAAGTGGTAAGGAACATAGGAAAAATAAGTGGAGGGAGCAATCCCTCTGACTTGAGTGGCTGGAGAAAAGAGCATTGCAGAGATGGGGATGATTGAGCTAAGCTCATGATTAAGCAAATGCTTAAGAGAAAAGCACACTGTGTGCCCCTTAAAGAATAGCAAGATGATCTCATTGGTTGTCTTGGTTGTCTTGTAGAAAATGATGGTGTTAAAAGTGCATCAGTAGATTGTGAGAATATGATGGATGGCCTTGAATGCCAGGCAGACGTTTAGTTAGAATGTTTATTTGACACTCTAGGGACACTGCAGGTTTGCCAAAGTTTAGCAGATATTCAGAAATTTGTACTGTTAGCCAAGAGTTGATTGATATCTTTTCTATAATATCACATTTGGAGAACCTGAGAAAGAGAGATAAATTAACATGCCCAAGATTGCCTGCAATAAGAGCAAGAGCACCTTAAGTGTTAGATATGCAAGCCTGTGTTTACAGTTTTCAGGAGCAGCCCTGGAGGCGCAGGGCCTGTAGTGAGTTGTGATCCTTACAAGGCATTTACTATAATCATGAGTAAGTAGCTTCTGGTAGCGAGGCGATCTCTCAGCATTTTCATCTCAACAAAACTTTAATAATCTCATATAGTTTTCATAACAACTCTGGAAGATAAGTGTTATTGTTTCCATTTAGCAGCTGAGAGCAATATGCTACAGTGAAATCTGTGAATTTGGGTATCAAGGAAGATCAAGTTTTTGGGTCTCACTGTTACCTTTCAAGCCTCTTTTATCCCAATTACTCCTGTTTTGACCATTTGTTCCTTAAGAAGATTAATTCCTCAGAAGTGTGAGGGACAAATTGACATTGACTGTAAGAGAGAGGAATAGGAGCTTACTGTGGCCTGCTCTGCTAAATAATCAGGCCTTTGTTCATGTGGTCCCCTCTGCCTGCGATGCCTTTTTCATTGAATTCACCACACACACTCTTATTTACCATACACAACTTCCTCCATTTTTTTTGGATCTCACTCTCTCCTCCTAATGGCAAAATACTCTGAAGTAAGGGAATGTGTCTTAATTATTATTGCATTTCCCTGCTGCAGACCCTGAAACAATCAAGTACAACTACTTTATTTGAAAGGTAGAAGGAATAGCAGTGCCAGAGTGGGGGAGGATAACAAGAAGGGAAAGGCATCCAGTAAGGGTGTGTTGTTAAGCCAACCTCCACAGGCAACAGGAGTGTAATCCCACAGGGAAACTTTAGGACAGAGTGTAAAACACACCCCTCAGACTACACCAGCTCAGAGGTATATGAGCTGAAATTTTCTATAGCACATCCCATCAGCCACTGACTGAGGGTTACTCCCAGGATGGGAGTTCCCTGGCTCCTCTGGCCTGTAGTGCACGTGGGCAGAAGGACCTGTAGTAATGGGAAAAAATTCCTCAGGCACAAGATGCCGATTCTGCAGTTTGACATCCACCCAAGTATATTGTCTTGTGAGGGATGTAGATGGGGCATGGGCAGCATCTGCTGTAGCGGGCGATAGATGGCTGTTATCGTTAGCAGAGCAAGCAACCAGATATGAAGAGTGCAAGAGACTGGAACTGGGAGGATGAATTTGGGCCACCTGTCCTCTGGCTGAAGACAGGTAATGAATTCCATGTCTCTGGTGAAGTGTCATGCTCCAGGAGAGAGAGTCCCTGCTTAGAATACCGAAATGCAAAATGCCAGCCTTTTTGCATAGCAGAGATTCTCCTAAACCTGTTAGTCTGTCTGCAGTACAAGGGCACTGGGTTGTTTTTAACAGTAGAGCTGATAGCTTTGTGTCAACCCAGGTACACTCCCTGATGTTGCCTCTGGACTGCTTGATTAATTGTGAACAAATGTTCACAGAGAAGTGAAACAAATGAAAGGGATGAGAAAAGCTAATGAGCCACGAAAGATACTGAAACAGCCTGCAAATGAGTCTGACACTCCTTTCTCCTTAAATAATAATCATTTGTATTGATTGGGAATTTCTGCTTATCATTCAGATAGTCAAAAATAGCTGCCTCAGTTCAACTCAGTTCATTAACATAACATATATATATATATATATATTTTATATTTATATATATATATAATATATATATATATTTTAAGTCACATTCGACTTTAAAGTGAGGAAACAAAGACTACTTCTCAGTTATAATTTTGAGTTTTGCTGAACCGTGGTTTAGAATTTTAACTTTGATGTCAGACAAACTTAGGTTTTGATTCCTGATCCACCATTAACTTCGTTACTTGCTGTGTAACTTTGGGCAAGTAACTCAAACTCTCTACATTATGATTTTTTCATCTGTAAAGTGGCTAAAATTATGATGATACCTAGCTCATAGACTCATGAGGATTAAAAGAAATAATTTATGTTAAAGGTCATGCCTAAAATATAGTAAGAGCTCAATAGTCTTAATTCTAAAGTTTACGTAGTTGTTGTATCGACTAGGTGATGGCTGCACTTGTATTAATCATGATATTAAAAGCCTGCTATTCCCTTCCATTGCTGAATGCATTAGAAGAACATGGATTTTTAAGAAAAACAACCCTGAATTTTAATTCTATCTATGAAAACAGTTTTATATTTGAGAGTTTGTAAGAATTGTTCTGGGAAATGCTTATAAAACACACACTATTTAAAACTGAATAAAAACTAAGAGCTCAATAAATATGAGTTCTCTTTCCCTCATCTCTCTTTATTCCAGCTTAAATAGATCCAAAAGCAAATGAGTTTTAGAGAGTATTTATGAATACTTTTTTATTAATATTTTTAGTAATTCTAGCATGAAATGAAATTTTAAACTTTTTATCTGTACTATAAACCATTTGAGCATGATATTGAGGCAATCTTTTAAATGTTGTGGTAGTCATTCACCAAAATAATTTTAGCCTCAGGGAATATAAAATTAGAACAAATTTCTGCGTCTGCAAGGTATGACATGACCCAAAGTTAAAGTTAATAGATAAAATAGTCTCATCACCATTATAGGACATAAAAGGCAGGTAAGCTCAGAAAAATTTCAGGACTAAAACCATTAACATAATGTGAAACATGCTTTTTTAAAATCTGTAACTCTTTGGGTCGGATATCAGCTTTTGACCCTATGTCACTTCACAAAACATAAAATATTTAACTGCTTGTAAAGAAAAGTTGACAGTGGAAAATTGTTTTGTTTGGCATTATAGAGATGGATTATGCTTTGCGAACGTAAGGACTTTAATGATTCATTAGATGATGGAAACTCATATTCAGTCATGACCAGTATACCTCACAATTTCAATGTGTAATTTATATGCTGTGATAAGAGTTGTCTTAATACTTTCATGGTAGAAATTGCTACCAGTATATAATTATACTTGGTGTTATCTGAGAGAGATGCTTTATTCTAATACATTTTGACATACTTATTCCAGAAAATATTTTTTAAATTGAATTATGTTTCCTACCTTTACAGTGTATTTTATACTAAATTTTATTAATATGTATCATTTTCATGGCTTATTTTATACCATAGAATGAGATCATGCTTTGAATTAATTAAAAAAAAATGATGCTCCTCACTTAAAGATGAATAAATAGTTAGGCTGATATAGGGTTTAATTTTTGCCATTGTATCTCTCAAATAGGTTGTGTCCTCTTTTTGGTGCTCAATGTCCCCTTCAGTAAAATGGGGACTTTTTCAGTATATTCTACAGGAAAGCTACCTATCACTTCTGTAAGATATAATTGAAATTCAGGATTGCTTCTCTTCAAAATCAATGTTCTTTCACTCGTACTAAGCAACTAAAAGAACTAGTTACTGTTAATCTTTATAGGTATATGTTTTTCATAAAGGAGAAGGTCTAGGTAATAGTCAAAATTAAAAAAGATTATATAGCACATGCTTGGATATCATTTTAATGGGTCTCCATCACAGGTATGTTAACACATAAAAACACAAAAGAAATCTAGATATCTTACCTTAACGAAATGCAAATAATTAAGGCAGACTATTTTTCCTTATTAATGATGACTACTTCTGGGTTTTGGCAAATCACAGTTGCATAGTATGGCAGATATTACAACCATTCACATCTGCTTTACTTCTTTCTAGTGTACTGTAGGTTTGTACTTCCACAATTTCTTATATATCTTAACCTTGATATTAGGCATAGCTATGAGACTAGCTTTGTTAAAAAAATATGAGTGGAAATAATATGTGTCACTTTGAGGCCGAAGCACTTTATTGTTGGTACATAATTCTCCACCTCTCCTCTGCTCTTGCCATGGCTATCATGGATGCCTGTGGTCTCATGAAAAAGTAATATTGATCCACCAAATGGAAGTCTCCTGTCCTGGCCAGTGGTCTCAGTCCACAACAACTCTGGCCTGAATAAGAAATTAAATATCATCGTTTTAAGATCTAGGGTGTTTGGAATTCTTTCTTATTGCATGATAATTCAACTGATCCTAACTAATTAATATGGACATAAAACATGATCATCTGTTTGTCTCAAAAGCAAAATTTTGAGTATCGAGTAGTGAGGTACAGCCTCAACTTTCAAACATTGCAGTGAAAAAATAATAGTCAAATTCCATAATTTTTAAATTGCTTACATAGTCTCCCTTTTCAAGCAGTACTCTAAGAGAAATACAAACTCATGATTAGATTTTCTCATCTTTGAGTGGAAGGTCAAACCTCATAATTGCATTATCAAGAGAGAAATAAAAATGATGAGTGTCTCACAGGACTCTAAATAGATGAAAGCTATTTTTCTTACATCTTGACAATTAAAGAATGTTTCCATAAAATCTTCAGGATTTTAGAGTTTTACCAAACATTCAAAGTCTCATTTTATTTCTAATATACAAATAATATTTCATAAACAAAATGAAGCTTCTATGTATTTGTTACTATATTAGATTAAATTGGTTGTTATTTTTTTCACCATATTGGTAAGTTTTATCTGGAATAGTCTGTCTTAAATTGTAGATTTTATGATATACTTAAAATTTTTGTTGTAAGGATCTCATTAGCATCTCAAAGTTATAGGCAATTCCTTCTTGAGCAGCTGAAATTGAGGTACAATGAGTGGCCATTGACATTGAAAGGTGTATTAAAACACCATGGACAGGAAATATAAATAGTAATTTCAAATAAGAACTCCTCATCACAAGTCGGAAGGACAGATGCTCCAATTTACAGGTGCCATAGTACAAGTCTTGCTTTACCAATAAGCTATTTTGTAATATAAGTAACCTTATGAAGCTTGCTCCAGGGTTTATCATGGTGAAGACTGATTTATTTCATTATTAAGGGTTCCTCTTTGACAGTGCTGAATAGGCTCATTAGATTGTATATGAAATAGAAAAATTCTTAATTCTTGTCAGTTTGTTTCCTATGACTAAGTTTTTCTTCATGTGAGTTAAATATAGTTTATAACTTTATTTCTAGTTATAAGCATTTAAAACACTAAGAACTCAATAGTTACTATTTTTTGTTATTTTTTAAAGATGTAAGAATCTCATCATGAAAGTAAAGCATACTTAATTTAGAACATTTAGAAACTAAAGGAAATTTATTAAGAAAAGTTAAAAATACAATAAAAATAATAGTTGGCCAACACAAACTGGCCACTTATTTCTCATAAAATCACCTCTAATCACACTATTCAAGAAAATGCAATTGACATTTCCCTCCAGATTGATATTCTCTACAGATTAGTAGCTGTAAATTTTATTTTAAAAACCAATTCTGTGCATTTATTATTTAATCAAATAATTTAATTATCCTTTGAAATCATTATTTTGAAAGATATGCAATATTTCATCATTTAGTATACTTAAATTGTATGTGAATTTATTTTCCTAATTGTACATATTTAGTATGTATTGTTCCATGTTTATAAATAATCCTGTAGATCATTAGCTATATTTATTTTTAACACAATATTTAGTAATTTATAGATAAGATTCTGAAAATTGTATCAATAAACTTGAAAAGTTTAAGATCAGGAAATGTATTGTAAATTTACTCTTGAGCGAAGACAACAATTTATTTCCTCATTATTAATTTATTTATGTATTATCATTCATTGTATTCATAGTGTTCTAAGCATTGAAGATAAGCAGGAAAATAAAATAGGACTAGTGAAACTCCAAAATTTGCTTTCAGATGGCATTTGCTTAAATTTTGCTATTTGATTTTGGCTTTGTCCTTGGAGTGTTGAATCTGAATGTATTCTGCAGTGTCAGTTTAGACATATCATTAAGAAACTTTTCATAGAAGATGGTCAAGCTTTCAGACACTGAAAATTTATTTTCCTTGGTACTGACATGCAAACTCTTTGACTTATCTTGCTTTCAAAGTAAGAGTTACCATCTATTGATTTCATTTGTTCTATGAAAGTGACAGGACTTGTTACATAGCCATATTGGGAACTTGTGAGAGGCTTTGGTAAGATACCTTGAATATTTTTTAAAAAAATTATTGGGAAAGGTTTTTAAAAAGTAGATGAAAGTAAAAAAAATTTTTAGTTTAGAAATGACACTGGATAGTTAGAAAAACTATGTTGGAATGAAGCCAAATTCTAAACAAAGGCAAGAGAGGAGGCTAGATATGATGCACTATCAGTGTCACAGAGATGAGAGCTTTGGTAAACAGAGATGATAGAATATGGCAGATGGTTACAAATGAGGAGTTGAGAGAGAGGAAACACGTAATGGTGTTCCTATGTTAACATTAACTGTCTAGAAATATAACTTCTCTACAGTGATCATAATGACGAAGGTTGAAGAAGGCCAGTGGCAGCATTTATTTGAAGGTAATACTAACATCTTATCCCCTCCTTGCTTCTTTTTTACTCATGAGCATTGCTTCCCTTACTTGTGGCCAGCAAGTCATTTAAAGTCTCCTGTAAAATGTGGTTTAGAGGAAACACCTGTTGTTCGCCTGATTCATGGGTTAAACTAACCATTGTTCCATTTATGGGCTGAATGTGTGCAGTGCTTTTCTCACAGAAACAGGGTCATCTTCTAGCAGTAGCATTTTCCCTTGAACAAATAGATTATCACCCCAAACTGAGTACAGTCCTGTCCTAATGCTCATACTCAGAAGTAAATGCCTTGTCCTATATCAGTGTTCAGTGAGTCTTAATTGCCTGTTCTTTGTGGCTGTAGCAAAATGCTATAAATAAAAATAAATAAATGTGCTCTTGAATGGCTCCTCTTGAGAATATCCTATCGTGTCAATTTCTGGAAGGAGTAAAACAACCATCACCACCACAACATTTAGTGTCTTTTTTCGAGCACATGAACACCCCATTTAAGGGGAGTAAATAGAAATTCTGGTGTATACGAAAGCTGTTTGAAAATCAGATCTCTTCCCTCAGAATGTTATGATTGATAGATGACAGAAGAAAGAGTAGCATCACTAAAGAAATCATGAGAAAGCCTATAAAACTGCCTAATACAGTCATGAAGTTGAATGTGTATTCTGGGAAAGAAAGGACCAAAGAAGCAAATGCTATTTGTAATTGACCCATGATGCTTTGGAACTTTGAAATTTGGCTTCTTTTGAATATTTATTTATTAAGATGGTGAATGAAGAGGTTTCACAAAAAAGCGGTTTCACAAATCTGAGATCAAGGGTCATTTGTCACTTGCAAATGTTAATAATAAAAATAATAATAGCCATTATGGTGTGTCCAGCTCTGTGAAAGGCCCCTTATAGATATGATTTTATAATTTGCCAGACAATCATGTAAGGTTTTATAAAAGATAAAGCTGAAATTAAAAGAAGTTAAGTAAATTTTTAACATAGAGGTCACATACCCAGTAAATGATGTTCCTAAATGTACTGTCTGAAGAATTACAGATCTAGTCCTAATTTATACCAGTTTATTGGTATTCAGATAAATTTGAATTAAAATGGTTACTTAATTTAATAAATATTTATTGAGCAGAAAGTTTATGCTAAGCACTAGTCACTGAGGAATTTTTAAATAATACGATGCAGAGACTTGAAAGCAATTTCAATAAAATTCTGTAAGTAACTGGGGTGACCACAGTTCAGATGAAATTATTTGTGAAAAGTACCAAAAATGTGTCAAACCTTGACCAGAGTTTGGAGGGAAGGGCTTTGCTAATTTTCTGCTCAAGATTTATGTTTCTATTTCTTTTTCTTCAGTGACTCATTTGGAATAAATCAGAATTTATACCATGGATATATTCTCTTTAAGAAATAGTAATAATGGCAGCATAAGGAAAACTCCCTATTAATAAGCTGAACTAGTCTGGGGGCACAAAGTGTTACTTTTCCCACTCCCAATTTTTAAATAAAAATACTCCCTTATTTCTTCAATAAACAAAAAGATTACATGAATAAAGCATATTTGTGTACTAAAAATATTACTGAATAGAGTTTCTGTGTAAGTTTAGAATTAGATTTCCCCAGCTGCCATGCAAAAATTCATTGTGTGAAAGGGTTAGACAGTATTGGAGCTTCTGATTTCCTTTCTATTAACACTACTGGTGCTGAAAACCAGTTCTGTGAGATTCAAATATCAGTCTTTCCACATCAGTGCTTTCCCCATTTTTGATCACAGAAACCTCAGAAGGCAGCTCTCCTGCTTCTCAGAGAAAAGCTTACCTCTTCTGATCTGGCACTTTAAAGAGAAAGATATATTTCTTCATTTTCTGGTTTATTTCAAGATGTAGCATTTATATTCTAATAGTGAAGGGCTAGAGAGCTCTGATGTGAATATTTTTCCCTCCCTGACATAGTTATCTTTTTATTACTGGTCTCAATCATCCTGTTTCCTTTTCTTATGTAATAAAAACAAAGCACCACCTGCCCGCCACACCTCAAATAATGAGATTTGAATGACTATATTCTCAAAATGTTTCTTTAACACTTACTTTAATCAATTTAGAAGCTGCTAAAATTGAAAGCTTTGATTTTTAGAGTGCCATCTTCATAAGCCAATTTCTGATATTAAATGGAAATCGTATCCAACATAATGGCTGGCTTAATATAGCCTATTATGTTTATAGAAATCTCTACTTTTATTTCAGCAGACTATTCTAGTTTTATGTGCATGAAATATACACAGCATTAGAAAGAATTTTTAAATCCCAAGTTCTTACTAACTCTTAAAGTGAAAGTGGTCATTCTACATTTTCTTTTTTATTCATACATTTTTATAAAAATTTAGTATGATCTTCGAACTATGATTATATTTGATTACTGTTTTTCGGGTGAATTATAGTCATGTTCATACATTCTCACATTAAGTCAATGTGCTTGTTTTGTTCTTTTCGTGGTTTACATTATAGGATTATTTAATTTTCAGTATTGATTTACTTTGGATGGTATAATATTTTATTAATATTAGCTATGTTAGTTTGGGAATCTGAGTAAAATATAAAATTTAATTCAACATATATTTAGTAAACACAGTATTCAAGCTTTAGAAATGTGTTATAGACAAGGAAGTAAATAATACTTTGCCTTTTTAGCCTCATAATCTTGTGGAGACATATAATATTTTTATTTAAGTATATAGGTACAAGTGAATTGATTAGGTTCCTTGGATGTCAACAGTAAAAACTGACTCAGGGTAACATGAGCATACACACACACACACACACACACACACACACACACACACACACACAATTCCAGGGGAGCTTTCATTATCAATTAAGGTGATAAACTACAATCATGAAACCTTAGAATTCACAGAAATGGCTTGGCTATTTTAAATAGCAGTAATTAGTCATCTTTACAGGTAGCTGCCAGGTTTAAACTTTCTTTAAACTTTTTAATATTCTAGCCAAACTCATATATCTTGGATTTGATGTGTCTCACTTGATTTCTTTGCCTATCAATGGCCAAGAACGTCATAGTTTCAACAACAGTGCAAACCAGACTTCAACTTTTGATGGTGGCATAATTAATGTCTTATGGAAGACTAACATTCCCAGTAAGATATAACATATAAAATATAAAACTCCAAACAACATGCAAAAATATTTTGAGAGCTTTATAAGAAGCTGTTGAGGACTTGAGGATCCATGATAGTCAAAAGCTCAAGTACTGCTGTACTCTTTTGGGGACTTTCAATAAGGGGCTCTGACTTCAGTTGTCCAGTGATGGGCAAAAAAGACAAGCAAGATTCAAGTTCAAGAAATAGGAATTTTGACCAGGATATTTCAAAGAGAATAAGAGAATGTAAGCCTACATTCTTAGAGTCATGTAAAAGAAGACATTTTCTGATTCTTGGTGGAGATTAAGATAGCTACAAGAAAAATATTAAACATTATCTAAACACCATGAAGAAGCAGAGTGCCAGCAGTATTTTTTACCATGTTAAGGATGCAAGAAGACAGGTTTGGAGTTTATGGCTACTGGGACAGCTAGGATTCAAAAATCCTGATAAGAAGGATGTACAAAGAAATGAATTCTGTATCTGGCAGACTTTTGCAGGAGAAATTGGTCATATTTCTAAAATGCACAGAGTAAGAAACTAAAAAGCTGAAGAGAAAAATACCAGATATCATTATGTATTTTAATAGTTTCATGGTACAAAAGACAAAAAAAAAAAATGAGTTCAGAAACTTCCATCAATACCTGGACAAGAGCCTAATAATTGCTTTATTCTCTCATTTGGGACTATCTGAGAGCTATACTCTGAAAGTAGAGATGAACCAGAGTCTTTACACTGTAATCCAGTCCTGAATAAGGTTAGTTCCTGCTGATATTAAAGTTATATATTCTGAACCTACATGCCATCACAAAATAAAATAAGCTCTCTTCCAAAGGAAGGTAAAATCATCTCAACCTACAATTCATCAAATATTGTATCTGTCATATAATAGAAGATTACCTGACGTACCAAGAACCAGGAACAAAAGAAAAACCAGGAATAGAAACCCACAGATGATCCAAACACAAAAATTGGTAAGATGGGTAATTTCTCCAGAGAACTAGAATGCCAATTAATTGGAAACAAACAAAAATAAATAAATAAAAATACAGTTAGTAAAAACTAAATACATTACTTTAAAGCAGCTAAGAATCAGGATAGATCAACCAATATTATTTAACTTCAAGTACAGAAAGCATAAAAGAAAGAAAATATAGAAAATAAAACTACCTCTATATACTTTAGTAAACCTTACGAAAACTAAACACTAATAGAAATCTTGAAAACAATGAAAGTAAAAATGACACATTGCTTTCAAAGGAACATTTACTCAACCAAAAAAGTGAAAACCAGGAGATAATAGAATGACACCTTTAAAGTGATAAAAGCACATGTCTGCTGTCTCCTAATTCTTTACCCAGAAAAAAATCTCCCTTAAAAGTAAAGGTGATACAAGAAAAAGAAAACAATACAATTTATAAACCAATTTTGACTAAATTAAAACTGGGAAAAAAAAAGAAAACACCTCCATATGCATTGAAAAAAATATTAAAAGCAGTTCTTTAGGTAGAAGGTAAATATCAGACAGAAAAATGATAATGCAAAAAAAATGAAGTACAATGGAATGGCTCAATATGTGGCTAAATATGAATAAATACTGACTGTATAAACAATAACATTAATGTTCTGTGGGTTTTTTTAACTAGGGTGATGGAGGATACATCATGATTGTCAGAAGGTAGAGTTTGGAGAAAGACGTGACAAAGGGAGGCTTGAGCAAGATTGTATTATGGTATGCTCATTCTGGTGGTAGTTGGATGAATCTATGCCTGTGTTAAAACTTATCGATTTGTACACCCAAAAATAAAATAAATAAGATAAAAAAAAATAAAGAACAATGACTACATGAGGATTTTTCAGGTAACAGCTGCTTAAGCATGTCTTTAGAAGTTAAAAAAATGGCAATTATAACAAAATGTGGGAGGGGACAATATAGTTAGAGTTGTAAGGTTATGCCACTATCTGAAAAATGATAAAAATTCCAATTTATATTCAATTGTAATAAATTAGGAATGCATATTGTAATCTCTAGGGTATGATGTAAAATAATAGTAAAATGATTTAAAATCAATAAATAGAGAGGAAATAAAATAATAGAATTAATTTAAAAAGAAATAAGAGAGAATGGAAAATTAAACAAATGAGATAAATACAAAGCAAATAGCAGGTAGAAATAAGCACAAATACACCAGTAATAACATTTTGTGTAAATAGGACAAAGGTTCAGTTAACAAAGATTATCAGTATAGATTTTCTTAATGTTGTTTATAAAAGATACACCTCAGATATAAGAACACAGAAAGATTTAAATAAAAGGCTGGAAAAAGGTATACCATGTAAATAATACCAAAGGTAGCTGATGTCCCTATAATAATAATTGGCATAATAGAATTTAATGCAAGAAACATCACTAAAGATAAAAGAATATTTTATAATAAAATTAGCTCAACATTCTAAGAAAGTACAAATTCTAAGTTTTATGCACTTAGTAACATAATGTCCACACGTGTGTGTGTGTGTGTGTGTGTATAGTTGATATAACCAAAAGATGAAATACTCCAGACCACAGCAGCAGTGAAAAGATTAGCACACTTCTCAAAATGACTGATAGAGCAAGATAACAAAAATTAATAATCATATATAGTATCTGAAAACATGATGAACAGTTCTGACTTAGTTGACATATATACTGGATTGGTTCTTGTCACCTGGGCACCATTACCAACAATCTTGTTTTTCAGAAAGCAATTTCCTAGAAAGTTCTAGGTTATTGTTTTACAAAGACAGGGCCTTTGGGTGATTTGGAAGTCAGGAGTGAAAAAAGCCAGTTTTTAGAAAGTGATGGCAGTTAAGTGCAGCAGGCCTGCAGACTTCCACACAGGTCCACAATTCACTGTCACAACAAATCATAGACTTTGCTGATAGTAACAGCATTATTTTCTGTTCTAGGGCATTGGATGGAGGTTTTGTCATTTTTTTTCCCTATCTTTATTTAGCCAGTTACTCTCACATTTGTGTAAACCCTCCTTTCCCTTATTAATTCTCTCATTCCCATAATACTTTTAAGAAGATGCTATTGATGACCTGACCTTTTACTGGGTCAATTTACTCATCCCCAGATGCTGTGACAGTTGGTGGCTAACGGTATGTCTCTTCTCCCTTCCCTGAAGAGTTGCCATCACCTGTGGATGCCACCTCACCCCAAAATTTCTTAGGTATTTTTTTCTAACTGATATGATCAAACATTAACCTATGCCTGTGGAAAACGGACTTCTGTAGTACCTTCCAGCACAGTGTGAGTGCTAGCCATTACTAGAGAAGGACGGGCTACTTCCACATGTTGAGAAAGTCCATAAGGATAGTAGAGTCAACACCCTCAGGGACTTTCACCCAGATGGCCTCATCCAGGTTTTCAGGATCTCACATATTCTTACCAAGCTCTGAATTTCACATAACAGACCTGCCTTAGAATTCAATCCTCTCTGGAGCTCTGTTATCACAATTAAGTGTTCATTGTGCTGTTTATCTGTGTCTGTCCTAATAGTATCTGCGGTGAGGGTCCTATATATTTCCTAATTGGGCTCTCTGGCTCCTACACTTAGCCATTCACAGCTACTTGTTTACAGCCCCCAGTCTCTCATCATCCTTCTGCAAGGGAGTCAACACAGCTTGGAAATAACCAGCCAACTCTCCTGTGTCTATAGTCTTTATTTCATGTATTTCAAATGCCTGTATCATTGAGCCTGCAACATCATTGCTGCTCCCTTTGGATAAATTTCCAGATCACCAGTGATGAAATCTTTGACAATTAAATTATTATTTTGTGTTACCTATGCCCATGCCCCAGCCCACTTTTGAGCCAATCTCTAACACCCATCTTGATGCCTGTTTTCTTGGACCATTCTTGGCACCTTTTACATTAGTCCAGATCCTCTGAGAAGCATATTCCAAGATGAAACACATTAGGGATAATGCCTGTGTGAAGGAAGTTGGGAGGAAGCCAGGGAAATAGGGAATGTTGTCAAACCAGGGTGCATTTCTGATCCCTAGTGAGAGAGAAAGGGAAAAAAGATTGGATTGAAGTGACCTAGACTGTGGATAGTCTTGGGAAAAGATATAGGCAGAGATCTAGGGGGATCTTCAAGCCAGAGTTGGCTTTTGAAGGAGTCAAGTGTTTACCTCTTATCCCTGTGATAGTCATTGACTGGAAGTGGCCAATGGAAGGTGTCGCAAACAGTAATTGGCTACATTAAAAATATGCACTTCTGTACAGTGAGGATATGAATGGTCTTATCAATAAATGATACTGTATTAATTTGATCTCTATTTTGAAAAAAAATTTGCATCTACCCCACTACACACAATATATTCAATTCCAGTGTGACAGATAAAACTACAAAGCATTTAGAGAAAAATTATCATCCAGAAGTAGGATCTATTGCAAAACAAAATACTAAACATAAAAAAGAAAAGTACTAACTTAAAGGTCAGAACTTTTGTTTCCGAAGCAGCACTGTTAGGAGAGAAAATACACGACTCAGAGAGCGAATAGATTTTATACACATATTTTAAAAGGATTTTTATCCAGAATATGCAAAAACCTTATCTTTATGAATATAAAGTATAAGTAATAAAATGGATGAAACTTTCTTTATTGATCAAAAGATATGAATAATTACTTTGCAAAAATAATATCTGGATTAAATGAATTATATAAATGAAAAGTTGTTTAACTTCATTAGGCATCATGGAAATATAAGTTAATATCACAGTGAGGTATCACTACAGACCCACAGAATAATTAAAATTAACTCTGACAGTAACAAGTATTTGGAAGTGTCTGGAACAATTGGAACTCTTATACACTGTTGGTAGGAGTATAAATTTGTCAAACCAATTCGAAAAACCATTTGGCACTATCTCCTAAAGCTGAAGATATGTGTCGGACTATTAAGCATGTTTCTTTTATAAATGCTACATATACAGAAACATTTACTATTTACCAGAGAAGTTCTTCAAACATATTCAATAAAATAATTTTTCATAATAGTCAAAAATTAAGCATAACCAAAAGTGGACATCATTAAAAGAATAAATTGTATTAGTTTCCTGTTGCTGCTGTAACGAATTATTATAAACTTAGTGGCTTAAAACAACTCAGATTTATTATCTTACACTTCCAGAGGTCAGAAATCAGAAATGGATCTCACTGAGCTAAAAGGAATATTTTGTCAGGGCTGTCTTTCTTTCTGAAGACTTCAAGGAACAATCTGGGTTTTTTTCCCAAGTTCAAAAGGTGGCCACATTTGCTGGTTCATTGCCCTCTTCCATCCCTCAAAGCCAGCAATGGTTAGTCACATCCTTCTCACATCCCATCCCTTTGGCAATGACTCTTCTGCCCCCCTCTTCCATCTTTAAGGACCCTTGTAATGACTTTGGGATAATTCAGGATCACATCCCTGTTATAAGATCAGTTGATTAGCAACTTTATCTGCAGCCTTAATTCTCCTTTCCCATATAACATAACCTGTTCACAGCTTCTGGGGATTCAGATAAACATCTTTGGAAGGTCATTATTCTGCTTACCATGATATGTATTCATAAATTGGAATACATTAGAGTAAGGGGAGTGAAAAAAAACTGCTATGGGCAATAATATAAGTGAATCTCACAAGCAAAATGTTGAGTGGAAGAAGTCATATACAAAAATGTTATAGATTCTATTCATATATAAGTCAAAAAATAGGCAAAACCACTCCATGTGTCAGGAGTCAGAATATTGTTTACCAATGAGGGAAAGGTAGTGCCTGTGACAAAAGGGACATCTGAACTGCTAACAATCTTCTATTTTCTGATTTGGCTGCTGGTTACATATTTGTGTTCAATTTATGGGAATTTATCAAGTTATATACTCATTATTTGTACACTTTCTGTATGCATGATATTCTTTCATAATAAAAAAAT
This sequence comes from Macroglossus sobrinus, assembly GCA_004027375.1. Lineage (NCBI taxonomy): Eukaryota > Metazoa > Chordata > Mammalia > Chiroptera > Pteropodidae > Macroglossus > Macroglossus sobrinus. Next base: position 477,957 of record PVKZ01000740.1, read on the forward strand.
ATAATAGAAAATAATATAAACAGACTTCTTGCAATTCAGGCTGGATAATTTCCCAAAGAAGGTATAGAAGCTGTTATCAAAAGGAAGGAACATTTATTCTGGATAGTCAAAGCAAGTTGTATTCAAGTGTTACATGGAAATTTTTTAAAGTTTATAAATATATGTATATAATAGGTTCATATATAAGAATAAATAGCAAAAACAAGCAAACCCAAGCAATATTGATTAATTTTAAAATAAATAGTACAGTAACCATTTAGAGTGAGTTTGGGATAAGGTACCAAGTGATGATTATCTTGAAAACATAAAATGTAAGATTTTGGATAAATACCTATTAGTTGTATAGATCCATACAACTTGTCTTGAATGAGGAACAAACAGAAGATTAGCTTGTCTCATATACAGCTTGTCTTTCATAGTTTTCTTAGAGAGTAATCTGGCCCTCTCACCCCATGACTCGTGCTCTCGTATCTATGAGTCACTTTAAGACACATGAAAGGTCTGTGCCATGGCTTTATCCAACACCATGCTCCATCTTTCAGATAACATGCAATGCCTATGTTCTCAGGTTACATTTCTTGAGTGTGTCTCCACTATTTGCCTAAATATATGGTGTATTTGTTCGGCTTTTTTCTTCCCTGAAAAATAATATCTTATGAGACCCAGTGAGTACATCAGGCAGAAAATAGTTAACTACAGCTCTAACTCCAGTTTTTAAAAAGCAGCGTTAAGCTCTAAACCGACCAGAAGTATGTCTAATGCAGCAAATAGGAATAAACTTTAAATATTATCAGTTTGAAACAGCTGCAAAATAATTCCCAAAACAAATATTTCTGTAGCAGAAAATACCTAATAGAGATTTAGTTCTGGGGACAAAGATGGGAAGAGATTCAGTAATTATAAGAGAGAGGAAGATTCCATATAATTTTCTAAAGGTGTCTTTGTTGTTTGACTTGCTGTCTTGACAAGCAAGGGCCCCATAAAGCTGGGCATACTGAGCAGCGACTGGGGGGTGGGGACAGGGGAACAGAACTTCCTCTGTTAGCCATAGCACAGGGCCCCCCCACTCAGTCAGACAGTGCCTGTGGGGAGAAGATGGACACTTTGCACTCTCACACCTAATTCAGCTCAGTTAATCAGGAATTAGGAGGAGACTGTGATTGGGAGGAGAGAGGGATGAATAGATGGAACACAGGATTTTCCAGACAATGAAACTGTTCTGCATGATTCTCTAATAGTGGGTACAAGCTATTATAAATTTGCCACAATCCATAGTATATACAATATGAAGAGTGAACCCCATGGAAATAATGATGTGTTGATACATAGATTCATCAACTCTAACCAGTGCACTACTCTGCTGGGGGATGTTGATAATGGAGGAGGATGTGCTTATTTGGGAGCCGGGGTGTGTGGGCAATCTTTATACCTTCCTCTCAAATGTCCTGTGAACCCAAAACTGCTCTAAACAGTGGTATATCAAGAAAAAAAGGCTACATAAATTTAATAATACATTTGCTGGTGGATTCGAGATGTTATCTATTCTAGCTTTTTAAGACTAGGAACTATAATGGACTTCTCATATGAATTCTATCTTTAAAAAGTAGTTCTTTTTACTTTAGTTATTCTTGTTTTTTTTCTATAATATGGTTATTACTTTTTTTTTACTTTATTTGGATTTCTTCCCCCAAATCCTTATATTCAACTTAGAGTATTTAACACTTTGAACTTAAATAGTAAGAACCCCATACATCCCAAGCAAAACTTTACCTTTTTAAGTTATATCTAACCTAAATTTTTATCTTTGTGCTCTGTTTTTTTTTACTTTTAATAAACTCCCTTTCCAATAATTCTTTATTTTTTGATGAAACATGTAATTTATATAAAACAATGTTAATTATCTAGAAGCAAATTGATACTAGTAATTTAAAAAAAACTATTAAAGAGATCTATATCTCTTTGAATGACAAAGCATGAGAACAAAATATGAAGGAGAGAATTAAGCAGAAGTTCCAGAGATTTCAGCTTAATTTTATCAAATTCAGCCTCTGAGATATCTTATCACTTATCTGCCGAAATTGAATAAATGTTATCTGTAGAAAGAAAATCTGAGTGATGACTTTATTCCTTCAAGTCTGAGTTGAGTATGCTGACCTTTGTCTGCACTTTGATGATGCTGATGACAGGAAGAGGGGGAAAAAACAGATTTCTGTTACAATAGGGAGAGATTTAGCAATGACATAAGGAAAAACATTTGGATAAAATAAATATTTTTTCAACATTAAATTTTACCAATACCCTAAATCCCTTAGATGTCCCTTCTAGTTCTAAAGGATGATGACATCAGTCAAAAAGTTTGATCCACCTGGAGTACCATATAGTTGAAAGAATCCACTTCAGTTTATGCCTTCCCTAAAATTATAAGCATTCTACTCTAGACATTAAAAAAATATATCTCTATCATTTAGAATTATATTACTTCCTTTAAGAGGAAAAAAAGCTTCTTTTTCAGGGTTCATTTGATTAATGAGGTGTTTGCTCAATAATGACAGATGACCAGTGAGAATAAAGCCATTAATTTGATTTATAATTAATAAATACATTTAAATAAGCTTCTGTTCTCAACATACGCATAAGATCAGCTGAAGAAATTTTTAACACTGATAGTGCTATCTCTGAATACTGAGTATTGGTATTGATAATGATATTAGAGTAATACAGTAAGAGTAGCCTCATAGGAGTTTTTAAACTCATGTTAGCAATTTTTCAGTCTAATTCTTAATCAACTTATATTTAATTTTTATTAATCCATGTCTCAATTTATTATTAGAAAAAGCAGACACTATTGACCATTGATACATGCATGAACAAATCTCATGTTAACCCTCTACAATAGATATTGTTTTCTTACCCACATTTGTAAATCATAGTGACTAAAGAGCTAATTAAAATACTATTTTAAAAATCCACCATTTGAATAAATTTGCCTCTGTTTATTGGTCTCCCCCAAGAAATATATCCTTTTGAAATTCACCCTCCTTAAATACTTTGAAAAATTTATACCAGCAGCATGCAGTTTTAAGTACAATTTATAGGCTGTGTTTAAATTGCATTTTAAACTAATTTGGTTTGTTCTTGAAGTTAATTAACTAATCGGAGAATGTTTTTTGGTGCAATTGAGATAATAGAGCAGATGTGAAAATTATTGGCATCTCTTGGAATCATCCCAAACTTAGACTTTTTGTCTTTGTCATACTTAAATAACCTTTAAAACCGCATGCTTTCTTCAGGGTGAGAGATGTCATTCATATGTGTTTATAGTGGACACTGAGCAAAAATCAGGGTAGAAAATTGCAAGTTTATTACTTTCAAACTTTTATGTCTGAGTTAATAGTAATAGCACTTTCTACATAAAATCTGTTGTTAGATGCTAGCACTATACAAGTAAAGAGAGTATATGGGAGTCCCATTCTCATCTTAATGACATTAATTAATATTTTCTTTTGTTCAGATTTAGTATCTCATTTAATCATTCAATTCTATTTTTTTCAAATTATATAGAACTATGAAAGAAGATTCCTGAGTAAAGCAATGAGCCCTACTATAAGGATGTTAACAGTTATGTGTTTGATAGCTTCCCTGCATGCAACTCAAACTCATTTCACTCTTTCCTGGCTACTTCCTTTCTTGGTATCTCAATGAAATGTGGGAGAGAAACTCTTCTATATATGTTTCTCATTCTTGAAAAGGTAGTAAGTAAATCTTTATTTTATGTAGACCTTATGATAGTTATGCAACAAAGTGTTTCACAGATATCAGTTTATTTAATCCTGATAAAAACATATATTATTTAATACTAGCTTCCTTTTTACATTTGAAAAAACTGGAGCTCAGGGAGGATAAATAATTTGTCCAAGGCCCCATGGGGAGTAAATTTACAACTTGGGATTCACATTTAAGTAGCCTGAATTCAGAGCCCAATAGTTAAAAATATATATATTCGGGCATATGTATTTGCATAGTTATTATCCATAACCTTTTACATTCTGCTATTTTTACTTACAGTTACACAGCATTTTTAAAATTTTTATTGTCATAAGAATAATTTTAATGGATGCTTAATAGTTTACTTATACACACACACACACACACACACTAATACACTAACTGATTACATAAATTCCCATATTATTAGACATTAGATTATATATACATAGACATACATAATCTTTACTATATATGTATATAACTATATACAAATGAGGTTTACTTGGTTTATACTTATAACATTCTCAGAAGTGGGATTATTATCAAGGTATGACTGTATGAATCCTATCACATCTTATATATTTGTCAACTAAAGAGACAGGCAAACAGCAACCAAGTGGTTCATGTAATGGGTGGGAAGTAAAGACTATACCATCTGCTAAAGAGTGAGATAGTTCTACTCAAATCACTAAAGCATGTGATATAATTCATTATTTTGGTAGTGATTTTCAGTAGTTCAATGGCTGTGCAGGAATAAATGCATCTTTAACATAGGAAGAACCATATAAAGGTCCCAGATCCTCTACAGTCTAAGGATTTATGTAAAGTTTGTTTAGGCACTAATAGTATATTTTTAACACTGCCAAGACCGTTGACAAATTGTTTGAATATTTGCTGATCAAAAGTCCAGACACATAAATAAAATTTTAGTGTTGGTAATTATAAGCCCTTCTAGAGAACAATTAACCTTTTGCAATGCTGGCATTAGGGGAAAAAGATAATGCTCATTATTTTGCAAGTGGACCATGTCACAGCAGATGTTTATTATGTTTTAGGTTTAGAGGAAGCAGTTTGATCTTTGGAAAAATTTGATATATTTAAATGCTATAGGATAATGGAATGTTATGTTCAGTCTCTGATTTAAAGTATAATATGTTAGTTATTGAGTACCTAAGAATGATATGAAGGTGAAATCCTCATCCATTCCACAGCTACAACATACAAACTCTTTTTCTAACAGCAGTGGCTTTTATCAGTTAATATTGCTTTGTTTTGTTTTGTTTTAACTAAGTAACACTAAGATTGTTCTCTCTGTATAAACTAAGGGGCTTCATATATTAAGTGTTCTAAGTTTTTCTGTAAATCACTGAATCTAAAATATTTAGCTTAAACCTATAAAAATCAGCACTATGGGCAGTGAAACGTTTTGGAGGACTTCATTATAAATACCACAGAATGCTCTAGAGCTTAGATAATTTAACTTCCAAATGGCCATCATGACGAATTAATTAGAGCTGATAGATAGCAGATACATGAAAATAAGCCAAAAGTTGTATGACTATGACCATTCAAATAAGTTTTACTTTTTTTCAGGTGCATTGCAAGTTCCCCTTCACATCTCAGACTATTATTTTTCCTACCATACCCAGTATGTGTGAGTCAGTGTGTTAAAAGCCACTGGTACTACAACACACATTTTAAATAAGTAGATTATATTTAGCTTTTGGTTTTATGTTTGTAGCAGAAACAAGCTTATCAGTGGTTTGTTAACGTGCTGTGATACTCCTGTGCTGTTGTTTCACTGAGGCGCTCTAGGCTGACATCCAGAGACGCTCTGCTTGGGCATTCATGTGTACCGGGGTTGGTACTCTTACTGTCAGCTTGATAGTCCCATTAAATGACTGGGCATTGATCCAGAAGCAACTATTTTTCATTCTCTACAAACTGTTGGAGGCTTTATGTGGACCGTACTGGATGACAGCTTTTTTTGGTATTTTTCCATTTCTTTCCCTATCGGCTAACAATTTCTTTTTTTTTTCTTACCTTCTCTCAAAAGATCATTTCAATACATATAAGCCAAAAAAAGTTCTTCCTATCTAATATATTGATAAACATTTGTTAGAATTACTTTCCTCAAGAATGATTCTCTGTGCGTATCAATTCTCTGTGGCAATCAATCTTATGAAACCAGCATGTGAATAGAGTAACAAAGACAACTCTATTATTAATTCTACATAAAGGCACTATTGTAAAATGACTTTACAGTGCATTGTAACTTTACAATACATTTTACCATCTTCCAACATTGTAAAGATTTTGACATAATATGTTCATTTTACTCATGCTTAGCATTTTATGATTTTCTGTTTATCTCCCCCATACCTGTTTAGTACATCCTGTGACATTAAGTTTCATTGCAATCTGCCATATTAGATATCACATGTTTGAGAACCAAGATAGCTCAAAATGAATCATGTCCTAATCAGTTACAAAATATCCTCTCAGGTTTTTCTCTTAATTAAATACTGAATCATTATAATTGTGTAGATATGTGGGCCCAATATTCAGTTTCTGAGTCTTAAAAAAGAAAAAAAAATTGCAGTTTTATTCTATCCATTTTCTGAAGACTAAACCTAGATTCAGAAGACAGCATAACTCTCTGAATGTATGACTCCAGAAGTTCATAGAAATTTCTAAAATATATTGAAGTGATATGTTATATCTCAATGTAAAGTAGATTTATGGAAGCACATTTGGCCTGAACAATATGGCATACTTGAGGAGCATGATTTAAGTTTAACAGGTCTGGGGAAGGTGCTTAAGTTTTAAAAACTTTAGTTTTCTTATATTTGTGCTGGATAATAGTATCTAACTTACATGTTTGAGAAGAATTAAATGCTGCAGTACTATAAAATGTATATCATCGTATCAGATACATAGTTATCGCTGAGTAAATGGTAATTTTAACAAGAAAAAAAAAAGTGACTAGAATCAGAACTATTTTCAGATAGTTCAGCCAGAACACTGTACTATATTGTAAGTACACTTTGCTGGAATCCAGTCTTTTGAGATTAAATGTATAATTTAGTGAAGGCAAAACTGAAAATTGCTAGATGGATTGAGTGCTGAAGCCTTAGAATACATATCTAAAATTTCTGGTACGTTGAATTATATTTGGGATCATCATATAACAGAGATCACTGACTATTTGAAGGGTAAAATAACTGAGTTAAAAGAATCTTACTAAAGAATGTCATGAGACAAAGGCAAAGCCACACTTTACATGTTTTCTATGGATTAGGTATTTTAATACTGATTATACTATCTAAATACATGAGGTAATTATTCAACAACTTTAGAGCTCTGACCTAAGAGTTCAGTCCAACTTCCCTCGAGAGCTACTTATAAGGCTTTATTACAGTGTGATTATGATATAATTTAGCCTCTAAGTACATATGTGAGCCAAAAGGCTACATTTTATAGGCTCATTATTATAAGCTTGAGGGGAAAAAAGCATAGAATTATCATCTGAGAATTTGAGTATTTTTTTTTAAATATGTGTGAACAATGACAATATGCTCATTTTCAGTAGGAGAAATTATTGTTCAACCTTAGTTTTTGTTCACCTGGAAAATCTACATTCTCCTGAATCCTTTTGGTCCATCAATCCTAGAGATAAGGTGATAGACTTGAAGATGCTTAAAATTTTAATAAAAGATATGTTCAATTATTTCTCAGCGCTAATGAAGTCATAAAGGATAAGGAGGAGAAAAAACATAAGGGAAATGAAATGAGCACTTTCTCAGAGATCAGGAACCTAAAAAGACTGTAATTGAGCCCCTCAAGGCATTTCACCAGATGTAAAGATTTGTTGAACTTTTTTTTTATTTTGACTTTTCGTTTTGAGATAATTATAGGTTCACGGGAAGATGCAAAAACAGCTCAGAAAAGCCCTGTGTACCCTTAACTCAGTCTCCTCCAGTGGTTAAATCTTGCATAATTATAGCATACTATCAAAATGAGGAAGTTGGCATCGGTACAATAGACATTAGTCTGCACATGATCTGTACATAATCTCTGCCATTTTTGTCACCTGTGTAAATTCATATAATGATCACCACGTCAAGATACATACCAAGGCATTCTTATTCCCTGTCTCACTCCAATATCCATTTGCCAAAATAAAATAAGATAAAATAAGTTTTAAAAAGACTTACACTGGTAGTATTCAAATATTTTTTTATTCCATTCAGAAATATGTCATGATAAGTGAAGACTTTCAAACAATTTAGTTATATATGGATTGTCTTATTCAGGGACCTAGATATTCACTTATATAATGGAAGCTTTTTTGTCCATGGGTATATTCTCCACAAATGATTTCTTCTGCCTGATAATCCTACTTTGAGGATTATCCTATTCATGATAGGTTGAATTTTGACATATGGAGGAGTCTCATGTTCATTTACAAATGTTGTAAACAGATATAAAATATTACACTAGATTTACCTAGCAACAAAACTTGAATAAAATGGTATTAGTAGCAATAGTCACTGTATCTGTCCTATGAAATATTCTTTTAGAATAGTCTAAATTTTGACATAACATGAGATAAAATGGTGGGACTAAATGATTAATTATTATTCAGGAGAATCATTTTAAATAAAAGATACCAAACATACAGTAGACTGTTAGAGGGACTGAGCACCTGAAAGAAGAAAATACTAATTAGTTTTATTATATTTAATTCTGATTCTGTATTTGAAATAAAAAGTTACTGAAAACAAGGGGTAGAATGGGACAAAAACAAAAAATATAAAATCACAAATCCAAAAGCTCAACAAATAACCAACTCTGAAAACCTGAAGAATACTACAGCAAAACACATCATAATCACGTTACTTACAGCCAGTGATAAGAAGAAAAGCAACAAGAGAAAATGGATACATTATGTACAAAAGAACAAAGAAAAAGATGACAACAGATTTCTCCCTGGAAACTATGCAAATCAGAAAACAGTAGAATAGCATCTTTATAGTACTAAAAGAAATAAGCAATCTAGAATTCTATAGGCAGTGAAAAGATTTTTCAGAAATGAAAATGAAATGTAAATTTTCTTAGACATAGAAAAGCTAAAATAATTAATCAACAGACCTTCATTACAGGAATTATGCAAGCTATTTTTTTTTAAGCGGGAGGAAAATGATACCAGATGGAAATGTTAATCCACATAAAGGAATATAAAGAACCAGAAATGGTAACTACAAAGATAAATATAAAAAATGTGTTTTTTTCTTATTAAATAGATGTCTTAAAGAGAAAATTGACTGTTTGGAACAAAAATAATAACAATGTGCTCTGGAGTTTTAAAATTTTTAAGTAAAATAGAGGGCAACAATAACACAAAGGTTAACTAGGGAGAAATAAAAAATGTGTGTTTGAAGGGTTCTTATACTGTATGTGAAGTGGTGTAATACTACCTTTGATAGACTTTTATAAATTAAAGATGCATACTATGTACCCTATAGCAACTACTAGAATTAATACCAAAAACATAGTTGTAGCTAATAAGACAACAAAGGACATAAAATGGAATCATAAAAAATACTCAAGTGATATAACAAAAGAGAGAAAAAGGAACAAAGGTCAGATGAGATAAATAGAAATCAAAGAGCAAGATGGAAGATTTAACCCAGTTGGGTCAGCAGTCACATTAAATATAGTGTAACTATTCCAATTAAAATCAGACCCTGAGAGGTTAGATTTTAAAAAGAAAAGCCAGACCTAACTTTATTTTCCCTGTAAGAAGCTCACTTTAAATATAAAGACATAAATAAGTTAAAAGTAAAGGATAGTAAAAGATGCATTAAGCTAACACTGTTCAAAAGTGAAAGTATATTATCAGATCAGAGTAAAGAATATTAACAGGGAAAAAAGAGCATCATTTGATAATGACAGAAGTGTCAATTTACCAAGAGGAGGAAATGATTCTAAATTTGCATGAACTTGATAATAAAGCTTCAAAGCCCATGAAGCAAAAAATGATAGAACGTCAAGGGAAATAGATAAGCCCATGCTCCTCTTTCAATAATTGATAGAACAAGTAGACAGTAAATCAGTAAGGATATAGAAGATTTAAACAACACTATCAATCAGCCTAACCTAATTGGCATTCATAGAAGACTCCAACTAACGACATTAGAACACACATTTTTTTTCCAGGGCACAATGAAAATTTATAATGATCAACCATTTTCTGTACCATTACATAAATCACAAACTTGAGAGGATTCAAATCATAATATGTATGTTCTCTGACCATAGTACAAATATATTAGAAATGGATTACAGAAAGATATTTGTAAAGTCCCTAAATAACATGATAATTAAATAACACACTTCTAAATAGTTCCTAGATAAAAGAAGAAATTTTATTAAAATATTAAGAAGTATTTTGAACTGAATGAAAGTAAAAGCAGAACATAAAATTTATGGGGTACAGAATTGCTTAGAGGGAAATTTATAATATAAAAAAAACCTATGTTAAAAAAGTAAAATGTCTTAAATCAATAACCTCAGTTTCCACTTTAAAATATTAGGGAAAGAAATGAACCTCTACATAATCAGAAGAATAGAAATAATGATGATCAGAGGAAGAAGCAATGAAATGGAAAACAGAAAACAATATAAAAGATAAACGAAAAGTTCGTTCTTTGAAAAGTTCAAAGTAGATGCATCTCTGCCAGAATAGTCAAGATAGTAAAGGTAAAAATACAAATTACAGATATCAGGAAATAAATGGGTGATGTGACAAAAGCTTCTACAGAGATTCAAAGGATGATAAGAAATATTATGAACAACTTTATGCCAATTGATTCCACAAATTAAATGAACAAATTTCTTGAAAGATGTGAACACTCACTGAAAAAAATAACTAACCTGGTTAGCCCTTCTTTTATTAAAGATGTTAACTTTGTTATTAAAAAACCTTTCCACAGAAAAAACTTTAGGCTCAGAGTGCATCAATGATACATTCTAACAAACTCAGGAGGAAAACAAATGATATCAGTTGTGTACAAATTCTCCTAGAAATTTGGAAAGGACTTATTCTGTGAAGTTCATACGCTGAGTCCAAAATAAGACAAGATAGTATAAGAAAATCAAAAAACAAAACAAAAATCTAAGAGCCACTATCTCTAATGAAAATAGAAAAATAAAAATTTACCAAGTAGAATCCAAGAATATATACAAATAATGCATTATGCATACGTGTAGTTTATCTCAGAGGTACACAGCTTATTTAACATTTTTTAAGTCTATGTAATTAATCCTATTAAGAAACTTAAAAACAAAGTGAGCTTCTCAAGGAGCAAGAGAAGCATTTGAAAAAGTCTAACATTAAGAAAACCTCTCAGCAGACTAGGAATAGGTAGACTTTCTTAACCCAATAAAAGACATCTGCAGAAACTTAACAACTGACAACATACTTAATGACCAAAGACTGAATGCTTTCCACTGAATGCTTTCTTTTTCCAGTTGAGGAAAAAGAAATCTACTGTCATCACTTCTATTCAACATTGTAGCAAATTTCTAGCATATAATGCAAGAAGATGGAAAAGGCATCGATATTGGAAAGGAACAACAGCAAAAAAAAACCTTGTAGTTTTTTAGAGTCATTCTGTAGAATATCCAAAGTTATCTAGAAAAATAGTACCAAATCTAATTAATGGGTTTAGAAAGACTGTAGGAATAAATCGGTATACAAAAACTAATTGTATTTCTATATATCCATCATGAACAATTGAAAATCGAATTGATGAAAATCATCACTTATAAGGATAGTTCTCATGCTAAGTATTCTTACCACAAAGAAAAAAATTAAAGGAAAAGACATTCACTTCTTGAAATAGTTTAAAATGGATATATTCCTCTCTTTTATGAAAAAAATCTATATATTTCTAAGTGATAAAAATTTATTTTGAAAATAAAACCCATATTGTATAAAAAAGCAAACCATTTACAATATAATCAAAAATATAAAATACTTTGAGAAAAATTTATCAAAAAATATGCAAGACCTGTGTACTGAAAATTACAAAGCATTTTGAAGGAAATTGAAGAACATAAATAAATTGAGCAATATATCATGTTCATTGATTGAAAGATTTAATATCATTTAGATGTCAGTTTCCCCATAATTGATCTGTAAATTTAGCATAATCTCAATAAAAATCCAATCACAAGCTTATTTTAATATTCATATGGAAATACAAAGCACCTAAAAGTGTCCCAACAACTTTGAATAAAGAATATACTACCTAACTTCAAGTTACCATGTATTCTTGACATAAGATTGACAAATAGACCAATGAAGAAGAGTTGAGCCAGAAATATACATAATCATTGATTTAGTTCATTTTTGACAAAGGGATGCAGCAGTTTAGTGGAGAAAGGGTAGTCTTTTTAACAAATATTACTAGAAACATTAGATATTCATATTTTCAAAAATTCAGCTAAACCTCCCACCACATAAAAAAATAAACAACATTTAAAAAATCTCTCATGTGTATACTTCTTTTATAAGTTTGGTTTCTGTGACGAACCTTAAGATATCTCTGTCATCAATTTTTCTGCTGTCTACTAGATCATTTCTGTAAGTAGGTAGCCGTATTATTGTTTACATTAAAAAATACTTCTCTTGACTCCACTTTTACCTCCGTCTACTGCCCCAGTTGTTTTTTTTTTTTGCTACCCATTTGCAGCAAAATTCCTCAAAGAGTTGTTCATTCTTACTATCTCTAGCCTCTCTTTGATTCTCTCTTAAATCTGCTCTAGTCAGTCTTTCATTGTTATTATGTCATGAAAGCATTCTTGTCACGATCATCAGTGATTTCCACACTGATTAATTCAGGAGTCATTTTTCAGTTCTTTTTCTAAATACATCAGCAGCATTTGACAAGAATTGATTCCTTTCTCCTGGATACATTTGTGTAACTTAGCTTCCAAGACAGTTTCCTCTTATTTTCCTCCAATCCAGACTATTCATTTCTTCTTAGTTTCTTTTGCTATGTTTTTTCACTTATCCTCATCCTCTTCATGTTGGGGTATCATAGTGCTCACTCCATAGCACTCAGTCCCATTGTACACTTTTATACCAAGCGTGTAATAACACCTGTCTGATTGTTGGGTACAGCTCAGACCTCTTCACCATAGTTCCAGTTCATATATCCAATTATATACTTGACATCTCTCTTATATGTTTAATGGACAACTATAATTTGATATGTCCAAGCCTGTACTTCTGACCTCCAACACATTTGGCCCACTGAGAACCTCCGCATCAATTAAGGGTAACTATATCTTTTCAGTTATAATACCACTTGTTACCCAGATCTAGAAAGCAAAGCCTAAGCCAGGATTAAGGAGTAATATTCTTATTTGCAAGAGGCAAGCCAAAGTAATGAGGGTGAGGATGAAATGAAGGAGAGATAAGGAAGGATGTGAAGTATTGCCACGTAATGCTTTATCACTCTGGCTAACTCTGCTTCCCAGTGAACTACAAAGACACACAGGCTCCTTCAATGAGGCTGCAGTATCTATTACCTTGGAGTTGTCCACAGGAGAGAGGAAGAGAGGAAGGAGAGGAAAAATACCCACCTGCTGTTCCCTTTCTCCTGTTGGTCCACTGGTCAGTGATTATACCACAAGAAGCTGACCTCACCACCACCACCACCACATATATGTAGGTTACATCGCCAAACTGTCAGCAACGTCTCAGGAAACCATATTCCATGCTCAACAATAGGGCATTTTGTGGAGTTCAAAAAAGGCAAACAAATTGAGAAAGAAGGAAGGTCAAGGATTCTTAGAAGGCAAACAAGATTTATTTCAAATGCAATAATAATTCAAAGAGTCTTGTACATTTTGTTCTTGAGCTGAGCTCACTTTTCTGTTCCTCTAGTCTGTCTATCAGTCCCTGGAGCAACAATGAACTGTTAAGTACCGTAGCTTTACAATAGATTATATGTCTGATAATTCCTAAAAAACCTTACTTTTTTATGGGCCAATCTTTAACATACCTTTTAATCAATTTGTCAAGTTCCAGAAAAGTAAAACTATGTAATAATAACTGGCATTGTATCATAATTGAAAAGAACCGTCATCTTTATGACACAGAATCTGTATATCCTTGCACATAATGTTTCAATTTTTTGTTTTTACTGTTCACATCTGGAATAATGAGGTTAGAGTAATGCTTTATGGGTTTTTGTTGTTATTGAGAAGGAAATTTCTTAAATTCCAATTTTAGATTGCTTGCGCTATTAAGACACTATTGATTTGTGTATATTGATCTTTACCCAACAAGGATAAAGAATTCTTTTTTTCAGATTCTTCAGTCTTCTACTTTTCTTTTTTCTTTAAATGCTATTATCTGAGACATGTAGTACAATATTGAATGAACATAGTAATGGAAATCATCTGCATTTATTTGACTTCTAGTATTTCAAAATTAAAGACGATTTTGATAGATATACTCTCTCAGAGTAAAGCAGTTCCCTTTTATTATAGTGTATTTTCATGGGTTAATTATTAATTTTATCAAATTATCTTTCTGTATTTGTGTATATGATCAAGTATTTCCCATTTGACCTGTTAATGTGATGAATTACATTAGGTGGTTTTCATATTTGAATGTATTTTTAAAAAAATTCTACATTTTTATGTTGAATTCAGAAAAATATTTTGCTTGATTCAGCTCTGGAAAAATATCAGATCTATAAATATTAACTATTTTCTTTCTGTTTATACTATCAGAACTCTATGTAAACAAACACCAATACTCCTTCTTTCATCCTGCCTGTTTCTTAACCACATTTTAATGTTTTCCATCTCTTTATATTTCTGTGATATTTTTATCAGTATTTTGCTTATATCTTTCTCCAAGCTCACTAGCTTTTCCTTCAGGTATGTCTAATCTGATTTTTAAATAATCCATTCTTTTTAAAACTTTGGTGATTTTTTTTTTTTTTACTTTTTGAAGCTCTGTTTGGTTATTTTTCATATATGACTTACATTTATTTCTCACTCTTCCATTATGATTTCTATTCATTTTCAGAGCTCTCTAAAAAAATAAAAACTTTAAATTGTGTTAAGGTGTAATACTTTATAAGATGCAAATTGAGGTAATGAAGGTAAGAAAAAAATGAAAGTGAGGGGAGGAAAGATGTAAAATATTCAAAATCATTAAATCTACTCATTCTTCTCCCTGGTGGTTTTTTTTTTACATGGTTTATAATTTTTTATATATATATAAATGCTGTCTTGGAATTCCCATGCCACTGTAAATATCTTGAAGGTATTACAGTAGCTGTCCCCATAGGCTGGAGATTTCAGTTCACATGAAATCATTTTTTAAAATTATTTATTCAGTTTTATTTGGTGTGCAAAGTCAAAGACAAGTAACCAGCATTGTTACTGCTTCTCTGGGATAAGGGGAGCTGTTTTCTAACTTGCTTTTCATAGCCAAGTCAAACCTTTGAGGATTCTCACTGAATGAAGTGCTCAGTTTCAACTATTAGGACTTTGTAGCAACACCCAGCCACCAGCTCCTTCAACCTCTGTGTAAATCATACATTACTAAACTACTAAAGCATAATTTAAGATCCACTTATTGTATGAGTTTCTTCTTTCTTTTTATCTTTGTCTTGTGCTATTTATTGGCTATGTATTTAAAATCACTGTGGTCATAAATTATCCATCTTTCTCTGCATTTATAGACTAAAGCCCTAGTCTGTTGTCCTACAACTTTTCGGGCAATTTTGATTTCCATACTTGAGCTCACTGTGTTTCCATCATTTCTTAAACCTCCTTTCATTTGTGAATGTTTCTTTCATTATCTTATCCAAAATAGAGCATTTCTGCCAGAAAGGAGATACCAATCTTATACCTTTTAAAAGTCATGTTTTTCATTGTCTAAAATTAAGTTTCTTAAGTCAGAGGACATTGTCTCATACTTCTATAGTTTTCTCTCTTCTCATAGCAGTTAATATTTACTGTTTGGTTATAATAAAATAAACATTCTAGAAAAAAGGCAATCAACTTTCTCTTAAGTGTCAGAGAATACCCTAGAACATTACATACATTATTAGTTTAACTCACACATGTAGAAGCCATGAGACTAGACATTTCAGATCTCCCTTCTGGAAAAACTTTATAAGGAACTAGTTAGCTGACAACCTTGAAATCCACCACAGTATTCACACTGAGATCAGGTTCTCTCACTGCAGTCAAGGTCCAACCAATGACTGAGTGTGACAGCAATACTAGAGCCTGGCTGTTTGTGCCCAACATGGGACTCTTCTGATAGGCCATCTTCTGGGCTCACTGACCTGGCTGAGACTTTCTCAGTTACAGTGCAATCAGAGGCTCTTCTTACCTAGTTCAATTCTTTAAATAAATAGGAAATTTTGTAAAATATTTAAAAACTTGACCAAAAAATGGAAATCAGTCTCTCTGTACTATTACAAGGTGATCATTATATTAGGTGGGGTATATTCTAAATTGCTGTAACAACAGCATCCTAAAACATAGTAGATTAAATAAGATAGTTTATTTTTCCTTCACCAAAAGTAAAGGCTCCAAGACTAAAGGAACAGCCCTGCTATCTTGAATATATGGATTTAATTCCAGGGTCAAAATAATTCCTTCAATCTTTGACTTCTCTAGCCAGCAATAAGGAGAAAAGGGTATGGAAGAGTACACCTAATTGTTTTAATGTCAAGACACAGACATAGCATATATCATTTATTCTTCATTTGCCTAGAACTTCATCAAGTGGATACACCTTGCTGAAAGCAAGGCTAAGAAACAGTACTCAGCTATATGGCCATGTTATCAATTAAGTCTCTTTCCTGTGTAATTACAGGAGAATGGATATGGGGCAACCAACATCTTCTGACAAGAACTGAATAAGAAACAATAGGTCAGATGCAAATTAGTGAACTATCTATTTCTTAATGTATATAAGCAGAAATATAATAACCATTTGCAAAGAATAATCTAAAATCAATTTTTTCCCCCAGTGGGAGTTTCAAAGAGATGATTGTTAAACACTGCCTTATATGATTTTATGTTTTTATGTTAATTCTTGTACCATATAAGATGTATTATGTATAGTAGGCACATAGATGATCTGCATCTTCCCACACTGTAAATTCAGTGAGAGTTTAAGGACAGTATCTATATTAAAATCTACTCTATGCCAACATTTAGAATAACACCAATGATAGGTAAATATATATTTATTGAATAAATGAGTAGTAACTATTAAAATTTATTAACTTGAAGCTAAAATTACTAAGAAATATACCTCTTTTTTAACAACAGAAAATCTAGATTGATGCTCAACACCTAAAATGATCAGATTTTGTATTACAAAATATTTTACGACATCTGCAAAAGGTTGCACATAAACATGAACATATATATGTGTTTAACGTGTTTTTGGCATTTCTCAAAAGCTTATAGCAGTTCTTTTTCTCCTGAAGTCATTGAATTGATGAATTTTTTTTCAAGTACAAAATGATTGTAAACTCTTTGTTATACACTAATATCTCTCACTTGAATTGAATCTTCGTTCAGCTTATAAATTCAAACAATTATTATTTAAATTAAAAGTGATCCCAAAGTAAATAACTTAAAATAATGTCAGTGTTTCTAAAGGAGAACATTTCAGCCTTCGCTGTACATCTCGGATTTTGCTAATTAAGATTCTCCCACTTCTAAAACTTACACTGAGACTTAGATAGCAGAAGATAAATATTTCCAATTGTAGTTTCTCTTCCTTTCCTCTCTCTTCTCCTCTCCCTCTCTCTCTTACCCTTATCTTTCCCTTCCCCTTTCTCCATCTTCATCTTTATTTCTCACACACAAATGCAAAACACAAACACATACATGCATACACATCTCCTCCCTTTCTCCCTACCTCTCCACCAAAACCACTTTCATTTATCCTATTTGTATGCTCTGTACTGTCATCAATATCTTTTTTTATTCTTCAAACCTGAATTATTCAAGTACACTCTGTCCCTGCATATAGCAGTAACAGGATACGTGAGCTACAGAAGTCACATAGAGAAATAAGGAAAAGATGAAATAGAGGTAAAGGAAAATGACATATTTTTTCTATATTTAATAACAGGTTAGAAATATCCAGAAACAGTGTTCTTGGTAATTTTTTTCTTCTTTTTCTACCTTATTTCTATTTCTCATTTGCTTTGATCGGGTTTTTAAAGAATAATTTGTCAAGCATATATGTACCATACACTCATACATTAATACATGTAGTGTTATTATAGCAGCTATAACTCATATGTTCTGTTATTCCAGTGATAGATGGAAACCCTTCATTCTCTGATATTTATTGAAAAATGCATTCTCAACACAAGACTCAGATATCATAGACTCAGATATATCCTGAAGCAGTAAGTCTGGTCTTTACAACAGAGTCTATTTAAGATTTTAAATGACTTGTCTCTTCCAGAAGAATAGAATATGTACTTATATGTGATTGAAACTGAATAGTTATTGCAGAGGTCCCTTGTGAAAAGCTACGGGCTTACTTTGATGTCAGTAACATTTTAAGGAGGAGATGAAATTAGAATAGAACATATCATTCAGTGATAGACTGGGAGGCTACCTATGGCCTAGTAAGTAGAGAAATTTGTTATTTCATGTGCACCACTGATGTCCTAAGTCGCTGTTCAAAGAGCCCCTATTTTTCACCATACTGACTTGACTCCTACCCTTATTTAACATTACCCCATCAAGACCAACACTTCACTATTGTCAGATTTGACCCATTAGTTTGATAATTCCTCAATATATCAGTGGCAGAGTCACATATATCATGAAGATATGTTCTCAGATATAATCTGAAAGAATGTATTGTGTCTAAAAGCAAGACCTTGCTACCTAACCTTGTCCTTTATGTGCCATATCTGTGAACTCTGTGTAGACTTAGGACTACATAACTGGCTTTATACAGCTGTCAAATAGCTTGTGTGACCTTAGCTAAATTATTTAAGTGTCCTGAGCTTGTTCCTTCCTCTGTAAAGCAAAGTAGTTAGACCAAAATGATCAATACAGTCTCTTCTGGCTGTTCCTTTCCTTAAAGGAAACCCCTGTACCAATGGCCATGAAATGGGTCACATGTGGTAGAACTAAAATTGCAGACTGAAAATGCAACTGAAATTCCCTGATGATGCAGACATTTCTGGGGAATGAAATAAGGATTGAAAACACATTCCTCTCTGATTTACAATCCTGCAGAAGTCTAGAATGGTGATGGCATGTAGCATTTTGTAGAAACAGCAAAGGCAGACCTTCTCAGACTTAGCCTACAGTGGAGGGCAAGCCAAGTGCTTTTCTCTCTGGAGTTCTCCGAGGCCAGTGATCAACCCCATTTCATCCCTCCACTATAATTGTGATTAAAATGTTCTACCCATATATTCTCAAACAACCTATCACTTGATCTTAGCATCAGTTAAAATGCATTATGTTTTTCTATCTTTTATTGTGGTAAAATAAGTAAAATTTACCACCTTAACAATTTTAAAGTATACAGTTCAGTGGTATTAAATACATTTGTAATGTGCAATCATCACCACCATTCATCTTCAGAACTCTTTATCTTGTAAAACTGAAACTCTGTACCTGTGAATCAATAACTTCCCATTCCCTCTTCCCCCAGCCCAAAGTCCTCAGGTTTCATCCATGTTGTATCATATTACAGAATGTTCTTCTTAAAGCTGAATAATATTCAACTGTATCCTTATACCACATTTTGCTAAACTATTCATCTATCAGTGGACTATTGATTGCTTCTACATTTTAGCTATTGTGAATAATGCCATTAAGAATATGAATGTGAGAATAACTCTTTGAGACCCTCCCTGCTTTCAGTAATTTTGGATGTATACCCAGAAGTTAAATTGCTGAATCATATAGTAATTCTGTGTTTAATATTTTTAGGAACCTCCATACTATTTTCTATAGTGGCTGTACCATTTTATATTTCCACTAACAGTACACAAAGGATCCAATTTTTTTCACATCCTCGTCAATACTTGTTATATTCTGGCTTTTGATAGTAGCCATTCTAATTGGTGTGAGATGGTATATCATTATAGTTTTGATTTGAATTTTCCTAATTAGTGAGGTTGAGCATATCATTATGTGCTTATTGGCCATTTATATATCTTCTTTGGAGAATTGTCTATTCAGGTTCTTTATCTTTTTTTAATTGGATTGTTTGTTTTTTTGAACTTTAGAGTTCTCTATTTTTTATTATTAATCTTTTATTATTAATCTTTTATCAGATATATTACTTACAAATATTTTCTCTTATTTTGTAGGTTGCCTTATTCTATTGGTATTATATTTTGATGCACATTTTTAAACATTTTTAATGAAGTATAATTTGTCTGTTTTTTTCTTCTGTTGCCTGTGGTTTTGGTATTAGAGTGATAGAGTGATGCTGGTCTCACAAAGTGAATTTGGAAGTATTCTCTTTTGTTCTACTTTTTTTGTAGGAGTTTAAGAAGGAGTGACATTATTCTTTAAATGTTTGGCAAAATTCACATGTGAAATACTCAGGTTCTTAGTTTTATTTTGTTGGGAGATTTTAATTACTAATTTATTCTTTTTATTTGCTATTGATATGTTTATGCTTTCTATTTTCTTCTAGCTCAGTCTCAGTAAGTTTTATGTTTCTAGAAATGTATTTGTTTCTTCTAGGTTGTCCAGTTTAGGTCATATAATTTATCGTAATAGCCTACTATGCTCTTTTTATTTCTGTGGCATCGATTGTGATAGCTACTTTTTCATTTCTGATTTTATTTATTTGAGTCTTCCCTCTTTTTGCTTGGTTAATCTAGCTAAGGATTTGTGAATTTTGTTTATCTTTTCAAGAAAACAACTCTTAGTTTCATGGATTTCTTTCTGTTTTTTTTTAAATTCTATTTCATTGATTTCTGTTCTAATTTTTATTATTTTCTTTCTTATGTTAACTTTGAACTTAGTTTGCTCTTCTTTTTTTCAGTTCCTTGAGGTATGGGAGATCTATCTTTTTTTTTTTAATGTAGGTATTTATCATTATAAACTTCTCTCATAGTACTACTTTTGGCATATCCCAGAGTTTATTTGTTGTTTCATTTTTGTCTCAAGTATTTTCTAATTTTTCTTTCATTTTTTTTTTATTTTGTCCCAGGGGTCATTAAGGGTGTGTTGCTTAATTTTCTGTTTTCTTTCTGTTATTATTTCTAGTTCTATTCCCTGTGGTTGGGAAAAATACTTGGAATTAATTTAGTCTTTTAAATTTTTTAAGACTTCTTTTGTGACCTATCATGTTATCTATCCTGAAGAATGTTTTGTGTGTGCTTGAGAAGAATGTGTATTCTGCTGCTGTTAGGTAGAATGTTCTTTATGTTTGTTAGAAACATTTGATCTATAGTGCTGTTAAAGTCTGCTATTTTTTTTTTTTTGTCTGGATAATCTATATATTATTGAAAGTTAAATAGTGATATCTTCTACTATTATTTAATTGCTGTGTATTTTTCTCTTCAGATTTGTCAGTGACTTATACATTTTAGTGCTCTGATGTTGGGTGCATATATGTTTATAATTGTTATATCAGCCTGCTGAATTAACTCTTATTATAAAATGACTGTCTTTGTCTCTTATGACAGTTTTTGATTTAAACTCTATTTTGTTCTGCATTTACAACACCATGGATGACCTGGAGGACATTATCCTAAGTGAAATAAGCCAGATAGAGAAGAATAAATACTACATGAAACTACTTAATATGTGGAATCTAAAATAGTGAAAAGCATAGAAGCAGAGAGTAGGATGGTAGTTGCCAGGAGATGGGAGGAGGGAGAAATAGGGAGTATTCATCAAAGAGTATAGCGTATTAGTTATGCAAGATGAATAAGTCCTAGAAATCTACTGTACAGCATAGTCCTTATAGTACACTGTATTTTATTCTTTAAAAATATGGCCAAGAAGGTAAATTTTATGTGTTCTTATCACTACTACTACTACTACTACTAATAATAGAGTGGGAGGAAACATTTGGAGGTGATTGTTTATGGCATAGATTATGGTGATGGTTTCACGGATGTATACTTATCTCTAGACTCATTAAATTGTATTCATAAAATATGAAATTTTTGCATGTCAATGATATCTTAATAAAGTGGTTTAAATTTTTTATAGATTAAAAAAAAAACATTGATAAGGAAGATACGTATATAACCACCCTCAGAGAGTATATAGCTAGCTTTAATTTAGATAACCACTGCTCTCATTAGTATGAGTAGCACAGATTCCGCCAGTGGGTGTTGAGGGGTTAAAGACTTCCTGAAATATGTCTCGTTCCATATTATATTGTTTTTGTTTTGTTTTCCTCAAAAGGATCTAAAGATAGGCTACATTTCAGAAGTTCCAAACAAAAAATTTCCAGCCACTATTCAGCATCATGAAATCTGAAGCAAAATGAGTTGTAGGACAATTGGGAAAGGTAATCCCAGGATCGCCCAGGATGGCAGGGTAGAATCAATGAAATTTGGGTACTGAAATGCCATTTATAAAGCACACCTATTTAAGAGAACGCTGGCAATAAGAGACAGTTTTCAACGGGATGCATATCTCAAAATCATGGAAAGTCAGAACTAAAAGAGACCTGCAGTTTATTTAGAAAGCCTCAAACTGGGGAAGACCAGGAGGCATAGCAGGCAGATCCTTCATCCCTGCTATCTCCAAATTAACTAGCACTTTATGCATATTGGGCATTTGATTTATTTAATGCCTGAATTGCTCTACAACATTTCTGTATTTTTTATCCTTTGTCAGTTAATTTGTTTCATAGTTAATGAAACTGAGGGACACAGAAGGGGAATTACAAAGTATCCCAAGTCAACTTGTGTGAGAATGAGATCAAAATTCTGTGCCCTTTCCACTAGAGTACTTTATCCTATTAATTTTCTATGGGGCCAAGGGCAAAAATAAAAAATCCCTTCTGAATTATTTGCTTAGCAGTCAGACCTCTGCTTGGAGTAGAAAATATATTATTTATAGTTTCTTGAAGTTAAGAAACGAGGTACTTATCTTTTGTTTCCGGTCAAGCAATTCATATTCCTGAGAATTCTAAAGTCAGATTCTATCTAAAATACTATTAACTTACTGGTTGGTTCTGAAAAATAAGTTCTTAAGCAATTTGACTCAGAGCATGTTCTCTTGACAGAGTTCTGCCTCCTGACCAGAGGTGGTTACCTATTTAAATTCCTGCTGCCCACGAGCTAAAATGCATGCTCCACTTTCTCTTGAGTCAGGTTTTTGTTGTGTCATGTGTCACAAAAATTGGATATTTTATTCTCTAACAACTTGGGCCATTAAATAAAATTCTGAAAGTTTCTTTTTTTCTTTCTTACACAAGTCCTTTTTTGTTGTTAATTTTGTCATTTTTCTCACATCAATCTTTTTTAGGCCCTCTTTCTTCTATCATGAAAATCAAAGAAAGAGTTACATGTTTAGCTGAATTTCTTCACGCTTTCGAATGGTCCACATTGCATTTCCTCTTTTATTCTAACCCTACATGGGAAATACACAATTATTTAATATTATTTGTCAAAAATTAATCCACCTTGGAAATATTAAATACATTTGTGGTAAAAATTATTAAAATTTAAATGATAGCTTGAATAGTGTAAATAAATTCAAATTTATGGTTATGTTACATTTAGTGAGCTATATAAATATGTAGCTACTTTGAATTTGAAAGTAAAAATACTTCAATTTTCTCTTCAGTTACAGAGACCTTCCTATTTCCTTTTTGCACTACATAATAAAACCCATTAAGCATAGTTTCTGTTCTTGTGTCTTTAAGCATATGCTGGCTATTTACTATCTTTTAACCATTAACCCTCATCTGTTTGAAATGGCTTAAGATCATGAAGAGGAAGATATCAGAGGTATCAGGTGTTGAAAATGGTCAGAAAAGTTTCTTTCTTTTAATGTATTTATAAACCATCCTGAACTTTCTACAATAGTCATAAAAGACATTAGCCTTAATCTCTGGGACTGACTTTTTTTATCCCAGCATCTAGTAAGTACCCATTCATTTAAAGAAGAATGGGTAGGGTATGTAAACATCTTCTATCTATTATGGCACAGATTAAGAGTAAGAAATAAATAGCAAAATGGCCTTACCAGAAACATATGGAAACAGTAATCTTAACATAGAAACCATACCTTTTGCATTACAGTCAGGAACAAGAAAAAGTTGCCTGTTTTCACTATGGTTACTATATATTACAAATTTACAAAATGTTATAAAGCATAAAAATGAGATTTTTAAATGATAATTTTAGAGTTAAAACTGGCATTTTTATGATTGCATACCTATAGAAAATTTACTGTTAAACAAACTATTTTCAGTTCCATAAAGTGACTAGTTACAAGAGCGATGTAAAATAAACAACAGCTCTCTATATTCCAGAAAATTAATTAGACATATAATAGTTAAAAGCACATTATTCATGAACAATAACAGAGTTATACAATAAGGATAAGTATATCAAGAAATGTATAAGACTTTTATAAAATACACACATATATTATGACTAGAGGGTATGGAAGAATATCTAAATATATAGAAAGAGAATGCTCATGAAGTGGAAGACTTGATATTTAAAAGACTTTAATCTTTTCAAAATATTCTGGGAGTATAATACAATTCAATTCAAAATTTTTGAAAATATTTTTTCTTGCACTTGAAAAGCTAACTCAAAAATTTGTATGGAATATTAAATGTAAAAACTAGCCAAGAACATTTTAGGGGGGAAGAAAACAGTAAGGCAATGCTTGCTGTATCGGATATGAAAATGTTTTATAAAGCTATGTGGGATGTAAATGTGTAATATTTGTGCAGAAATAGCTAAGTGTATCACTATACCAAAAGAGGTAGTTCATAAGTAGATGAATACACATATATCCATATTTAAATGTATATATAAATTTGGATTATGAAAATGGCATATAAATTAATAAAAAAGAGAGACCTAGTCAATAAAGGATATTAGACAGTTGACCACCATTTGGCATAAGATAAAGATCTGCTTTTATGGGTTTTTTTTTCAAAGAGAAAAATAAATTCCAGTTAAACCTAAATGTAAAAATAAAGAAGTCAAAATAAAGAAGAAAAATGAAACTATAAAGTTATTGTAAATAAAATATGAGATATCCAGAACATGAAATCCATAAGGAAACTATCGATACATTTATTTTTCATTTTTAATCATCTCTAATGAGATATATTTGATGACATCAAAATATAAATATCTTTGTAACAAAATATGGCATAAATAAAATTAAAAGACAAGTGACAAGCTGGGAGAAAAATATCACAGCGTATAAGCCAGAGGTAAAATATTGCAATTATATAAATTAAATGTATATTGGCCAATTATATATAAAAGTTATATAAATTAATAAACGTGTTAACACAGCAGAAAATGTGGTAAATATATATAAAGACAAATAAGAGATAATAAAAATGTCAAAAGAATTTTTAACCTGGTAATCATGGAGGAAATGTAAGAACAATAAAAAGTATCAACTCACCAATTAACATTTTTAAAAATAGAGAGTAAATGCAGTTTTGTGAAAATAAATCTACATTATGGAATGCTATGCAGCAGTTTTAAGGAGCGAAGTAGTTCTATACATAGAGACATGAAAAGATCACTAGGGCAAATGATTTAATCTAAAACCAGTCAGATTTAATATATTCTTGGTGAAAATTTTTTCTATTACATTATATTGGAACTATGAACAAAAAATGCAGAAACTCAAGGGATGGATTTTAACTCTAGAGGACTGCAGAAAATATGACCCTGTAGCACATTGCTAAAATATGAGTGAATATTTGACAGACAGAAAGTGGTGAATAAGATTTCTAGGAAGAGGCCATACTCTGAATCCAAACTCCTTATAATTGCATCCTTAATCTTCCCTGTCAGTCCCGCTAGCTTATCCATAATTAGTCCCCAAATACCATCCTCTCCCAGGTTATGCTCTTTAATACTTTCTTGTCTTGTACTAGTGTATTCCCCTTTGCTTAATATACCCCCCCATTCTCCCTCCATCTCTTCCTTCCTAGTTACCTGGCTAATTCCTTCCTTTACATTTAGCTAGAGCACCATTTTCTTCATAAAGCTTTTCCTGACCCCCATGAACTCAGCTTTTTTAGTTTCTCATGCTTCTTTTTACATAGACTTTACTGTTTGAGATCTAGAATAAACATGGACTAAAGGTTAATTTTGTGTAAAATCAATAAAATATTGCTAATAAAACTGAAGTAAACTCACCATGAAGCATGTGTATTGTTACCTGTTTCAGTGAACAAATTAGAAAGTGAAATATCAATGAAAGAACTTGAACAGTTCTGTAAAACTCATGTTAATTATGCAAATGTTGTCATGTCAAAATTATTATAGGGACATTATTTACCACCTAACTTCCCACTGGAAGTAACTCCACACACGGGCACATTTCCTTGATAGATACATGTACTAGTAAAGATTTTTTTTTCTTTTTTATCTTCCTCTGGAAATCTTGGTAGACTGCTAATGTCTCTTCTTGTTTCATTTACAAATGTTAATAATAATAATGAAATTTATAAGGTAAAACAAGGATTTGGAATGTCAAGCACAACAATTTTAAAAATATTGATATTCTGCTTTAGGCATGAGACTGTAAAATTGAGGATAAAAATGTCCAACAGTTATCATAGCATTGTACTGTCACTTAATAAGGAATATTCTAAGTAAGCAAAAGGCTCTCAGAACCTGGGTGAACAGAGACAATGGGTGACAAGGCAAACAAAAAAGCTTCCTAGAAGAAAGAGAAGTAAATTTGAATATATTGGAATGGCTTATTTATTCCAGGCATTATCAGTCACTTTCAATTACCTTATTCAATTTAATCTAAGTTGAGATTTAGGTTATTGAAACACAAATGTACTCTGTGTGGAATAGGATCATTGTCATCAGTTAAGAGTTGGATAGATGTGATATCTAAACTCTTCAAATATAATAATGAGTCTCTACTCATACCTTTGTCGTAAGGAATAGAATAAAGCTCAAAGCCCCACCGCCCAGGAAATAGCCACTAATTGCAGAAGCATAACAACATTGTCTAGATGTAGGTGATTAATTGCTGCATACAAATCATATTTTGGGCCTGTGTTGGAGGTTCCAGCATACTCTTGAATGCCTCAATGAATACATCACTAACATGGAAACCTTTCAATCTAGACAGACAGGAAATTAACATGTTACTAAAGAAATTATATCCATGTTTTAGTTTAAAAAAAAAAAACGTAACAATTCTAAAACAGTGGTTTGAGAGTTATATATTGATTTCTGTTGTTAAAGTGGATTCCAATGTACAAAATACTAACTCAACAAAAATCAATAATTCCTTTCACTTCACAGTGTGCCTTTAAAAACATCATTCAGCTCTTCTCAGATTGGATGTTTAATTCAGGACACGTTCCTAATAGTTGCTGCCTACTTAAGAGGACACAATACAGTTAGCAGAGTCAACAGGGAGAGAGTCTAACTAATGGTGATGTATGTGAATACCAAGATCTATTCATAAGACTAATTCTGATAGTGAAGGAATAAATGAAGACCATTCAAAGCTACATGCACAAGCTACGTTTTCTTTCCCTCCCAAGTTCCAAGCTATGTGAAAGTGCTAGCCCTTAATATGACATGAATTTGTCAATTTTAGTTTCAAATTTGGGAGAAAGCTAAAGTATCCTTAAGAAGAAAGGATTTTCTTTATTACTTACCCATTAAAACACCAGAAAATTTAATAATTCCTGCCTCACTATTATCTTCACTCAAATTAAGAAATTGCTTATGACCCTACCTGTTTCTGGTCTCGTCTGTCAAAGAAACATGCCCATCACCTAATTCATACTGTAGAACAAAATTAAATAAGGCTTTTTTTTTCCATTAAGCCCTCCTCCTTAACCAGAGTTATTATGCAAATAAAACTTGTTAATAGAGAAGTTCTTTAATGTCATTGGTAATTATGTTTCACATTATCCATTACTTTAACTTTACAATATATCTGAAGTGTCATTTAATATTAACTATGAAGTATAATTGAGAATGTTTATTTTCAGTAATTCAAGAAATACAACGAACCATCAGTTTTAAAAATCATCACAGTTTTACAAATATGAAAATACATGGTCCTTTTCTTTTTCTAACTCTGGTATCTTTCTTTAAAGAATTTATAAAGGACAATCTAATCACCTTTAAAGGAAATGTGTTTTATTTTTATCTACTCTACAATCTAAAAATTCTTGCAATTTTTCTCCTGCAAGGAAAGTTTAATGAGGCATATTTGCTTGTTTCCATGGTATTTCAAAGGAGGATTACTGGCTGAAGGCAAGAAAAAAAGGCAAAAAAAAAACTTTGCAGTAAGAGAGAGACTTTACTTTTTAAGTAATTTCCATAGGGTAGTAGTTACTCATTTATAATCTGTAAAACAATGCCAGTCACTTTGAATGTTATTTAAAGATCAGTTTTTTTTCTGGAAAAAGAAATGGTAGCACAACTTTCATCTTATAACACAATCTGTCATTACAAAATGCAAAAATATCCCAATTTAGTAACACACCAAAATTCAGCTGTGTATAAACTGCTGCATACATAGGAAAACAAGGATAAAGTCCAGCTTGCATTGTCTTTGGTTTGATAACTAGCACACTGAGCTTTTTGTTGTTGTTGTTACAGAAATTGTGAATACCACGTTCTGTTCATTTTAAATCCAGACACTTGCATATCCAATCACACTTGAGGGAGATTTTTGTAAGAGCAGTCAGCCAACATATATTATGCTACTCAGGCTCTCTTTCACCTCCAAACTATGTATATATCGGTGGTTTGCTTTATAATTTTGTAAGTATTTTGATGAGGGCTGAAGTTTAAAATACAAAGCAATTAGCTCAAAGATTTCTATAACCACTCATGCAAGGATATTACAATACTACATTTATAGCTTGTGATGATAATTAAATATTATTCCATTAATATCTCTAATCTCTCCTTTACTATTTTGAATTGACTGAGAGGTCATATGCAAGTAGGAGAGCAGGTCTTCAACTCAGATGTGTCTGACATCATAGGTCCTATTTTAGCCTCTCTGAAAAAGGAATACATAGCCTGAGAAATGTTATGTTGGTGAAGGCAATTCAGTACACTGACAATGGATGAAATATCAACAAAACAAAAAAGTATGAATTATTAGAAAATGTCAATTTAATGAGGCAATATGCTCTAGTAGAAAGAACCCTAAATTGATATTTAAAAGAGTTGATTTTTAATCCTAAATCTGCCATTTAGTAGAAATACAGTCTTGAGCCTCAGTTTCCTCATTTGTAAAATGGTAATGGATTAAATGGATGGACTGGTTGCTAGATTGGTTGCTATCTAAAGTACTTTTAAATTCAGGCTAATATAAATTATGGGCTGGGGGAGTGGTCCTGGGGTGTTCTCTCTCAGGTCATTGGATAGCAGCTGTGAACTCAAAGGTTAAGAAAGAAAAACAGCTACTGAAAGAGGAGACTAAACAGAAAGTGGACTCTAATACCTCGGTCTCGTCCTTATATACAGTCAAAACACTGCAAAGTCAAAAGGGGAGGAGCTGAAGACCGGCTGGCCAACACCTCAGACCCTCTTGTTTGTGAAAATGGCAGCTGCAACGTAAAGTGGGCATCCAAAGAAGCTGGATTTCACTCAAGGTAATGTTGCCAATGGCTGTGTTAAAACCAGACAAATAGGAGTTAAAGTGATATAACAGATATTATTCAAGAACTACTGGAATAGGAGGAAAGAGATGTCAGTATAAAACTAGGCTCAGTTCCAAATGCAACAAGAACAAATGTATATTTACAGAGAAGGAACAGAGTGAGAGGTTAAGTGGATGGGGAATTACTCAGAGGAGATACCAAGGTTAGGGAGAATTCTCACTAAACTGACCTAACATGATTCTTGCTGAAAGCAGGCAAAAGAGGGATCAGACATCCCCTAGGGCAAGGGTCCCTATCTCCCAAGGCATAGGTGGCACCAGTACGTCTTGGCCTGTAAGGAACCGGGCTGCACAACAGGAGATGAGCATCAGGCGAGAGGGCGAAGCTTCCTCTGCATTTGCAGCTGCTCCCCCGTGCTGGCATCACCACCTCAGCTCCACTTCAGATCATCAGACATTAAATACTTATATTCTCACAGGAGCATTGGTCCCTGGTGCCAAAAAGGTTGGGGACCACTGCCCTAGGGTATATTGGATCAGATGTAGAAGATGATCAGATATCAAGGAGGTGGGATTCTCCATAAACTGACCTAGCAGGATTCTTGTAAAAACTGAACTATGGAAGTCCAGCAATGATGGGAGTCGAGATTGAGGCCTGGTTGAGGGAAGGGCTCCTAGGAGCCTATCTATAGCTTGGTTAAAGAGAGACTGTTAGTGACAAGCAGTGTATACACAAGGACAAACAGAAGAACAGGAATTACTAACATCAGTCAACCCAACAAGGGTAATTCCAACTTCAGAATAGAGACTGAAATTGTTTTAAGAATGAAAAAAAAAAAGCTTAAGCAAATATGTAGGTCTGTTAACAATTATCCATAGCAAACATATATATGTGTATTTTTGCTGTTATTTTTTTTCCCCTAACAGAAGAAACAAATTGCGGGCTTTATACTCCGTTGACCATATACGTTTAAACAAATGTTCTCATTAGAAATTCTGAGTCCAGATTTTGCAGAACAGACCCATGCCCATTTGAAAATTTGTATAGTTTTTTTTTTTTTAAGGCTAAGATTTTCTTGGTTAGTTGAAATGTTCTGAGGAAAAAAGAAAGAAAAACTTATTAAATTAAAGTGTTAAATATTCTCCAGCATCTAGAGCTAGCAACTTCTCGGCATGGGTTGAGCTGAATTTCAAAACCATTGTCATTCCTGAGACAACCTGTAGTTTTAAATGACTAGGCTGTCAGCCCTTCAGCTCTCCGCATTTGCCTTTCTGCTTTAGTGAATAGTAACAATTACATTGCAAACAGCATGTTATTTCCAACTGTTTTTTTTTTTGACAGAAATCTTTGTGTTACAAATATTGCAAACTTGAGTTTCTTCGTATGATTCATTTTTTTATGTAAATCTTAACAGTGGAGATTTTCTTTAAGGCTTCAGTAAATTTGGTATTTAAATAGAATTGATTTATTTTTATCACAGTAAAAAAAATTGGACAAACAATAGTCAAAAGGTTTTGTATAGATTGGAAACAGTTTTTAACACACACTTGTTAGGTTGACATGGCAAGACATTTAATGGGTAGAATTCACTGCTTGCAGGAAGTGATGCAATTTGGAAAAAGGAACCAGAGAAATTATACTCTTTTTCAAAGAACTTGTTGCCATGTCTCCATTATTAAAAGGGATAGATTGATTTGTCTTAGTATCCAACTGAAAATATTTCTGAAAGAAGACAGACTTTAAGAAAGGAAAAAGAATGTTTGTGTTATAAGGTGCAGTAAGCTTGGGATAGCACTGCGATAAGCCAGACCCTTGCTTTATCTTTTAACCTAATATAAACTTTTAGCAACTACTGACCTTTTAAGATCTAAGGAAAAACCAAAGGATTAAAGCCTATCTTCTATTTAAAAAAAAAATACTTTTAAATATCTAAAACAGACTTTTATTAGCGCAAAGGCGTTGGATACAGCTTTTGTAGTATATGTGTAATGATTTATGTACCAATTTATAATCAATATATATATGTAAATGAGGGGACTGGATTGGATGTGTCATCTTTAACATTTTTGTGATTCTAGTGTTTGCTGAGCACTAAGTATGCACAAGGCATTGGTCTTGGCAAAGGGGGGTAAGTGAATGGTAGTTGCAGATACATCATCTATTGATCACTAGAGCCTTCTAGTTCCCCATATCTTGACTAAACTTTAGACAGGTTTCTTCTTTATTATAGGCCTCTGACCTCGCTTTAATTAGAATATTTACTTTAGAACATCTGCAATTATAAATTCTTTCTTTGCCCCATTGAGATGTAAATCTTCCAGCTTCTTTTAGTTTTATAACCCAGGAATGCCTTTCTCAAGGACCTGGAAACCATCTTTTTTGAAATGCAGTTATCAAAGGATATAACAGCCCTGGGAGGGTAGGAGCCTAACTTTTGTCCAGGGAGAAATATCAGACCTAAAGAAAGATCAAAGAGTTTATTTGAGCCAAAGGCTGAGGACCATACCTGGAAGCAAAATCTCAAAGGATTGAGAAAATGCCTTCGGGAATAGCAGTTTTACAGCTTATTTTCTACTTGAGGATCAAAGGGAAAGACTTTAGGGAAGGTTATATGAAATCCATTAGTGGTAGATTAAGGAGGCAGGAGAAAATAAAGGTGGGGAGAATCTATAGGATTGTCTGTGAAGTAGAATGGAGAGATAGATTTAACTTCCATTGGGTGTATAGGATTCGTTAACATTTACCATGCAAGTTTACAATGGTATGCAGGTAAAAGGTAACAATAAGGAATGCTGAGGTTGTCTCACCCTGGCACCGGGGTGCTTATCTCTGGAGTTCTGGAGAAGAGATTATTCTGACACTTTAAGTACATTTTCTCAGATGCACAAAAACAATAAACAAGGCTTGCTTAAGGTAAAGATGGATCTATTATATAGATAGACCTTAGAACTTGACTTCTAGCTCACTCCGTTAGGAAATGTGATCAGAGCACCCCATGTAGTTACTTCCACTTTGTTAAGCTCATCAGACATGCAGGTAGTCCTGAGTTTATCAGGTATACTAGGTACCCCTTTCCATGCACGCTTTGATATTGACAATTAACAAACATAGATGGCCTCATAATGTTGACTATCCTTGCCTCAAATATTCTTCAGTATTTTCTTCCTACTCTTCCTAGTGCTTTAAAATCTTCCCACCTTTTGTTTCACTAGAGTTGCATTCAATCTCAGTCTCTTTATTTGCAGTATTCTTGAATAAGGTCATCCCTTGCCTGTTTAATTCTGTCCTGCACAGTTTTTCTTTGACATCCACAAGGAATACAAAATCTAGGGGAGTAAAAGTCACATGTATAATTAACTTAATACAAAACAGGAGTTTTTGAATTTATTATTATAGGAAAAGTTACCCAGGCATTTAAAAAAAAGAGATTTTACTTAGTAATAACAGATATAAAACTTACAACAAACCTATAACCAATATAAATAACTTGAATTTAGTTCATCACAATTTATTTCTATTTCATCATAGATACCTACTTTATTTGAAGTAACTATGATGTATTATAATTATATGAGTGAATGCACATTGAATTCTGAATGGTTAATAATTACCCAAACTTAATAACATTTAATTCATCAACATCTGTCTGCAATGCTTATTATAAACTCTTCACCTTTAAATTATGATTCTATTATCATAATTAGGTCAGTGTTTTCAAAATATCAACCCTCAGATTATCCTAATTTGTCCTCTTCATTGTCCCCTATATTTAATCACCCAACAAATCTCATTGTTTCTTAGGTAACACTGCTTAACCATCACCACAGCCGAGAACCAAAACCATCTGTAACCATACAGTTTATGTCAACATTAACATGATATACTATCCAACCGCATATATTATAGTATATAAATAATATTGTCTAAATAATAATTGTATTATTATTTCAGGAAACTCTTACCCAAGTAGAAGGGTTGCAAATAATGTTTCAGAAATCTTCCCAAATCCATTTATTTAAGCGACGGAGAACTCTAAGAAGCGCTCAGGCCAATAGATTTTTCAACTAAGATCATCAGAGACTGCTTTAAAATTCTCACATGACTTTGTCCGTCGGTTCCACCTTATTATGTCATAAACTGTCCTCAAGTCCTATCAGCAGCACCCCCAACCACTGACAGACCCGCCTTTTCCAGACAACTCCACCCAGCCTCATTAATATCCTGCTTTTTCCTTCCCTTTTAAGAATCAACTAAGAATCTTAGGGAGGCAATGATCTCTGACACAATAGTCAGCAATCAACTTAGCTTTGCTTTATCAGCAGATGGTTTTGATGGTCTTTTCGGGGGATCTACAGTTGTTACCACAGAAGACCAGGCTTTCATCAGTGCTTCCCTGACCTGGATTCCTGTCGTAGCCACTGAACTAACCTCAAGATTTTTCAGCTTTTCATCTCTCCCAAGATATTCTGCACATTACAACTAGATATATTACATGAGAAACTGGGAGAACTTTAGTTACCAGATAAAATTTAATTTTACTGTCTGCCTTGAAGCATATCTCAGGCTCCTTGTTCAGACAGATGTATTGCCTATCACTCCCCAACAGTCAAACTCAATTTTATCCAGAAGGGTCTATTCGATTTTCTGTGTCCTCCTTCTCCTCCTCATTTTCTGACATTTGTACACTATTTCTTCTCAATCCCTATTCGTATAAATACTACTTAAATTTAAAATAATTTATATTTTTCAACTAATTTGTCTTCCTTATTTTATCTCTTTAAATTTTTTATGGTCTGGATTCTCTACCCTTTTTGAAAGTCTGGTATACATAAATCATTCTTATCACACAATTAGCCCTTAATTTTTTTCTGCATGTGTTGTACATTGTAGTTCTATCTACCCAGATTGATTGGTTCCTTGCAGGCATGAATGAGGCTCTGTAATGCTTTTCAGTTTTCTATGGCAAACTAGCAACATTTTTGGAAATACTAAATATATGGTTGTTTCCCCAGATTACTTCTTGAACCTTAGCTGCTTGTACCTTCAGCATCACCCAGTTCTTTCCATCTTAGTCAAACTCCTATACTGGCAATGCAGAGGGTAACTCCTGATTGACCTCTAGTGCTGATGATGTGGTCTTGCCTACTTTTTCATGCAAGTTCATATTTTCTGATCTCTGAATGATGCAGAAGTAGATAGTTCCAAAGCTTATTATTTATCAATCTTTTCCAGACATTCTAATAACCTTTTAAACATCTTTATACAATAAACTGCATGTTTTTAAAGTGAACAGTGTGATGTTTTGACACAGGTATACATCTTTGAAACTATCACCATAATAAAAGAATATACATGACTGTCACTCTAAAAGTTCCCTCATGCCCCTTTGTAATCCTTCTTTACCACTTTCCCCATCTTTATGCAACCATCGATTTGCTTTTGTAACTATGGATGTTTTCATTTTCTAGAATTTTACATAAGTGAATTCAAAAACATGTTTTTTGTTTTTTTATTTGGCTGGCAGGGGTAGCTACTTTCACTGTGCATAATTATTTTGAGTTTTATCCATTTTGCTTTGTGTATCAATTGTTCACTATTTTCTAGTGCTAAGTACATGTTTCTGACATTTATCGCTATACTAGTTTATTTTACTATCGGCCCATTAGGCACATGTCTTATTTGCAGTGTTGAACTTTTTCAAATTAAGTTGTTGTGAACATTCTTGTGAAAGTCTTTTAAGGACATATGCTTTTATTTCTCTTGGGTAAATAATTAGGAGAAGAATGGTCACATCATCTGGTAGGCACATGTTTAATATATTAAGGAACTTGCAAACTATTTTCCAGAGTAGTTGTATCATTTTACATTTCCCCCAGTAATGCTCAGGAATTCTAGTTCCTTCAAACCCTTTCCCAAACCTGGTATGAACGTAGATAGATAACTTGAGCCATTCTAACTAACATGTGGCCTTATCTCATTGTGATTTTAATTTACATTTCCTCAATGAGCAATAAGTTGAACATCTTTAGAAGCATTTTTTGCAACTTATATTTTTGGTGCAGTCTCTGTACAAGGCTTGTTCACATTTCTATTTGAATTTTTGGTGTTATTATTGAGGTTTGAGAGTTTTATATATATTCCTGTTACAAGATCTTTATCATGTGTGATTTGAAAGTATTTTCTCCCAGTCTATAATTTATCTTTTTTTATTCCCTTAAGCATATCATTCAAAACCCAGATATTCTGATTTTGAAAATGTCTAATTTATTTAAAAGTTTTTGAAAATACTATTCTTTCTCCACTGAACTGCGTTTGTACCCTTGTCAAAATGACCGTGTGTGTGGGTCTGTTTCTATAGCGTCTATTCTACTGCACTGGCGTATGTATTCCTCTTTACACCAGTACCACATGCTTGACTAATGCAGCTTCTTAATAAGTCTCAAAGTCAGGTCATATGTTTCCTCCAACTGTCTTACTGTTTTTCACCTTTGTGTTGGCTATTCTAGTCTATTTTCACTAATGAATGAATTTTATTCTTTATTTGTCAAATATTCTACAAAAAATTACTGAGATTATAATTATCATTACATTAAACTGATCAATTTGGAGAGAATATATTAACATTCAATTTCCTGATCTATGCATACAGTCTTTCTCTCCATTTATTTAAGTCATATTTATTTTCTCAGCAAGATTTTTAGATTTTAGTGCGTAGGCTTTATACATCTCAACGAAATTTATTCCAAAGCATATTATGTTTTTAATATTATTTTAGGTAGTATTTTTAAATTTTGATATCTAAATGTTTGTTGCTAGTATATAGAAATACAAATAATTTTCTATGTTCATCATGTATCTTGCAACTTTGATAAACAGTTATTCTTATATCTTGTGATTCTATAGAATTTTTCTACATAAATAACCATGTCACATGTAAACAAAGAGAGTTTAAATATTTCTTTTCCAAATAAGATATTTTAAATATATTTTCTTATTCACACTGGCTGGAACTAGAAGTGGTGAGAGTCCATTGTTCCTAATATTAGGGGATGTGCATTCATTCCTTTACTATAACATGTATTATTAGATGTATTTTTTTTTTGTAGGTGCTCTTCATTACATTGAGGAAATTTGCCACTGTTCCTAGTTTGCTGACATTGGATTCTGTCAATTTTTTTTCTGAGCTGTAGAGATACTCACTTAGTTTTCCTTTCTTAATCTTTTAATATGGTGAATACATTGATCAATCTGGAGTGTTAAACCAAACTTGTATCTTTGGTGTACATTCTTACTTTGGCACAATATATTTTATCATTTTTATATACTGTTGGATTTGATTTTATGATTTTGTTTAAATTTTTGAATCTTTGTTTGTGACTGATATTGGCCTGTAATTTTGTTTCTTGTCATGTTTTTGTCTGCTTTTGGTTTTAAAGTAATGCTGGCTTAATTAAATGGGTTGAAAAATATTCTGTCCTCAATTTTCTGGAAGTATTTGGGCAAATTTGGTATTATGTTCTTAAAAGTTTAGTAAAATTCACAGTTGAAGCCATCCAAATCTAATTTTCTTTTTGGGAAAGGATTTGAACTATAAATTCATCTCCTTTACTACACGGGGTCCCTTTTTCTTTGTCAAAGTTATTAACATGGAGTTGTATATAAATTTCATAATTATCTTTTTTTATATTTATAGACTCTATATGCATGTCACCACTCTCACTCCTGATACTGATGATAATTCTCTTCTCTCTGTGTTTCCTGCATTAGAAGTTGATTATTTTTATTGATCTTACCAAAAAACAGCTTTTGGTTTTATTCATTTTCTCTATTTTTCTGTTTTCTATATAATTGACTTCTGCCCTGATATTTACTATTACTTTATCTTCTTAATTGGGATTTAATTTACCACTACTTGTGGTTTTAGTTTGCCTTTGGGCAGAAGCTGAGGATATTGCTTTGAAACTTTTTGTTTTTTATTATGTTTGGTTTTATTTTCTTGCTTTTAAAACATGTTCTAATTTTTATTTCAATTTTTTGATTTCTAAATTATTTAAAAGTTTGCTATTTAGCTTCCAAATGTTCAAGTTTTTTTTCTCTTATTTATTTCTAATTTAATTTCATTGTGGTCAGATGACATTTTATGATTTGAGTACTTTTACATTTGCTGAGACTTGTCTTATGAGCCAGACAGTTTTTTAAAGTAAATGTTCCACATGCATTTGAAAAAGTACATCAATTTGTATATTCATTGATTCTGTTATTTTTGGATGGACTATTCTGAAAACATCAATCAGATCAACTTTGTTATTGTTCAAGCCTTCTGTATTCATACTTATGGCCTATACATTTATTTAGTAACTGAGAGTCGGTTATTAAAACTCCTTTGTACAGTTGTGGATTTATTTATTTCTCCTTAGCTTTCACTTCATGCTTGTGGTGCTCTGTTAGCAGAGCATTTAGAATTATTGTGTCCTCTAGATGAAATGACTCATTTATCATTTTGAACTGGCCATATTTATTCTTAGTAATATTATTTACTCTGAAAGCTACTTTCTCTGATGTTATTAGAGCCATTCCTGCTCTTTTCATTAGTGTTTTCCTGCTATGTTTCTTTTTCTTACTCTTTTACCTTTGTATGTCTTTATATTTAAGGTCAGTTTAAATAAGGTCTTGCTATTTAAGGCAAAATGACTATTTCTGCCTTTTAAATTGAGCTGTACATACAATATTATACATTACAATTATTGGCAAAGTTGGATTAAATCTTTCTGTTTATTTTTTTCTCTTTTTGGCCTTTTTAATTATTTCATATAACTGCATTTTATTTGTTGCCACATCAGCTATAGCTATTTGTTGTGTTATTATAGTGATTACTTTTGAATTTATATTATATGCCATTTACTCATTACATTCTACATTCAAGTGCTATTAGAATAATTTCACATTTAAGAATTCTATGAACGTATACTTACATTTTTGGCCTCTCAGTCTTTGAAATAGTCTTGCCATACATTTTTTATACATATGCTTTATATCAGACTATTATTATTATTGCCCTAAACAATTCATTATTTTTTTTAAAAAAATAGACTTTATTTTTCAGAGAAGTATTAAGTGCACAGCAAAATGTATCAGCATGTTTAGAGGGTTCTCATACTCCCTTTGCCTCCTCACATGCACAGCCTGCCTTGCTATCAAGATTTTGCACCACAGTGGTACATTTGTTACAACGAGTAAACCTACATTGGCATACGATTATTACCCAAAGTTCATAGTTTACCTGAGGGTTGAAAATTCTATGGTTTTTATGCATTCCATGGTAGTGTGCACTCTATGGGTTTTGACAAATGTATGATGACATGTATCTGCCATTGTGGTATCATTCAGAATAGTTCCACTCTCCTAAAAATCTTCTTCATTCTACCTATTTATATGCCCTCTCCATAACCACTTAGAAACCACTGATTTTTTTATTGTCTCCATAGTGTTGCCTTTTTCAAAACATCCCATAGTCAGAATCATGTAGTATGTAGCCTTTTCAGTGGGTTTCTTTCACTTAGTAATATGAATTTAAGGTTCCTTCATGCTTCTTCATGGTTTGAAAGCTCATTTCTTTTTAGCACTGAGCAATATTCCATTGTCTGGATGTACCACAGTTTATATAATCATTCACTTCCTGAGGAGCATGTTGGTTGCTTCCAAGTTTTGTCAATTATGAACGAAAGTGCTGTAAACATCAATGTACAGGTTTTTAGATGTACATACATCTTTTGCTCATTTGCATAAATACCAAGGAAAGTGATTGCTGGATCACCTGGTAAGAGTATATTTAGTTGTGTAAAAAACAACCAAACTGTCTTCTAAAATGACTGTACCATGTTGTGTTTGTAACAGCAATGAATGAGAGTGTCTATTACTTTGCATCCATGCCAGAATTTGGTGTTTTCAGTGTTTTAGATTTTAGATATTCACATGAGTATGCAGTAGTATCTCATTGCTGTTCTAAAAACTACTTATTTTGCCTTTATTTCTGAAAGATATTTGCACTGGGTATAGAAATCTAGACTGACAAGTGTTTTTTTGTTTTTTTTTTAATCACTTCAGTACTTTAAATTTGTTGCTGCACTATCAGTTGGCATACATCGTTTCTGATGAGAAATCTGTTTTTATTCCAATATTTTGTTTGGTTTAGATTGGATCATTGGGTTTTTTAATCTGTGAGATGATTGATTTATTAATTTTTTAAATTTGGGGCATTATTTCTTAAAATATCTTCCTTGAGGCCCTTTTCCCTTCAGAGACTCTAATTAATTTGCTCGAAGCTGTCTCAGAAATCATGATATACTCTATATTTTTTTTTAGTCTTCTTCATCTCTGTATTTATTTTATATAATTTTTATTGCTATATCTTCCAGTGTAGTTATCTTATGTATTGTGATGTATAGTATATTGTCAGTGCCTCCTGACTATTTTTCATCTCACACATTGTAATTTGTATCTGTAAATGTCAAAATTGGGTACTTCCCCCTATCTTTTATGACTCTATTTAATATTCTCAGTCATTTTTCTAGTTTTTTGGTCATATTAAATAAAGCTATAACTGTTTTAATGTCCTTGTCTGCTTCATCTATCATCTGTGCCATTTCTGATTTGGTTTTTATGGACTGTCATTCATCTTAATTATGAAAAATATTTTTCTGCTCCTTAGAATCTCTAATGATTTTTTAAACTGAATTTCACTCATTTTGTGCTTGATATTGTTTCATTTCAATAAATGTTCTTGTGAAATTTTAGAGAGATGTGGTTAAGTTGCTAAGAAATTAATTCTTTCAGGTCTTAATTTGTCACATTTGTTATATGAGACCAGGGCAGTATTTATACAGGATTAGCTTTGTCCACTACTGAAGCAAAGTTTTTCTCAGGGCTCTGTGCAATACTCAATGAAATATCATTATGAAATTTTTTCAGTCTGGCTTGTAGGAAAAGGAATTGTTCTCAGCCATGTTTGCACCATAGAGATTGTTCCTTTTAATCATCTTAATGGCAGTTTTCCCAGCCACATGCATTCAGTGATCAGGATTCAGCTGAACACTTGACGGGATCCTTTGCAGATCTTCTGAGATTTCTATCTGTGTGTACCTCTCTTACTCTGTCCTATCAATTTTAGACTTCTTTCCTAATGAGGATTTCAGCTTTACCTCATCCCAAAAGAGACCTGTAGTCCTTGCTTTCATTCCTTATCTCATGCCCTGGCTTGGAAACTCACCTGGCACACTCTGAGGCACTCAGGAGCTGTTCCCATTTGTTTCTTGTCTCTCGTGAGTCATTGTCCTCTATTGCCTGATGTCCAGTTTGTTTAAACGCATTTTTCATATATTTTGACTATTTTTTATTTTTAGTTGTCTCTAAGATAAAGTAGAAGGTAAAGTTTGGCCTGTGACTTCATCTAGGTTGGAAGCATAAATGTCTTATTTTTAAAGCCAATTCAAGTTGTGTTTCTGTCATTCCATGCTAATTATCTCATTTTGGATTTTACTGAGTTTGAATTTTGATATAAATAAAAATTATTGAGGTTCTTAAAATTTAATATCTAAACATACTTTACTTTGAAATTGTAATAGCTGTAATCCAGTCACCTGGTCTTTTTAAAATAAGCATATATATGTGCGTAAAAACAATGACTTAAAGCAAAATTTAAGCTCTCATTTTTATTTTATTTAATTTTCTTTTTAAATTTTTTACTTATTAAATTTATTGGGGGTAACATTGGTTAATAACATCATATAATTTTCAGGTATGCAAGATTATAATTCAACATCCGTGTGCTTGCATGCTCACCAACCAAAGTCTAGTACCATATATTTGACTCTCTTTACTCACTTTGCCCTCCCGGCCTCTTTCCCCTCTAGTAACCGCCATATTGTTGTTAGTGACTATGAATTTTGTGTGTGTGTCTCATGTCTTTTAATATGTACATTTTACCCTTCATATCTATTGCTCTCTTTTTCTTTTCTTTTTTTAACTTAGTTTAAATATATAGTACATTGGTTAGTTATCTATATAGTTCATAAAACGATCTACCCATTTGTACCCTCCCTCCCCTTACCCTCCACCTAGCCAACGTATTAATGCTAACTGCATTTCCTATGCTGTGCTCCTCATCCCTGTGACCGTCCATCAGCTACTAATTTGTACTTCTTTAGCCCTTCACCCCATTCTTCCAGCCTCCCAAATCCCCTCCACTCTGTCCATTACTAAATTGTCCACTGTATTTTTGAATCTGTTTTTGATTAGTTTGTTCTTTTTATTCCTTAGATTCTGCATATAAGTGAAATCATACAGCATTCATCTTTCCCTGTCTGACTTAAACACCTTCTAGGTCTATCAAAGCAATATCTTTTTCCACCCCTTTCCTTTTCACATGTAGAGGTCTTGCTTCCTTATCTTTTCAACCACTCTATCTTTTGGTTGGAGCACTTAAATTTTTTTCATTTAAGGTACTTATTGATAGGAATGTAGTTGTTACCATTCTTTATTCTTCTTTTTGATAATTTTTTTCCTTCTTAAAGAAGTCCTTCCAATATTTCCTATAATACTGGTTTGGTGGTGATAAATTTATTTAGCTTATTTTTGTCTGGAAAGCTCTTTATCTGTCCTTTAACACTAAATGATAGCGTTACTGGATAAATTGTTTTTGGTTGTATATCCTAGGTCTTCATCCTGTTGAATGTTTTGTGCTAAGCCCTTCTGTCCTTCATAGTTTCTTTTGAGAAACCAGCTGCAAGTCTTGTGGGTGTTCCCTTGTAGGTAATTATTTGCTTTTCTCTTGCTGCTTTTAATATTCTTTCTTTGTATTTAACCTTTGGCATTTTAATTATGATATTTATTGGTGTGGATCCCTGATCTTTGGATCCCTGATTTTTGGAATCTTCTATGTTTCCTGGGATATTATGTTCATTTCCCTCACCAGGTTAGGAAAGTTTTTCATCATCATTTCTTCAAACAGCTGTTCAACATCTTGATTTTCTTCAGTTACGCCGATCAGATGAATATTTGGAGCCTTAATAGTGTCCCATATCCTCCTTAAATTATTTCTATAGTCTTGGCATCTTTTTTCATGCCATTCTGATTGAGTGTCCTGATTAGCTTTCCTGTCCTGTAGGTAGGGCATTTGATTCTCTTCTTTATTCACTTTGTTTATTCCTTTTTTTTCCATTTAACATACTTCTAATCTAAGATAATGTATTCATCATTTCAGACTGGTTCCCTTTTATAATTTCCACATCCATTTTTATGGGTTTTTAAAAATCTTTTGAAGTTCTCACTGAATTTATCTACACTTCCCAAAAGTTCATTGAACATCTTTATAATTAGTGTTTTAAATTCTACATCTGTTACATTACTTAATTAAATTATATCTGGATCTTTGTTCTCTTCTCTCATATGGTTTCTGCTTCTTTGTCTTCCCATTTTGGCTGCCTTTCCATGTTTGTTTCTATGTACTAAGCAAAGCTCCTAAGTCTCCCTGGTCTTATTAGTGTGGATTTGTGCAGTAGGTGTCCAGTAGTACAGTCCTGAGAAAGATTCAGCTGCAGGCCAAATGTAGCCCAAGCCTCTACCCCTCTGGGGCCACTTGTTCAGCTTCAGCAAGCAACCCACAGGTGCTGTGCTTATAGTTGCCTCAATAGGCCACAACAGAAACCAAGGCTGCCTCCAGTGTGAGTCTCAGCAAGGAGCACCTGGCTCACTGAGGACACACCTGGATGTGGCTTAAGTAGGGCTGTGAGTTGTGGGAGGCAGAGTTTTAGAGAATCCTCTGGGTGGAGCAACCTCTGTTATCCAGTTTGATGACTTTAGGGCTATGGCAGCACTGTGTCCTGGCACACTGGTGAGGGGGAGGGCTCAACAGGGAGCAATGGATACTGCAGGCACTTCTGTGCAGAGAGAGTTTCACTCTGGCCCTTACTCCAACAGTGTCTCCCTGTAAGTCTCTGTAAGTCTCTGCAAGTCTCTGCCTCCCTGTAAGTCTCTGGTAACCCCCTGCGCGTAGCCAAATCAGCCCTGGTGCTCAGAGGAAGCAGGTCCATCACCGCGAAAATCCGCTCGAGGTAATGGCCCCTTTAAGAGGCGTCTGCCACTGCTGTAGCCTCCGTCTCACTCAGCTGCTTGGAATGGGCAGCCCCGTGTCCTCACCCTGTCCTACCTGCTGCCCTTGCAGAGTGCTTTCTTGGACTTCTCCCTAGTTGTATGGCTTGTTCATCCATATTCTAGGCAATTTTTTCTTGTTGATAGTCCTTGTTTTTGTCATAACTTTGGTTTGGTCACCAGAGGAATGAAAAGAGCTTCTATCATCTATGCTATTTTTTTTCCTGCTATTTTCTTTTTATATGTAACATTTAAAAAAAATAATTTGCCGATAGAGTCATGAACTTTTGTAGGTTTTACTGAAGGATAAGTTAGTCACTTTTCCTTTGGATGGGGCAATTTTTATGAAGTCCTCTCTCAAGATTAATGCCTTTTTGAGGACCTGTCTAGGATCTTTTACACTCTGTAATACTAATACTTGCCTTTGTTCATAATTTCTATGCTCTCACATATAATTTTCTTTTTGCTGTAACAACTTCAATGCACTTTTTAAAAAGTTTTGCGTATGTCTACGTGAAACAAATAATTCCATAATTTTATCTTAAATTGTTAAACTTCCTT
Organism: Macroglossus sobrinus; assembly: GCA_004027375.1. NCBI lineage: Eukaryota > Metazoa > Chordata > Mammalia > Chiroptera > Pteropodidae > Macroglossus > Macroglossus sobrinus. The sequence goes on from PVKZ01000740.1 coordinate 522,322, forward strand.
GTCAATATTCACATTATTATTGGACTTATAAATGTAGTAAAGATAGAAGAGGAGAGTTCAGTTATCAGAAAGTCAATTTCCAGAAGTATCTCCCAATAACTAAAGTATAAAAAGCGACCCAGAACACTTTCCAATTAATAGATAGTAATACAGAATACCAACTGACACTTAAGTGTATTTTGAATGCCAAGCAGTTCTACTTACAACCAAATCAGCTTCATTGATTCATTATTTTTTAATTCCTTCCTTCCTTTTTGTCCTTTCTCCCTTATCTCTTTCCTTCCCTCCTTCCTTATTCCTTTCTATCATCCCCTCTTTCTTTCCTCTTTTTTTTCTTTTTTTCTACATATTATGTACTAGGATATTAAGATAATGATGGTAAATCATAATGATAAGTGATAATAGTAAAGGTGTACCTAATATATTTGTATTGTAATATAAATAAAAGTGAAAAAGATTTCCTTTTGATGCTTTCTTCTCCTCCTTTTTTTCAATTGATAGTGCAAAGAATGATTTTAGATTTCCATAGGTATGTGTGTCACAAATACACAGTGAAAAGATCAAAGAAAAGCAATTATTTATATAATTGAGGCCTTAAATTTCCCATTTTTACCTAATATTTTTAGATAAAAATAGCTTACAATTGTTTTGTTTTAATTATTGGAGATCTGTGTCTCATCTGCACTGTGCTTTTTGCGAACTAATATATCTTGATTATTTCTCAGTCTTTTACTCTCTATCGTCAGGTTGAAGTGTTCTAATTGATTTGACTGGTGATCTCATAACTGCATTTACAAATTTATATCCAGGCAGTTATCAGGTACTAAAATAAATTTTGATAAATGACGAATATGAAAACTTTTCCTTCTTGAAGAGTGGCTAAACTGAAACAGACGTGTGGATTTAATTAGCTCTAAACTTGTGTGTGTGTGTATGTATGTGTGTGTGTGTGCGTGCGTGCATGAATACATCTAGATAGAGAATTTCCAGTCTTATACTTTTGTTAAGTTTTTATCCACCAAGCAGCTTTGTGAAACAGATGCTGTTTATTATATCTTTGCCTTCTCCAAGTTGATGTTAATTTTAGAAGTCAATGAAAAACATTAACTCTAAAACTAAAAGCCATTGTCAAATTAAATGTGGCAAAGAAGACATCAGAATATTACAAGAGCCTATTGGAAATATATTTGTTCATAGTTTCTTGTATAGTCTTTTTCTGTAGAAATCTATACTTATGTATGTTCCTTGTTTGCTTCCTTAGAAATCTATTAAACATATCTATATCTATCAGTCTGACAAATGTATTTATTACCTTATACACAAAAGGAGGATTTTATTATTAGTAGAACTTTAATGGCCTGTAGCTACTGAATACAGCTGGTGACAAGCCATTTCTTCTGTCATTGACCACAGCTTTAAAACCATTTTTAAAACAGTGTTCCAAAAAATTAGAAAAATTGGGTACAATGTATATTTTTATTTCAAATAAAGTAATCTTTAGAGAACAAAAATGCATATGTTCTCAGCTTTATTACTGAATTTAAATTGCCATTAAGAAATGTCATAGTTACCAATTTGTACTTCTTAATCTCTTCACTTTTTTCACCCAGCTTCTTCAAACCCCCTCCTGTCTGGCAACCATCAGTTTGTTCTCTGTGTCTATGAGTCTGCTGCTGTTTTGTTCATTTATTGTGTTCTTTAGATTTTTTAAGTGAGATCATATGGTATTTGTTTTTCTCTTACTTATTTTACTTATTATAATACCCTCTTGATCCATCTATGTTGTCACAAATGGTAAGATTTCATTTTTCTATGGCCAAGTAATATTCTGTTGTCTATAGGTACCACCTCTTCTTTATCTAGTCATCTATTGATGGGCATTTAGGTTGCTTTCATATCCTGGCTATTGTAAATAATGCTGCAATGAATGTAGGGGTGCATATATTTTTCTGAATTAGTGTTTTAACATTGTAATAACTATGTATAGTGCCAGGTGGATACTAGACTAATTGGAGGGAGGAGGACCACTTTATAAATTATAGAAGTTCCTAACCATCATGCTATACATCTGAAACTAATATAAAATAATATTGAACATCAACTATAATTAAAAAATAAAAAGAAGAAGTTTCATAATTATATCTGACCATCTGAAGAGATCTTTAAGCATTGAATTTTAAATTAAATTTTAAATTTAAATTTAATTTTCACACACAGAAAAAATCCATGATGCAGGTAATCTTCGCGGTGTTTTACTAATGAGAAAACTAAAGTTTGGGTAGAATTAAGCATACTAATAAAATTTATACAGTTGGCATTTGAACTAGGATAGTTCTAACAAAGCTTTTTTCTTTTTTTTAAATTATACAATATGGTCACAGTTAAGTAATAGAAGATGATGATATAAATGAACACTTTGGCAGGTTGTGAAAAACAGGGATTCACATATTTTCTGGCAAATATTCAACACTCCATGAACTAATTGATGGATAAACTGGACATCAAGAAGAATACTTTTTTCATAAAGTTTTTAATTCTCTTTCTCCTCTTGCCTTAATTACTTTATAATATTTCATAGTATATCATTGTAAGAATATAAGTGATGTAAAAACCATAATAATGGTTATCAAGCACCCTATGTAGCAAAAGATATAAACCCATTTTATTTAGAATATTTTTATACTAATATGCCTCACAAATTACCTTGCATTTTTAGAATCAACAACTAAGAGACTTAACTTATGCATTTTTATGTTAATAAATGTCACCATCAATTACAACATTGCACTGAGAGTTTAGTAAGATAATTTGTTTTTACTTTCTATTATATTCTTTAGAGTGTCTTAATTGAAATTCCATTATTACCTTTTTGAAATTTGGTTCAAACTAGACCATAAAGGCAGCTAACTGCATTAATTAGAAGTACTTCTACTATTTCAAGAGTATAGCTGTACTTCAAAGCTTATTTTTGTGTCTTGAATATCAAGGTTACATATTATTTCTTATAAGAAAAAAAAAAACCACAAGTGGTTTAGCTTCATTTGAATCTTATGACTTTATGATCTTTTTCTTTTTAAATAAAATACATACCTTAGAAATAATAATTCCTTTTAAATAATGAAATAATTATAAAAGTTATTTGAAATAGTTATAAAGGATAAAATATTTTACTTAGCAATTTCCAACCTGAAAACTAGCTTTTCATTCATTCTTTTATAAAATATTATTGAATACCTATTATATCCCACCTATGGAACTAGATTCCAGAATGCAGTGGTGGAACAAAAGATACACAGTCTTACCTGTCTGTTGTTGTGGTCTGGTCTGGAAGATATTAATCAAATAATGATAGAAATGTATTATGATAAATTATGTCAAATGCTTTGAAGAAAAAAGATGTAGTGTTCTAGAAACATAACTTTAGGGGGCATGATGTTGTCTGGTGTGGGGATGAGAAAGTTGGCCTGACAGATCTTCACTAAAAGTGATGTTAAAACTGATTTGAAAGAAAATAAAAATGTAAGAATTAATTTGACAACGAGGAAAGGAAAAGAGAAACAGTGATACAATGATTTAAAAAACACTATAAGCAAAGCTCCCTGATATGAAAAAAGAGCAGTGAAGGCTAAGAAGAACAAAAGAGTGACATGAAATGAGCCAAGAGAGGTCGAGAGAGATAGGCTGATAGGTAAAGAGTTTTGAAGTCTCTACTCCAAGATCATTAGGAAACCATTGAATAATTTTACCTGACACTAAATAAATATTTAGACTAGTTTTTTCTTATAAGACAAATCACTCCATAATCTAGAAGAAGAAGAAATTAGTCTCCGTGGCTATACATTTTATAAGTTGAACATGTCAGTGTCTTTTTTTTTCAACTTGGAGTATAATGCTATCTATACATGAATAATGATTTAGGGTCCCTAAAACCACAATATCCACTGTTTGCTAGAGTATGACCTGACAAATCTTACTACAGAATTGTTCCATGATGGCTATAGAACACAAATATTCTAAACTAAATTCTATTACAGAAAATTGATTAGCTCTACTTCGTATTACTTTGAAAAATGTGACTTTCCATGAAGATCCAACAAAGTAGTTAATTAGCTTCTGAAAAGGGAAGCATTGAGTCTCTGCCATCGGCGGACCCTTAGGCTTGCCCTCACTCTTCTTTGATAAGTTATTTTCTTTTTCATTAATATATCTTCAAATAAAGTTTTTATAATTCAAACTTCTGAAACTCTATTTCCTCTATTTTTTTCTGTTTTTTGTCTGATTTTGACTTCTCATTTTACTAATTTTCTAACTTTAAATTTACTTTTATTTATCCAAGTATTACATGCAAATGTAATGTTAAAAGTTAAAATGACTTTTAGCACCAAAAGGTTATATTAAAAAAATCTTTGTCTCTTTTTTCTACTCTCCTATCCATTTTTTTATTCCCCATGTATAAAAACTATTAAGATTTTAACAAATTTTTAGAAAAAAGTTTTCTAAGTAATAGGTATGTTGATATGTCATATTCTCTATATAGTAAATATCAGCTTACTTTATATTTTTTTACAAATGATTATGTTACATACCCCTGTTTTCTTCTTATACTACTTATATCATTTTTTACTATAGTAAATTATTGGCTCATTTTTGCATTTCTACTTATACATGACTTTCATTTCCCTCTTTTTAGCCTCCCAACTCACTTCATTGCATAAATGTTTCAATTTTCTGACTATTTATGGCTGATTTCAGGGAAAATAGGTTTGTTTCTCCTTCTTTGGAATTCTCTGCCTGCCAATGCTTAGGTATGACTGCTGGTCACATGCACACGTGTGCATGTGTGTGCACGAACACACACACACACACACACACACACACACACACACACACACAGAGATTAGAAACCAACACCAGTGTCCATTCTCTTCAAGTGTTCTCCTCTGCTACCAGAGGCTGGATGCTGGCTGGAAACTACCAGAATTCTCTAGTAGCAATGTTTTAATTTAAATTCCACCAATAAGATCACATGTCCACATTTTGGAAGTAGAAGAGAAGCAGAAATCATTATTGCAGATAGATGGGTTTTGCATATGACAGACATGAAGGTTAGTCAGTGGTTTCCTTACATTCTGTTATAATTATGCACTTCAGTGCTGAAGGCAGCTGATTTTTGATTTTCCCTTATCGTTGCAATTTTCTAATTTCCTTAAAGTGACTCATAGATTCTCTTGACCTTTCCCTCTATTAAATCTCACCTTGTATGAAAAATATACACTTTCTCACATTCAGTAAGTGATTTCCAAGTTTTTCTGTACCTTTTCATTTCATATCTTATACTTTGTTTTTAGAAATAATTCCTTATTTCATCAAATATTGCATTTATTTTTTGGTTTCAACTTTTAACAATTAATAATTTTAGCATGATTTATTAAAAGATTAACTGAATACCAACTCAGTGCCAACTAAGCATTATAATCCCTTCAGCATTTACTATATTTGTTAAACCTCACATAGACTAAATAAAGTAGTAGGTAAAGTAAAAATTCAATAAGTTTTAAAGGAATTTATTAAGAAAAGAGGGAAAAAGAAGTCAGTGTACTCAATATGCAGTCAGGCGACATTGCAGAGGGCAGCTGGGACTCAAACTGGACCCTTGATAAAAGTACTTTTTGTATAGGTGGAGAGAAGGAAGGGCATGAAAGGTGGAGGAAAAATGAAGAAAGAACTGCCCGCTTTCCCTTCTACATTAGAAAAGAAACTTCTGTGTGGACAAAGAGACTTCAACTCAAAATGCTTATAATTTACAGAAGAAGCATAGTATGTCTATAATTTATCTTGATTTCAGATGTAAAATAGATTTTGGGTTTTTGTTTTCCCTCCTTTTCCCCTTCAATCTTTGCTTACCTCCCCTATCTTTGGTAACTTTTGACATAGTTTAATGCATGTTTTCATAGTAAGAGGGGAAGCTAGGATATTCGTGTTAGACCTACTACCTACCATCCTGGGGTGAGTCATCAATATGTCGAAACAGTGTAGAAAGAGATAGAAACACAGCCTATGCAGTTTGCTGGCTCCAATCATCTAGTCTCCATCCTAACCACTAATGAGAAAGAGAGAAAGAGAGAGGGAGGAAGGAAGGGAAGAAAGAAGGGAGGGAGGTTAGGAGAGAGGGAGGGAGGAAGGAAAGGATTTCACTTAGGGTTCTTTTTTTTTATTCAGACAATGGCCTCTTAATGATACCCCATTGATTTTATAATGTTTAATTTAAAAGAGAAGTCGGGTTAGTACATAATCTTACATCATCAGACAAAGTCAGGGTTATTTATATGGCAAAGCAATAGATGAAATGTAAAAGTTCCAATTGACTAATAAGTACATATTCAAGCCAAATCAAATTAGAGGAGCTGATGTAGGCTCCATCACAAAAACTTCCCAAGGGACTGTGGAAACGAGTGCTTTGCATTGAAATCAAACCTACATAAATTATACAGACTTCTCAGTTTTGTAATTTTTATGAAGAATTTACCACCTGTGACAATTTATTTCTGCCTTCTGACCAGAGGAGGAAGGTATTCTCAGGCTTTTTGGAGCTATAACTGTCATTTCTTCAGATTATAAAGTAGCAATAATAAAGCCTTTATCATACGATTATTCTGAGTATTAATGAAACAGATATACTGTTTCATTAATTTCATTAATTTCATTTCTTAGCTGCCGGACACATCAAACTTAATAGATGGTTGTCATTCTTTTTTTCTCCTTTATTCATTTATTTAACAGATAATTATTGAGTGTCTACTTACTGCTGGGCATTGGGTTCTAGGCAAACAACATTGATTATAATAGATAAATTTTGTGCTCTAGGTAGGAAGCAGGTAAGGGCCATAAATGACATAAATGAAAAAATATATATGTATGTCAGGTGATGAAAATGCTATAACAACAAAAACATAAGACAAAATAAAGGAATCAGGGTGCTAGGTGGCAGTGGGAGGGATGTGTTACTGTTTTTATAGGGTGGTCAGGGAAGCCTTCACCATGACAGTGACAGTTAAGCAGAGACCTGAAGAATGGAAGGAAGGGAGTTCTGCAAATGTCTGAGGAAGAGCTGTCCAGCCAGATAGAGTCTCTGAACCTGCTTGGAGTTAAAATCAAAGTCACATCTAAGTCAAGGAGAGGAAGGGAGAGAAAAAAAAGAAAGGAAGAAAAATTTTTTTAAAGAAGAAAAACATTGAATTCACAAGTAGCTACAATATATTGGGCACTTACTCTTTGTGCTCACTTGATCTATATAATCTATGTAGTAGGTGCAAAATAAATATTTGTTGAATAAATTTTTAAATAGCTACAATATATTGAGCACTTACTACAAGCCAGATATAATTCCAAATGCCTTTTATTTAAGAGCACACATAATCCCCACAGTAAACTATAGGTTGGTGAGCAATAACCATGTCATCAGTAAAATGTTAGCATAAATAATTAAACATAGAGATTGATAATTATTAAATAGCCAATAGTCTAAATATATGTTTGCTTATATGAATGTCAGATACTTCTTTTTCCATTTTTGATAGTCCATAAATAATTGCCAAAACTGCAAAAGATACAATTTCAGCCATATACTTGCCAACGACTCTGCTGACATTGGTCCACGTCAAAGCATCCTTTGTCCAATGAACAGTTCAAATTAGAGTTACTAAGGAAAAATTGGCTCAGATTCCACAAATCTAAAACAAAATCATACACTTTTACTCTAAGCACTTACCCTGTGCAGCTTTTCTAACTTGTAAGAGAAAAAAAAAAAGACTCTTATTTTTCAAGTCCCCAGAATCATCACTGTAGTGTTGTTTGAGACTCTTCTTTCTCCTTTACTCCCATGTAAATCCTGGCATATGCCATGCTTTTTGATTTTTCCATTTGTCCTCACACTATCTCTTTGAGCTTGCCTGTCCTCACCAATCCCACAGCCATTAACCAAGTCCAAGATTGCTTCTGCTTTTTACCTTATAAATTATCATACTTCTGATCTCTAAAGACAAACTGATTCTAATTCATTATCTGTTCAATAACAGTAACAGCTTTCAATTGTCTATTGTATGTGAACTCTTTGCTCATTATTCTGCTGGCAGAGAGTGCACATTTTGTGTTTAGATTCAGCAGTGGTTATAAAGATGGGATCATAGTAGGTCATTAAATAAAGAGCTCATTTCTTAAACTGATAACCGATGGCAGAACACTACTGAACAGACATAATAGACCGAGCAGGAGTAGTAGTTACAACACTTGTAAAAGTTCTGGTATCAAGTGATATTTTCTAATTTAGTAACCACATAATTATTGTTACCCTTTCACATGGTTCACACTTTATTTCTGTAGGTTCCAAATGGCAAGTTTGGAGCTCTTGCCTTGAAATTTACATCTTTGTTTGCCACAGTACTTGTCACCATACTACACTTACCTTTGCATTCAGTAAACAGATTGTTTTGGTTCTGTCACTAATTAAGTTTATAACCTTGAGCAAATATTTTAAGCTCTCTAATGCTTGCTGCATTAGATCTTCTCTAAGCTCCCATCTAGCGAAAAAATGCACAGTCATACTATGCGAGAATAATCAGAAAGTCCCCCAAAGACTGTGTTCTGAGTGTGTTCTCTCATGGATCATTCATAAGGCCAACCCTTAAGTATCCATCAACAGAAGACTGGCTGAATAAATGATGGCGTATTGTTCTGATGGGTAAAGATGCTGTTTTTACTGACTATAGAGTATCTGTTAACTGCCATTCATTATTGAATGCAAAAAGTTTTATAAATCATGTAGAGCATGACCTCATATATGGAGGGATATTAACCACAGTGCAAATTTCAGTAATCACTGGAAGAATTGCAGATAAATTCTAATTTCCTCTTTATATTTTTTTCACTGATTATTTTTGCAATGTTTCTAAATCATTTCTGGATTCAGATAAAAGAAGTATTTAAGTGTTGGATAAAGTAAAATTGGCTGTATTAGAGTATCAAAATAAACATAAAATATAACTCTGTGATTATGTAAATGAATATGTTATACTACTGAGTATTCAGAGCTTCCTCAACTTGTCTGTACTCAGAATAAAAATCCCATTTCATTCAAATGGTAGAGCATTTTAAAGGTGGAAGGAGAAATGAGTAATGCAAAATTTGTCTGCTATCATGATTATAGCTTGTCTGAATTTTCAAACATCACAGTTATTTCCCAAGGCAATGGAAGAAGTTAGTGAGGGAAAATCTGGTTCTCCGTGTACTAGTCACTCACTTCTTTTTATTTATCAGACATAACACAATTAGCCCATTATGGAGATTTCATTGGATTTCTCATGAAAATATGAGCTACTTTACTTTTTCCTTCTGCTTTATTAAGTAAAAACTGCAAAAAACTCAGAATCATTGTACTTGAATCCAGTCGACAGAGCCCTTTTCAGTTTCAAAGTGGAATGCTTTAGCTGTTCAGTCCCTACTGCTTGAAAATTCTGTATTCCCAATTGAAAGTGTCAAAAAGCTATGGCTAATTATTCTCATAGCAACCATAATAACACCACTTAGATTCTTAAGAAAACTGAAGAGACAAAAAAGTACAGATAAGACTCACAAAGACAAGTTAGGGGCAAAAAAAGTAGTTTCAAATGTTAAAAACCTAAACCTCACAGACTTTTCCTTTTGGAAAGAATGTCAATATAAAAGGTATGAAAGGATCATATTATCCCATTAAATCTATCGAAGGTGGGTGGGCCCTCATTTGTATCACCAAGACTATTCCCACTCCAGAGGACCACTGCCAGCTTCCTGTTTGTAGCTTTTAAACCCAATCTTCTTCCCACTTCAAAATTAAAAATTAAAAAAAGACAAAAAAGAAAAGTTAGCAACTCTGAAGAAGTGAAAGTCATAAGAGGAAAAATATTGTTCATTCAAGAGAATTTATATTTGAGAACTTTATGGAATGTAGTAAAAATTACAGAGAAACCATGAGTTGTAGGTACATGCTTTTTATCCACAAATGTACATAAAAATGTTTCATTGTATTATACTTCTAAAGACAGGGAAAACTTATATATGCTGCATTAGTAATAGTAATACAAGGAAAATCATCTTGAGGAAGCTCTGATTATTTTAACCAGTTTCTCAAATATTTGATAAATCAGTAAGCAACATTTTTTTATTAATTTCAAAATCATACTTTGTATTTCATTTCAAATACAGAGATCAAAACAGGATTGGATTTAATTTACAATCTAGTAAGGCTGCAAAAAAGATTTACATACAATCTATTCTATACTAGTCTAAATAGTAGGTAGAATCACAGGGAATATGAAGACGATAAGCTTGTTGAAACAGTGGAATATATTATCAGGAATGAAAATCTTTTCTCTTATCCTTTGTTATCTACTTCTATAAGAAGACAACTAATTTTCTCAGGCAGTTTGAGGAAACTGCCATACTAGAAACTTCTCATTAGAGAGGATAGAGTATGTAAAAATGTGTATTCTTTTGTCTTACTTCAGGCTGCTATAGCAAAGTACCACAGACTGGGTAGCTTACAAAGAACAAAAATGTCTCTCTCAGTTCTGGAGGCTGGAAGTCTGAGATCCAGGTCCAGCTTGTTGGGACTCTGATGAGCATCCTCTTATGGTCTCAGACTGCTGACCTTTCATCAAACCTCACACAGTGTGAAAAAAACAAGCTAGGTTTCCGACCATTCCCACTCATGAGGGTTCCACTTTCATGGCATCCTCACCTCTCAAAGGCCCCCTCCCCAAATACCATCCCATTATGGGGTAGGATTTTAACATATGAATATTTGGGGGCGGGGATCCAGGCATTCAGTCCATAACACCCTTTAATTCACTTTTTGGAATGAAGTAAGAAATGAATGAATGAATGAACTGGTAAGAATGTGTTGCCTCTAACAAGAACATGCATCATGGGTAGCAGTGAACACAGAAGGAGATGGAGATGGAAATGCCCAGCACCGCTGTTAGGAATCCCTGCAAAAGAACTAAGTGTAAAGGCGATGTAGGCGAAAATTGGCTGCTTCTCTGCTGTTTAAACGGAGATAACTTCATCCTGTTTTCTATGACTGCTCTGGGTGCCTTCTGAAAATAATGCCAAGGGACGTGCTGCCACGTGGCTGAGATGCAGGCCTTTCTGACAGTGTCATCCAAGAGTTTGCTGAGGACTCAGCCATGGGTCAGTCTTTCTCTGTCTCTGTCTCTCTCTGCCTTTCTCTGTCTCTGTCTCTGTCTCTGTCCTTCCTGCCCTCCCTCTCTCCATCTCTCTCTCTCTGCCTGCTTTTACACTCCCCCACATAGCCACCCTCCTACCGTTCTCCCTCAAATGTTCTGTGGCTGTCAGGTTTCTTTTATAGAAATAAGTGAAATTATAATGAGACAAGAGTTAGACGTGCTAAAGATGAAAAGAAAGACTTAAAGGAAAAAAAAAGGAATTGCTGCACTCTTTGAAAGCCTTAAAGAGGCGGAAGGAGATAGATGAAGGGGCTTATCCTGCCCAGGAAGCTCTCTCCTTGCACACTGAACTTTTAGAATGCCTCTGATCATTTCCCAGGAAGCCGGTGCTGAATTAAAGTGGCTCCAAACAAAACTTCACTGTGGGGAATGAAAAAAGTAGAGACCCAAGGAATCTCTCCTTCTGGCCTGATTGGCCACTGCCTCTGGATTGTCAGTCACCATTCCTGATCTCTTCATGAAGGTTCTCATGGAGAACAGATGCAGTAGTTATGTAGGATGTATACATCCTGAAGTCTCATGCAAAGCATGATGACTGTAGCTGGTACTGTATTGTATACCAGAAATTTGATAAGAGGATAGATTGCAGGTGTTCTCGGCATACACACAAGCTAATTAACATGCCCATTTCTTCACACATTTACCTTTTTATGTATACATATATTAAAACAGTATGTTGTACTCCTTAAATTTATATAATTTTTATTTAAACTTTTTAGATAAGTAAACTTTTAATAAAAAGAGTGAGAACTGACACCTTCCCACTTCCTGATTTTTGTAACTTAGCCAGCTGGTTTGTAGAGGGGCTAGCCTGGTCCTGACTGATGACTGAAATTGCCCCTTCCAGACCTATGCCACCTGACTTTTAGAGCTTGAAAAGAACTTAGAGATAAGTTCTTTATGAATCGTAAAGCAAACATTTGTACAATTCTATACGTTTTACATTTTATGTCAACAACTTTATAAACCTTGTGTCATTATTATCATTTTACAGATGGCAAAATGATCAAAGTCACAAAGTTAGTAAGTGGTAGAGCCAGGTCTGAAACCTAGGCCTCCCAATTTAAAACACCCCATTTTATAGGGGGCACAGTTAAGGCTCAAGGAGGTTAAGTGACCTGCACAAGATTTCATGCCTAAATCCATAGGCAGAGCAGGCAGGGGAACCCCCGGCTCTCTGATCCTGGTCTGGCAGCCATGACTGTCCAAATTTTGGTTGGAGGGATCATTCTGGTGTGTATATGCGTGCTGTTTACTGAGATAAGGAAGGTTAGAAGTGGAGGATTACAGGTTTAATTTTGAATAGAATTAGGTTGACCTGTCTATAGTGGAGTTAAATGGAATTCAATCAGGTAGATTGGAACTGGTGTTCATGGGAGATACTTGGACAGGAGGTAGACACTCGGAATTCATGACATTCAGAGAAATTGAATTCAGAGGAATGGATAAAAATACCCAAGGGGAGTGCATTGAGTTAGAAGAGAAATGGATTTAGAATTCAGTGCTTGGAAATGATAGCATTTAAGGCATGGGCAGGCAGTAATGCCTTTGAATAAGAATGAGAAGAAATAACCAGACAACTGGGTAAATTGGAAAAGAGTTTTTATCTGCAATCATGACATTTAAAAAAAAATCTGAAAATTAAGTCTCAGTCGCTCATTTGGCAGCAAAACCTAACCTGAACTGACATGAGGAATGCATATTAAATTCTACAGATTTTTCTGGATTTATCATAATGAAGAGACATACCTAGAAAAGCAACTAGGATTGAAATAATGTACCATGATTCTCCTCCATTCTCAACCTATTCATCTTATACACCAAACTAGAGTCAATAGGTTATGATTCTTTTTGTCACCCTGCCTGTCAAGACTTAGGAAGACCTAGGTGAAGACACTGCCCTCAGCAGTATCTCCAGCAACAGATATTGTTTTGTGTGCATTTGTCTTTTTCCTGTCTCAGTTCCTTGCTGAAGAGATCAAAAAGCCATTGCTAAAGATAACCCTTCCAACTCTACACATGGAAACTCAGGACGTAAACACGGGAAGGATTTGAGATCCCCCGACCCTGTTGTGAAGTCGACTTTCAAATCACCTATTTACCCAATGACTCCCTCGAGTCTCATCCTGATATGTCGGTTATAATGGCAGTCTGGGTCCCCAGAAGTGAATGTTAGTGCATAGACACACTGACTATTTGCCTTTTCCTGGTACCTGGTTATCCTGGTTACTGAAAGTTGCTGGCATCTTCATCTTTTACCTTGGGCTTGTGAAGTGACTCATGTCAGAAAATTAAGCGAGAAGTTGTGATTTGAATGAGGTCCCTTAAGCCAGGCTATTATTTGGCCAACCTAGAATTTTCTCATTATCTAGATCTTGTAGAAAACTCTCAGGGGAGGTTGTCTATCTATCTGATCTTGTAGATCCCAGGGGCCTGCAGTTACAGGTGGGGAAGTGCTGAGCTGCTGCCCGTCCTGGTCAGCACATACCCCTCCCTGCCTCTGCCAGTTTAGTGCCAGGTTTTGGCCTCTACCACCCCAGGATTTTGCTCTTTTGTCCCAAATTCATAGAACCCATTTTACTAGTCCTCAGCCAAGAGCTCCCAAACAGTCGTGAAGTTCTTCGCAAAGAGCTGGCTCACTGCCCTCACTTCCCATAGGTGTTTATTGAGGAGTTGTCATGGTTCCATCTCTTAGGTCCTTTGAGGGGCCTTACACCGATCTCAGCAGTCTGGGGGACAGCAGTGATAAATTCATTCTAGCACTCCTTTCTCTGTGGATATTTGGATACTTTCTGCTATCACACTGCAAAAGATTTCTGGCATGTTGTCTTCACTGAGCCATTTTTAAAGAGTGTAGAATCTGTGTTCATAGAATGTAGATGCAATGCAGTTTTGATGGAATCGGGTTCTGTGATGCCATGTCTTGTTCTTTGGGTGTGGGCATGTACCTTGACGAGAGTGTGCACAGACTTAGATCGAGTCAGGTGGCTTATTAGAATTGCACAGTTGGCTTTAAACTGCCGCGTTGGGAAAGAGGTTTTAAATCAGCCCTCTGGGGCTGACTTCACTTTGTACTCTAAAGTCAGTGCCTATTTCTGTGCAAGGAGATTTACGCATAGGTCCTTGGGCCTGGACAAAGCACAGGTCACAGATCAGAGCCAAAAGGCAGGTGGTCTAAGTGGAGAAAGGGTGTAAAAGTGGGTGGTTTTGAAGGTTTTGGTAAAAAAAGGGAGGCCACATGGGTCATCAGCATGCTTGTGCCCTTTCTTCACTGTAGGACCTCAGAGGAAGGCTGTCTCTGTTTATTCTCTTAGTTTTCTCTAAGAAGACATGCTTAGGGCTAATAAGTCTTTGGTATCCTGAGTAGATATTATATTAACACCCACTCTTCTGTATGACAAAACTAATTTCTGTAATAACCATGTAATAATCAGTATAATAACTATTTTTGTTCAACCCTTACTTGTAAATAATTAACAAATCCAAAGAAAGAATAATTTTATTTTAAAGATATTTAAATTCAGCAAAATAGTTCATGTATGAACTAAAATTCAGACTTAGTAAACAAAAATATAGCATCTCACAGATGGCATTCTGTTTCTTTCTTGCAAACATTAAACACAAATGAAAATGAGTGATTGCACAGACAGAAGCAAAGAAACTGAAGTTAGCTCCTTGGTTTTGCAATCACAGTGCTGTCGTTCATTTGTCCCAATCTATAGTTGCAGGAATATGTAATACTACAGGGGTTTTTGGGATATAAATTGAACTTGAAACAAAGTTGAACAATTCCAAATATTTACATGCTTGCTTTTGTAAGTACATAGATGAGTCTGTGTATGTTGGGGGCTGACTATTTACTTGGGGCTGCTCAGAATTATCTCCTGGGTAAAATACAGTATTTATTAAAGGATAAAAACAAATGTGCAGAATTAACTCTTATATGTTATTAAAATTTAAAGGCAATCATTGTCTTAAACATAGACCAATGAAAGAATTTATCAGAAAGAAATATTTTATCACTGACATTGTTTAAAATTGCTGATGAATAGTAACAATAAAAAGCAAACCATGTTTTAGTAAGTTTTACTATGGCTCTTAATTTTCTTAAAGCATCTTATTTTTTGAAACCAGGCAGACTGACCCCACCATGATGCTCTTGGTATGTCAGTGGTTAAGCAAGGGTTCTGTGGTAGGAAAATAAAAGATTTTATATGCCTTTTAAGCTTTAGGAATGAGAAAAAAAAATATTTTCTCTTGTTTAGTTAGTTTATGTGGCTGGATTACGAACACCAAAGTGAAAATAGTAGGGTGGTCATTTTAAATAATTAATTCCTGGCCTAGGGAGGAAGTGTGGGCGGGGCAAATTTGTAGAGGTGTCTCCTGATCCAGCTCTGCTATGATTATGTGAATAAGTTTCCCAAGTCTGGGATTTGGTATTAGGAAGCATTTCTAATAGAGCTAAAACTGTGTTTTCTTAGGGGAGCCTCTGTCAGGTGATATATTTGCTTCCAACTTCACCCCATGCTTCCTTTCTAGGGCTGTTCTTTAGCTGGGCAGGGGAATCTGGTTCTATTTCGGGGTGGGAGGGAAGGGCTCTTTGGAACCATAGTCGCTATTATATCTAGGGTTCAACCAGCCATGAAAAGATGTAGAATCAGCTCTGTCTATTGCAGTTGGCACACTCAGTCAGGAATCCCCAATAAATGCATCTCTATTAGTAACTTCAACATGATCCAAGATCATACTTTACCCTCTTTACTTGAATCTACTTCCACATGCATTCTCCATATTTTTGTGGAAATAAAAACAATGTTTATTAATAGCCAAAGTCCATGTTTTATTTAGATCTCCTTCGTTTTTCCCCAGTGTCCTTTTTTCTGGTGTAGGATCCCATCTGGGATATCACATTATATTTAGTCATCATGTCTCCTCTTGGCTGTGACAGTTTTTCTGACTTTCCTTGTTTTATGTTTTGTTAATTTAAAAACTTTTTAAAATTGTAATTGGCATATGATATATTAGTTTCAGGTGTACAGCATAGTGATTAGGCATTTATATAACTTATGAAATGATCACCTCCATAAATCTAGTAAAATTAATAAATCTAATAAAAGTTTTAGAGCTTGGAACATTTGTCAGCTTTCTTCCCCCAAGGTGGAGTTTGCACCTGTGCCACTACTGATGCACGCAGGCATCTGCTTCTAATCAGGAGTCTTGCAACTATGGGAGTTGGTTACCATCAGTCATGAGCAGAGTTGGCTTCCCCTAAGGTGACCATGAATAAAGATATTCCTAGTCTTTGGGAGGATAGATAAGTCACTCCAGGTAAGAGAAGGGATGCTGCTCATTTCACAAGAGAATCAATGGTTGGTTGGGTGCTGAGAAGGATAGGGATGGGAATATTTCAGGGAACTCTGAATTTTCTTAAGCTTTCTTTAGGATACTATTTCACTTTTCAAGGTCACACCATCTCCTTGTAGATATTCTAAAGTCCTCATTGGAGACTTTGTGAGACGATTTTTAAGAGAGCTTATAACCATGAAGTCCATTGGATCAGCATTTCGGGGCAGCAAGTAAAAAGATATCTCATCCTCCATGTGGCAAAGAATAAGAGATTCCTTTAACACAGTGATTAAAAAATTCCCTTTTAACACAGTCATAGAAAATCAATCTGTAAATTCTTTGGAGGACTTAGGAACTTCAGATTGCCGTCCTTTTTCTTCAGCTTCTTAACACTTTGTTAGAAACAGCCACCCATGTTCACAGTCCTTGAATTCAACTCTCCCTTCCTGGCAGAGTCCACTTCGTGCCCCAAAGTGTTGCCTTCAGTGGCACTTCGTTTCAGGTGACTGCAGATGATAATTAAATTATTTCTTCACCAGTGCTTGCCATGAAGTGCTAAGGTTGGATTCCCTAATACCAGCTGCTTTTTATTGCCTTCAGCTCTAACCAAGCTAGAAAACCAATTCCAGATCTCTCCCATAATGGTTTGCTAATGTGCGCCATTCCTGGAACCACTTTCTGTGTCAGTCTGAAAAGAGTTCAGTTGTTTGCAACCAAAGTAACTTGAATAATTCGAGCAGAAATGAAAGGTTTCAAAGGCTCTAAGGTATTCACAGATGTTCTGGGAGTGCTGGAGAGCCAGTCAGAAAAACTCTTGATGAAAATGACTCCAGGTCATGCTTGGGGGACTTATCTGCTGCCTTCCCTGAGCACAGGATGCCATGCTCTGTGGAAGCGCCCAGCTGAGACCTTAGAGGCCTCTGCCGGCACTGCTGCCCCTGCTAGATCTTGTCATCGTATATTTCCAGCTCCAGATTCAAGGTATGCACAGTCGGTCTGACCTAGGACACGTGCTCATGCTCTTCTGTTCACCGCCTTATTTGGCGCTGGCATAGAGAGGCTGCAAAAACAGAACACTGAGTTCTTAGTTTTTATAACAGGAGACAGATTCTGCTTCCCACCAGACTGCATAGGTGTTTGCTATGCCCTCATGCTCTGTACCAACCATCCTTTTTACTTTCCCTGCAACATCCCTAACTCCTTTTCTTCTTAAGAACCCCACTGGGGATTCTTCCTACGAATGACTTCTCCTCATCATATGTGTCCCACTTTAAATGCTATCTCCTCAAATAGGCTTTCCTCCACTACCCTTTCTAAAGGAACATCACTGCCTTCACCCATCCCCATCAATCATGCTCTGCCCATTATTACTCAGAGATTGTTTTGGCACCCCTTCTCACTATCTGTAATTATCTTATTAGGGTGTTTAAATGCTTATTTTTTGCCTTCCCACCTAGAATATAAGTGTCATGAAGGCAAAGGTTTTGTCTGTGACCTTATGTGTTTTACTTTCACTGATGAATCTCCAGAATCAAAAATAGTGATGGTCACATATCAGAGTTCAGTTGGTATTTGGGGAATACCCAAATACTAGATTTTAGTCTGGAATAGGCGAAGACCCATATGAAATCTGAGGCCTGGACAGAGCTGGGATGCCGGGACCTCCCATAACTCCAGTGTGTATTATTATTGGCTTTTATTCTTCCCAGGAGAGTGCTCAGCATGGGGCATCAGCTCTGGAGCTCAGCATGAGTATAAATAATGCATGATTGTGAGAGACTTTAAAAACATAAAAGACTGCATCACTGCTAAGTCTTATTCTCAGTGCAGGTAGGTTGTCCTGCAGGCACCACTTTCTGGCCACAGTACACATTTTATGTGATGTAGAGGTCCTACTGAGTAAATCTCCATTTCAGCATGTACTGATTCATGGCAATTTTTGGTTGAAAGGATGAACTCTGCTTGCTGCTATGGTTTGTGCATTTGACATCCACTGGGCAGTGCTGCAAATGTCAGTGTCTGGGCTGTTTACATTCGCCTTAGTGCGTTAGACACGTTTTGCTGGTGTCTCTGAGAGCATCAGTCAACAGGAAGCCTTCTAACAGCAAGTCCCAGTGATTCTGAGACAGGAGGCAGATTTTCCAGGTGTAACTGAAAAGGACAGTTCTCACACCTTGCTTCTAAATAGCTTATACACATATCACTAAGTAAATGGGAATTTGAAACAATTCTATCTTGGCCTTAGATTTTCAAGTGAATCAAAAAGCAGAAGTTCAAAGACCAAGAACTGAGTCATAAAATGAGAGTCCTCTCATTTCTACTGTTACCACCATTATCAAAATTTATAACCTTGGGCCAGTCACTTTAGCAGTTTGAACTACAGAATATTGAATAAAGTGACCACTAATGTCACTTGGTACTAACATTCCTGCCCTTTGGGCTACAGGAAGTGACCTCTCTATTATCTGTGCAGTGATGTTGGCCAACACCTCATGATTCTGAGATGAGACTTGGTTTGATTTTGAAAACCATCATGTCTAAACTCTGTTTTCTGCCATTTATTTCATCTCCTGCAAATAATAAAGGCAACCTTGTTCTAGAAGTTTCCCCCTTCAAAGGAAGTATTGTCTATTAACCAAAACCAGGTAAATATTTTAGATTTCCATTCTGGAACTGTCTCTGTCAGTTCATAAGTAGCCAATGATATGTAGTCAGGTAATGTTTGAAATCCCCTTCTGATCACTGCTTCATTTAGCTTTGACACATAGGAGACTTGCCATCATCTTTAAAAATTCCTTCTCTTTTTGTTCACTCTGCAGAAAATTACCTTTATCATATCACTATGCTTTATCAGTGATTATAGCGTAAGCCCCTGATGTCACTGTAAGAAGCTCCTGATCAGCTTTGGTTGAGTAGCTTCCAGGAGGAGAGGGGCGAGGGCAGTGCAAGCAGCTCTGTGTTTGCTTTAAGGGGAAGGTGGCTGAACTAAGCTGCCAAGTTGATAAGGAACAGAGAACTGTGCACCATCCAAGCAGAAAACTCAGTCTCAAAAATTGCTAAGGCAGAGAATGGCCTAAGACACATGTGACTAGTTCTGAGCATATGTGCTCAAGTCAGAGAAGGAAATTTTAGGGAAAAACTGCTTTCTTGTGCCAATTAGAAGTCCTTATAGCATTCATTTGACTGGCAAACATACATCACTTGAGATTTCTAAAATACATGTCTCTCGCATATGGCATAGGATATTTTTACCTTTAAATCCATATTATCTCAAAAGGGAAGTTATAAAAATAGAACACAGCAGTATTTCTGGGGTCAAAATTAGTCACTCTCAGGCCAGATCTTTCTTGTCTCTTTCTCTATTCCATTTCTTATTTACTCCACTGAGAACTGTGGCTTGTCCTTCCCCACATTTGCTCTCAATGTTTATGACTATTTAATTAAAATTGTCAAATTCACTGAACATGCATTAAATGGCCATTTCAGCGGGGTACATAAAGGAATGTGTTGTTGCAGTTAACTTGCATGCTACAAAGTTTTCAAAATGGTAAAGCCCAGAGATTTTGTAAATTTCTACCACTTGCTGTTATTGTAAAAATAAAACCCTAAGTGGACATGAAAAGATACATTGTCCCTCCAGGCATGGACTCTTTGTGATAAAGCTGTTCACCTCAAAGCTAAGGTCACCTCCAGCATTGGTATTATATGATTATATATCTTTTACACAAAACAAACTGCAATTTTAAAACCTATTCAACTTGCTGCAGAAACACAAAACTGTCACCTACAGTCTCACAATAGATTCTTCAATCAGTCACAGAATCACCTCTGCTAGTTTTACTTCCTGTGACTCAGGCAGCATTTAGGCAAGGCCACACTTGACCTGGAAGCCTCTGACAATGCTGTTTTCTCTCATAGGTATTTTTAAGTCACTGTTAGTCTCTTATTTACCTGAATTGTCTCTTGTGTGTTGATAAAAGCATGCTTCTCTGTGGATGAAAATGTGAAGTCCATTTTTCATTTCCTGGATTTGGGGAGCAGAATCGGATGGTCCCTCAGGAGCCCCATTTAGTGGAGACAAGGTGAAAGGCTGGCAGCTGTTCCTAGCATGACTGCAGGGAGGCATGGTCACCGGCCCTCCACCCCATTAGGCGAGTGCTCAGTGGCTAATCCCAGAAGCCTGCTTTGACTCCCACTGTGATGCCTACTGGTTAGGCAGGTGATGTGAACTCTTTGTGTTGTAATTTTCTAAAGTAAAAAATGGAGATGATAATTATCAAAAGAATCTGTCTTAAAGTTGGGGTAAAGATTAAGTGGGTTAAAATACAAATGTGTTTAGAACAGTCTCTGGCACAAGATAAGCACCGTATAAGTGTCTGCTATTATTATTATGTGTTATAGCAACATTTTACTTGTTAGTAATTCTCAGCAGCAGAAGTAACTTTTAAATTAATACTTTATATGATGTCTATCATAAATAGACATTTCATTGTATTCATACCAGCACTCTGTGAAGTTACTAGGAAAAATAATTTTATTCACTTTACCAATGAAAACCTTGATATTCCTAACTGTAAGCTATGGAGTTAAATAGAAGTATGAAAATTATATCAATATTCACATTCATTGAGTGCCTACAACTGGTCAGACATAATCATTAGTCCAAGGACAAGAGCTACAGAAGCTATTTTAAAGTTTATGCTCTTAAGAATTGTATATTTAATTATAAATATATAATGTAAGAAGATATTGAAATTCTTGTGGTAATAGCAATTGTTTATTGTAGCTATGGTATCATAGAAGTGAGTAGAGGGAGGAAAGACTTTTGACTAGGGTAATCACAGAGGGCTTCACAGAGAAGGTGCTATTTTTGATGGCCTTTGAAGAAAACATCAGATTTCTCAAGAAGAAGAAAGGAGCAGTAGCATTCTGGAGAATATGTTTGGTGAATTCTCACTAGATTTCCTCTCATGACTAGTCTGTCCTCATCACCTAATACTGCCTGTCATCTCTAGGAGTGCTGAGACCAAGTCCCAGTCAGACACACCCTGCTTAGTACCTCAATCATGGATCCCAGTATTCTCAGGGCTTCATGAATGCACCAGGGTCGAGGGCCTGGGCAGAACTCTCTCACCTAAGGGATAGCCCTCATTCCTGTAGCCTCATCTAATGCTTTTTGGGAAGGACAAATATACTTACAATACCTTGCATCCCAGCAAGCGACAGCAAGGGGCTGGGGGAGTGAACTCACATGAAATAGTGTGTGACACTAGTCATAACAAACTCAACTGCAAAGCCTTTAAGGTCTGCCTGGTGTCACCTTTTTCAGAAATTAGTGGGCTCCATTCTTTTCTGCCTAGAATCACTGAGGCTCCCTCTATATTCATCAGGTAATCCAAGAGAATACTGACGGCAGTCAGACCTGTTGGCTGTTAAAGAGAAATGCTTATACCATAAACATCCAGCCCATCATGGTCTCCAAAGCTTTGTTCAACTTTTCTTTCTCCAACAAGCATAAACAAAGGCAGACCATTTTACAACTATTTTTAAAACATAAGAAAATTGTCACCCTCTTGTCTTTCTGTTTTCATGAGATATCAGTTCCGAAGAAAGACTAAGTTTGAGTTTCTTTAAATTAAATTAGATCCACTTTCTAATTAATTCATTTTGTTCCTTTGGAAATTATTCAAGAAGGAAAATGTTTTTTTTTTATTTATTTCTCTTTCCATGTTATAGTTTTTTTTAGAATTTTTTAGAGCGGTTGTCGATTTGTAACAAAATTGAGATATATAGAGATTTCTCTTCTACGCATGTGCACACACATACATAGCCTCCTTCGTGATCAACATCTCTCACCAGAGTGGTACATGTTTTAACAAGGATAAAGTTAAATTGACATATTATGATCACTCAAAGTCCATAGTTTACCTGAAGGTTTACTCTTGGTGTTCTATGGGTTTGAATATGTGTATAAAGACATATGTATCTGTCATTATACTATCATACAGAGTATCTTCACTGCCCTAAAAATCCTCTGTGCTCTGCCTATTACTCTTTCCTCCTAACCACAAGCCCTGGCAACCACCAATCTTTTTATTATCTCTGTAGTTCTGCCTTTTCCAGAATGTCATATTATTGAGCCTGAAATAAGTCCGGTTAGATTGGCTTATTTCTCTTAGGAATATACATTTAAGCTTCTTTCATGTCTTGTCATGGCTTGAGAGATCATTTCTTTTTAGTGCCAGATAATATTTCATTGTCTGGATTTACCATTTTAGATATATAAATAGATAGATATAGATATAGATATAGATATAGATATAGATATAGATACAGAGATATAGATATAGATACAGATATATTCATTCATTTATTGAAGAATATCTCCATTATTTCCAAGTTTTATCAATTATGAATGAAGCTGATATAAACATCCATGTGGATAAACATGATTTCTGTTTGTTTGAGTAAATACCAATGAGCACTATTGTTTAATTGTATGGTCAAGTATGTTTCATTTTGTAAGAAACAACTAGACTGACTTCAAAACTGGCTGCACCATTTTGCATTCCCACCAGCGAGGGATGAAGGTTTCTGTTTGCCCCACATTCTTGTCAGCATTTGGTGTTGCCAGATTTTGACTCCTCTAACAGGTGTTAATGATTTCTAATTGTTTTAATTTGCATTTTCCTGATTACATGATGTGAAGCATCTTTTTTTCTTATGCTTATTTGCCATCTGTGTATCTTCTTTGGTGAGGTGTTTGTTAAGTTCTTTGGCCCATTTTTTAATTGGGTTGTTTGTTTTCTGATGGTTGGGTTTTAAGAGTTCTTTTGTATATTTTAGATATCAGATGTTTCTTTTGCAAATATTTCTCCCAGTCTTTGGCTTATCTTTTTATTCTCTCCATGTATTCTTTCAAAACCAGTTTTTAATTTTAATGAAGTTCATTGTATCCATTATTTTTTTAATGGATTATGTTTTTAACATTATATCTAAAAAGGCATCACCGCATCCAAGATCATTTAGGTTTTCTCCTGTGTTATCTTCTAGGAGTTTTATAGTTTTACATTTTATATTTAGATCTATGACCTACTTTGAGTTAACTTTTGTGCAGGGTGTAAGGTCTCTGTCTGGATTTATGATTTTGCACGTAGATGTCCTATTGTTCCAGCATCATTTGTTGAAGGCACTTTCTTTGCTCTATTGTATGCCATTGCTCCTTTGTCAAAGGTCAGTCTACTAACTTTATGGGAGTCTATTTCTGGGCTCTCTATTCTGTTCCATTGATCCATTTGCCTGTTCTTTCACTGATATCGCACTGACTTGATTACTGTACCTTTATAGTCAGTCATGAAGGTAGCATCATTCTTCCAAATTTGTTCTTCTCCTTCAATATTATTTTGGCTATTCTGGTTCTTTTGACTCTCCAAATAAACTTTAGAATAAGTTTGCTGATATCTGTAAAATAACTTACTGGTATTTTGGTTGAGATTTCTTTTGAAATTTTACATAATTAAAACTGTGCTGTCCAATACAGTAGCCACTACCCGCAAGGGGCTGATGAGGCCTTGAAATATAATCTGATCCAAATTGAGATATGCTATCAGTATAAAATTCACACAGAATGTTGAAGACCAAAGATAAAGAATAATGATAATATATTATTGTTCTTTATATTGATTACATGTAGAAATGACTATATTTGGTTTATATTCATATGATAAAATATTATTAAAATTATTTTTTCTATTTCTTTTTACTCTTTTGAAAACTATGGGCCCTAGGAAATGTAAAATTGCCTGTGTGGCTCAGACTATACTAATATTGGACTGTGATGCTTTAGAGAGCCTGGAAGAGCAGCTGGACTCTGCTTTCCTTACTAGTGCTTTTACCAGCTGATTGACTTGAACATCAATGTAGTTTATAGGGAAATAACTTTAGTATAGATCTGGATGCCCTGCCAAGGTTTTGAAGTAATCTGGAAGAGTTTTTGGAACTCTCTTAGTTAATTCTGTTTAAATTATCTTTATCCCAAGAAGACATCTCCAACCTGAATCCCTGACATAAGTTATTAACTATGGTAGACACCATAGACTGTCTGTCTGAACTTGCATTCTCAACTCTCTTCCTACACGATGCTTTACACTTGAAGTCTAAACGTTTAAATGACTCCCTTGCTCAGTCTTCCCATATAGCTCTATATACCCAATAAGATAGTTTCAGCCAGTGAGACCTGGATAAGGCCTACTGAGGTAAAAGTTTTTGGTTTTCTGACAGAAAAAGGATAGGTGCAGCTCTTGAAATCTCTTTCCTTTTCTTTTGGTCTCCAGAGCAGATGTATCTCTCTACCCTCAGCATCTGACTTGTGCCTAAGAAGGAAAGCTCAGGATCATCCCATAGATCCTGTGTCTCTCTTTTTTGAGCCACTGAGCCAATATCAAGTCACTCAACTTCAGACTTCTTGTAATATGTGAAAGTAATTTCCCATATTGTATAAGGTGCCATAAATTAGGCTACTTGCAGCTGATCATATGCCCAAATGATGCACTTATCCCTCAAGTGTCCAGACTCAGAAACTTTGCCACCATTGATGTCGCCTCTTCACCAACAAATAAAGTTTATCACTGAGCCCTGCCACTTACCTACTTTGCTTTCTGTCCCAGGCACCTTTTCAGTCTCATTCAGTCCAACTCCTCACTATATAATTCCAAGATGAGATGAAAGCTGCCACAGTCTTCTTCAAGATTTTTTAAATGATTCTGTTTCTAGCCACATGAAGGGCAAATGACCTACCTTGGAAAAAATTCAAGATCCTTCACCATGTCTTCGTAATCCACCTTTCTAGTCTTAGCTGTTTATATATGTATATATACACTTTTTTATATTGTATTTCTTAAAAGTCTTCCTAAAAATTTACGTTCTTTCTTCACATTCTTAATTCTGCCTCTCTGTGTCTGGGATGCTTTGCTTCTTTATGGCACTGTGGAAAGGCAGTCCATCTTTTAAAAGCCAGATGATATGTTTTACTGTCCTAGTCATATTTTCTGGTCCCTCTCCAGTCAAAAGTGCTCCTCCCCTCCTATAGCTTTTTTGGTCATGTACAAATTTCTCTGAGGCCCAGGTATATGGAACAAGCACTATGTTAAGTATTAAGAAATGAGTAAGACACGATCTCTGCCATCGATGCATCTGTAGATATGTGGAGGAGACAGGAAAAGATAATTTCAATATACAAAAGTTACTTAGCTCAACTTTGGAGGGTCAGCCTTTGAGAAAGTGGTATCTGAGGCAAAATGAAGAGTTAGTAACCAAGTGAAAAAGCAGTTCAGATCGTTCCAGAGAGAAGAAATAGTATGAGCAAAAACAGAGACAAGGAACACCATACTGGTGTAATGAACTGTAAGGGCTTTGCCACTAAAGTTTCCCTTCAGTCACTGACCAGTTTTATAGAGATGATGGGCAAATGGATGGAGTAAAATGTTCTCAGATTTGTTTTTGGTGGCAAAGACTTATAATATCATAATTTTCCATATGACAGGGCTATCAGTAATGCTTCCTTTTAATTTTTTAAAAAGAAAAATAAAACACAAAATAACCAGTACATGTAATTTGGTACAATTGTCAATCTCTCTTTTTGTACCCTTTCTTTGAATGCTACTTGGAATTCAATCTCTGGTGGGTATTTGTTATAAGAAAACAGGAAAAAAATGTAAGCATACAGATATGGTAATCCTTATTTACTAAATTATGCAATGTTATATCTACATATAATAATAAAGAGATCATATGGTTCATTTCTTACACTGTCAGGTGGACTTGTTCCTGAAAAAAGAGTTAATTCATTAAGGTATCATTAGCAGTTTTAACAGATCAAGTCTGAGATCTCAGCTGGTTGGCACAATAAAAGTCTGTTTTCAGTGTACTCCATGGGCCGATGCCAGCCTTTCTACTTGAATGGCTTTCCAAGTAGTGATTTGGGCATATGATGAATTTATGCTAAAAATGTAAGGGGTTAATATATTGATTAAAAGGACAAAATTACATATTATAATTGTATCACTTTTCTCCTCCAAAGGCATTTAATTTTATTCATGTATTGATTCATTCACTTGTTAATTTCAACAAACATCCACTAAGCAAAACAAAAGCTAGGCATAACATCAGGAGTTATTGCAAAGAGACATAGATCAGAGATATCGATATTGAGTAATTTCTCTCTCCATCTGGTAGAGTGCTTATCCCAAAGTAGGTGCTTGGCTACTTTATTCATTTGTTGAACTAATTATTCAATTAGTTATTCAATCCAGCATTATAAAATACACTGTTATAAGGCTGTAGTGATTACCACAGAGGTGATGGAGCTGACAATAATTTATATTGCATTGGCCTATCTAAATTCCAAAAAGGTGTCCTGGGTGTATTTTGGCTATTTGTTGGAAAGATAAAAACCTCATGTACTGATTTGCTTCCACCGTTCATTAATTCCTTAGTTAAATATGAAAACACCTAGAACTGTGCCAAATACCAAAGGAACACTCAATTATATGCTATTTAATGAGGGTGATAACAATAAAAGTTACAAGTCTGGAAAATGAATAGCAATACTATGATCCCATTTTAACAAGCTGGATGGTGTTTCAAAATTGCTACATTTAGAAATTGGGGCTTTTTCTTCTCCCCATACCCCAAGGAGTATTTTCTAAAGGAATCAGAGGGTCATTGCCATCTAGTATGGCAGTTACAATTCTTTTATTCATAATGGATTATTTCTGAAGGACACATGGGTGTTAGTGAGGTAACCATAAAGAGGAAGATCTGTGAATTTGTGGCAAAGTAATTTTGATCAATGTTTAAGCTTACCAGATTTCTAGAGGTAGAGAATGTCATGAGATTAATGAATTAGCAAGAAATATTTCTTATAAATAAGGCATAATAAATTTATGCTTTGACATAGACTCCCAAATGAAATACATATAGAACAATAGATGCAATCTAAATAGGATAGTCAAGAAGGTATCTCTAGCCTCATAAACAAAATAGGCATTTCTGTGAATGCAAAGATTGCAGAAAACTGAAAATTATAAGAATGGTAGGCATTAGCATCCCAGAGCTTGGCTCCAGAGAACAAAGCTTGAGTGTTTCATACAAGATGGCCTAACAAAATGAAGAGCCACGCTTAAAAGCTAGAGGTTGGAGTGATCCTGGACAATATACAAGAAAGATTGGAATAACTGTCACTGCATGGGTGTATGACTTCATAGCAAACTCTAGGTAGACCAGGAGACAAAGATGGATTCTGATGACAAGAAGGTGGGACAAAATAGCATTTTCTCTATGAATAGGTTTGTAAACATCCCAATATCATGGCAGAGAAGGATCCCTGAACCTAGTTCTTGCCTGGGGTCTACAAGCAATCACATGGAGGAAATATCCAAATTTTTTTGTAAGAAATGCAATAATGAAAAACAAACAAAATTCAAAATATAAAGTTTTCCACTTAAAATGACTTTTTAACCCAAATTTAAAATATATGGAAGAAAAAAACTAAGAGATAACATCACAGAATTAATCATAGGTATAGATTTAATTTTAGATATAGTATTTAATTTACAGAATTTGAAAAAAAAATGTTAAAATTAAATAGGATTTTAATGCTCAAAGTGATAAATGAAACAATTCTATAAAGAATTATATATAAAATGATAATTTTTCCCCTTAAAAATAAACAAATATGGAACAAAAGCAGAACTTTTTAGAACCAGGAGATACTTAAAAAAAACCTATTTATGTATTAAAAATGAAAAGCATAGTCTTTGAAATTAAATATTAGATATTAGATAGCATAAAACTATATGCCAAGGAATATTCATGAATTGGAAGATTCACACAAAATTCAGCAGAAATAAAATGAGATCAGATATATGATGGAGTAATCGATTTCTATAGAGAATAGATCAAGATGTTCTTAAACATTTTTATGTGGTTTGTATAGAGTGTGATGGTTAATTTTATGTGTCAACTGGCTAGGCTATAGTGTCCAATTATTTTGTCGAACATCAGACTATATATTGCTGTGAAGGTCTTCTATAGCTGTGGTAGCATTAATGATCAGATGACTTTAAGGAAAGCATGTTACTTCTATAACGTGGGTGGGCCTCATCCAGTCACTTGAAGGCCTTTGGGGGCGGGGGTTTCCCAGGAAAGAAGGAATTCTGCCTCAAGACTGTAACAAAGAAATTCTCCCTGAGTTTTTAAACTGTTGTCCTACCCTATCGCTTTCAGACTCAGTATTACAACAGTAACCCTTACCCGAATTTCCAGCCTGCTACCCTGCCCTATAAATTTCTGAGTTGCCAGTCCCTGCAATTTAAGTCAGTTCCTTAAAACAAATCTCCCTTCTTCTCTGGATATATGCTATTTGTTCTGCTTCGCAGAAGAATCATAACTGATACACACAGAATGGAGAAAGTGTAGTGAAACCAATATTTAAATAACTTATTTATAGCATTTCCCCCCCAGAACTTAGAGTAGAAATCGATTAAATCAATAGAGAAAATAAACAGAACCAAAAGCTATTTCTATGAAAAGACCAATAAAATCAATAAGTCTATCTTTAGCCAAGTAAACTAAGGAAAATAATAAAAAGACACACATTACTCATGTCAGAAATTATGGAAAGGACATCACAACAGATCCCATGGACTTCAAAAGAATAAAAAAGAAATAGAAAAACTCCATGCCCACAATTTTGATAACTTAGATGAAATAGACCATTCCTTGAAACACACAGTCTGGCAAAAATCACACAAGTAGACAATCTGAATAGGCCTATACCTAACAAAGAAATTGAACTAATAAATAATAACTTCCCAGAACAGAAAGCAAGAAGCCCAAATGGGTTCACTGGTGAATTCTGGTGAATATTTAAGGAAAAAATTCTACCAGTTCTCTGCAGTCTCTTCTAAGAGATGGAAGCAGAGGGAATACCTCCTACTCCTAACTCACATCTACAAGGCCAGCATTACTCTACTGACAAAATAAGACATTGAGGATTGAATATTTTCATAACTTGTCCAGTGTCACATGGCTATATTTTCAAATTCCATTACTGGATACTCGGCTACTCAGAATCAGATTTGGGATCTCCAGGCCTTCTTTGCTCTTCTAGCACTTTTTTTGCTGACTGTTGAGACTTTGAGCCAGAAGCCTAAATATTCCTTTACTTCTCCTAATCTGTCTGGTGTTTAACTGAGACTTAAAAACCTAACTCCGGCAATTTGTTATTTCTTACCTGACTTTTTGTTTTCTACCTCTGCTCTCTCAAACTCATTCCCAATAATTTTTAAAAATTATTATTTAAAAATTTTTTCAATATTGCCTATAAGCCTGACCTTCATGCAAATTAATCCAGGGTGGTTTTGTGTGCGTCTGCTTGTGTGTGTGCGAGCTCGCATGTGTGTCTTTTTGCAGGGGGCGGGGTTCAGATAGAACAGTATTCACAAAATTTATAAGATGCCTGACCAGAATTAAGAGTACATTCTGTGGCCATTCAATAAATTTTGTTGTATGTGAGTGGAATTTTATTCTATTATATTCAGCCTCAAAAAGGTAATAAAACCTTTTACTTTCTTTGCATCTGTAGTTCATGCCAATAATCTCAATAAGCAATTTGAAGTAAATACTATTAAAAACTGAGCATTTTGGCATAAATATAATACCATCCTAGGAAATGAATCTATATGGTAGCTATAGATCCAGTTAATTGATGCAAAACAGATGGGGAAATGTAAATTATCATATTTGGCACCCTTGCTAGTTTGTTCTAGAGTCAATTTTAGTATCACTCTTTTTCCTGGAAAAATATTTTCATTGTTTATGTATGTGATTACTACTGTTATTACTATCACCAGTAATAACTCAGAAAATGATTTTAAGTAAAAGTTTCAAAGGAACTAATTACTTCTTTTTTACATTTAAATGTAGTGTTATTTTAAAGTGCAACTAAGTTCACTATGGAACACATAGACATCTATAGCTCTACTAAAGTACAAATAATCTCCAAGTTTTTCTTCTTTTATGGAAACGCTAATCCAGTACTATCCAATAATAATCTATATGTTACATTTCATTGCCACTTCTTTATCATCTTTTGAAATTATATTAAAATTAACTCGGCAGCACATGCCTCATCAGAACACACATTTATTGATAAGATTTTGCTTTCTTTTAATTTTCTCTAAGACATAATCTTCAAAAATCTGTTCACAGTGCACACCTATTAGAATTACCTAGATGGCTTAAAAAGAAAATTGACATTATCAAGTATTGGTGAAGATGAAAATCAAGCGGAATCCTCACAGACTTCTAGTGGGAATAGAAAATGGTACAGCCACTCGGGAAAATAGTAGACAGTTTCTTATAAAATTAAATATATACTCACTTTCTGGCCCAGCAATTCTAGCACTAGATATTTACCTACAAGAAATAAAAACATATATCCACATAAAAACATGCAAGCCAGTATTTGGAGTGGCTTAATTCACAGGTGCCCCCAAATAGAAGCAACCCAAAATGTTCATGAACCAGTAAATAGTACATCCATATAATGAAATACTATTCAATAAAAATGAATGAACTACCAACACATTCAGTAATAGGAATGAATTTCAAATGCATCATATTAAGATAAGCCAAATTTAAAAAGTTGTACAAGTACTGTATTATTTCATTTATAAGACATTCTAGAAAAAGACACTAAGGAAACAGAAAACAGATTGACGATTTCCTGGGTCTTGGCCTGGGAAGTGGGTAGCAGGGAAGAGATTGACTGCAGAGAGGCACAGGAGAAAATTTGGGAGGAGTGGTGAAAGTAGGGTACAGTCTTTTAGTTATAAGATAAACAAGGTCTGAGGATCTAATGTATAACATGGTAGCTATAGTTGATAATATTAAGTTGTGTAATTAAAATTTACTAGGAGAGTATAACTTAACTATTCTTACCACACACACACACATAAAAGGTAAATATGTGAAATGATGAATATATTAGCTTAATCAGAGGAATACTTTCACAATGTATATGGATATCATATCATCACATTGTACACATTAAATATCTTACAATTTTATTTGTCAGTTATACCTCAATGAATCTGAGACAAAAGGCAGTGGACACTTTGCTTGTGCACAGTAATGAGGCACATGGCATTACTTTGGCTAAACATGGTTGGGTGGATTGAGGGCTGTCAAGATGTTTCATTGTAATTAAGACTTTTCTCAGAAATTAAGCTCAATTTTAAGTGTCAATATGAAAGTCATGATTGCACTCCAAATTCAATACATTAGCCTTCAGACTTTATTTTTGGGAAATATCTACACTAATCTAATGGACTAAGTTAAAATAAAGGAATGAATAGCTATGTATGTCTAAGTAAATAACTGGGCCAAAGGAAAACATATTTATCACAGATTCGTAAAAAATGACTTATATCCTGTTTTGTTTTGTTTTGGTGTTTTTTGTAAATCTATGGGGCTTTACCTCTGAGGAATTTGTAATTTATGCCAAAGAAGTATATGATAATGTTCTTTTGTTTTCATGTTTATTTTCTTCCTTTTTAAATAAAGAAATCACAGTAGCACAATGAGATTTGCTACTTCAGCATAGCTGCCATTATGATAAATAAAAACACATATTTGCTCTATTTATTGGTGAAAAAAAATAAAATGCCATTAATACTGTGATAGACTAACATGGCTACTTGCGAGTTCTGTATTCAGGGGCATATTCAGCAAGGTCTCAAGACAGAGAGGCTTTGCAAGTTAACCTCACGGTTGAATAATGACCCCAAGTCCTAAGAAATGGTCTTTCTCTTCTTGTATATTCTCTTTTCTTCTCCTTTTTTGTGAGTGTCTAAAATCTCAGCTATATATATTAAAATTGGATTGATAATTAGTAGATTTCTCTGGAGGTTAAACATCACTTCAAGAACTAATGTGGATTTCAGATTTAATACTATCAGTGCCTTGACACCTTATACTGAAAAATTTACCAAACAGTTTTAAAGCTATAATCTAAGCTTACAGATGTATACGATTATGCCACTAGACAGTCCACAGTTTCAATAAATAGAAGGGTTCCTGTTCCTTTAGTAATTCTACATTTTTTCTCTATCTACTAGAACTTTGTTACTATATGTATTCTACATGGTTTCATCAGATTTCTTTTTGTAGGTCATTATTTTTTAAAAACATTTTAGGTCTATTATATAACTATCCACTGAGATTTTAATTATATTGACTATAATTTTTATTTATTTGTGTCTTTTATTTCTTTGTAGGTCTTTTAATAAGTGGCTTGATTTTCTTTCTCATAATTTATGTCTGTGTTATTTAACATTTATTTATTATTTTTAATGTTTACATGAGATTGTTGGAGTATATGAGATTAATATGAGATTGTTGGAGTATAATCATGTTTCTCATGTGAGATCTGTTTTTTCTGAGTTTTGGATTGAATGTGTTTCTCTTATGAAAAGTTTTCATTTGCACTACTAGTTAAATCAGGCTGGAACTACCTTTTTTTTGAAACCACTTTTTAATGTTAATTTCTAGCCCAAGTTTTCTTATAACTTGCAGGTAACACAGATTGAAACCCAAACTCTTTTTGATGGCAGGTCTAAGACCACAGTTTTTTAAGACAGACAATTTTATTCCCACCAAAAGATCAGGCCAAACTAATTGTGCTTACCTTTTGTCTTTATCTGCTGGCAGCTTTTCTAGTCTGTGTTTTCATTGAGGATATAGCCATAAAAACCCTGGATTTTAGGGAGATCTAAATGTCAACTCTAACTCAGCTAGGACCAAGTACTCATCTTTTGTTCCCCATGGCCATTAAACCTCTGACTCTGGTTATCAAGAAGGGGAATCTTCACATGAAAACCTCTTTATTAACACATTTTGCTCTGCTGCTTTCAACTTTTTAACCCCAGATTTCCATTAATTTCATGGGAGCTTAATATGCATCTTAATGAACGTTATATTTATTCCGAATTTCTCTTTGCTTTCTAATTGGAGTTTTATCAGGTTATTTTGTATAAGCATAATCACATATACATAAACACATCTAGTCATAAACAAAAATATATTCTTATCTAGGAATATTTTGATATTACATCCTTCTCAGTCATCTCCTAAAACATTCTTTCTGGCTCCAAGAAACACATATACCATTATTCTATAGTAGTATAGGTTATTTTTTTTCCCTTTTTTCCTTAGTTAAACTTTAATCCATTAAAAATGTAGCATTCATAGATACTGTAGCTGCATCTACAGACCTCACAAAAGGAGTGCGATTTTAATATGGATGTAATGAAAACTGAGCTCCTTCATTAACATACTACATTAGAATAATTGAAAAGTTTAACAGTCTGATTTAAAGTCTTTTACTTTCTTCATCCAAAATTCAGAAAAGTACACTTAAAACACAGCTTCTCTGTAATGATTCAGTGTCCTGACTTTTTTTTATAAATGTCATCCAAATTATTAATGCTAAGTACATTGTTGCTGAAAGAAAAGCTAAGAACATGTTGAATATTAAGCTCCTGATGCTCTGAATAATATGGCATAAGCTATTCTTGGTAATTGCTGTTGAAACCAAATTGGTCAAAGTATTTATTCAGAGACAGTCATAATGGTGTTTTCAGTTTTTGGCCATATTTCATAATGATATTAGCTATTTGAACAAGATGTATGTGCCAAATTAACATTGATTGACATTCAGAGACAAGAAAGGCCCACTGAGATTCACAGACATGCACTGCTGTAAAAATAGTAGCAAAGAGGAGAAAAATGTGTGGTGTTCGAGGAATGGCGAGTGAAGATAACAGGTGGAGGCTCAGTGGGCACATTTGTGTCAGAGCCGAACAGCATGAATGATAGTGAACTGTCCTTGCATTGCATAGGCAAAGACAGTCAGAGAATTGACAGCATGTAGCAAAGATCAAGCTCATATTTCGGACGTTGAAAGGACCAGGGAAGCAGTGAAGAAAGAGTGACATTACTTCTAGGTCATGGTTATCACTTGCAAGGGGATTCAAAAAAGTATTAAATGAATGTCAAAACACAATTGACTTGGAGTCAATCTAGCAAGAACTGTGTTGAAATCTTTTGTGGACTATTCTCACTGTAAGATTAAATTCTTCATATTTCCTTCATCAAGAGTCAGATTAGTTCTAGAGATAAAGAAAAATCTGAATCTTTAGCTGTGTATCAACAGAAGTGAAGAGAGGACAGGCTAAAAGGCAAGTGCTATGTAGATACAGAAGAATGCATTGGAAAAACTCAGGAAAATTCATCAGACAAGACACTGAATTAGTAGTTTGTTATTTGTGTTAGATGTATGCATAATCACAACAAATAGCGTTTTTATATTACATTTAGCTCATTTAGTTTCCATTTACTTACTGTTAAAAGAGGAAATTTTTATTAATCCATTTTCATGATAATTGTGACAAAGCAGACACTGTAGATGAAGTTGTTTATTGGGTAAAATATGCTTTTGATAATAGCTATAACTCATTCTTATACATTAAAAAATATAGTTAGGATTACTAGGTAATATAGTCTTAAAAAATAGAGGGTATTTTCATTAACAATTCATCAAGTTTTTAATTACTACCTATTTATGGAGACAGGTTTTTTGTTTCATATATTAACGTTATAAAAAGTCCATTTTCTCCTATTATATTGTACAATTTATGCTTTTTAAGATTCTTCCACAATTATCTTTGCTTCTTATAATTGTTTTAAATTTATTTATGAAGCTAAAGTTGTATAATAGAATCACAGTTTAAAAAATTATACCCAGAGCTCTCTGGAAAATCTTTCCCCCCATAAATATAAATAAACAATTAATAATCAATTTTAAAACAAGTGAAGGCATCAGCTCTACATTTATTCAAATAACATGTTTTCTGCGTCGTATACCCCAAGTATCATTCTCAATGGGAAAGAGAAATTTCTTTATCCATACTAACCACTGTTACACTTTTCCCTTTTCTCATTAATTATGAGCTAAAATTTGCATGTGAATTAAATTAATAATAATCTAGAAGTATATTGCCATTTATATTGTTAGTCAAAGCCTCATTTTTATTTACAGTGTTTCATCCTGAGAGAGACCTGGAAAGGCAAACTTATGAAGACCCTACATTTTTTCAACTTGTCCTGTACATTTAGAGTATCCAACAACCTCTCTCTGCTAGGCTCTCAGCTACCTTTAGTTTAATTACTATCCACTCAAAACTATTACTGCACTGTCTTGGTGATAACTGTGACTCACAAAAAGGACATTTATACTTAAAAAAATGAAATCTTCATTATATGTGACTTTTAATGTCACGCATCTGCTGTCTAAGACCAGATCTTGATCATTTCTCACGTTTAGTAGAGATGGTAGATTTGTAGGAAATGCCAAAGAAAATGCCCCTCATGGTATTTCTGTTTAGTTTTGAAGTCTGTTATTTATTGGTTTTACCATCAAAAGATAATAATTGTAGATAATTGTATTATTCTTAATTATTTTCTGTGAAAGGTTATATTTTATGAGACAGTTTGTTCTGAGTTGGAGCATAATGCACAAAATAACTCTAAGAATCCAACTTAGTATGTCGAAAGGCTGCCTTTTCCTATTTTATGTCACGATGGAAGAATACTTCTAAAAGAATAAGGATTGAACTTGTCTTTGGATTTTAAAATAAGCTACCTATGCCTCAATTAAATGGTTTGAGGCACAGAGAATTAAGCTTAATAAAGGCTTTCAAATCCTCAGCGTACAAGTAATGAGTGTGCAGGAACATTCTAGTGAAGGGCAAATTTATGTTCTAAACAACAGGCTTTTTCTCCCTTTGTGGTTTGAATTATTTTTCCATTGTTGTGGTGAAAATAAAAACGCTAGAAAAAAATCATATTGCTTAGCTTGGAAGTTTGGTGTTCTGGAAACCAGGGGACTGATTAGCAGAATATCTTTCCTCCGGAAGAATGCCACATGCCCATATGTAGTGTACATCAAATGCACGAATTGTTTCTTTCTTCATTCTCTCCAGCCCTGAGAAAGAATGGGTAGGTGAGAGGGTCAAACATAATTATATCTTCCTGCAAAGCTCTGCTTAGAAGGTCTGGCGGAGCCCTCCCAAATGGGGTGTCAGGCTGACTGGCAGGGCTGACTTCTCTGAGATGTAGCAGCAGCATTTTAATTCTAAATAAGAGCAAAAAAAATGTTCTGGTCACCAAGGAATTATATTTGAGTGTCCTCTGCAATAAGTATTGCTCTTTGATAAAATTTAAACTACGAAAGTAAAACTTAACTATTTGTAACCTTAAAATGAGGCATCAGTACTTTTATGAGAATGCTTGCAAAGTCCCATTTGCTATTTCCAGCCTCTCCCGGCATACTTTATTGTAGCATGAAACTTTAAAGAAGAGAGGGCAGGAAAAGCTACTTGCCTTCTGACTTGCAGGATTTTTCAGTGGAAACTTATATATTCACCCTTGATTCTAAAGTATTCATGCAAACCCACTGTACTTTTTATGAAAGTTCTTTTCTTTATGGATAATTCTCTCCTGGTGGCGTCAAATCACATGGTCTTCAGGTGTGTGGAATGTGCAAGGTATTTCTGCAAACCATTATTGACACAATCACATATGTCAGTGAACATATAAATAATGGAGGATTGAAAGGAACTTTTTAGCATCAAAATGGCATTATCTAATTAATGCTAGTTAATAGCTATTAAAAATTTGAATAAAGAAAGGCCTAACCATCACTTCTGTCTTTATTGCCAAAGCCAAGATTTTTCATCCTTGAGAAGGAAAGGATAAGTGAGTCAATAGTTTTCATTTTGCTATTCCAAACCCTGTAAATATTATCTATCTCATTTCTTCTTCTTCATTGTTTCCCTGAATATCTTCCTTCTTAAATTTAACAA
This sequence comes from Macroglossus sobrinus, assembly GCA_004027375.1. Lineage (NCBI taxonomy): Eukaryota > Metazoa > Chordata > Mammalia > Chiroptera > Pteropodidae > Macroglossus > Macroglossus sobrinus. The sequence goes on from PVKZ01000740.1 coordinate 559,934, forward strand.
ATATTGCACAATTAGCTAATAAATATACAATACTGTATTTGACATTAGAGGAAATATGAAAACAAATATTAAAAAATGATGTTTTGTAATAATTTACATGCATTGGAGGGCTATTCATGTGAACCCTTTTCCCTCTATAATGGAAAATAGCCATACTTTTCCAGCTTGCTCAGTTATCTCACATTTGTCTTATTTGCAAAAGGCCACCTCTAAATTCATGCATTTATCATCCAAGTCCCTTAAAATGGCCTAAGCTTATCTAAGTCCTGCTCTTTCAAATGCCAACTCGTCTCACCCTCCCTGTGAATATTTATTTCTCTGTGCTAATCATATCTTTCTCTTTTCAGCAAAAATCAGTTGGTTTTGGTGTCACTCTGGTCTGCATTATTTTATCTTTTATATACAGACCTTATCTTTACAAATTGATTATTAATTATTTATAAGAAAAAGTAACACCTTCTGCTTCACTCTAACCCTGATTTTTGCCTTGCAAATTTTTACCAGCAGGAGAGAATTTAACAATGGAAAATTGAATCACAGAATGCAGAAAGGATGTCATGTTAAATTATGTTCCCTCTTCCCTCATGTTCCATTGGTAACAGAAATGCCTGGTCCACAGATTTCAGATTCCATTGTCATATATGTGATATTATTTTACAGTTTCATGCACAATTTTAAAACAAACACTTAATAAACAAACCAAAAATTTTAGCAACCTGTCACCAGGTGGTGACAAAGTCTCAGTGGTGCATAGTTGAGTAATCCCAGTTGGTAAACCATAAACACACATGAATGCATAACAATATTACACATGTCATTGAAGATCCTTTTCTATTTTTTTGTTCTAAATTATGCAAGTGCAAAAGTGAGCCTGAACTCAGGTTGAAAGACAGTCTCCCTTCTCTTCTTACAAATCAACTATTATATACATTCTCTTTCCCTGGCCACACAAAACGCACAATTACTACATGTGTCAGTTTCTCTTGTCGATCTGTTCTCAGACCTGAACATGTCAAAAAGATTGGCTTCCGTTTCCCCTGCCAGTCAAAACTTGCTGACACTTTCTGGATTTTTGTTACTCTCCTTCCTTTCTTTTAATGGCAGAAGAAGAAGAAATGGCACATGTTATAATAAATCTTTATTCATATTTTAAAACAATTTTAAACTTCACAGCTATGATTTAACAATTAAAAGGAGAAATTCTATCTCTAGTTTAAGGTCCCTTATTCTATGGTTTTGTCTCACTTTTTCAGATTTACTTCCAACACTGAAGTACTATATATGCCAATGAATATGACTTTATTGCTGTCCTCTAAATATAGCCCATATTTCCCAGGCTTTATACCTGTACCATGCTTTTATACTGCATGCTTGCTCTGCCATTCAGAATCTTACCATCATTTCTTATTGTACCACCTAAGTTTTGTACCACCCAAGTATTGCCACCTACATAAAACTTTCCCTGTGTCCACTGCTGTTTGGGATTCTTCCCTTTTCTAAATGCTTACATCAGTTTATTCATTTTTTTATGACACTTATGACAGCCCAGTATTTTATTTATTTTCATAGCCCTGTTTTACTGTCTGTTAAACTGAATGAATTGTACAGCATAGACCAAGCCAATGATTTCTGTGTTTCAGCTCTTTTGCTAGAGCTCTCTGTATCTGGCATCTTCCTGTTTATCAAACAAGAACCCACTGATCTGACATGAACAGAACTTATTATTATATTATATAAAATACCACTTAGCTTTTGAGTTTTTGGGTTATAGACAAGATTTTTATAGAAACAGAATTGAAAATTAGAAATTAGTGGTCTTTATTATGTGCATGTATGTGTATGCACCCATACACATACACACACGTGCGTGCGTGCATGCACACACACATAAACACACACAGTGTTAAACTGAATTTGTTCAGATACAAGATACATTTTTGGACAACTATATTTACATTTTTAAAATGTCTCACACTAAGCAGGAAAACACAGGAAGAAAAGAGATTGATTTTTTTTTAGGTTTTAAACTAGTCAGAACTTTACTAATGATTCTATTTCCAATTGGAATTTAGAGGATATTGTGTAAAAGACCAGGGGACACAAAGGGCATGAAAGGAAAATTGGAGGCAAAAATAGGAAAGCACTAAAGTGATAGACTAGATGGAAAAATGAAAAAGAGTTTATAGAAATAAATTAATAACTGAAGTAAATTACCAAGGGTAAGCTTAAGAAGCTTGAATTATATGTGGAAGACAAGTGGGTGCAAGTAGAATGATTCAAAAAGAAAAATTACATGAAGTGAGTGGGAGAAATGTATGATTTTATACTAAAGCATTTTAAGTACATAGGAATGAAAGGAAAAAAAAAGTTATATGCAGCTACAAGAAATAAAGTTCCCTTAATAAAAATGTGAACAATCACACATAGAAAATGATTCATTGCAGAATGAAGGGTGAGCTACAGATCTCTAACAGTCATCTCAGTATGTTGACCTTTGTAGATTGAAGAACAAATAGGAAATGCCAACAGGGCATCCACAATCAGCACAAAGGGAGGTGAAGTTATTGTAAGAGCCATAGATTTAAGCTGCTATTGTGCAAAACCAGCTTTAAAATGGCAAGAGCCATAGCACTAGGGATACAAAACTAGGAATGATTTTTAAATGGCTAAAATTACATGCATCTTCATTATAAAATTTTTCAAGCCTCTGGGAACCAAAGAACACATCTGTCAAATGTAGTTTTTTGAACTTTGTGTTACCAATAATATATTTAAGAATTTATTTCAACAATTATGTGTCTGCGTATTAGAATACGACTGATCTTTATTCACAGCTCAGTCACCTATCCTTGTGATTATGGGCAAGCCACTTAAATTTCTCTATTTTCATTTTTTCTAATTGGTAAAATATGAGCAGTGTTACCTACTGATCACAATATTTGGGGGATCATTGAGGTGAATCAGGTAGCACTGAAAACAGAGCTTGTTAAAGAGTAAGTCTTCAGTAAATTCTATTGTATATCATGGTGCTTTGAATTTAAATTATACTTCTCGCTCATGCTTTGTAAAGAGAGCTTTTATTTAAATATTTAACAATGGGTTAATTTTTTAAATATGCTATATTCCAGCTGATTTTCTCCATCACTTTTGGAGTTCAGCTCAAGCTTAGAGACTAGGCTTCCTAAAAATTTAAAGGCTTGGTTACTTCAGCAATCTGTTTCATTTTCTGTAGATATTTTTCACTCTCACCCTCCATCACAGCCTCCACCCTACCACAGTCAGTGTTTTTCATTAATTAGTCAAGAATGTAGAAAGGTTTTATTGTTCAGGAACAAAGCGGTGCTAATTAAATAAAGAAGAATCCATCTAGGATACAAAACTCAGATAAAGCAGAATGAGATCAACCAGGACACATTTTGGCTTTCAAGCTTGTATATATGATGTTGCACCACAATGAATTACTTATTTTCAACAACCTATGATATATGTGTGTGTTTAAACTCTTGTTAAAGCAGTCATGTGATTATGTAGAAGTTGTGTTTAAAAGCTGCATCACGCAGCCCCATTCAGGAACACCAGTGAAATTGATGGAATGCACCATAACTGCAGTCATTCTTACTTAGGCCCAAACAACTGACCATTATATTTGTTGATTCAAACTTAGCAACTGGCAAAACTTAGCAACCGAGATGCCTTCTTATATGTGCTTCAGTAATTTCATGAAAAATATTTACCTCCTTTAAACTTCCTTTATTCAAAATGTTCCTTTTTTTTTGTTCCTATATGACATATGGTAGATACTCTAGACTGTAATTAAGCAAAATAGAGAATAGGAATTAGGAGAACTTGAAACATTGTTTTGAAATTTAAGTGCTACTTCAGAGATTTCAAATAACTTTAATTCAAATGGACTTAATTCATTAAAATTACTTCGGCATCCATGATTTGCATGTCATTTTGATAGGTATAATGGAATATACAGAGATGAGAATGATGAAATACTTGCCTACCATCAGCATTATATAAATGATAATATCACTATATTATGATTAGGTAGGGTTAATCAAAGGAATACTGGAAGTGTTTAATATTGAGATATTGAAGGAATAAAACTATATGACCATTAATACATGTATATAAAACTCACATTTTAAAATTTCTTAACAAATATAGACTAGAAAAGGAATTGCTTAAATTGGTAATGATCAATAGCAAAAGTATACAATAAACATCATGCTTAATAGTGAAACATTAGAGATAGTCTCATTAAAACTTGGATATTAAAAGGATGTCTGCTATCTTCATTGGTTTTCAGCATTGTACTAGAAAAATTCTATCCAGCATTATAGGGCAAGAAAAGTCATTAAAAAGATGATAAATTGAGAGGGTAAAAGCAAAGTGTCACGTTCCTTAAAGAGAAACATTAATAAAATTATTAGAATGAATGATTCCTGAGAGAAGAGGAGAAATGAGGTGAGCTTACAGCCTGAAGAGAGTTTACAGGAATCACTCAAAACAGAGAAAGGGAACCCAAGCAGATCTCGGCACCTTCCCTGAGATGAAGCCATAAAATTGGGAGCTCAGGTTGGCCAAGGCAACTCGAGATTGCAAGGCTTTGTTGCAGGGAGGAGAGAGCTGCAGGATTGTCCTAAACTCAAGAGGTCAGCAGAGGATAGTTCAGATAAGCAGTAATCAGTGTATGTTTGCAAGGAAACTTTATTAGGATTGGATAAGAAACATCTGAAGGGTTCTTCACAAAATTAGAATACACTGGACTACAAGATTAAAAAGAAAAGAAAAGAAAAGAAAAGAAAAAACATAATGCCTAGAGAATCAGAGTACTTAAAGTAGTGACTCAGTAGTGAGGCAAAATTAGCCTTAGACTAGTTCTCTGAATCACCTGGTAAAGCTTAAAAGCAAACATCAAAAAGATCAAGCTATTTCTTCATAACCAGCTTGAAAGGACAAAATTCAAGATTTTTTGTTTGTTTGTTTAATACTTGATTATCCAGAACTTAATAATAAAAAATTTGCAATGTCAGTCATCTATTTAAAAATTATTAAGCATGTAGGGAAGCAAAAATATATGATGTAATGAAGAGAAAAATAAATAAATAAAAACTAAATCAGAGTTTTTCTGGTTCAACGTGTAAAGAGCTTGGAACTCACTATAATCCTCAAAATGAGGGGGGGGGGGAAGCTAAACTGACAATCAACACATCTTCTTAGATTCATTAGAGAACTGAAGTCACTGGGCAAATTTCTTAGTTCTTTCTCCAAATTGGAGAGACAGGTGAAAACATAGAATTACAGTTTACTAGAGCAGAAGTCTAGTAAAAGAAGTTGACAAGAGTCAGTACCAGATGCCTTTTACCTAGAATATCATGTCCAGTTTTTGACACACACACAAAAAATTACAAAGCATATTAAAGATTAAAAAAAGAAAACATTTAAAGAGACAGAACAAGTATTAAAAGCAGATTCAGAAATGGCAGACATTTCTGCAAGTACTCGAACAAGATTTCACAATAACTCTGATTAATATGCTAAGGCATCTAATAGAAAAAGTAAATGATATGCAAGATTAGATGAGTAATGTGAACAGACAGATGGAGACTTTAAGACAGTGTCAACACCATCACATAAATGAAGACTGTCTTTGATGGATACATTATTAAACTGCAGACAGCTGAGGAAAGGATCAGTGAACTTGAAAAGAGGTAGACAGAAAATTCCAAAATTGAAATACAAAGAGAGAAAATATTTAAAATATTAAATAGCCATAAGAAGAAGGAAACCCTACCATTTGTGACAGCATGGATGAATCTGGAGGGCACTTTGCTAGGAGAGCTAAGCCAGAAAAGGAACGACATGCCCTGGGGGTCATCAGTTATATGTGAACTCTTCAAACAAACAAACAAACAAACAAAAACACAGTTTTTAGAAACAAAATAGAATGGTGTTTTCCAGGAGCTGAAGGACTTGGGGAAGGGGAAGTGGAGTAATATAAGCCAAATAATACAAATTTTTCAGTTATAAGAAAAAAATTTCTGAGGATCTAATGTACAGCATAGAGACTATAGTTAATTATACAGTATTGTATTCTTGAAAGTTCCTGAGAGTAGATGTTAGGCATTCTCTCCACACCAAAATATTAATAATAATAATAAAATAATAATAAGAAGAAGATTTAAAAATGTTGACTATGCAAGTTTATGGATGTGTTAATTATCTTGATTTTGGTAATTATTCTACAGTGTATATGAATTATCATGTTATTGTGTTGTATACTTTAAACATATACAATTACAATGATATATATAATTTGTCAAACATATACAATTTGTCAGACATTTACAATTACAATTATATACAATTTGTCAAACATTTACAATTACAATTATATACAATTTGTCAAACATATACAATTTGTCAATTATTCTATACATTTAACAAATAAATAGATGTAACAGAGTATTTGAGAACTGTGAGACAATTACAAAAGGTGTAATCTATATGAAGTGGAAATACCAGAAGGAGAAGAAAGGAGCAGAAGAAATATTTGAAGAAATAATGGCTGAGAACTTTCTAGTACTAATGGCAGATATCAAAATGCAGATCCAAGAAACTGAGGAAAATTCAAGTAGGATAAATGCCAAAAAAAATACACATAGCTATATTTAAACTGCACAAAAATCTAAAAAGTAAAAAGAAAACCTTGAGGAAAATCATAGGGAGGGAGGAACTGTACCTTTTGAAAAGCAAGGAGAAAAATTGCATTGGACTTCTCTTTAGAATTCAAAAAGCAAGAGAGTAGAGTGAAAATATTTAGTGTTGGGAAAAAAATCCACCAAGCTTGAATTCTGTATCCAGTGAAATTATTTTTTAATGAAGGAGAAATACTTTCTGAAACAAAAATTGAAGGAGATTGTTATCAAGTGACCTACTTTGCAAGAAAAGTGAAAAGAAGTTCTTCAGAGAAAAGGATTTGATGTATGTCAAAGACTCAGCTCTCCATAAAACAAGAGCATTAGAGAAAGAATAAATAAAAGTAAAATAAAATCTTTAATTATTTTATTCCTGTTGATCTAACAGGAATTTCTGTTAAAATAACAATAACAATATATTTAGTGTTTTTAGCTAATGAGTAAGTAAAGTGAATGACAGCCAAGTTACAGAAGGAAAAAATTGGGAATATTCAATTACTTGTGCTACCTATGAAATGATACAGTGTTATTTGAAAGTAGACTTAGATTAGTTATAACTGTATATTGCAAACACTAAGGCAACCTCTAACATATTTTTAAAGTATAAGTGGCATGTTAAGAGAGGAGATAGAATAGCAGCATAAAAAATGCTCTATTAAAACCAAAGAAGGGAGAAAAAGAGTGGAAAACAAAAACATGAAAAGAAAGAGAGAACAAGGAGAAGGAATAGAAAACATTAATACATATGGTAAAATAAACTCAACTATATCAATAATCACTTTAAATATGAAGTCTAAATGCACCAATTAAAATACAGATTTTCAGAGATCAGCGTGGATTAAAAGAAAAAAAATCCCAGCTGTATGTTGTATACAATAATACACTTTAAATAAAAAGACATAGATTTAAAATAGAGAATTATATGCTGTGCTGACACTAATCAAAAGAAAGCTAGAGTAGCTACATTAGTTTCAGACAAAGCCAACTCAGAGCAAGGAAAATTATCAGGAAAATGAGGGGCATTCCATAGTGAAAAAGGAGCCATCTCTCTCCAAGAAACTTAATCTTTAATGTGTACGCGTCTAACAAGGGAGCATCAAAATATGTGAGACTAAAATTGATAGTACTGTACGAAGAACTTGATGAATCCTCTATTGTAATAAGAGACTTTAATATACCTCTATCAATAATTGACATATCTAGTAGACAGAGAATTAGTAAGGACACAGTTGAACTCAGTAATGCCATCAATCAACTGGATATGATGGACATCTAGAGACTAGTACATTCAACAACAGCAGAATACACTTTCTTCTCAAGGTTGTGTTAAACATTAAAAAAATTGTGTTCTGGGATGTAAAACATAGCTTAAAAAGGGTAAGAGTATAAAAATCATAAAGATTTGCTCTCAGATAACAATGGAATTAAGCTAAAAATCAATAACAAAAATATAGCTGGAAATTCCAAAAGATTAAACAACCCACTTCAAGAGAAATTTAAAAATATTTTGAAGCAAATGAAAATGTGAATAAAATATCAGATTTCTGTTATATTTCAAAAGCAATTCTTAGAGGGAAATTTATACCAATGAATACATATATTAGAAAGGAAGAAAAATCTAAAATCAATAACCTAAGCTTGCACCTTAAGGAACTAAAAAAGTTGAGCACATTGAATACAAAGTAAGCAGAAGAAAAGAAATAGTAATAATAATAATAATAATAAAATAAGGTAGAAATCAATGAAGTTAAAAACAAGCAATACAGTAAATCCATAATCTAGTTCTTTAAAAAAACAATAAAATTGATAAATTTTCAGCTGTGATTAGTAACAGACAGAGACAGAAGGCACACATTACTAATATCAAAAAAGAAAAACCATCACCAATGACTCCATGGGCACTAAAAGGATAATAGAGTAATATTGTGAACAACTCTATGACCATAAATTGGTAATCTAGATAAAAGGGACCAATTCTTTGAAAAGATATAGTCTGTAAAAACACACTGGAAGACAAAGGCCATCTGAATAGGCTTTCATCTATTAAAGAAACTGAATCAATAATTAATAACCTTCCCAGATAGAAAGTGCTGAGCTTACATGGGTTCACTGGGGACTCCTACCAAACATTTAAGGAAATAATTAGGGCAATTCTCTCCAATCTATTACAGAAAATAAAAGCTGAAGAAATGCTTCCTAAATTGTTGCATGAGACCATCATAGTTGTAGTACCAAATCAGATAAAGACATTGAAAAAGAAAAACTATAGCGCAGTATCTCTCATGAACATAGATGTAAATTTAATAATGTGCAAAATTTATTATGCGCCATAACCAAGTAGAATTTATTTCAGATATGCAAAACTGGTTCAACATTTGAAAATCAATATAATCTATCACATTAACAGGCTAGAGAAAAATCACATGATATCAAAAAATACAAGAAAAAAGCATTTGACAAAACCCAACATCCACTTATGATAAAACCTCTCAGCAACTAAGGATAGTTGCAATTTCTTCAACTTGATAAAGAACACGTACAAAAAGCCTATAGCTAACATCAAACTTAATAGTGATAAAGTAGATGCTTTCCTGCTACTGTCATGAACAAGGAAAGAATGTTCTCTCTCACCTATTAAAAATCATACTGGATTCCTAGCTAATGCAAGAAGACAAAATATAAAAGGTACACAGATGGAGAATAAAGAAATATAACAAACTTTGTTTGTAGATGAGATGACTGTCTATGTAGAAAATCCTGAAGAATTAACAACAAAAACCCTCCTAGAACTAACAAGTAATTAAAACAAGTTTTCAGGATATGAAGTTAAAATACACAAGGCAACTGATATACCGATGATGAAATTTGGAATTTGAAATTAGAAACACTATATCTTTTATATTAGCATCTAAAAACAATGTACTTAGGTATAAATCTTACAAAATATGTGCAAGATTTATATGAGGAAAACTACAAAACTCTGATGAAATAAATCAAAGTATACAAAATAACTAGACAGATATTTCATGTTTTTGGATAGGAAAACTCAATATTGTTAAGATATCAATTACTTACAACTTGAATTATTTCAATAAAAATCCCAATAAAAATTTCAGCAAGTTATTCTGTGACTATCTACAAATTGCTTCTAAAGTTTATGTGTAAATGCTGTTTTCCCAGAATAGCCAAGACATCGTTGATGGAGAACAAAGTCAGAGGACCAACCCTATCTGACTTAAAAGACTTACTATGGTACTACAGTTATTAAGTCAGTGTCATATGGCAAAAGAACACACAAATACTTTAGTGGAACAGAACAGAGAGCTCAGATATAGAGCCACACAAATATAGTTGACTGATGTTGGACCGAAAAGCAAAGGCAATTCATTGGAGAAGGATAGTATTTTTCAACAAATATTGCTGGAACAACTAGATATCCCCATGTACAAAAATATATATATATATATGACACATACCTCAATTAAGACAGAAAACTATAAAACTCCTAGAAGAACACATAGGAGAAAATTTAGTTTACTTTAGGTTTGCCAATGACTTTTTAGGTACAATACCAAGAGCAGGAGCCATAAAAGAAAATATTCATAAGTTGAACTTCATTAAAATTTAAAACTTTCATTCTATATAAAATAATTGTTAAACAAATGAAAATGCAAGCCTCAGACTGGGAGAAAATCTTTGTAAAACATGTATCTCATAAAGTATTGGTACCCAAAATAAAATAAAATAAACCTCCTAAAATTCAACAATAAGAAAAACAAACATGTGCAGATGCCAAAGAAACATCTGAAAAGCTGCTCAATGACTTATGCCATCAGGAATTACACATGAAAAGAACAATGAAGTACGACTACACAGCTATTAGAATGACTAAAATCTAAAACATTGACAAAAGCAAATGCAGGTGAGTATGTGGAGCAACAGGAACTCACATTCATTGTGGGCAGGGATGCAAAATGGTACAACCACTTTGGAAGAAAGTTTGGCAGTTTCTCAGAAACCTAAACATGTTTGCATATAAGATGTCAGTCATGTTCCTTGATATTTACCCAGATGAGTTGAAAACTTATGTTCACACACAAACATGCACATGAATGTTTATAGCAGCTTTACTCATAGTTGCCAAAACTTGGAGGCAACCAAGATGCCCTTCAGTAGGTGAATGGATAAGCAAACTGATATACCTACTCAAAGTAATATTATTCAGTGTTAAAAAGAAATGAGCTATTCAGCCACGAAAAGGCATAGAGGAAACTTAAATGCAAATTGCTAAGCGAAAGAAGCCAATCTGAGAAGCTACATACTGTATTATCTAAATCTATGATATTCTACAAAAGATAAAACTACAGTAACAATAAAAAGATCAGGAGTTGACGGTAGTATTTGGAGAGAGAGAGAATGGTTAATATATAGGGCACAGGGAGTTTTTAGGGCAGTGAAACTATTATCTATAACAATCTAATGGTGAATTCTTGTAACTATGCATTTGTCAAAACCCATAGATTTTACAATACAAGAGTGAACTCTAATGGGAATGTGGAATTTAGTTAATAGTAATTCATCAATACTTTTTGCTCAGTTTTTTTAAAAATCAAAACCTGTTCTAAAAAAGTATTTTTTAATTTTTATATCATAAATGATACGATTAGTAGACAAGAACATTAAAATAGATATTATAATTAAATTTTGTTTATAAAGATAAAGATTGATTTTTGTCAAATAGAAAATGGAATTTATTATACCGAATTAAATTTAACTTTTATAAACAAAGTGCAACATCTGAGATAAACAAATATACTTGGAGGGATTAATAAAATATTAGACACTGGAAAAGAAAAGACTATTAAATTTGAAGACATAAATGAATCTATCCAAAATGAAACATAAAAAAAAAATTTATATATCTAGGTACTATAATGGAGCTTAGGAAATCAAAAATAAACAAAAGAAAATTGAAAATAATACAGGGAATGATAAAGCAATATAAAAAGATGTCTACTAATATTTCAGGCCAAAGTTACAGCCCAAGAAGTTTCGAATACTCAATTTCTTTTTCCCAAGCTTTCTCTAGATACTATAGATTCCTCTGTCAAAAATGTATTAACTGATTTTTTTTTAAGGCTCCATCACTGGGGAAGGAATTGAGTGTGTCTTATTACTTCCAGTAAAGAGGAGTCATCCATGACTGAGAGGTTTAGCCTGTGCCTCTGGTGATAATAACTAATGGATATGGGAGTGGGAAAAAGAAATGAAAAAGAAATTGGTGACATAGACTTCAACTTTCAGAAGTCGAATAAGGTTTCCTTGCCTTGCATGTTTTAAAAGTTTGATTACAAAACAGGGTCTCTTTTTTTGTTTTCTTTTTCATTCTTTGATGTTCACTCCAGCCATTTTTAATTGTATAGAGGCCATTTTCTCACAGAGAAATGCTTAGTTTAGTAGCTTGAATAACATTCAGGTTCGATTGCTGACTCTGCTGCAATTTAAATAATTCTTTAGCAGTGTTACTTTTGCTGCTTTCTATTGGTACCATGATCTACTGGTGATTCATATTTCTGATGGTACTATAAAGTCAGGCAGACATACACTTTGTCAAGATTGGTATTCTAGACGTTTTATCATTAACTTTGATACTAAAGAAAAAAAAATATGTCAAAAGATAAGGACCCTAAAAACAAAATGAAAGATCCAGCAAGTTTTCTAAGATTACATTATTTGAGAAGCTAGACATTGGGGGAATATTTGTTGATTGGAGAAGTGAGGAAATTATAGGATATACTAAAATTTAAGAAGTACACTTGATGATTTGAGTCTTTAAAGAGCCCAGATTTAAAAGAATAGTGTTATGAAGGTTAGAGGCCAGACCACCTTAAGCATTACAAAATGGGAAAAGAACAGATTATTTGGGAGAAAGAAACTCTCAAATGATTGAGTGTCACCTTCTGCCAGTTCCCAAACTGGAACTAAAACTCAGTCTCAGTATGACCCCTTAATTTACCTTACCTCCATATTGCCTAATTGATAATCAGTTTCTTTCCACCTCAAAAATGTTTTTCTGTTTTTCTTTTTTTAAAATCCTACTTTTAGTCATATTTCAGACACCTATAGTTTGATATAGGACAGTAAAGCGAGTTTCCCATAATGACCTCACTAGCCCTGTGGCATCGGAACCATCCCCATTAGTTTTCAAATGCATCTCTCAGATTCAAATCCATCGTATCATTTCCTGCATGCAAAAACTTTGATAGCTTGATCTTTCCATTAGGTGAAACCCTGGATATCTAGGATACTTGGGGGCAAGGAGTGCTGAAGAAGGGTGGGCAGGGCAAGGGAGCCAAGTGACTCCAAGGGGGTGTTAGAGACAGCACGTGAAGGCTTCTGGGAGCTGTGCGATGTCAGAATCCAGACAGATGAGGGAGGAAGGCATCCATGCAAGGCGTCAGGCCAGGGGGAGATAAGTGAGCTAAGACGAAGTGAGGAAGATGTCTATGAAGGGCTGGGGTGGGAGGACAACCTGCTACGTGACCTGAACAAAGTAAGGAAGGTGCCCTTGGGGAACTCTGCCCACCATAGAGATTTAAAAAGGGAGTGGGGTGGGGGAGCTTTTTTTTTTTTTTTTTTTTTTTTTTTTTTAAATCAGGGACCAGCCTGGTCCTGTGTGTCTGAGCCCGGGCAGGGTGAGGGAGACTTCATACACTTGGGTGGTGCTGGCTCATGCAGGGTGTCAGGGCTAGAATAAGGTAAGGAGGGTGCTGGTGTGGGCAGGCTCGATGACAAAAACATAACTGGGATACACAGAAAGATTAATCGCATAAGCAAATAAGGGCAATGAGAGTCATGCTTACCAACCTCAGAATTACAAGTAGAGAAAGGGGGGGGAAAAAAGAGTGAGCCCTGTGATGCTGAATCGGAGGTAGAGATGCTAGTTTGAAGTCAACATACACGTGTAGATAAAAAAATCAACATGTAAATGTGTGTAGGCATATACATGCACAGATACAGTCACACATTTCCTAGCTCTGTCCACTGAGAGAATCTAGGAGCAGCAACACCCCAGTTGTAATGAGCAAACTTCATGCTTGGATCTTGGTTAATGCATAACATTGTCTCAGAGGTACCAGGTTGATCCCAGCTATGGGGCAGGAAAATTATAAGATGATATTAGAATATCTTGTTTCTAAAACTGGGCAGGAGTGTTCTCAAAGAATGACAGGAACTAGTAAAAGGACACAGGTGCCAGCTTGTGTTTCCCACTGGTTGGAGCATCGAAGTAATAAGAAATTATAACTTATTAAATAAAACTGCATAAAATAGGATTCTGGGAACAAATTAAAATTTGTAAGGAATGGGAAAAATACATATCTACAAATATACTTTCCTATAAAATATTTATTAATTATGTAGGAATAAAAAAGCAACTTTATAGTAGAAAAACTTGGTAGATACCACCTAAATGAAGTGATCCAAGTTAACATTGCCAATTTAGGAACAAATCAAAATCATGTGAGCCACGTGATAAGATGCAATGAGAAGAACCATGTAACATAAGTGAAATTTCCGTCAAAGATGTATAACCTGTCTGTAGTTGTAGAGACATCAGACAGGACCTAGCTGAGAAACATGCTACTCTGTAACCATCCCATAGCCTTTGGAAGTGTGAAAGTCACAGGAATGAAGGAAAGACCAAGAAACTGATCCAGATCGCAGGAATTTAAAAAGAATGACAACTAAATGCAGCACATGGTCCTGGTTCATTCACTGTAAACGGCATTGTCAGAATTTGAAGGGGCTCTAAGTATTAGATGGTAGTGATGTGTAAATGTTAACTCCCTGATCGTTCTGGGTTGTATTTTCAAGAGAATATCCTTGTTTGTTAAATTTAAAAATATATATACAACTAAAGTATTCAGAAGCAGAGGAAAAAAAAAAAACTAAAGTCAGTTTCAGTGATTCTAAAGCATGCGTTAGGACACCATTAATAAATGGCCCAGTTTATTTTTTAAACGTACTTCAAACACATATCACACATCATAATACCATTTTGGTTTGCACATGCAGTTTTACCTGATTTTCTTCAACTTTTCTACTTGAAAAACTTTTGCTCATTAAGATCAAACTCAATTGTAACTTCCTGTGCAAAAACTTGTATGCCTTCACTAGGTACCTCACATTTCTCCTTATTGTACACATGTGCTCTTTAAAAAAAAAATTGTGTATATATATATATATATATATATATATATATATATATATATAGAGAGAGAGAGAGAGAGAGAGAGTGCAGTTGACCCTGCTATTGCTTTGTAATAATTTGTTTATGATTATTTTTCTTCCCTACAATGTAAAGAGTTTTTTAATTGACATATTGCTATATTTCCAGTGCTCACTGTCTATCATATCTGACATAATATGTGCTCAAATATATTTTGAACAAATGAAGGAAATTTCTCTCAACCTGAAGGGTTTTGTATGTCATAGCTATCAGCCCTTCAATCTGTGCCAGCAATATTTTAGATAGATGAGTGTATAGATATACTGCTGAACAAAATTGTGACTTTCGGCAAGCTCTTTAACATAGATGATATTTTATAATGTATTTTAATACTTTCTGGTTGAAGATCATAAGGAAATCCACTGCTTTGTCTCCTGGCCTGCTGTCAATAACTGCCAACTCTTAGACTGTTCCTGCAGATAATAGTTGAAATGAGGAAGGGGAAAATTGAGGTTAATAATAAAAGCATTAAATTACGGATGCATTCTTGAAAGCTTCTTGGGGAATGCTTTTATTGCTTGTCCACCTGACTTTGGTGGAGCCAATGTAAATAGTGCAGTGTTTGATGGATCTGCATTCTGGCCTCAGCTCTCCTGCCTGGTGCTACATGAAGAGAGGTTTCATAGGAACAGAGCTATTGATATTAAAACACTCTAATGACTATTTTAAATGGTAATGCATCGTAAAATAACTTCCATCTGACTATCGAAAAAAATCCATTTTTGATGTTACGAACAATGTGGAAAATGACAATTATGCAATAGAGTTTCTCATTGAGCCATCTGTGAAACTGTTTGACCCATTGGTGACAAAACATTAACCTAAGATTTTATTCATGGAGTGTAGTGGAATGAGCTCTCAAATTGAATGAGAATTATTGAAATGTAAGTTTCTATAAGCTCATTAATTTTCAAAAGTTATTTAGAAGCTCTCAGGGGTTTCATTAAGCCCACACTATAGCTATAACCTGTGGGAAGGGAGTAGGGATGAGATTTCTTTTATTTACATAACTTAGAGGTTTCATGTCAGCCTTGAGTTTGAATTCCAACTCTGCCGATTGTTACCAGTATGAACTAGTTATAAAAGCACAGTATCGTCACTTGCAGAAATGCAGGAAATATTTATCCATTCAAGTGAGGCAAAGCTTTAAAAGAAGTGAAATGCATTCCTTATTTTAGAGGACTTCTGTAAGCTTTTGTTTGCAAATGAAAAACTTTAGTTCCGGTTCTAAAATTTATCTATGTAGATCTTTATCATGTGGCAAATCTGTTAGAGTTTTTTCTTGTCTTTGTATTTTTGTAATGATTCTTCATGTTTGAAATATAGGTATATATTTCAAAGTTATGGTAACACACTCCAATATATCTTTAGGTTTGTCCAGTCAAATTCTGGACAGAATATCCAAAGGGAGGGAAGGAAGAAAGTGGGGATGGGGGAGAAAAGAAAACATAGAGGTCTTAGAAAGGCACATTGGTGACATAATAACAGTAAAATGATTTGTGGCCTCTATAAACCAGAAAGAAACACATTTCTCTGCTATCAGGGTCCTCATTAGTAAGTTTTGGTAATATTCTAGAAGATGAAAAGAGATCCCATTCCCTCTTGAGTATTGTTGACATCACAGGGATTTGTTTGATCTGCATAATAGAAAACTTCCAAGTCTGTTTTTAAAATTATTATTTATTAAGGCAAAAGATATATACCCATCAGAATAACTAGGTATGTTGTATTAAACAGTTTTAAAATCTCATTGACTTACAACAGTAAAAATTGATTGTTTGCTTTTGGTCTCCTATTGCATGTGTAGTTTCCAGGGCAAAGCCTTTATTTGGTGTCTCCATGTCCTTCCCCCATATTAACACATCCAAACATAAGCTCTGACCCGAGAAGAAGAAGATGGAGAATTATTCATCAATGCTATATCTCATTGTGAAAACAAGTCACATAGTCACTTAACCTCAAGGGATCAAGGAATCTCTATCTTATTGTCCACAAAGAGAAAAACCAGTAAACTTGTTGAGTAGCACTGAGGACACCACAATGACCAGTGCAGCCCAGGCAGTTTTGCATCTTCAGTGTCATTACAATCTAGTAGAACTGGCAATGTGGTATTAGATAAACCTGTTATTTGTGTAATATTTAACACTTTATTTTATCTCTAAGTGTGATTTCAGTTGAAGTGATGTTTTGTTTCATCTAGCAATGACTCTGAACAAAATTACTATTTACTTTTTTCCTGAAAGGCTTGTGAATGAAGTTTTTAAATTTTATTAACTCGGTTGAATAATTCTAAGTGTATATAATCTTACCACTTTGTTTCATACTTGAATGTTTAATTCCAAGTCAAAGTAGCAAACAGCACCTGAAGAATGGAACACAGAGAGAAACTCTCCTGGACTCTAGTTCTACTAATAGGAAAAATTCCCTGCAACCTTTTTTGTTAGTCTCTGCTGTCATTAAACATAAAAAATTACCAAAGCATATTCTAATTTTTTAATATTCTCTTCTTTAGACAGTAATAGAAAAAATAAATTAATTAATCTCAAACTTTACAAAAAGATTGTCAGAACTTTTAGCAATCAACCTGGTAGACAGAAACCTAGTTTAGGTAACTGCTACTTACAGAGGATACAAACTTTATTACTTAAAATATCATTTTCATGCAGAAAGCAAAAGAAAGTAAATCACAGGCTTATTTGTAACTGTGAGTATTTAAAGTGATAACAATTATTTCCTCCTGAATGTTTAAACTTATAGTTAGTAGACAGTGAAGATAAATATGAGATCTAGTTAATTGAAATTTACTTTTATTTATCAGTATAGCATCAGTACTTCCATAGAATGAATGTGATTCCTTTTTTTCACAAAATCAGATTTAAACACTTTTTAGTGTCAATGCGTAAGTTAAGGAATGCTTTGAGACTAGTAAAGAGAATCGAAACTATGACATGATTCTTTGATTTACTGAGAGTTCATGGGTACGTAGGGGTCATTACTGTAGCCTTTGGAAAATACTGACAATGAGGATAGAGTCCCTAATTTTAAAATCCGGAAAGCCACAGTGTCTGATTGTTAATATTCTTTATTCTGTTAAAGAAACCAGCATTTGTAGAATGTCAGAGGAAAGACTAGAGCATCTACCTATATTTGCCAAATATTTTATTAAAAATAATTATATACCAGTGCTATTGTTGTATGCTCATTTCTTTCTTTTTTCATATTCATAGGTTGCATTTGTTGTCAATCATTCAAAAATCTTGGAATGACTCACGCATTAATTTTGAAGTAAAACATTCTTATACATTCAGGGTATGTGTTTTAATCAGATCAGAAATTTTACATTTTTATTTGAAACCGGCTGTATCTTTACTCTCTGCTAGCATTAGAAGTGGGCCTTTGAGTAGTCTTTCAATAATATGAAAGCAGTGGACCTCAGATTTAAAGAGTGGTGGTAACAAGATCAATTAGAAAGGCACCATTGCTCCTTTGTTCTAGATACAATGAGTTTTCCAAACTCAGCTTACACTGCAGAGGCATTTCTAAGTCTTTGTCCACTTATTCATCGAGGCAACATGGCTCAGTGGTCTGAAATAACAGGCTAGAAGATCAAGGACTGTGAGCTCAAATGTTATATTGGAAAAAAGAAAAAAAACAGAAAAATGTTGCTTGGGCTTCTTAGATGTCTTTAAAATGCTTCTTTAATATTGTGTTCCATTTATTCTTTTCTCTTTTGTTATTGTTCATGTGGCATTTGTCATGTGGGTCATGGATAAAAAAGTAGAAGTCAAGGCTGTCCCAGTGATTGAAAGACACTGTGGGGATATGTAGAGATGGATCTTGCAGAGGCATCAGCTTCCTTCTTGTTTAATTAACATCTGGAAGATTCTCAAGATAGTTAAAAAGTAAGCATTGGCTTAACAGAAGGAATAGAATGCAATTAAAAAAAGAAAGGCTCAGAAAGCTCTGGTAAAAGTGCGTTATTGCAAATTGAAACTATGGGGGTATTTATGTAATATTAATTCAAAATGGGGTCTGAGGATATGCCCCATAGGAGATGACTATTTCCTTCTGTATTGCTCCAAAAACATCACAATAAGTCATTCAAGTATCAAGTTCCCATTTCAGATCATGTGCAGATTTTAGTGTGTTCTGCTGAGTTACGTCTGTAATCATACATACATCATTTTTCTTTCTCTCCATGCTTGACATGGGCTTTCAACATTCTAAATTTCATGAAATTAAAAGTGAAGAAACTATCAATAAAAGTATAAATTGAAACAGAGCCAAATAAATGCTGAGCAGAAATGAGCTTCAGTGGTTTCTGACAGATCAGAGTTGGATTTACTACTCTAATTTATGCAGCAACACCAGAGTACTCTTTCCCGCTAACAGATTTCATAGATAGTAGAAATTATTTACAAAACCATGATATGCATCTTATAAAGATTTTCTTTCCGTTACTTTTAAAAGCCTCCTTTATGACCCTAAAATATAATTAAACTCAATTTTAATCATATATATTTATCTGTCCTGTGCTAACAATAAGGGCTTTAAAAATTATATATATATGTCTCTATATATATTTAATTATATATATATATGTATCTATTTTTCAATTATAGTTGACATGCAATATTATATTAGTTTCAAGTGCACACCATAGTGGTTATACATTCATATAGCTTATGAAGTGATCACCCCAATAAGTCTAGTACACTTCTTATACTGTGCATAGTTATTACAGTATTATTGACTATATTCCCTATGTTGCACTTTACATCTCTGTGACTGTTTTTATTACTGGCAGTTTGCACATCTTCATCCCTTCCCCTTTTTCACTCATCTTCCCTACCTACTCCTATCTGGCAACCTCAAAATGTTTTCTAAATCTATGAGTTTGTTTCTGTCTTGTTTGTTTGTTTCTTTATTTTTATATTCCACATGTAAGTGAAATCATATGATAGTTGTCTTTCTCTACCTTACTTATTTTACTAAGTATAATATCCTTTAGGTCTATCCATGTTGTCACAAATGGCAAGATTTCCTTTTTTATGTCTGAGTAATACCCTATTGTATATATGTACCACTTGTTCTTTAACCATATATCTGTGGACATTTAGGTTGTTTGCATATCTTGGCTATTGTAAATAATACAACAATTAATATAGGGGTGCATTTGTTTTTTCAAATTAGTGTTTTGGTTTCTTTAGATATATACCCCAAACAGGGATTACTGGGTCCTTCTTTGTCTCTTGTTATAGCCTTTGTTGTAAAGTTTATTTTTTTCTGATAGAAGTATCGCTACCCCAGCTTTTGTTTTATTTCTATTCACACAAAATATATTTTTCCATTCTTTTACTTTCAGTTTGCGTGTGTCTCTTTATCTGAAGTGGGTCTCTTACAGGCAGCATATGTGAAGGTCTTACTTTCTTATCCATTCAGCCACCATATATCTTTTGATTGGAGCATTTAATCTGTTTACATTTAAAGTAATTATTAATAGGTGTGTAGTTATTATCATTTTATTCATATATTTTTTTTGTTTTCTTAAAGAAGTCCCTTTAATATGTAACATGGGTTTGAGAGTCTTAGCTTTTTCTTGTCTGGGAAGCTCTTCATATCTCCCTTGATTCTAAATGATAGTTTTGCTGGGTAGAGTAATTTTGGTTGCAGGTCCTTACTTTTTATCACTTTGAATATTTCA
This sequence comes from Macroglossus sobrinus, assembly GCA_004027375.1. NCBI lineage: Eukaryota > Metazoa > Chordata > Mammalia > Chiroptera > Pteropodidae > Macroglossus > Macroglossus sobrinus. The sequence goes on from PVKZ01000740.1 coordinate 580,635, forward strand.
TGCGAGTCCTTAGAACCAGTGTTTTGAACTCCACAACTAGTAGATTCCTTCCTCCATTTTGTTTAGTTCCATTTCTGAAGTTTTGTTTTGTTTCATTTGGGACATGTTTCTTTGTCTCCTCATTTTGGCTGACTCCCTGTGATTGTTTCTATGTATTAGGTAGAGCTCCTATGTCTCTCAGTCTAAGTAGAGTGGCCCTGTGTACTAGGTGTCCTATGGGACCCAGTGACACAGTCTCCCTGGTCACCAGAACCAGATGCTCCAAGTGCGGCCTTGTGTGGGTTGTGTGTTCCCTCTTGTTGTAGTTGAGCGTTGGTTTCTGTTTGCAAATCAATGGTGGGATTTACTCTCAGGCTAATTGCCTATGAGAAATGGCTGTGGTGACTACAGTGGAGGAGCTGTTTTGCAGGGGCTGACCCCACAGAGCGGGATTCGCTTTAGTGGGGCTCTAGTTCCAGCCAAATCCACCCTTTGGGTGTGTCATCTATGGAGATGGTTAGGTGGTGCTCTGGTGTGGTCTGAAGCTGGTCACTTTGAGACTCTCTGGTCACCGGCTGCATTGGTTCTGGGGCCTCTTGGAAGGGACTCTGGTATAGGCGAAGATCAGCCGCTGCTTGTCTCCAGCCTAGGGCCACTGGGTATAATAAGTTGCTAAGTGATCTACATGTGGTTACCACTTGTGCTGGACTTGGAGGAACCTGGGAATGGCTAAGCTGAGAATGGAGGCTAGCTACAGCTAGTGCCAGGCTTGGGGCAGCATAGCTGTAGCCCCAAAGAGGTATGGGGCACAGTGAGGACAGATGCAGCTTGGCTGGGGCTTGTAAATCTTTGTGAGATTTTAGGAAATTCTGTAGCGCAAGCCTAGACAGGTCATTCATATGGAAAAGCCACTGAAAGTGGCTCAGGTGGGCCCACAAGTTGGGTGGGACAGGGATTCAGAGAATCACCAGGGCAGGGCGAACGGTGTTACCCAGGTTGATGGAGATTGAGACTTGACGCCTGCACATGCGCGCTGGCTCGGGGAGGGCTCAACAAAAAACAAAATGGTGTATTCCCAGGCAGAGCCGCCTCTCCAGCCCTCGCCCTGAAGCCAGTCAACTCAGTTCCTCCCTGTGTGTCCCTGGTGGCTTTCACGCTGCGCCCCCCGCTGCTGGAGATGACAGCAAGCAAGTTTGTCACTGGTAAGTGTGGGCGCAGGCCCTTTAAGGTGGACCCCTGGTTCTCAAGCCACCCTCCATCTCAGTCAGCCGCAACCTCCACAGGTTTTCACAGCCATAAGTTATGGGGACTCCTTCTCAGCACTGGAACCCTGGGTTGGAACCCCAATGTGCGGCTGGGACCCCTTACTCCATCAGAGGGGCCTCCACAGCCTAGATATCCCCCCCAATTCTCAACCCCCACACACGGGTGTGGGACCGCCCGGTCCGCCTCTCCGCCCCTCATATCAGTCTCTGAGGTGGCTTCTCTGTGAGTCCTTAGTTGTAGGACTTCCGTTTAGCTAGTCTTCAGGTGACTCCCAGTGATGGAGGTTCAATAGCGTAGTTGTAATTTTGACGTGGTGGTGGGAGTTGGCGAGCACAGCGCTTACCTAGCCGCCATTTTGAGCAGAAGCTGATAATGAATTCGAAAGGATCCACACTAAGATTTCTGGTGTGACTTCAAGTGTCACATGTTGTGGGAAGAATTTGATTGTATGAATATTGATATAAATTGCCAATAAGAACTTCATTGGTACACCATTATATATATATATATATTTAAAAGTAACATATTTATATGACTCAGTTTATTTATTTCAAAAGGTTATTTTATGTCAAAAGAAACTCTAATTTGAAATAATTTAGGAACTAGAAGCAATAGAAAATAGATGTCATAGTAGTGTAAACACCATGATTGCTATGTTTGTTTCAGCCTCCTTTAGTAAAAAAATAAATTGTTGAAATTACATGATGGATAAGTTTTATTTACTTGGTGTTTGATCCCAGTGAGATTATACCAAACTTTAGAGTTTGGAAATTGTCTTAAATGGACTGAATTGTTCACTTTTACCTTATCAGAATAAACATCTCACTTGTATTAGTAATAGTTCACCAAAAAACTTAATGAATGTTTATAAAATTGTGTCAACATTTTGGCTCTTTTTAATCAGTGAACATCCATTGCAGAACAGGCTGTCTAATTTTTGCATGCTAGATTTCTTTTCCAGAAGTCTTAAAGTATTAAAATTATTTTTATGAACAATTTAAAAAATGCAAAGTTTCATTGTTACAAAACAAATTTCGCTGCCCTGCCTAGAAGTGGCTAAGTCATGAATCTTCATATTGAAATTCATAGAAATTTTATAAGACAGCAAAGTTTGAAATGAATTCTTGTTAATGAAGTAATTTCATGTTGTTTAGGCCACTATTACCTTCACAGGATTAAAAAAAAAGCATTAATGATAAAAAATATTTTTAGAATAGTAAGCATTCAGCAAATACTAATTCTCTCTTTAGTCCTGGGAGGAAACTGATTAATCATCTCCGTTTCCAATAATGTTCCAAAGGTAGTAATTTCATTGCAACATCTCTGATAACTATCTTAGAAATCAAAGGCATTCTATTTCAATCTTCTTGTTTTCAAAATGGAAACCTCTGGTCCTATTGAAGTGATTAGACCAAAATTGCATAGCTAATAGCTGATAGAGGACAATCATCTAGGTTTTTTTTTTTTAATACCAAATCTACAATGCTATTTTCAAGTCAGATGATGTGGTATTCTTTGTCTGTTTCTTTAAAAAGCATTAAAATAATTGAAAAGATCCTATTAGAATTAATGCAACCAAAGAGAAACAATGATGTTTCATTTTTATTATAAAATGTAGATACTACCCTTTTCAGCATTTGACAAGAAATAACTTTGTTCTGATGCTGTCCATGCACATATACATTTACACACGCATGCACCCTCACACACACATACACATTCCAGCACACACATTCCAAAACAGGCTCATGTGATTTCTTTTTCCAATGTTCGTAATAGCCTTCTTGTGAAACCCTGTATTTAAGCTCATCACACCACCCTTCCTGCCTCTTGCTCTCAGTTTCTAATCAGTCCTTTCCTCCACACTGCCTCCAATGTAATCTTTCTAGATTAAAAACTTGACCATGTTTCCTTTCCAGTTAGAATTCTTCAAGTGTCTCACATATGACATATAAAACCCTTGCTGATAAGGCCATTACCCTGCTGTTGAGCCAAACTTGGTTCCTTACACTCCTTGATTTTGTAAAAGGGATTTTTTATGTTGGAATAATAATAAATTTACATAAAAGTTTCAATGATAGCACAAGTTCTCATAGACCCCCTCACCCAGTTTCCCGTAAAGTAAACATCTTACCTTATCATGGCATAGTTAAGAAAACTAGGAAATCAGCATTGGTACAAAACTATTAACTAAACTCTATATTTTGTTCAGATTGTACTAGTTTTTACCGATGCCATTTTTATGTTCCAGGTTTCAGTCCAAGCTATACATTACATCGTGTCATCATGTCTCTTTAGTCACTTATGACAGTTTCTCAGTCTTTACTTATTTGTGTTGACCTTGACAGTTTTGAGTAGTGGTCAGGTATTTTGTAGAATACTTCTTGATTTGGGTTTAGCTGTTGTTTCTCTCATGATTAGGTTGGGTTATACATTTGCGGGGAAGAATTAACAGAGATGAAGTATCTTTTTCATCACATTGTACACGGGGGTGCATGGTATCAATGTGACTTGGATAACTTTGGTGACTTGGTCAAGGTACTGTCACCCAGGTTTCTCCACCATGAAAGTACTGCTTTTCCCTTTCCATACTTTATTCTTGGGAAGCTGGGGACTTATTTGTATACATAGGTTTGTCTCTTTTCTGGTCTACAGACTTCTGAACACAGAGGCTCACTTTACCATCTCATGAACAGTGTTTCAGAGAACAAGGATATTTTGGATCTGAGAAGGGTAAGAGGAGAACCCTCACCCTATCGAGTACTGTGGTTCTCATAGTGTGAGTAAGAGTGCCTCATTTGTTCCTATGGCTCTGCTGGGGGAGCCCAGAGGAATTGATGAGTGTGAGTTATAGGGGTGCTCAGCTGGCTGCTCAGCCAAATGATACAAAACCCAACCCAGAAAAGAGATAAGGAATATTTGCTGCTTGCAGGGCCAGGAGTCAGTACTGTTTCTCTGAAGAGGGATTCTTCACCAATGGAAATAAAGAGTGAGGTTGAAAAGCACACCCCTAAGTCACACACACACTACCTACTTGAAAATAGTTTGTGTATCAGAGGCCATCAGCACCAGATAGAACAAGCCAGGCCAGCGAAGTCTACTACACAAGGGGCCTCTGCCTCCCCCAGCTGTCTGACACATACCCCAGCCAAGGTGCTGTGAGCACTGCTCCAGGCTGAGCTCAGGGAAGAGAAGGGCTGGGCTCTAAACTCATTATTGTATAGAAGTCTTAAAAATGAAAGGATTCTGTGGCATCTGTAAAATGATTGCATCCATAAAATGAATACACTTGTATATGTTTTCCCCCCAGCCTGCTCATTCTTTGGAAATAGAAATGATATTGTTTGTTTTATATCTACAACCTCTTTTAAGACTTCTCAACCTGGAAGGTAGGAGGCTGGTTATTCCTCCTCCAGAATATTTGGGAATAAATAGAGGTTTATTTTTGTTTTTGTTTTTGTTTTTTTTTTATTTTTTTTTATTTTTTATTGTTTTGGTTATCACAATGATTGGGGAATGCTCAAGGCATTCAGCTGGTAGACCCAGTAATTCTAAATGGCCTGCAAGATAGTGCTCCATAAAGGAAAAATGAATGAATGAATGAATGAATGATTAATGTATTATTTATATAATAAATGTAAACAAAATTATTCTAACAATGTAAAATATGGCTTCCAGAGTAAATGAAAAGGTTTTAAAACCTTTAAAACTCAAACATTAATATAAAAATAAAGCCATACTTCATGTAGGACAAAGAAGTAATGGACTATCTTCTATAGTCCCATTTTAATGTGAATTTTGTTAATTTGTTTACTAAAGAAAGCATATTTTTAATCTGCTAAAATTACAGATTTTCTTCTTTAAGTAGACCTCCCTCAGAATCTCTTCACAGTGTAGCTCACATATACACTGTCCTAAAATTAGAATTTCTACCAATGTGCCTCTTTCTTTCCTGTCTAACCTCTTTCTAGATGTTACTTCCTCCCTTCTTCAGTGCTATCTCCAGTTGTCCAAAATCTAACTCTTCTGTCTGGTTGCTATTAGGATTCAAATAGAAGCACTGCTCCATGTTTTATTTTTGTTTCTCAGCATACTCAGCGTATTCCACCTGCGTGGTTGCCAGAGCCTCTGAGAATGCTCATTTCTTATCCTGTTCTTAGCGAATGTGCTGAAGGAAGGATGTGGCTGCCCAACCCTAAAATGATGAACAGAGAGGTCAAAAGCTGAGAGTGCTGACATTTCTTAACAAAGTCACTGTGATCTCCTGTTAAGTGTCAGTGCCTTGGGTTTGTTTTTCCTGCCAAAATTGTGCATGCACGTGACTCCAGCTCTCTTTATAAGGGAGCCATGACCCCCATAGAGCCTCCATCTGTCTGCCCGGAGCAGGTGGTGTAGCAGTTCGCCGTGGTTATAGCTCCTTAGAAGATGTGATGACATTGATTTCAGGTCTTCACGTTCAGTTAGTTTCTTCAACCCCTTGTTTACCTATATATTAAGGGAATCTGTGATATAATAAAAGAAAAAGAAATTTTCTATGCTATTACATACATGAAAACCCCTGATATCCAAGGATATCAGAATGTATGACTTCTGAAAGAGCACTTAAATAGTGAATAGTCTGTTTTAAAGATTTCTATAATGCAAAATACTCAATAGACCTTTTACGTGACGAGTACTACTACCTCCAACCCCAAATAGGTAAATTATTTGGAATTTTGTCAAAGTTCAAGTAACACTTGCTTCCTCCTCCCTCACTCCCTCACTTCCTTTCCTGCCCTTTTCTTCTCCCTCTCCCTCTCCCTCTCCCCCTCTCTCTCTCTCTCTTCCTGACAGAATCTGAAAATCTATATTCTTAGTCAAATCTGATTCAAAACATGACTAGAAATAGCATGAGTACTGGCATATTGGGACATTTTAATTCCTAAAAGTTCCAGCTGGAAGTTCAGCAAAAACTGTTCTCTTGGCACTTCCCACGAAATGTCGCAGGTTTCAGAACAGCAGCTGAACTAGAGAAAAGAATGGGGACCCACCACCACTAAAGCAATAACAAAAAACAGCTATGGAAGTGCTTGTCTCTAAGGAACTGTTTCAGTCCCTAGCTGTAAAGCCAGAGTTATCCAAAAACCTTTCCTGTCCTGTTGGCTCCTGCCAGATGCCCCTGCCCAGTGAATTCGCATTGCAAACACACTTCCTCCCACTAAACGCGGTGCTAGAGGAAGCAGAGGGCTTTTGTTTGCAGCTCAGAAAAGCTCTTGTCCAGGTCTCCTGACAGCTGCCTGGTCTCCATGCCCCTGACAGCTATGTATCGAATATTCTAAGAACCTATGTTCTTAATGCTCTGTCCTCGTTGTTCAAAACTACATTTATACAGGGCGTACATCCCAAGGCCCAATTTCTTTGACATTAGGATTTCATGCATAGTATTTATTACCTAATTCCTTGTCTGCGTGGAATGTTTGAGAAGCGTTCAAGTATCATTTTTCTCTGAAAGTTTACCTTTGTAGCGATGTTCTGTCCTCTTTTGAATTGGATTTGAGTCTGGCTTGTATGTATATGCATCTGAGTGTGTGTGTGAATGTATGTGTGCTTTTGTATCTGTGTGCCTACATGTATGTTTTTGTACCTATGTGTGTCTGCATGAATGTGTCACTGTGCCTCTGTGTCTGTGCATGTGTTTGTGTGTGCGATTGTGTGTCTACTTCTGTGAATGTCCATGTTTGTGTGTATCTATGTGTGCACCTGTGCTCTTTTGTGTTTTTTGTCAGCGTATATCTGTGTGTACATATCTGTGTTTGTCTGAGTATGAGTGTTTATGTGTGTGTCTCTGTGTGTGTTTGTGTCTCTGTTTGTATGTGTCTATGTGTGTTTGTATATGTGACTGTGTGTGCTTCTGTGTCTGTGGCTGTTTGTGTATGTGTATGTTTGTGCATGTCTGCATTTGCGTGTCTATATGTATGCCTGTGCATATGAGTGTGTACTTGTGCATGTCTGACTGTGTATATCTATTTGTGTATCCGTATGTGTGTGCATGTCTGTATTTGAGTGTGAGCAAGTGTGTGTGTGGGAGCCATTGGACTGGGGATGAAACATGAGAATGTAAACTACACAGAGGTGTCATAGAGGTTTCTGTATGATTATCTGGTGGCCTGAAATGTCACAGAGCTTCCCAAACATATATTCTTCTGCACTCAAACACGTAAAGAAATGCTCAGCAAGGTGCTATTTTCTCAGTCTAGAGAAGGGGTGACATTTCCCAGTAGGGTAAATCGTAATGAATCAGATGACAATATAGCACAGTAGTTTTCTTAAGAGAAAATGCTCGGGAAAATTAACACTTTTTGACAATATAAAGACTAACACCCTCCATCCTTGCCCTAGAAGGGCGTAGGAACCCTGCGCATACACGGCGGCTCTGAATCTCAAATAACGATCTCTGATGTGGTGACATTGCCGCTACCATGGGCTCCCGGAGCGCAGGGCTAATTGTATGGTGTCAGATGGTAGGTGTGTCAGTGGCAAAATTTTAAGAGGCACATCAGTGCGGCTTTCTACAGAATAATAGGCCCTGATTAGCCAGCCGAGTGGTGTGGCAGCAGCGCGCTTTGCCACCAACTGTTAGCTGCAAGTGCCAGGGCTGACTTGAGTTGCAGAAAAACAATGGTGCCCTGGGAGAAGGTGACAGCCGGCAGCTTCAGTGTTTTTCTCGGGGATTAGCTGTAGTTGTGGGAAAGGGTGGGGCGGGGAATGATTGCACAGCTACCCACAGGCTTCTCTGATGCCTAGTTGTCCCTTTCAGATTAGCTCTAGTGTGAGTGGAGAGCCCTTTGTTTGCTGGGCTCACTGACACAGGTGATTCTACACCTGGGTAGGGTCCTGTGAGCCCTTCCAGCCCAGCCTCGTGTTTCCAGGCAAGACCGTGAGGAAACCATCCAGAGTCTGACAGGCGTGGGAAGCAGCTGCAGTGTTGCTGTTACTGCTCCTGTCCAGGGACAGCATTGCCTGACTTAGTATTGCAGTCCTGCTGTCAGCATGGCACCGGGGCACATTGGGAAAAAGGGCTGACTTCCTTTCTTCTGTGTCCTTACATGATGTCATCCAGCACACTGCTTCCTGTGTAAACTTGTTTTTCCCCTGATTCACTCCATGCTTCCATTTCCAGAGTTTTACCCCTAAACCAGGCCTTCCTGCCTCCATGCCAGGATTCTAGGCCCCAAAATCAACTAAACCAGGACCTACAACTGCCAGAACAGAGTACCTGGAACAGCAGCTTTCAAATCTGCCTCCTCTGCATTTCAGGCTCCTCATCCATTATCCCCTCCACTCCACCCCTGCCACCTCATCCCCCCAGTTCCCAAACAGAGATCCTCACAGTGGTAGGCCAAGCGTTCTTCGCTCTTTTTCACGTTTCGCTTTCTTTCCATTGCGTGTCTTTGCTCTGGCCTCTCTGGCCCACACTTGGGATACTTCTTTCTCTGTTGTTTTCCAGGAAAGCTACAACATTCATTAACTAACGCAAAATTTGTCTCCCTTAAAAGTGTCCTTCCTGACAAATCATTTGTTTAATATTACAGGACTCTCAGGGTCCCAGTGGTTAAGAACGAAGGCCCTAGCCCCAGTGAAAATCAAGTTAAAACTCGGGGTTTCTTATTAGCTTGTGTCTCAGTTTTCTCACCCATAAAATAGAGAAGACTTTACAGAATTGTTGAATCTAATTGGATAGCTTACTAAAATGCTCGCACATGGTGGATAATCAAGAAACAGTATTAATTACTATTATTGTTTTTGTTGAACTTATCTTCTTATCCAAGTTTGTGTAGCACTTCTGTACATGGGTTTTCATTTCTTATTGTCCATTAATAAAGTATTCACACGTGCAGATTCATTTAAGCTTTAAGTAGCCCAAAGGCAGGGATTATAAACCGTTGATTCCTCCCGCAGTAGCTGCTCCCCAAATCACATAACATTAGACTATGTTCGCGGTCAACCTTCGATAAATATGAGGAGGACTGTTTGGTATTAACAATTCACAAATGAAAAATCATGGTTCTTTTTGTTTATTCAGAAAGATCTTTTCATTCATACTATAGTTTTTTTTGCCTTTTTTTCATAACCTGTAAAAAATATGGCAAAAAGCTGACTTGTGTACATTTTATAAAATTCAGATATTCAATATGCAATAAGCTAGACTTTTTGTTTTTATGGTGACATTGATTAATGAAATCTAGTAAGTTTCAGGTGTACAATTTAGCAGTAAGGCATATATATATATATATATATATATATGATTCATAGTAACTACTATTATTCATATATATGAATATAGGATATATATTATATATGTATATATACACATATATGCATATATTTACATTTATATATATGTATGTATACATATATCATATATATACATATATATGATATATATATATATATATATCTCCCATAGTTAGTTTTCTTTCTGTCACCACATATTTGACTCCTTTTATCCCACTAGACTTTTTTTGCTTTAATCCTGCAAACTTTTTCTCCACTTCTCTAGAATTAAGATTTTAAATTTACATAATTAAATTTTTAAAAATTAATCCAAACCATAGATTATAAATCAGGTCTTATATGTTGTTTCTTGTTGCATTTTATATTCTATATTATTTTTAGGTGACAATATCATAATATTCACTATGATACAAACGTTTTTTAACATTGTATATGGTTTCTTTTTTCCTAATCTTGAATGTGTAGTTTCAGCTCTCTCTACCCCTAAGGCTGCTGCTCTTCCATTGTGCTTATGGATCCCCTATTTTAAGAATAAAAAATATGAATAACAGTAGTTACTAGGAATCAAGCCCTTCACTTATACTACGTCACTCTTGGTCCTCCAGGGTGGGGTTAGACATGAAAGAGATTTATTGAGAAAACAGCTGTAAAGGGTAAAGGTCAAGGGAGCCAAAGAAGGCAGGGAGAACCTTGAGACAGTGATGGAGGAGGTCAGGTAGATGAGTGTCAAACTGTAGGGTAGTTCTAAGAAAGTTCAAGCCAGAACGAGGGGCGTTCTTAAGCCAAAGTTGTCCATTAAAGGTGTCCCTTGTCTTGCAGGCATTGAGTCTGCATTGATACCTTTGTCAAACATGGCTGGATACAGGAAGTCAGCAGCTGGGGCCATCAGGTGAGAGATCTGAGTGGTGTATAGCCATGGCCACAACATAAACCAACTCACTTAATCTCACAACAGATAGAAACCAGAGAAGTTAAACAACTTACCTAAAGTTGTACAGCTAATGAATGAAAGGGCTGGATTTTGACACAAGTAATCTGACTTCAGAGCCCATAACAGGTAGGTAAGTAGCTAGCTAGAATATATCTGAAACAAAGTAGATATGGAAAATATATGTTATCAAATTCAAAATTGAACTGATTCTATCCCTTCAGTAAGTGTCATACATCATTTGTAATTTCCCAAATTAGTCAGAGGAAGTCATGATCATTACCTTTGGAGAGTGCTTTATACACTTTAATATAGATAGATTTAGACGAAATATTGAGATATATGTGAAGAAAATAGAATTTGAGTTTTTTTCTTTTGTCTTTAAAATCAGCCACTTGTCTAGATGATAAATGGTAATAGTTGATTCTTCAATAAATGGATAACATAAGAATCTCCTGAAATGGTGCTATATTTTTGTCTATCAATTTTCTTTTGAAAATTCTTTATTTGACACGATCCCTTGGGTGTACCAGTAATTGCCTCAGTTTTGTTTTTCCTATCTTCATTACTACTTTATATACTTCTGTTGGCCACTTGTGTTAGTTAGGATACACTAGGATGAAGTAAGAAAGAAACTCAGACATAGAAGTAGTCAGGTTGACAGAAATGGCTTCCTCCATGTGGTCATACAGGGATCTAAACCCCTTCCATCTCGTGATTACTCCTGTGGCAGTAATTCATGGAAGTTCACAATCAGTGGATTTTTATAGACCAGGCCTACAAGTGGAAAATATCATTCTTGCTTACACCTCATTTGAAGGTCTTAATTCAAATGAACACATCAAACTACAAGGAAGACTTAGAGATGTAGTCTAGCATTAGGACTGAAAGAAGGGTCAACATTTTTCGGATAGCTAGTTGTCTCTGTCGAGTTATTTGTACTGTTCTTATAACCTTGTCAGTACTCCAAGTTCTATCAATTAGGACCTCCTTCCATCTTAACTGTCTCATTTTTAGACAGATTCCAGAGGCCCTTCTAAACACATATGAAGCCTCACTTAAACATCTGGATTAAAAGTTGTGACTCTGACTCAAACAACCATTGCTATCCTGCTCATCATGGCCAACTATTGCATTTCTTTGATCAAGTTTATTTAGGAACAGTACTCTTAAAAATACTCAAATAGGTCATTAGGGGCAGAAGTCTTAGCTCTCCCTTTTATTGACCAATTTTAATCTTAAGGATGTTTTTTCAAGATACTAATATGATTGTGCCCCCTTTAGGATAAAGACTATCTTCTTATTACCAGAACACCTTGAATGTTGCAGTTGTTGTGTGTGATTCAACAGAATAAACACTAAATTGGAAATTAGAAAGGAATGGAGCTAGTTTCAGATCTGCTACTTACTTGCCATGGAAAAGTAAAAAAAGTGATTAATCTCTCTTAGTTTATGTTCCCTCATCTGTGAATGGGAATTTGCCCCTCTGATTTCACTGTTATGGTGGGTAAGGTATATGACTGCTTTGAAAACCATGCCTGAGGTGCCAGGGGGTTGCAAACCGGGTTATATTCACATCAGGAAATAACAGGACAACCTTTGTTTAGCCCCTAATTTGTTCAGGTTCTCTATAAGGTATTTTAGAGTGATAAACATGAATTAAGAGCTGTAAGTTAAGTGTTCAAGATTAAAAAAAAAAAACAGGCTCAAAACTATGATAAGAGATAAAAGATAGTGGCTCAAAGAAAATATGAAAGCAGTTGCAAACTAAAACAGCTTGGCAGAGCTGAGAGGGTGCTAGATATAATCTTTTGATCAGTGTGGTGCAGAATGAATTTGGAGGGCCTCTCTGATCCCCTCTGCTGCAGCTTATAAACTGTGCCTTGAAATAACCAATACTGTTGGCGCTGCCAGTCCCGCATCAGATTCCTTATGTGTTTACAAATCAATAAGAGTTTCCTTAAAAGATCCAGGCCTTGGACCCTCAGTGAGTATCATCAGGACATGGGTGGGGCCAACTTATTAATAGGAAAACTGTATTTTTTCTGTAACGAAGTGTTAATATATTTATAACATAACTTTCAAAACAGCCATGTAGCTGCAGAGGTCATCTGGCACTCTGATGTGTTCAGTACAGCTTGCTCTGCATATGAGTTAACAGGCAGTTCCCATGGTCACCAGAATGTTTGGTAAATTGCCTCCTGAGCAAATATGATAGCAAGATCGGGGAAGTAGCCAGGATGACACAAATAACTATAAAGAGCTGAAGGTTGACCAGCTGAACAGTGCAATAACTGGGTGATTTTATAGATGATGGGACACTGTTTACTGCAGGAGTGATTGTTCTATAATTATGACTGACTTGTGTGTTTTGGGGGTTCTTTAATTCTTTCAGGTGTGTCTAATATTTGAAAATGTACTGCCAACATAGAAAGGCTGAAAACCATAGATCTTGGAAGAAAATGATATTGGCTAACATTTAATAATAATACTTTATTAGTTAGGTTATACTAGCTTCGGGAACCTATTTTTTATATTTGTATATGTATTTATATATATATTTATTTATTAATATTTATATATATAAATAAACATATTTTATTTATATTTGTTGTGTATGTGTGTGTGTGTGCGTGCGCGCGCGTGTGTGTACACACACACACACACACAATAGAGGTTTAGTTCTTGCTCATTGAAAGTTCTTTCATTACTAGGATAGTCCTGTTCCACGTGGTTATTCAGGTACCCAGACTATTGAAGCCTACCATTTTTCAATACATAGCTTCCAAGGTTACTCTGGGCAGTAAAATCTAACCACCTGCCACAGAGGCTTGTCTGGGATAGTTTTATGAGTTAGAACCAAAAATTACTGTCTGTCATTTTCTTTCCATTTCATTGATCATAACTCAGTCATATGACCACATCAAACTTTAACAGATGCTTTGATATGATACATATTTGTGCCCCCCAAAAAGAATATAAACATTTCTAAAGACGAACTAATTATAATTTGTTTGTCATAGTAACTAACATTTATATAGTTCTTGTTCCATGATAGATATTTTTCATCCATTTGCCTCATTAGATTACAAAAGAGTCAAAATCCTGTTATTTAGTCATCACCCATTTTTTTTTGGAAACAAAAACAGAAATTTGGTGGTTACTTGAGCTACCCATGGCCACCTATCTAGCAACTTGGGGATTTAGTACTCAAATTCAAGTCTTTTGACTCTAAAGCCCATTTTCTTTCTTAATACTACCCTTTGCACTGCCCCTTGCCACATGCTTTAGTTGGAAAGAAAGGAAAATACAGGAATGAATGAATCTTGCATTAAAATTGTTTACAAAAAAGCATGTAAATAAGCTACTTAGGAATAATTACAGAACAGTATATAGGCAAAATACAATGACATTTGGTTTGATAGTTCATCTAAGGCACCACTCATATAGTATTTACTTAGTCTGAAACCTGAGGTTTCTGTGCAGGTGTTCAGTAAAGTTTCTTGGAATGAAGAATGTCCTAAACATAGTTCTGGAAGCTATTTCTTGTCCTAGTCCTGAAAACAGTTTCACCAAAAAGTGTTTTTATTCCCGTGTTCTGATATATCCTCAAGCAATGAGTTATGAAGCATGCTAAAAAGGAGAACAGTTCTGGAGGGGAAAAAAGAGAAAAGAAAAAAGAAAACCAAACACAAAAACCTCATGTAAAAAGAAAAAAGGTTTAATAGTTTAAGATTCAGCCAAAATATATTGAGTACCTAATAGAAACTAGACACTGCAGATGATTTCACACATATTATTTTGTTTGTTCAAATAAAATTATGTAGAAGCAAAATAGGGTTTGTATTGTCTGGAGAAATAAATTATTTATGTTATCCTTGAATTCTTTAGTAATGATATTTGGCTTCAATATTCTTTGCTGGTTATTGTAAACTTTACAAAAGTTGGCATTATTTTTTTAATAAAACCATAGATCGTGGAGCTGGAGATATCAAAAGCACATTGGCCTATCCGTCTACCTTCAGGAAATGAGTATTTCTCTTCTCTTCGTAGCCATGAGTGAGTCCCATTTCTAAGCCTCAGCATATTCCTGCATAAACAATTGTACTAATAATCCTTTCCTGTCTCTGGTGCTGATTATCTGTAAGCATCACATGTTCACTACTGTAACGCACATGTTCTAACTGTAACACACTGTGTAGGTATTAGGTGGTGGCTGAAGGCCAGTGGACAGGTAAGACAGGCAAGGCTTGGAGTGACACAGGACCTTCTTGGTGTCAGAGTCAGGTGGGAGGCTGGGGAAATCAAGACTCGTTACTTCCAAAACCAGCTTGTTTTTGATCTGAACTTTGTTTTGTATTCAAAGGATTTGAACAGAATTTTCAGTTTCTTTTGATCTTCCCCAAGATTAAAGTAGACAAAATATCAATCTACAATCATTTTGTTCAGGAGATAAAAGCAGCAGCAGCGATGGTCTTCTCTACTGCACTGCGCAGCTGGCCTTGTGAACCATTGTTTGTACATTTAAATCACAGAAAGTTCCAGGGGACCCAATTAGCTCTATGTGGTAAGCACTTGAACAGGACATTTAGGAAATCGAAATGCTTTGCATCTTTTTTCATGAATTGGTAAAATGGTACCAATTTGTATGGGGACAAGTTCTAGGGACTCCTCTGATATGATTTTTTCGTGTGATAGAATAAATGTTAACTCCCCCTTGTATTCTCACTGAAGTTAATGTCAGAAATCCATGTCTGTGGGTCAGCTTTGGAAATTCACTTCATGCTCTGGTAAGAATGAGTCAGTAACAATTTGGAACACAGAATTCTGGCTGAACAGACAGACACTCGAGGGGAGATTTTTTAAATAAATGGGGGGAAAATAGTACATTGGTAAGTGTGCCCAGAATCACTGTGGCATTAGGGGCATTTTGATCCATTGAAATAACAAAGTAATTAACACCTGCCGTGTATTACAGCAGGGAATGAAGTAAATTGTCATTCTCTTGGAAGCCTCTGCCTTCTGCAAATGCTGTGTTGTAGGAGAGACACGGGGAAGATCATGGTGCTTGCATGCAGATCTCTGAGAGAAAGAAGAGGCCTGTAGAACATGTCTGAAAATTTAAATTGTGTGTGTGTGTGTGTGTGTGTGTGTGCGTGTGTGTGCGTGTGTGCATGCGTGTGTGCGTGCTTGTACTCTTTCACAGAGATTTTGGTCTCCAAAAATGGCATTTAAAGGCTAGGCCAGTTAATACTTAGCTCTGCAGGACAACACCTTTTCTTTTAGATGTAGAATTTTTATTACTTTTGTTTGAAGAGGCTTCTTGTTCCTCAAAAACCTGATGTTCTGGGCTAAATTGTATACCCCCGCACTTATATGTTGAACTAACTGTCAGTATCTCAGAATGTGACTATATTTGGAGATAGGATCTTTAAAGAGAATTAATTTAAAATGAGAGTAGTAGGGTGGGCATCAATCCAGTAGAACTGGTGTCCTTATAAGAAGAGATTAGGAGACACACATGCACAGAGAACAGACTTTGTGAGGCCACAGCAATAAGGTGGCCATCTACAAGCCAAGGAGAGAGGCCTCACAAGAAACCAGCCCTGCCCACACCTTGATCTCAGGCTTCCAATCTCCAGAATTGTGAGAAAATTGTTTTCTGTTGCTTAAGCTACACCGTCTGTGGTAGTTTGTTATAGAAGTTCTAGCAAATGAGTATACCTGAATTCCCAAGAGGAACACTGTATCTGAAGTCACCACTTTGTTCTTTTGATTGAAATTATTGTCATTATTTGAAAGACATCTTGTATTAGGTTTGCAGGTAGGTGCTTAAGATGCATAAGTGAAAAGATGGTTTTCTGCTACCAGGATGCAATTAGGTTACAAGAGTCAGGCATCTCCCTTCTGAAGAAGAGTATGCCTATGCCAATAATCATCATCAAATTATGGGGTAGGCAGGGAAACAAAAAAGAATATGAAATCATCAATCTTATTAACAAGCAAAAGACTGGGATTTTGCCTGGACTCTAGTATTACATAATTGCTGTGTTTGAGATAATTTTTTAAAATCTCTTTGGGCCTCAGATTCCTCTCACACCCTTCAGACTGTGATAGTCTTCAACTTCTGACTTCTCCTTTTTCACAGATGAACAGTATGTTTCAAATATTAGGTTTAGATTTGTACACTGTTCTACCTCTGCATGCTTGGTAGTTTTCTTGGAAGAGTGTGTTCTCTTGCTGTGTATAAAAATACATATTTGTTGAAGACATTAAAAAAAAAAAAGAAAAAGAAAAGTTACCTGTAGTCTCACTTCCCAGGGGGAAAGTATTTACTTTAGGGTGTAGGAGTAAGAACAGATTTCTGTTTTATTTTCCCATATTAGCAATTACAGTTATTTTATAACAATGATTTATAACCTGATTTTCACTGGATGTTATATTACTCAGATTTTCAATGTGGTGAATAGTTTTTAGTGCAGCTCACCAAATAGTTCTAGTTCTCCTGATTTTAGGTACACATTGGATTCCTAAAACACTAGAGTTCCAATGGGGCTATAAGTTTAATTTGGCCAGTGAAGTTTAAGTGGAAGTAATTCGTATGACTTCTGGGGAAGAACATTTAATTTGCAGAGTATAACCCACCAAAGTTGTTTTCCTTGGGAACTGCAAGGGTCGAGAGAGAAAGTGCCTGTTCTGTTAGGCCGTGTATCAGATTTTTATTGCTACTGTAACAAATCATTACAGATGTGGTGGACTTAAACAACACAAATTTATTCTCTTAGAGTTCTGGAGGCCAGAAGTTTAAAATGGGTATTATAGGCCTAAAACCAAGATGTTGGCCGGGTCGTGCTTCCTCTGGAGGCTCATGGGAGAATTCCTTTCCTTGTCTTTTCCAGAATCTGTTATTGTATTCCGTAGCTCATGGCCTCTACCTTCATCTTCAGGACCATCAGCGAAGCATCTTCTCTCTCCATTTCCGCTTTCTTCCTTGTGCTTCTGTTAGCTTGCCTTCTCTCCTGTCCCTGGACAAATCTCCCTTTACTTCCTCTTATAAGGATATGTATGATTACATTTAGGATCCACCGGGATAACCTCCAAACAATCTCTCCATCTCAAGATCCTTGACTTAATCACATCAACAAAGACCCTTTTTCACATAAATGGCGTTCACAGATTGCAGAGGTTTGGATTTGCATGCCAGTAGGGTGTGTGTAGGCTGACTCCCACTGAGAGGAAGAGTGGAGCAGAATGCCCAGTCGTTCCACCGTAGACACATGCTATGAGCAATACACAGACCTTCCTATCCTGTAAGCCACTAGGATTTGGGAGTGTTGTTATCATGTCATAACCTACAACATACTGACCAATAAAGGAATAATTTAATATTCTTTGAAAGTTTCACTTTTAGTGGCTGAATCTTTTTAAAAGTCTGCCATATAACTATATCATAGTTAATCTAATAAATATCCTATAGGAATTCAAGTTGTTTCTAATACATCAACGAATATGCTAATAGATAAATCATTATGCACATCTCTGCCAGCTTAGGGGAAAATTCTAGATAATACACTCCTGGATCAAAGGCTGTATATCAGTCTGAGGATGTTTCACCTGGAGTTAACAATGTTATGCTCATTGACACCTAACAGCAGCCTTTACAGCAGAGCCATTGTTTTTACTCTCTGTCAGGGAAAAAGACAAGACAGCCCATAAGAATTTTAACTAGTTCAGTAAGATAAACTTGGGAAATTGAACTCATCAATCCTATATGGAGCTGTCCAGTTCTCTTGTGGATTAGACTAAATAAGGTAGAGGGTGTATTTCATGGTTCTGTTTCCAAAAAGACTGAACTTGTTATGTTTCCTGTATATAGAAATGTCAAGAGTATTACAGTGGGAGGGGGTGAATACAAAGTAGAAATGAGCAAATATGTGACCTTGTTCAGATAGAGAGTCTGATTGAAAGGGAAAAGAGAGAGAACTACATGTACTGATCACTTTTTTATGGGAAAGCGCCTGTGTTGCAGAATGTCACCCATATTTTCAGTGGCCTCTCTTCTTTCCCACCCCTTTGTAACTCTTGAATGCCATCCACTTTTGTTTGCAGGACAGGTTCTCTGTTGGGCCAGTGGAGTGGTGACTTTCCCCCCACCTCATCAGTCATCGGGGTGGAGCTGACAGCACACAGCAACTCAGCCTCCATCCCAGCAGGAACTAGTTTATCATCTGCCTAAGCACCTGGTCTTCACTTGCCAGGGCTGAGACAATCCAAGAGCCCTAGGAAGGCAGATGTCGAAAGGACGTGTTGCCAGGTGGAGATGGCAATAATGTTTTTCATAAATTGACTATTTCTGCTTCCGTCCATCCCATCCCCCCTTCTTTGCCACACTTTCCAGTACTATTTAGAGCAGCCATTTCAGTCTTAGTCTGTTTGATCACCTGTCTCCTTTGTCGGACCTGGTGGGCCATTTGGCGGAGATGGCAGGGCCCATCTGTGCTTTTAGAATGAGGCTCTTTTTCATCGCTTACCTGTCTTTCCCATTCCAGAGATTCTTGGCGTAGGGGAATCAGGTGCCTCACTTTTCTGGGCTTGTTGCCACCAACTGGGTAGTTTTAAAATCTTGGGCAGGCCTTTCAGGTAGGAGAATCTATAGGTGATTATATTTTCTTGGCAATTTCCTTTCCATTCCCAGAGTACTGAAATTTACTTGTCTGTCCCCCTTGGCTAGCTTTAATGAACCCTCCACTTTAAAGGATTAACTCTTATCCTAAAAGTCTGGTCAACCAAGGCAAATGAAATTCCACATAATCTGAACAATAGGGAGTGATGGATGGGCTACTCTCCATTTCTTGAGAAAAATAGAAACCCTTGCTGAGGAGTGGAATTAAGATTATTGCCCAGGGGTTTCTAGGTTTTAAAATACTATTAACAGACACTTAGGCCTATAGAACAGCCTCGATTAAGTAAGTATGTGCCACTCACACTGTTTTAGGTTTTCTTTGGTCACATATGCTTTTAAGTAAAAAGCACGCTTGAAAAACCAAAGTCTTTCACTTTTGGACCAAATATAGGAGAGCCTGTTCTATAAACATTTTCCACCTGGGAAAAGTGATCCCTGTATAACCCAGCAACTGCATGAGTTTGGCAGTTTTCTACCGTGGGTTAATTTTCTCTTTAAAAATATTGGCAGAGATGAGTACAATTAGTGGTTAAATTGGAATATTTTAAAATCTAAAAGCTATTTTGTGGAGTGAGAGCACAACATGAAAACAGCCTTTATAGGGCAAAGCAAATAACCTAGGTTGGAAATCTAGGCTCATGACTTGTCTCTATCTCATAGGTGAACTTAACAAATTACTCAAAGCTATATGCCCCTCTCTTCATTTGTACTTCATTTATACCAGGAGAAAATAATGTTTCTCTTTTTTCCTATGTGATAGCCATTTCATATGCATAAAAGAATTAATAATTATAAAGACCATTACTGTATCATAAAAATGAAAAGACAATGTAATAAATGCTCATTTATCTAGATATTTTTAATTTAAAATTTGGTACAATACAGAGGGACACTATTCTGAAGTTTACAATTGTATTATATTGGAAGAAGTAGTTTGCTAAGCAAATCAAAAGGGTAAACAGAATTATTAGAAGAACCTATTTAAGAAATAAATGTAATTAAAAGCTCTTGAGTAATTATTTAAAAGTAAGGAATGAATATTTTCAAATTAACTGTAAGCACAACCATACCTTAAAAAGATGATTCTTTATGTGAAATAAATTAATAGCATATTAGTCCTAGACATTTTTTTAGTTTTTTTCCCTCCTTCCTCCACCTCCATTTTAGAACTTGGCTCTACTATAACCCCCAAATTATGTTCTTATTTTGCATTGAAGTGCAAAGAAACCATGGCTTGCATTGTAATGAAGGGCTGCCTCTGAGCATACAGTGAATGTGCCTGCAAAGCAACATGTTATGGTCATAGGATAAAGGAAGCATTTGATTCTCACTAATTATATTTAAGTAGAAGTTTAGTCACATGGTTGGGAAAGAGTGTTCTGAGGGGACAGCATAAAAAGAAAGTAGACAAGAGCATGATATATTCAGCAACTGCCAAAAAGCTCACCAGTACTGTAGAATAAGGTACAGAAAAGTCAATAATAAGGAACAACTTTGAAAAATAGATTGTGTGACATAGACCTGCTTTAGGGGCCATTTAGACATTATGACATTTAGAATTTATTCTGATGAACATTAGAATATCTGGGTGTGTTTAAGAAGTAGGGTGATATAATGAGATATGTAATTTTAGAAGAGCTTAAGGGTGAAACTTGAGAATGACCTCAAATGTGGAGAGGAGTTTGGGGTTTTTGTCAGGGTTAGGATGGGAAATCAGCAAGAATATCTACTGCAGACTTAGCTTGGTAAAGTTTAACAGTCGCTTTTAAGGCTGCATCAAAGAAGCCCTAAGATGAAGTAGTTTATCTAAACAGTATTATCCAAATTTCATATTTCCTATATTGAAACACTGAGAAATAGTTGAGAACTTATCTATGTAGATAAAAAGGGAACTGAAGTGTAACTTGTGGTCACTAAATCGAAGAATATTAAGTCCCCAAAGGCTGTAAAGTTAGAAGAAATCAGAGTTGAGGACAAACCAAAAATAATAATAATAATAACAACAACAACAACAACAACATTAATAATAATAATAATAAAATAATAATAATAATAATAATAAGGTTATAGCAAATGGGAGGTAAAGAAGAGTCAGTGAAAGAATCCAAGAAGGAATCCCCAGAAGAAAATTAAAGTACAAGGTAGACTGGAATATTATTGAAGCCAAGGAAAAAGAGAATTCAGGAAAATAAAATAAACATGCTTAAAATTTTCAGATGCCACAGATGAGGGTTAAGCCATTGATATTTAATAAATACAAAGACATTTATAGTCTTCAGAAGCATAATTTCAGAGAAAAGTATGAGATGACAAAATAGAGAAAACAGTAAAAGAGGGGTTGAATGATAAGCACTATGGAAAATAGGCATTTTTCTCTTAAAATAAAGGCAGAGAATGAAGGACTTTTATAAATTATAAAGAAAATATCAGTGGAGAAGGTAACACTAAAGACTGAAGAGAACAAAGACATAGTTCATGAAGGTAAGTCCTATGGAATGTAAGAGTAGATAGTTTTAAGTTCAGGTGCAGGTGTCAATCTTGGAAAGAAAAATGGCTTCAGAATTTTTAGAGATAGGAAAACAGACAATATTACTGAAGTTATGGAGTTTTGAAGTAATAGCAAAAGAAACTGGGGGAATTTACATCAGTTGTACTGGTTTTCCTTCATTGAAATTGAAGCTCCATCAGTGGAAGAGTGAGAGTAGGGTGATTTGGGCATGCAAGGAAGATTAGAAATACCCAGACTGTGGAAAGGGGCCAAGGAATTGACTTAAGATGAAAAGCAATATTGGGTAGTAGCATCTTGAACAAAGATGATTTTGAATGTGTTTCGTTATGCATATTGATCTTTTTACTTTTTATAAAAGACATGTTCAGCATGAAAAAGTGGAATTATAATACTAAGTGATGTTATATCTTAGTATATTTTTCTATGTATTTACTAGTGTATGTGTGTGTGTGTGTGTGAGTGTGTGTGTGTGTGTGTGTGTGTGTGTGTGTAAGGATATTCATGTATTGTCAGGGTCATAGGAAGAAAAGAATGTCGTATACTCAAGTATGGTAGCTGAGAAGACTTCAATAAGGATTCATTTATAAAGAAGTTGGTGGGTACAGAGAAATCAAGGTGAATTGGTAAAGTATTCTAGGGACAAAGTACCCTAGAGCTAGCCACAGGTTGGGGAGAGTTGGCCTGCTGAGAGGGGGAGAGGAGAGGGTGTTAGTGAAAAGTAGCAAGATCTGTTATTTTAAAGAGGGCCATTCAGCAGGAGCTGTGCTTCTTGGCCATCAGTGAAACTGTGCTGTAATCCAGGGAAGTTGGTTTCTAGCAGAGCGGAGATGGGTAGAATGGATCTGGAGAGGCCAGCAGACAGTAAATAAAATATTCATTCAGGATTGGAATTCAGCAGCCCTGAAGCAGAAACAAAGATAGATGGTTGACTTTACCCTGCATCTTAAGTTGAGGGGCAAATATGTAGGGAAGAGCAGTAGGACTTCAGTGGAAAGGAGGGAGTCCAGACTATTTCAAGACAAGCTTGAATAACTCAAGATCACGACTAAACAGTGCTCAAGAGACCGTTATTCAAGTGAAGGCCAGCATTTTTTTTCCTTTATTTTTTCTCTTTATTATTAAATCAAGGGAGTAGCAATAGCCTGCTGGACCTACAAACTCTCTCACTGGACTGGACATTTTTTTGGACTTTTGGAAGGAAAAGTAAGGACAACCCTGGTATGAGGTCATTAAAACATCCCAAATAAAGTGCAAGTGAGAATTTAAGTAATCTATAGATCCACTTTTTCATATTTTTACTTTTCTGAATCAATATGTCTTAAAATAGAAATAATGTTTTCTTTTTTTTAAAACACTTTTTATATTTATGTTATCTCTGAAAACCAAATACAATTAAACATATAGGAAGTATTGTGGTAGAGAAGAAGTTATAAAGAAAAGAAAAACAAGAAAGGCTGTAGTTGACATGATAATTACTAAAACAAATTTTCAATCAAAATGCTTCTGAATATTTTTGGCAGGTGCTTATTGATGCAAATTGAAAGGAAAATGAAGTAAGCAGATTGCCATTTAAAACTTAATTAAATTAAGACTTAAACATCAGTCCAATCTTTTACAGTTCTGAGTAAACAGGGGACAAAACTAGGCTATAACCAATGAAAAGAAGAAAAAAATTGAAAAGCAGCTTAGGTTATTTTTCAATTTATCACTTCTAGCCCAAATGAGAGATGAAAAAAGGAGATAAAGAAGGTCCCTAAAGATTCTTAAGTGGCATCTTTGAAATTGCACCTATTATATTTATGCCATTACCATGCACCATTATAATATCCACACAGCATAACGCCATAGTTTTCAGAGAATTCTATGTTATTCTGCCGTACATCTATTAGAAATACAAAGAAACCTTGTGAGAGGTTGCAGCACATATGAACCTTATTGGAATAGGTAAATATTTGCTACAGAGATCGTGCTTTGAGATCTCCTGGGAATTGTGACGTAGATGTCATTATTCTAGTCTCCTTCCTTTGTCAGATTTCCTTATTCTATTTCAAATACAGGAAAACTACCTGATTTTATGGTTGCCTTTTGTAAAATCTGTTTTAGTCCATAAATATGAGCATTCTGTTATAGACTTTAAGTAGACTTAAAAGTTATCTGTCAGTCTCTAATACCCAGAGTTTAAATGACTTATGTGCAATAAACATACTGAGCATCGTTATAAACGCTGCTTTATGCAAGGCACTATGTTTGCAGAGATAACATGTAGTCTCTCCCTGTCAAGGGGTTTACATTATCTTATTAGAAGCAGTTATGTAAATAAAAAAAAAATGTCACACAGGCATACCATGTGCTACAATTCCAGCAGAGTTCAAAGTACTCCAGGAGGGTGACAATACTGGGAGTTCTTGACTCTGTCTAGGAAACCTTAAGAAACTTCTTAAATAAGAGGACACAAAATGGGTCCTAGAGAACATGAGCAAAGTATGGTTTTTAGTTTCTATTTAATTTTAAGCTCAGGTTTAGATTTCTTATATCTCTGTACTGGTAAAAATTCTTATTCAGAGTTTTTAAAAGAAGTGTGTCAGAGAATTACTTCAAAGCAGTTTTAAAATAATCACACCTAAGCACAGTTCTACTGATAACAGCTTGATTTTATTAAATTATATTTAATATACATTAATTGGAAGCTTATGTGCAAAAATTCTGTATTAGGATGTGTAAATGTGTGTAAATATACAAGAGTAAAGACCATGACCTTAGAGTGCTTTACATTTGAGAAAGTAAGATGGACACACACAGGAATAAAACCTGTTTCCTAAAAAGTCTATGAGTAGTTATTGTATGTACAAAAAAGCTATAATCTAGGTATAGAAAGAGCAAATTTTTTCTCAAGGAGAACCTCAAAAGTTTCTTTGAGGAAATAAGGATTTCTATTCACATAGTTTGAATGGTTTTCTCAATTATTGTGGCTGAATTGTACCGGTGATGGATCCATATGTGTCCAGGATCAACTGTGAAAAGATCATAAATTCACAAATTGCGCATCATGACCATGTGTGCAATCCGTAAGAAATGCAGTAATATGGTGCTGAAATAGTCTGTGACCTTCATCTTAATGTCTCATGGAATCTCTTTACACTGCAGCGCCAAGTGACACCATGAGTCCCAACCAGTGGGAGAGAGGGGATAAAGATACAGCCAAGTCTCTGTGAATTATGCACAAACTGAAAATTATTTTATTTACACAGAACCTCTGCTAATCTAACACAAGCAATGGGGGTGTATCTGCCAGTAGATATGAATTTTTTAAGCAGGTATCAAGTGAAGAAAAAGAGTTGAGAGTAACTGAAACCAGTTGGCTAGAATAAAAAAAGTTTAAGGCATATCCAAGGTTTAGGTTCCTGCCAAAACTTTGTACTGGTGTTGGCAGAAAATGCAGAAGCTTCATATTCTCAGACAGCAGACTTACTAGATCAAGCACTAAAATCCTTATGATATCATTGGAATTTCAAATCTTCACAGTATCCTCAACTGTAAAATGGGACCAGTTTGCCTGTCAGAATTCATGAAGCAAATTAAAAATGACTGGGCAAAGTGATTTTTTAAAAGAGCAAATAGAAAGTGCTTTATAAATGCTAAATAATCATATTAAATTTCTAGACATTACAGCAAGTGGCAATAGATAAAGACTGACTAGATTAGGGCCTATTTGACTTGCATTCTACTTCAAGGAAATAGAGTTTTTGAAATAATTTTGTTTTTATACACTGTTGCTTCTAAAGAGCTATCAATCTTGTTTGTGTCTCTGAGGCTCTGTGAAACTCTTGATTGAAATGAAATGTATCATCTGGTTTCTGTGTTGATTTTGCTTGAGCAAAGAAAGAGTGGGTAGATTCTCCACACTGCAAAAGCATATGAGATATAGTTGCACTTTTTCTAAGGCAAAATTTTACTGACTGTTGCCATAAGAAATGAAATTTTGCTTTCATATAAAAACTTAGTAGGGAAGCTTTCTAGTGTTTGGAATGAAAAGATACAATTGTAAAGGGTTGAACTCCATTATATTACTGATTATTGTACCTTGAATCTAGTTTACAACTTTGGAGACAGTGAACAAGTGTTTGAGTGCAAGACATTCAATTGTATATAATCTCTGCTCTAATAATGAGTTAATGGATTTCCTTCATAAACATTTTTAAAATTAAAAGCTAAACTTCATTGCCACACTCTCTAGTTGCCTTGGAGAGTTGCTTATAACCATACTGGGACATAGAGGAGTGAGCTTTTGTATAATAAGCCCTGGCAATATGTGGGGCTGTTTGTTTTGCAGCATAATCCTGCCTGTACCGACCAATACATCACCATTAAACTATTTTTTCTTCTGATTAGAACAAAATGAATTCAACAGATTTTAAGTATTGCCTAATAAGGCATGCCATTTTTGCCTTGTATCCTTCAAGAAGACTTAAGAAAAGATGAAAATTTTATTTATAAATTTCTTTTAATTCTTTTTATGGAAATTATGTTTGCTTGCTTTTTTGCATTTCTATAAAGAGATCCCTAATATTTCCCTAAATTCTAAATTTTAAATAGTGGCCTGGATAGAACATGGTGGTAAAGCATGGGCAATTCTATCACTCACCTTCATTTCCTGAAAAAAAAAAAAAAGTCAGTATTTGGCTCAAGAACCATCTGGACAATTGAGAAATCCCATTTCCAGTCAGAGAAATCCAGCATTGGTTCATTGGAATGTCACCTGTGTGTAAATACAAGATCCTGCACTTAGAAGGGTCCCTAGAATGGTTTAATGATCTGCCATCACCATTTTGAAGTCCTTACTGATTATCAAACAAGAGGCCTCACATTTGCAGTTTACACTGGGACCTGCAAATTGACTTGGAGTAATACGTTGAATTGCTTAGGAAGTCTAGTACAGCTTAAGCTTTTTGACAGGTCTCTGTCTTTTGGTATCAGGGTCTCATTTTGATATAAAGAGGCAAAAGATTCTCTTCTCTAGAGAGAGTAGGGAATGCCAAGTTTGATAGATACCATATAACCTACTTCATCTTTGGTATTTCCAACCTCAAAAGAAGGGAAAGGGGTAAAATATGCCTTGCATTTGGAATACCTCAGGCCCAAAAAATAAGCACAAACTCAGAAACCTCATGTTAGAGGCCAGCAGTGACCAATGAGGCTAATTGTAAAATAATGAGATTGAATTAAATAGTTGTCATTAAATAAGAAAATAAGTTCATGAAAGTCTGCTTATAATATAAATAACACATTTAAAATGGTCCCTTCATCATTTTCAACTCCATATGGTTTTGTTAACTGTAGCCTCAAAATCATGTTTTCACTGCACCAGGTAGTTCCTTCCAGTAAATACAATTTGGTCATCCCAGGTAGCGGTTGAACATTAAATTTCATTTTGAATCACTCATATAGATCTCTCCACATTTAATTTGCTATTACTCTTCCTCTCTTCTTCCTCCCCTTCCTCATCCACACCCAGAATATTTTGCATTTCATGTGAGTAATTTGCCTCCGTCACTAGACAATGAAAACATAAAAGGCAATAGTATCTCACTTTTTATATTCCCAGTTCATTACAGAGTAGGTATTCAGAAAGTTTTTAATGCACTGAATAAGTCTTTCTATTGTCAACTTACGAAAAGTCTGAGTTAATAGGCAGTGAAACAAATCTATGAGATTTTTGACAGTGAAACAATATGACTCAATTACCAATTTGTCCCTTCATTGCTTCTTATAGATATGCCATATATCTGTATTATGGATAAATCCTACTTGGCTTTAAAAAGAGAATTTAATAGCTTTAAAGAGAGAAAAAATATTTTAGGCATAAAAACAAAGAACAACCATCTGCCCATTAGCAGGCAATAAGCAAATATTTAAGGAATGACTGTCTGAATAAAGCCATCGCCTTCACTTAGATACTACTACTACTACTACTAATAATAATAATAATTGTAAAGACATATAGTGTACCATGTGGCAGAGACATTGCTAAATGTTTTATATGTATTCTCTCAATTCTAAGAAGTAACTAATATAACTACCCTAAGTTGCAAATGAGGAAACTGATAGAGAGAGAGAGAAAGAGAGAGAGAGAGAGAGAGAGAGAGAGAGAGAGAGAGAGAGAGAGAGATTGATTCAGTAATTTGCCTGAGGTCACTTGGCTGATAACTGGTAAAGATAAGATTTAAAGCTGGACAGTTTACCTCTACAGTCTGTGGTCTTAACCACTAGAGATAGGTTGTATCATTGTCAAAATATTCACTCTCCTTTCTCTACCAGATCCATTTGTATGGCAGGAATATATTTCTCACCTCACTTAAGTCACAGTTGGCCATGTAACTTGCTTTGGCCAATTAAATATGAGTGGACATACTACATGCCACTTCTGAGGAGAAGATTCAAGAACGATCATGTGCTTTCTTTATCCATTTTCTTTTTTCTCTCTTGGCGATAAGCATGTCTTAGGGGCTGTTCCTTCATCCTAGGTTGGGTCCTAGGATGAAAAGTTGAAGATAACTCATGATAAACCTCTGATGTTACAGAATAATTATTTTTTGTTGTAAGCCACAGAAGTATGAATAGTGCTGCTATGAAACATGAGTGTTCAAATATCTCTTTGAGTTTCTGATTTCAATTTCTTTTAATATATACCCTGAAGTGCAATTGCTGCTTTAAAAATAAGCCTATTTTTAACTTTTTGAAGAATTGTCATGCTGTTTTCTATAACAACTGTACCATTTATATTCTCACAAACAGCACATAAGGGGTTCCTATTTCTCCTCATCCTCAGCAACATTTATTATTTTCTCATTTTTTCATAGTGGCCATCTGGAGAGGTATAAAGTGATATCACACTGTGATTTTGATTTTCATGATTAGTGACGTTGAACATCCGATTCTGATACTGCTATACGTGTATACTGGGAATCGAACAATTAAATAAGTGGATGGTGGATGGTAGGAACCAAGTTTTTCCTGTTACAGTGGGAATATACAGATAAACAGGGAACAAGTTGAGAATGATCCATAATGTAATGGATTAGAGTTGGAGACTTCAGAATGTACTCATGTTTAGTTATATAGATACAAATGGTTATATATATAAATATTTATACATAAATTAGTATTCCCATAAATATTTTCTTGCCCTGTCAGCTGAGAACCTAAAAGAAATGATACTCCAATAGCAACAAGCATACTTAGTATCCAAATCCTGGTTTCTAATTTAAATTCTATAATAAAAAGAATCAGAACATCTTGGAGAAATGGCTGATTCTAGCACTGAAAATATGCAAGATGATCCTGGAGTATCTTATTGTGACAGAAAGTAAAGAAATGCTTTAAACACACACACACACACACACACACACACACACACACACACACACACACACAGACACGCGTGCACATGCGCGCGCGCATATTGGTGAGGGACCCAGGAGCCAATTGAAAGAGTTCCCAAGGTCCAAAGCTAGAACAGAACAATTTGAATAACACAGTATTAGATTATAATACAAAGTATAAAATAAATATCCATGTCTTTACTGATAAAAATAAATGATTAAATAAATTCAGGAGAAGAGACCAATCTCCCATGCAGAAGAACTCCGAACAATTTATGTAGATCCATTTTCCTCAAGAATGGAAGCATAAATCCTCATTCCTTAAGTGAGGGCTGTGCATATTACCTCTAAAGAGTATACTACAGAGAGGGAAAAAAATAAGTAACTTTTTGATGGAGAAACCTGACAAACACTGCCTCAGCCAGTTGACCAAGGTCAACATCAACAATGATAAGCCATGATGATAGATTGTACCCTTAATATGATGTAATGAAAATGGCCCTGCCTTTGTGATCTTCCAGTAACCCATAGCCCTGAATACTCATGTGAAAAACATTGGAAAATTCCAGTAGTAGAACATCTTACAAAATTCTTGACCAAAACTGTCTAGTTTCATTTATTGCAAGTAATATCAGGTCTTGTTCCAGCACTATTTTTTTCTTTTCTCCATTGTATTACCTTTGCTCCTTTTTCAAAGATCAGTTGACTCTATTTATGATAATTTATATCTGGGCTCTCTATTGTTTTATTTATCTATTTGTTTATTTTTTTACCAATGTCATACTGTTTTAATTATTATAGTTTTATATTAAGTTTTAAAGTAGGGGTTGTGTCAATCTACCAACTTTGTTCTTCAACATTTTGTTGACTATTTTAGTTTTTTTTACACTCCAAGCATCAGTTTGTCATTATT
Source organism: Macroglossus sobrinus (assembly GCA_004027375.1). Taxonomy (NCBI): domain Eukaryota; kingdom Metazoa; phylum Chordata; class Mammalia; order Chiroptera; family Pteropodidae; genus Macroglossus; species Macroglossus sobrinus. The sequence goes on from PVKZ01000740.1 coordinate 610,566, forward strand.
AGTAAAATAACTTGCTGGGATTTTGATTGGGATTGCATTGAATCTTTAGATCAAGTTGGGAAGAACTGACATCTTGACAATCTTGAATCTTCCTAGTCATGAACCTTGAATATCTCTTCATTTACTTAGTTCCTTGATTCTGTTCATTAGAGTTTGGCAGCTTTCCTCATATAGATCTTGTACATATTTTATTAGATATGCCTAAGTATTTCATTGTTGAATATTAATAAAAATGATAATCTTTTAAATCAAATCCTACTTGTTCCTTATTGGTACACAGGAAAGCAATTGACTTTTGTACTCTAACTTTGTATCCTGTAACCTTGCTATAATTGCTTATTACAGTCTTTTTGATTGATTCTTTCAGGTTCTTACATAGATGATCATGTCATCTGTGGATGAAGACAGTTTTATGTCTTCCTTCCCAATCTGTATACTTTTTATTTCCTTGCCTTTCCATAGTTGCACTAGCAAGGATTTCCAGTAAGATGCTGAAAAGGAGTGGTAGGAAGGGACATCCTTGCCTTTTACCTGGTTTTTACTGAGAAAACTGTCAAGCATGTTAGCTGTAGGTGTTTTGTTTTGTTTTTTTTTTAGTAACATGGGGTAAGGTGCAGGGGGAGGGAAAGTATACTCTAGTCCTGTTATCAGGCCCCAGTGAGCCTAGGACTGTGAACTTCTCAAGTGTTTCTTGTTCTTTCTCTCGGCTTGGGTAGGACAGGATGACTGGACTGGGCTGGAGCTGGGGAGTGCCCTTTCACAGGTGTCAGCCGGGCTCTGCTAATAGCCCAGCAGGCTAGGCTCTGGTTAATTTGTTTCACCTGAAGGCGGAAGAGACACGTGCTCTGGCATATTTCAAAATGGTTCCTTTTCACCTTCCCTGCCAGAGCCTTTGGAAACCTGGGTGAGCTCCTAAAGGTAAGTCTCTCAACATTCTGGGGGTCCCCTGAGATTGGGTCCCCCTCGAGTTTTAACACTCAGATTTGTCTGCCACCAGCCTCCAGCAGAACCTCCCCAGCTGAGGTTTTCGGTCCCGCTTCAGTTTCTCCCCTGAGTCTCTGCTCAGACGACCCAGCCGTGAAGCCCAATGCCCGACTCACCCATCTGGGAGGCAAGGGTTTGCTCTGTGTCCTCTCTTCTTCTAGGAATCCAAGAAGAGTTTCTGATTGTTCAGTCTGTTTAGCTTTTTACTTGTCTGTAGGATGGAGTGGTGATTCGCAAGCTCCTTTCATGTGGAACTGGATAGTGGAAGTTAAATTGTGTTTTTATATCAGTTTTGCTACATGGTTTTATAGGAGCGAATTGAATGGAGAAAGTATTGACTTGAATGCTGCCTTTATTGTTTGCTAATTGGTTATGCTTGGATGTCTCAGATCTCAGTTTCTTCAGATAAAAGGAAATGAGACTATATAACTCATTGGTTTGATATGCGCCTCAAATGAGATCATTTGTATCCAGAGGAAAGCTCTGTGCCTCTCACACAGTAGGTTCTAAGAAATATTTATTTATTTTTGGACCATATTACATTTGGGAAGGGTTTTTTTTTTTTTTTTAAATAAGAAGTATGGTTAAGATATAATAGGAAATGGGAAAGTTTTAGTTTGTATTTGAAAATGATAATTTGAAGAAATATAAAATTTAAATCCAGAGCCCCAAAGACATAGTTTGAATTCTTAAATATGTGTTTCAACAGGCCCGGAATTGGGGGGAGGAGGAATTGTTATATTTATTGTACTTTATATACATAGAATTTATTTACATTTTATGTATGTAAACTCATGCATTTATATATGTATATACATTAGTATATGTGTGTGTGTGTGTGTGTGTGTGTGTGTGTGTGTGGACACACACATATACTTTCTGACTCAGAAATTTAATCTCTTATAGAATGTATCCTAATATTTGTAATTTCAAGGATGTTTTTTACAGTATTATTTAAAATAACAAACATTGGTAACAATTTGACTTTTAAATAAATGATGGTACATATATGAAATGGAATATTATGAAGCTTAGAATTGTAGATATCCATGCAGAAAAAAAGAAGCCAGTCACAGACTGGGAGAAAACATTTAGAATACAAAGAAATCACATTTGTTTATATAAAGACATAATATAAATTAACTAATTAAAAAATTATAATGACAAAATATTTGAACACACACTTCAAAATAATTACTTTATGAAGTGTTTAACCTTATTAATGGAGAAATACAAAATAAAACCACAATGTAATTTCACCCCACAACTATAAAATGGCTAAAATTGAAAAAAAATAACAATATCAAGTGTTAGCAAGGACGCAGAGAGACTGTAACTCTCATGCATGGCTAGTGTGAATGTAATACAGTGTGAGCCCTCAGGAGAACTGTTGGGAAGATTCCGATAAAGTTAACCAGACACCTGTTACCTAGCAGTTATACCCAGGTCCATCTATCCCCAAGAGAAATGAGTTTATATGTACATAAAATATTTGTACAAGAATGTGATAGCACTTTTGCATAAAATGAACAAAAACTAGAAACACACCAAATGTCATTCACCAATGGTACAGGAAATACATTGTGTTATATTCATAAAATGGAATATTCATCAACCACAAAAAAGGAACAAAGTGTTGAGACACTCAATGGCATAGAGCTGTCCAAACATTGTGTTGGTCTGTTGTGTTGATCTAGAGTGCCAACGGCATGTTCCGTTTGACAGAAAGTAAGGTATGGCAATAGAAACCATAGCAGTGGTTGCTGGCATAGAAGGGCTTATTGGAAAGGATATGAAGACACTCTCCATGGTGATGGAAATATTCTCTCTTGATTCAATCTAAGGTTACCTGATACATGCATTTGTCAAATTTCACCAAACTATAGCCTTGATATTTGTGCATTTTTCCCATAAGTAAATTATGCCTCAATTTAAAAAACCTACAAAGTATAAAGCATTACCCCAAATAAAAAATTGTACAAAATCAGGATTCCATTTAAGCAAATATGTTTGAGTGCCAGGCAATGCCAAGGCAATGGGGCCTCAAGGGTGAGCAAAAGCAACATGCCTCTTTTTTGCATAAAATGAATAGATAGTGATAGAGAAAGAGAGAGAGATATGCTTCAGAAAGGAGGAATGGATAGAAGAGAAAAAACTTGACCGTATAAACTACCAAATATGACTCTTTGTATCCTGTATCATAATAGGTGGTAGGATTGACTAATCACAGTATAGGGTAACTAAGCCAGGGATGAGAGGGGCATGCCTTCTGGAACCTTTTTGGAAGTAATGCTGGTGAATTTTGTCTCCCAATGTGCCCCATTTATTTTCTACAAGTTCTGTGCCCTCGATAGTTATATTTCTAGTACTACAGAATAGGTATCAATTCTGCATGTAGGGTTTTTTCATCTTTTTTTTCCAGTTTTATTGAGATAGAATTGACAAACAGCACTAAGTCTAAGCTGTACAGCATAAAAACTTGGCTGACAAATACTGTGAAATGATTACCACAGTAAGTTTAATTAACATCCATCATCTCATACAGATACTAAATAAAATAAATTTTCTTATAATGACAAGTCTTAGAATCCATTTACTCTTTTAACAATTTTCAAATATACCTTGCAGTAATGTTAACTACAGTCAGCATGTAACATTACATCCCAGTACTTATTGATCTTATAACTGGAAGTTTGTATCTTTACTTCTTTTAATCAGTTTTCCCACCTCCCTACTTCCTTTCTCTGGTAACACAAATCTCATCTCTTTGTTTATTTGTTTGTTTTTATATGAAGATGTAAGAAAAATCATACAGTATTTCTCTTTCTCTGTCTGACTTATTTCACTTAGCATGAAGCCCTCAAATTCTGTCCATGTTGCAAAGGCAAGATTTTCTTATTTTTTATGGCTGAATAATATTTCATTGTGTATATATCACATTTTCTTTATCCATTTATCCATCGATGGACACAGATGTCTTGCTATTAAAAATAATGCTGCTATGAACAGGGTTCTGATATCTTTTGAAAATGTATTTTTGTTTTCTTCAGATAAATACTGTTTTCCACAGTGGCTGTACTGATTCACAGTCCCACCAACAGTGCACAAGGTTCCACATCCTCACCAGCATTTTTTAGAATGGCTATGTGATGATAGCCATTCTAACAGGTGTGAGATGATATCTCATTGTGATTTTGTTTTGCATTTTCCTACTGAGTACCTTTGCATGTATCTGTTAGCCATTCATTTATCTTCTTTGGAAAAAAAATGTCTATTTAGATCCTTTGTCCATATTTTAATTGGATTTTTTGTTTCTTGTTCCTGTTACTGAGTTCATTATTTATTTTCGATATTAATTTCTGTGAGTGGTGTAAGTAGGGATCTAGTTTCACTGTTTTGCTTTTAAGTATCCATTTCTCCCAGTACCATTTATTAAAGAGACTGTATTTTCTCCATTTAATATTCTTGGTTCCATTGTCAAGTATTTATTGACCATATATGCATGGGTTTATTTGTGGGCTCTCAGTTCTTTTCCATTGATTTATGTGTCTGTTTTTATGTCAGCATTATGCTGTTTTGCTGAATATAGCTTTATAATATAGCTTGTAGTCAGGAAGTATGGTTACTCCAGCTTTGTACTTTCTCAGAGTGCTTTGGCTATTCAGGGTCTTTTATGATTTCATATAAATTTTAAGATTATTTTTCTACATTTTTTATGCCACTAGAATCTTCACAGGATTGCTTTAAATCTATAAATGGCTTTGGGTAGTACTGGCATTTTAACAATATTAATTTTTCTTAGCAATGAACATAGGTTTTATTTACTGGGATCTTCTTTCATCAATATCTTGTAGTTTTCAGTGTACAGATCTCTCACTGCCTTCATTAAATTTATTCCTAAACAGTTTATTATTTGTCACACTAGTATAAAAGGATTGTTTTATTTTTCAGATATTTTGTTGTCACTGTATAGAAATGTTACTGATTTTTGTATGTTAATTTTGTATCTTACAACTTAATCTAATTTGTTGATTAGAACTAACAGTTTTTTGGTGCAGTCTTTAGGATTGTTTATGCATGAAATTATGTTACCTGCAAATAGAGACAATTTTACTTCTTTTTTTCCAATTCCAATGTCTTTTATTTCTTTTTCTTTCTCTATTGCTCTGGCTAGAACATTCAGTACTGTGTTAAATACAAGTGGTACAAATGAGCACCATGTCTTGTTTCTGATCTTAGAGAAAAACCTTACTTGCTTTCACATTTGGGTGTAACATTCACTGTGGGCTTGTCATGTAGGGCCTTTATTATGTTGAAGTACATTCTTTCTATACCCAATTTGTTAGAAGTTATTATTATTATGAACAGATGTTGAATTTTGTCAAATGCTTTTTTTCTGCATCTCTTAATATGGTCATAATTTCTTTTGTATGTGTCACATTTATTGATTTGCATATGTTAAACCATTCTTACATACCATGGGTAAGAAACAAGATGGCTTTTTTTTTTTTGAGGTACTCTATCAGAATATCTAGGCAACAGAGAAAAATAACAGGTGATGCTAGAAAATCAATTGGGGCAAAAAATACATGGGGCTTTCAAAGCTACATTAAGGATTTGAGTTTATATCCTAAAGGTGATAGAAATTATGGTGGACTTTAAAGTGATTAGATTTGCTGTAGAGGAAGGAAGGTTGTGCCCACTGCAGCACCTCAAGTTGGGAACGATGATCATAAATGCCTCACCTGAGGCTGTGTCTTACAGAGACGCTGTCTAGATGGACATGGTTTTTCTATGGTCATATATCAGAAATGCATCCTGTAGATCTCTATTTTCTCACGAGATCTCTTTCCCCGCAACACCTGTCTCCCATATACTAATAAAACTACCCTCTCCTTGAAGTTCTTATGCTCCTTTGTGTGCCACGATCCCATGAGGGGATAGCACATTATATGTACTGACTAAAACAATATAATGTCTTATATTATTGAACTTTAAAATATTTTGTTCCAGCTTCAGTTGATGATGAATACTTTGATATATTAAGAAACATATTCATCTTCTATTTATGCCCTTTTGACTTAAACTCAGATTATGTCAGAAAAACCTGAATGAGTCTCACCACCTCATAATCCTCTGACTAACCTTTCCTCTTTCCTAAAGCTTTGGAGGAAGCTGAAAAAGTGTCCTGTCCACAAAAAGCTACTGCGCGCTCTGTCATTTAGTCAGTTACATCCACATTAAAGCTGACATGTAGAAATGGCTGCTCACTGCCAGCTCTTCCACTCTTGGTCTTTTCTCCCCGCTTCTTTCCCCACTCAGCCCTTCCATGCATTCCAAACCATCTTATTTATAATTAGGTGGAGGTGAAAAGGGTAGATAAAAAAACCAGCTTGAGAATCTAACACATTATTGCCATTTGATATGAGTGAGTGTCGTCAATGGACTAAAGAAACTAAATGCACAATTACCAAACTGGTTAGTGAATTTTCAATACTTGCTGCCCAATCCTACTCACGTTTCCACCGTCTGCATGATGGTACTTCGTGATATGATCTGAAATAGCAAAAATTTTACTTGTATATTAATTATTGGAATTCTAAAACTCTATGTACTCATGCATATTTCTATTTTTCAATGTGGCATTCCATGTTATTTTGAAAGAAATAGTGTGTAATAAATATTACATAAGATTAGGATGATTTAGTAATGGAATATTATGTGACACAACTTGTTAACCGTGGCTTAACTTTGTATTGAATCATACACACCTGATTTTGAAAGAAATCACGTAAAAATTATTTGAGGGTTTTATCCAATGTGAAGAGATTGAAGAAAATGTAGTTTATGAGAACATTTTAATTATATTTAGAAAAATCAGTATCACTGTACTGCTTCAGTTATTTCAAATTCAAAATATTTATCATGAGCTCAGCTTCATCCCATAAGAAAATGTATAAAATGGGAAAAGAAAGGGAGACCTATAGGATTGAAAAGACTTCCCCCAAAACAAAACTTACAACTTTTTTGCCTGCCCTGGAAATTTTAGAACCCAACTAAAAGTGCAATCACAAGATTTTCTATTTGTAAAATGTATGCTTTCCTTTTGAAAAGAGAAAAAAAGTGACTGTGAACACACAATTTTAGGCATTTTTAGAAAAGGAGTCGGGTCTAAGAACCAGTGAGGGGTTATGCCACATGTCAAGTATGGTCTTTTCTAACTGCATATTTAAAAATAGGTTATGAACTCCAGATTAATTTGTGGAGCCAGGAAACAGTCAGGCCAAAGCCTATTTAACTCCCCCAAATTCCCTCCTTGACTGATAGACTTCCCCAGATTTACTGCCAGCTCAGAGTCAGAGTCCAGTCACCCCAAATATTCCTGTTGCCTTTGCTGAAAGACACAGATACTCAAGCTATTGGCTCCAAGTCCCTTTTAGGAGAGAAAGGAGAAAGGTTGACAGGACACACTTATGACAGCATAGCAGGGCACTTCCTCAAGAGGACTTGCAATCAGCCCATCCTACAGAGGATATCTGCAGAGTTTTCCAAGGAGGCATTGCCTCCCTCACCAAATATTGCTCCAGGCTTCTGTGAAAAGTGCCCTGAGCCCTCCAGGGAATGATAGGCGAGTCAGTCACATGTCAGAAATCCACTCCAACAGTTCTATTAATCTGAGCTTTTGGACTTATTCCTTTACATTATAGCGAGGAAATTGCACATCTCAACTTCATCTAGACCAATATGTCAACCAGGTTTTAATCAACTATGTGAACAGATAGTGAGGGCCTTTTACAGTTGCTCAAGCTAACATATAGAATTCAGAATCCCTCATAGGGACACCCATATTGATATGTTTGACTATTCCAATCTTATTTTCTTTTCACCCTGGACACTTATCTTCCATTTTTGCACATATGTATTAATTTCTGCCAGTATAAACTAACCACATTTTGCAATTTTTTTAATGGCTCCTTCCATGGTTGGGTTGCATTTGACTCTAATACGAGTCTGGAGGCCATTAAGGATAGCAATGTGGGCCTTCTGGAAATAAGTGTGTCCTTGCGATGGAAGGTTATTACCATGTCCTCATGTTAGGAGAAGCAAGTTTCTCCGAAACAGGAGGAACAGAATCTGGGGGTGAGGAAGGCTCAAGGGATTTGTAGAGAAGTCAGGATACTCAATTCAGCTGAATCCACCTTTATTCACCTTCATTCCATCCTTTTCCTATCAATGTCCTAACATTCACATACGTTTGATAGGATGAGAAATAAGAAATCATAACTGGGAGCTAAAAGAGATTCTAATTGTAGAATTCCCTTTCCCAGATTCTCTTAACTATGCCTGGAGGTACTCATTTTATTTCTACCACTTCTCCAGTACAATAAAAAATACTTAGCATGCTGCACAGTCCCAGTAGCAATACTCCCATTGCAATAGCCTTTTGAAACATTACTTTTATTTTCTAAAATCTTCCCTTTGATAGGCATATTATTTAAAGAAACATTTAAGGCTTATGCCTTAAAAGTAAAAGTGCCCATTGTGGACATTGTAGTAGAGTTTGGTGGAAAATTAAAGTAATGAAGTGAATGCTAGTGTTCTCTATTCAGAAGTTACCTATCTCACTATCTTAGTCTTTTGTTAGATACTTAGCTTAAAATTCAGGCTTTTGCTGCAAAATAACAAGACATCAGCTTTGAAGAGGCTCAATCTAAATTCTTTGACTAAATATAAATATCAGAAACAGCCCAATCTAGCATATAATTTAGTTTCTTACAGACTGACTATAATACATTAATTAAAATGTGTTGTTATTTTAAGATCAAAATCACAATTACATATTGAAAAAAGAGAGTTTAAGCAAATGCAACTTGTGTCTTGTTACTGTCTCTGAGATCCTCAGAGACGTCCTGACGATGTTCCCTCAGGCTCTGAGCTCTCTAACTCCCTTTTGTCTTATTCTATCACGCTCTATATCTGGCCAATCTAATGTTTCAATAGATTATAAACAGTACATTTACTAGAAAGAAGACATTCATTTTCATCCTGACATTTCTAATTTTCTACAGAGTCTCTGTTCACAGTTGACAAGGGATATAAGAATGGTCTGCTTCTAGTAGCTATTTCCTATATCTCTGTTTTCTTTCCATTCCTTTGTGAGAAAAAGAAGTCAATGTATCTTTTATTTCTTGCTGAAAAATAGAAAAGTGTAAGTTAGTGTCTGTAGATTTGATTTCCTCATGACGGTCAAGTCTACAAACAAGTCTGCTAAGGACAACATTCTTTATAATTCACGATCCCATCAGTGCCACTTGTATATAAGTTACTGAAGAAAATACGACATGTAGTTAACAACCTCCGAATAGTTTTATTCTATCAACCAGGTTTATGGCCAAACGTCAGAACCAATTCGCTCCCTTAAATATTTTAAAACTAATTAAAAATAAAATAACATACACAAAATAATAAAATCACTTTATTAAAAATGGAAAATACCATGCAAAACTTTGAGTTAGGATTGTGTGAAGAAAAAATCTAAGACAGACATGCTGTATGTCAGTATTATGACTTGGTATTCTCTTGAATTATAAAGAAACAGTTTTCAATAACTGATAATCTAGGATCTGATAGGTCAGCCAAAACATATATAACCTAGTCTTAGAGGTGAAATCATAAAACATCTTGGATAAACGCATATGTACAGTCTAGAGAAAAGAGAAGCTATTGCAAGTAAATAAAACAAAAATCCCCAAGTTAATTTTTCATTGCCAAGTGAGAGACCTTTGTTATTTTTTAAAATATCTTACAAAATATGGTTTAAATGAGCCTGGAATTTTAATTATTTTCAATATATTTTTCAGGTTTAATTAGCATTCAGTAAAGTCTTTAAGTGTTTGAGTGTTTGGTTATGGGAAATATTTTATCTCCTTCCAAATCCAGGGACATAATATCGACTTTAAACACATTTAAATAAAATTTAAATACTTTAAAATTTGCAACCCAGAATGCATGTTTTTTTAGAGCTGTGAGTAATTTAAGAGGCTCTGAGGCTTTGTCTTGAACAGATGCATGAGAACAGTCTGGAAAGGAGTATGTACATCTATAACAGTGAAACAGCGAATAATGAAATTATGTGTGTATTTATAGTACGTACATTGTTCGCTAGCTCTTTATATAACTACCTTTTCACTTTGGGATTTTTTCGTGGTGTATGTTGTGATCTTATCTGTTTGCTATTCTTTTCTTTGGGGACAATGGGTTATTTAGCATCTCTTTTTAAAATGTGTTTAGGAGTGTGCATTTTAACAGCCTTTTTCTAGTTCCATTATTTGCTTGATTTCTTCCCTGTAACATCTCTCCCTTATAAAGCAAACAAAAAAATAATAATTTGGGGTTTGGGTATAAGAGAGAGAGGCTTATGATATGAATGGGTATGGGAGAAATGAGAGAAGTTTTAAATGTCTTAAGTGGATTTTGCCTGAAATTCTTATGGGTTCTTTTTTTTTTTTTGATTTGTTACAAAATTAACATTGAAAATTGCTAATAGAAATTAATTATTTTTATAATAACCATTTACAATTATTATCATAATACATTATAAGCCTTTAATTTGAAGATACTATTCTTGGTGATAAACACACACATACACATACCACACACATATATACATATGTATACACATACACACACACACGTCATTGTATTCCGTCCTCATAGTGACTTAGAAGGCAAAATGTTATTGTTTTCTTTTTTAGAGATAAATAAACTGAGACAAAGAGAGGCTAAGCAGTTTTCCCAAAATCATATGGTCAGAGAATTAAGGAACTGAGAAAGTAGCTCAATTCTGTATGACTACAAACTCTGCAATTAATGACAATCAGAGCACGTGAGCAGTATATACAAGAATTTTGTAACAACTGTAAGTAGAAAAGGAATCAATGGTGAAAGTAGTAACAGAAGTAATAACAATAATAATAACCACTACAGTTTTGCTGTGTAGGACCAATTAATGGCCAGGAATCAATCTAGGGACTTCACATAAAGTATATTTATCTTCCTAATGATCCTGAAGAACAGCATTATTATTCTTACCCTAAGATCACAAAATTAAAGTCAGGAAAATTAGGCATCTCAGAGTTACATAGTATATTACTGATGCAGGAGTCCAGCTGAGATATGGGTCTCAAATTTTATACTTAATCTTCTGTCCCATTGTGAGCTGCATTTCTTTTGTACTAGTGATTTCATCTCAGAAAAATCTTCCTTCTGGAAGAGTTTTTTGTTTTGTTTTGTTTAAATCCTAGGATAATGTGGCATTTATACAGCACAATGATCGCAGATATCATTATATTTACAAAACTACTTTTCCCAATCGTTTCAGTTTAAAAAAAAAAGAAAAGAAAACTTTCTGACAATAGTGGGCTGGCCGCAGGTTTGGAAATCTTCCATGTAAGCCCCAGTCTCTTAGGGATTGATAATATTATCATTGGACAAAAATGAAAAGTTTGATATCAGGTCACCAAAATTCTGAGATGTCTCATAAAACTAACAGGAAATAGAGCAAAAAGAAATGTTAAGTTATCACTAATGGCCCCACTGGAAGGCAGAGTTTAATAATAGGAATAGTAGAGTAAAGGCCAAATTATTTGGTAGCAACCCAGAAATACTGGAGCTTCCAAGGCCCAGGATCTGAATCAAGAAGAAACAGACCATTTTTCTAAAGCATTCTTAAAAGTTGTTCCCAAGGAAAAGAACATCAAACAGAAGAAAAAAATCCTCCAGTTGTAAAATTAAATATTTGGATTAAAATTTTATTAGGTTGAATTTCTTTCTGTGTGAAAGAAAAAATATATTCATTTGTGTGTGTATGTGTGTGTACACACGTGCACACACAGCCTGTCTAAGTTGGCTTGGGCTCACAATGAAATATCACAGACTGGATGGCTTAACCAATAGAAATCCATTTCCTACAGTTCTGGAGGCTTGGAAGTCCAGGACCAAGGTGCCATCAAGGTGCATTATATTCTAAGGACCTCTTACCTCACAGGTGGCTGCCATCACCCTCTGTGCTCTCATAGCCTCTTCTCTGGCTCTCACCTTACAAGAGGGTCCCACCCTTAGAATCTAATCTAACCCTAATTACTTTCCAAAGACCCCTCCTCCAAATCCCATTATATGAGGGATTAGGTTTTAAATTTACGTGGGACACTGGAGGGGGGGGGCGGGGGAGTGTGGTCACAAACATTGAGTCCATAATCTGCCTCTGGCCTCTCAAAGTTTAGGTCCTTATCACATGCAAAATACATTTGTTCTATCCATATAGCCCCCAAAGTCTTAGTTCATTTCAGTATCCACTCTATAAAGTCCAAAGTCTCATCAATATTGTCTGAAATCAGATATGTTGGAGACTTGAGGCACAATTTGTCTCCAGGTGTGAACCTGTGAAATTAGATAAATTATGCACTTTCAAAACTCAAGGGCAGGCACAAGATAGAACCTCCATTTCAAAAGGGAGATGTCGAAAATCAGAAAGGGTGATGGGTCCCAAACAAGTCTAAAACTTAGCAAGCCCAGTTTCATTAGGTATTAAAACTAGAGAATAACATCTTTGGTTCCGTAATCTGCTCTCTAGGCTCATTGAGGTAGTAGCAGTGCCCTCAGGGATCAGCTCATGTGGCTTTCTGTAAGGGCCCCCCATGCAGCTCTCTGTGAGGCCTCTGCCTACACACCTGAAATCGAGGTGAAGGCAGCCTTGCCCCTAGCTTGTGAACTCTCAGAGGTAGGAATGGTAACCCTGATGATTTCTGAATCATCTCTGGGACTTTTTTTCTCCTTCTTGAAAGATAACTCACATTCACATGTAAATAGCTCTATAGTTCTGTCTTGTGAAATCCAAGAAGTCTGACAGCCTTTCTTTATTCTGTCCCATCTACTCTCTTTCCTTTACTTCAAACTGTCAGTGTGTCTGCTAGTATAATCTCATCTCTATTCTTGGTTTATTAAATTCTCAAGTTTTACCCATGATCTCTTTATCAGGTTGTTTTCAACTACACCCTAGTGTTCTCTCCTGAACAAGCTTGTGTGTGTTCGCTCGCGCTCTCTCTCTCTCTCCCTCCCTCCCTCCCTCCCTCCCTCCCTCCCTCCCTATCTCCTTTTTGCTATGTGGAGAGGCTGAGAATTTTAAAAATTTTCAAGTTCTGATTCCTTTTTGCTTAACAATTTTTTCTTCAATTTTTTTCTTCAATTTTACTATAAGTGGTTGGGGAGGAACCAAGCCATACTTTCAAAACTTTGCTTATAAATCTCCTGAGCTAAATATCCTGTTTCATCACTCACAAGTTCTACTGTCCATAAAACACTCGAACACAATTCAGTCGAGTTCTTTGCCACTTTATAACAAGGATCATCTTTCCTCCAGTTTCTAATATCATGCTCCTCATTTGCATCTGAGACCTTACCAGAATCACCCATAATGTCCATATTTTTAGTATGACCTCAATATGTTTTGGCTTCTGCCCATTACTCAGTTTCAAAGCCGTTTCCACATGTTTGGTTAGTTGTTACAGCAGCAACCCACTTCTCAGTACCAACATCTGCCTTAGTTAGCTTAGGCTGCTGTAACAAAATACCATAGACTGAATGACTTAAACAATAGAAATTTATGAAGGTTGGAAGTCTGGGATCAGGGTGCTAGCATAGTTGGATTGTGATGAAAGTTCTGTTCTTGGACAGTAGAGGGTGACTTCACTGTGTCCTATATGGTAGAGACATTGAGGGAACCGGTTCTCTTATAAGAGCACAACTCACATCATTAGGGTCCTACCATTGTGATCCCATCTAAACCTAATCACCTCCCAAAGGCGCTGTCTTCAGGTACTATCACACTGGGGGTTAGGGCTTCAGTATATATGCATTTCAGGGGGGCACAAGCATTCAATCCATAATTATTTACATATATACAAACGTACAGGTACATACACGTGTCAATTGATAGATTACATATATTCTAAGGACATATATTTTGCTAACTATAGATGCAGAAATAACAGTAGAATCAGGTATAAAAATAGAAGTGATGACATCTCCTTTCACTTTTTACTTATATGTAGCACATAAGCTGTTTACTTATATGTAGCACAACAGCTGGCAAAAGTGTTACTTTTTCTTCTTAGTGTAAAACTTAGAGTTAGCATGGTGAAATCAGTCATTTGTTCCTAATCATCATCATGGATAGGCTGACAGCAAAAGCACCCAAAGCTGAGCCTCCTTTGTCTCTCTAGAGGAGACTGAGCAACACCTCAGAGCATAATCTTAAATGTTAAATTTGACATCTACTGTTGAACCAACCCTCTCATTTTTTTAAGGGTATTAGATAGTAAGTTCATTTCCAGCATGTTTTTCCAGAAGTAATTGTGAACATGTAAATATGTGCATATCTCTACGTTTGTCCACTCTTGTGTTATTTATACCAGTGTAACAGTTGAGATGTCAAGTGGTAGGGGATGTTTAAATAAACCGTGGTGCAACATACCAAATGCTGTGGAGTCATGAAAATATTAATTTTATTTAAACAAATGAGAGAATAGAAATAGAAAAAGTCAGAGGGTGGGAAGGATGGGGAAAAAAAAGGTAGTAAAGAGAATACAAACAGCTAGTTTCTTTTTCTACCAGACTCTCTGTGCAATGCCAAGTAATTGTGTTTAAGAAAATAAAGTCATATCTGTCCAGGAAAATAAGGACAGACAGACATTGCTGGCACAAAATTTCTGAAGAATCTCTAAGAGCTAGAAATGAAGTGAAGTCAGAATCACAGAGAAGCAGGAATGGTGGAAATGAAAATCCAAAACTCATGGGAGAAGAGACCATGGGGTCTTAGGAGCAGTTTCTGGTCACCTCCAAGCTTGGATACACCTGGAGCAGAAGCTGGAGGGAAACGTTGAAATTCAAAGGGGAAATGCAGTCTGACAGTAAGTCATTGATTCATTCAACCTCAGACCATTTGGACTGAGCGAGGGGCAACATGTCCACATATGAGCAAGCACTGGCTGACTCTTGGTTGCAGAGCTGAGGCACTGCCCAGGCCACTCCAGACCCAAAGGAGAGAGAAGGAACTATAAGTCCAAGGCAGACTTTCCACCACAGTACTAGATGCAGACTCTTGTACACAGAACCAACACAACCTCAGCTAAATATAGTGAGATACATCTCACAGAGAAACATGAGATGGTAAGCAAGAATCAACACAAATACCACAAAGAGGGGTAACAAATTGGCACCCAAGTAAACAATACTTCTGTAAACTGAATATCTCAAAATAAGTTTGCCTAATTTTCTTCTGAGATTTGTATGCAATATGAAAATTTAAATGTGTTCAAAATAAAAATCCCAGTTGAACTGAATTGCTGAAAAGAAACAGTAATAAGACCAGTCAGTGAACTAGAATATCAAATAAAGAATTTCCCCAGAATGTAGCACATTTCCTATAAAGTAAACATAAAGTATAAAAGAAAAATAAGGAGGCACATAGGAAATATCTAGAAATTCTAGCAACCATTCAGAAAAAGGATATTTTGAAAAACTGAATATATGTGTAGATATGACTATTTACACCTATAAAGACAGAACAGACTGGAAATATGACTGGGAAAAATAATGAAACAGAATTCATAAAGATAATGAAACTATTTTCAAAGCAGCAAATGAAGCTCTTAGAAATAAAAGAAAAAAATTAAAATGTAAACCTTAATGGCTGGATTAATTTCCAGATAAAAACATATGACAAAAGAGGTAGTAAAGTGAAGGATATAACCCTAAAAAAGAGTATGGATTAAAAAGTCTAGGAAAACAAAAATGTAGAGAAAAAAAGAAAAAAA